>JAGVSL010000031.1:0-1200000 GCA_022494535.1 Himalopsyche phryganea
AATATAAATAATGTTCAAGGAAAATTTATTTTTATAAATTTGCATTGTTAACGATTCGAGGATGCTTCTTCAAATATTTGCATTTGTGCAACAAATCAGAAATAAATACGGACTCCAAACAGCACAAAACCTGCACTTTAACATGATTTCATAATGGATGTCGATTGATTTATAATGCCAACAAAACTCTGGAAATGATAAATTAAATAGCTCTAGAATAAGTTATTTCATAATAGTTAAATAAAGATATAATATACTATTAAAATATTATAATCAGATTTATTGGTATCGGCATTAAAATGTGATGCATTCGTTCCTTGCAAAGCCCAAGTACTAAACCAGAGGTGAGGAACGTATGGCTTTCTGACAAAATCTAAAGTTTTCATTTCATTATTTTAATTATTTACAAAAATAATCTACATACACTTTTAACATCGGCGTGCGGTGCATTTATCTCTATCGCACAACTTCATTTGGATAGAGAGTAGAATACAAGCGCATGCGCCGCATGCCCTGCATCTCGCTTGCAACTTCATTTTTCATCTGATTGGGCGAGAAAAAGATAAAGCCCCAGCACGCGTCTGGTTTCTAATTATATCTAATTTCTTCATTGAGACCTTTGATGTATTTTCATTGATGTTTCTTTGATGTATTTGCAATTGTGATAGTGAATGCGGCAGTGATATTTCACAGGCATGACGTCACTGAATGAGAGAGGACGTTCTTGCGCGAATGAAGCCTGTCTCTTCCACTCTCCATCATGCAGAACAAGTATTCTTTTCGAGAGAAGGAAGCCAGTGTTATCTTATACATTATAGCCCAGACCGCTCTGTAGGCATTACGCTCTGTATTATTATCACATATATATGTAGGTATGACATTTTCTCACGACCTAAACGTCCGCGGTGTATATAAAATGTTATGCAATGCACAAAGCCATCCTGCAATACACGCAGTTCCGACGCGACGCAAATTCCTAGGCAAACAAACAAATAGCAATAACAACCACTCCGTCAGTATGGAAACTAAAGAACTGCGGCGTTTGCGATTACGTCTTGAGCGACAGCAGAGAAGGAGAGCGAGGCAAACTCTGGAAGTTGCGAAATCCAGACGTGATGCCGAGGCACACAGACAACGATCACAATGAACTCCGGAAACTGCACAACACAGACGTTCCGCTAACGCGGAAGCTCATAAAAGAAGTGAAAAAGTTCGAACATTTAGTATTTCAATTTCAATACTGTCATCTATAACGGGTGTCTCACTAGTTTTTTAAATAAAAGTTGCGATACATTCAAGAACTTTTTATTTAAACATTTTAGCAATAACAGTCAAAAATAATATGATTTTGAATTTTAAATTTCACTTTTTTACGTTGAGGTAAAACTTTCAGTTTTTATGAAGGTCACCGAATCAATGATAACTTTTTTTTTTTGACATTTTGTACAAATTTGGAAATTTATCAGTTCATTAAGGAGCGTCTTTTATGTATACTTTGTAGGGCTTCCAGGGCATCAATAAGATTACAAATACATAAATGTGGCATTTAGTCATGAAAAGGATCCCCAACCAAATAACATTCTTGATTATTACAATTTCCCTTGACTCTACCAGATTCTCTGTGTTCATCAGTAGATCGTTGGGTAAAGATCCTGTCATCATCTTACTTAGTAAATCCATCTAGCTGAATCCTGACACTTCGAATGGCCACAATCTTTTCTTAATTGCTGTACTCTCTTCGAAAATGGCCGAACTTGTGACGGAATCCTTGTCCTGCAAGTTGCGACGAGATGATCTTTTATTATCTGTTAAAAAAAATAGAGAACTATTCCTATTTTAAAGTATATTTTGACATCCATTTCGACACGTAGATTTCGTCGTTTATTTTTGTATGATACATAGTTGTCCACAGTCAGTGGAATAACAAAGTTATCGTCTTTAATCTATCTTTATACTAACGTTTGTTTGTTTGTCCCTTATGCGTTTCCATACCATTCATCCGATTTCGATGAAACTTTGGTGAGTTGTTGTGCGCACACATGTGAAGGTACCTAAAAAATAAAAACCTATCGTCAGCGACATATCGGAAAGTTCTGATTTATTTTTACGCACCAGACGGCAAACAAAAAATATTTTGTATCCAAAAAGACTTCAATAAAAAGAATTAAATCACAAACACTTTCTTTCTTAGAGTGGCATTGCAACGAATGCTGGGTACTCGTTTTTTATATAAAAAATAAATTTCCACAAATCTACCGCCGAATCCATTGAAAATATGAATGTAATTTTAATTACGAGTTTTCAGTTTGCTCATAGTATGATTTGTGAATTAGACTAAAAGTTTTATTTATGGTGAGTTATAATTTTATTGGTCTACCTTTCATCAATCGTTCATTGATTAAACATTAATCAGAAGCAGAGATGGTTATTTACCTGAAAGTGAAATTTGCGAATCAAATTAGTATGAACATCGTAAATATTTATATTTTCGATTGAATCATAGCACACTTTCTGTTATAATATATTTTTTTACGACACCGTTAAAAATCAGGTTTATTATTTGATTTGAATGTTAATGTGAATTACGGACCCGGTCTTGGTCCGCGGGTGTTAAATTCCAGAGTGACTCATTCACTGTAAATAAATTCTATGCCATCTTTGTTCGATTGTAAATTTATCTGTATACTGGGAATATATTTCCTATGTTTTTTTTATAACTATCGTTATCCGTCGTGTCACGTGATGTGAAGGCCTTATAATATTTGTATTAGTTTCATACTGAAATTTTATATATTGCTATCGTCTACCTTGCGTATGTGAATGCACATCTTTCTTTAAATACAGAATGTGACAATATAGAAAGAAACTGCGAGCTTCAATCGTTAAGCAATATTATGTCGTTAGGTCGGTTAACCGACATCATATGTGTACCATTTTAATTTGCTATTACATAATCGAAAAAAAATTAACATTGAAAAATAATATCGAAAGTTGAGCAGATTCGACAAAATAACAGCGCGTGCTTTATCACCACTGCTATGAAACGTTTGATTTTTTTTGACACAGAGTAGAGTTTCGTGTGTTACAGAGAGATCAACATGTAGTGATCAGTTAATAATAATATTAAATTGTATATTCAGTTAGTGTTGAAATTACAACCCTTTACACTTGCCGATTCTTGATTGTAAATTATTTCTTTTTACTGCAGGTTTTAAGTTAAAAAGAGATGACTTGCTTTTACGCCCACTGTCGCACACGTAGTTAAACGTGTGTTAAAATAAATAAAAGATTAACTAAACAATTTATAACGCATTGAGCCATTTTTATGAAGAAATATACACATATATAAAACTAGCTGAATAGAACACATGTAAGATGTATTCAAAAACGTATTTTTAAATTCACTTTGAAAAAATAAATGATTTTTAATGAATATGGCAGTAATCCGTATCCTCGTTTATTTTTAAGAATCATTGAGTGTTGTAGTCGAGTGGTCAGTCCTCTCGGCTTTTCGTCACATGTTCGAGTCCTGCAATGGAAACACTCATACATAAATTTTTCGATCGATTTATGGATTTGTTTCCCTCCCAGACGACACGCTATCCGATCTTGAAAACTATTATTCCTTTTCTAACTACATCCCTCTTTTTGAGCGACTGACTTCCAACCAACTGTCGAGTTTCTGTTTTACGGAAGTTCAGAATACAACGGTTTGAAGTTTGAAGTGAACGAATGAGGTAAACGCCAGTAGGTCAGTATCGGTAGGTCAGTATTATTATAATAATATTGCATATAAATGTTGTCTTGAAGTTACACAGTTACATAATGCGTCACAATCAATTTCGAATCAAAGCTGTTGGTAACTTACCTTTTCATTTGCAAGAAAAAAATAAATTTAGGAAAGAAATTCTTTCTTGAAAATATCAACACTATTAGATAATTAATGATGCATTCACGATTTGCATATTACATAATTCAGCATGGAAAAATAAATTGGTATGCTAATTTATACAAAATTACACAGAATTTAAATAATGCGTACAATTTATGGAACGGTATTTTGTTTTTACAGTTCATCTATATTTAATTTTATATCAAACCGTTTTGGAGCGCAATCATTCAGATAATTAAACAATTTAAAAACATGAGAATAATAAAGATTGTTCATTTATCAATGGATTGGATTATTAAGATGTCAATTTTATTGGTATAATTCTTGGCCTGACTTTTATTTTTATTCTCTGAATATAATATGTAAATGGTTGGTTTTATTATTGTTGACTGATTTTAACGGGAATTGAACATACAATTAAAGTTAATAAGTTTTTTATATTCCATTGGTTGTGTTACTATATGTGACACGTGTTTCGCCTCTTTGAGGAGCATCTCCACACTTCTTCAGTTATTGTACGTTAGCACACTCATTTATGTTCCTCAAATACTATACCAAATAATACTAAAAATGCCCTGATATTTGCCGATATATCTTGTATTTTGATGCTTATCTCCAATATTAATATTATTTTTAAATACTAAATCAATAATGTCAGCTCCGTGGCGCAGTTGGTAACGTTGTTGGCTACGGCTACGAATTTATCGGGTTCAATTCCCGATTCGGACTTTTTCATGAATTGATATTTCAATCGATTAATGGATTTCTGTTCGTAGTATGAGTGTTTGTGATGTCTAAAACTACCTCCCACCCACCCATCCAATTAGCGGGAGCGATTAACTAACCAGTATTCCTGTCCTTGCCCTATCCTTCTATCCCTATTCTCTTCGGAAATAGAGAGGTGGAGCAACTGAAAAAATCTGTTGAGATAATTAGGATAACATATTCTCCACGTTGGGAGCTTACATGGAAAAAAAATCAATAATAATTACACGTCGATTTTTTCTTCATAGATTTATGATGCAAAACATTAAAATCAAAAATTGTGTACATTCCTATAAATCATTAAAATTATTTTATAAAGACGGCATCGTAGAAGTATTAAAATTACAATTGCTATTTGGAAATATTTGTTATCATTTATGTTTGCGATGACTATAAAAAATTTCCAGTACTAAGGGGGGCCGAACCAATTTGGGTATTATTATATTATGAGTAAGTCGTTGCGATTTGTTTACTTTTTATTGATTCAAGGGATTGAATAGATCTGTTTTCTCGGAAGGTAGTAAATTTTCGGGAAGAAGTAGCGTGTTGTAAAACATAATATTATTTATCTATGATTCGATTGGTTCTTTCACAAAAAACTGTCAAAATTCGTTTCAATGACAGTTCGGAAATGAATATTTCACCATTAAGTATCCGTTAAAATGTATTTTGTCTAGTAAAAATCTATAATATATATTTGGATTATTGAGATTTTGTACACTTCCATGTATTTTTAAATTTGATATTGAAATTCCATCAAGCACCCTCAGTCGATGTCTTAAATTATATCTATAATATATATACTTGTGAAAACTTGCTTGGTTATGATTTCACCGAAATGCAAGTAAAAATATATTATAACTCAAAATATGCTTTTGCTGTAACATATCGATGACCTAATTCCATAGTGATACAAAAAGAAATTGGTAGTTTTGAGATATGGCCGAACAAAGCTTTGACTGACCAAACTGACTCGTAAAAAGTGATGGCTTACTATTTGTAATATTTTTTTTTTTAGGATTTAAGGTTGTTTCTTTATGAAACGCCACGATTCACAAAAATATATTTCCACAATACGGTATTTCGATATGTATGTATGAAACTTAGAAACTATTTAATTTTGCTGATTTTCATATATATTATACGAAAATACCTGCCTTTTGAGAGAAAACCTGTACATTTTACAAGCTATACTTTTGTGGAACTGTAGAAGAACGGTGCTTAAATTGAATGGCTAACTTAACTAAAAACATCAAATTTTTGACTTATTGTCCTATGGAACTGGGTTATCGATATATTTATCGGAAATGTGAGATTAATCTTTAGATTTCTTGAGAATATACAAGTGCTTCGACAATTTATTAACACAATAGACAATGCAATTTCCATTTAGATACAAAAACATTTATTAATATTTATTTATCGGTTTATATTCCCGCAGTATAATTACTATTGTTTGAAGTCTGCAAATTGTGTTTACTGTTTGCCGTATAAGTATCCGATTGATATTTTCATCGATAAAATTTTCTCACTTGAAATCTAACTTCACGAAACATTCACCGTATTATAAATGTGGTTTTACGAAAATTATTCAAAATTTTCATTACAAGAAACCCCATGTTATATAGGTGCAAATGAACATAAAAATCAAAGCTTATGTTTTATTTTCCCGCCCTCGTTGTTTCGAATCAATTAATGATGGTTTAATTCATGGAATGCTGGACAAAGACTTCCTAATTTAACAATTCCTCTGGTAAGATTTCCCGCCATTGCTCTCAGATACTTTATGGGTATTTGGCTGAACATTTTATTGAAAAGTTATTTATTTACCAACAAGTGAAGTCAATCAGTTAAAATAAATTTCGTGCTCAATTCATATTCGGCCAGCTACCAAAAACGCGGAGACTTATTTTGAATCGATTATGACGATATTTTAGAATGTTTGCAACAGAATGTCGATAAATTATCAGGTAAGCTAGCCGAAATAAAATTGATCTCAACGCAATATCAATAAATTATGTTTTTATTTGGTACATTATGATTGATCTCATGAACAAAATATAATTAATTTTATTAAAATTGACACTTAGCTTAATTTATTCATATGTTATTGCGTATGACCGCAATACTGTTTAAATGGCGTAGATACGCAACTAAATTAAAACTGTAAACAATGTATTCTTTTTTTTTAACCTGTGCAACACCGCGGTATGGCAACTCGCAAACAAAGCGAATAAGCTTGCTTATGTTGCTTCTCTTTCACGATATTATGTATTTTCCATAAATAAGTCTATAAATAAAATACTATGATAAATTTATTTATAGCTATTTTATTGCCCTCATGCGTCGGAATGCGTTTTTTAAATTAGATACTGTTTTCTGGTCATTATGAGTTGTCTGAATAATTAAATCGGTATTAAAATAGCTTTATTAGTAAAATCTTTATGTTTATTATCATAATACTATGTTAAGAAATGTTATATGTGTCACATTTTGGTGTTTTTGAATATGCATTCGGACTATAAATATATTACGTGGAATTTGTACAAAAATGTCTATAAAAAGAGTGATTGCAGGAGTAACTAGAAATAGTCCGCATCAAGATCTAACAATTGACAAATATACAAAAATAAGGCCAATGGTCATTTTTAAAGCTATTTAAATTCATTCGGCAAAAACCTTCACCGAAATACATACAACCAACAAAAAATCCTTTTTGTCTATTTCACGCAATTTTCTTTATAAAAGTGAGACACGATGAAACTGCATTATAATCAAAATTATGAAATCTGATATTTATCACCATTTCATTTTTCATTCGCTGATTTACTTATTAATTATAAAAAACACATCTATTGAAAAGTCATGATTTATTAAAAAACATATATTAAAGTAGTTTTTACACATCAATTCTATATTATATATATGTATATATATAATATAATGTGCAAGCTGAATAGCATATGTTATAACGGAATAAATTGATCATTAATATTTTCCAATATATTCGACGATAACTTTGTGTGATTTCATTTTTAACCAAATCTGATACAACCAGCTAATAAGAAAGTGATCAATTTTAAAAGAAATAAAATCGTAAAATTCGTACTTATTTTGCAGTTGTAATATAGTTACTAAATTCAAAAGATAGAGCCGAAAATCACCAATAATTTAAAAATATAATAGCCCAGACCGCTCTGTAGACGTTTATTTTTATCACATATCACAATATGTAGGTATGAAATTTTCTCATGACCTTCGCGGAGTAGCTACTTAATACCGTCATCTATGATGGATACGGTTATACTAGTTTAAAAATAAAAACACCCAAACGGTCAATACACAGAGAAAATAAGAAAAATCTTTCGTGACGATACATATACCATGAAAAACCCTTAGAAATTTTAATGTACAATATAGTATATTAAATTATGATACGATTTATCATATTATAATAAAACATGAACTGTTATCTATCCTCTATACACTTTCAACTGAATAAGAAATATTTGAATACGAGTAGTTCATCTTAAAACAGTTTTAACTAGATCAGTCGTCATTGTTCAGGTGCTATTTAATTGTAATTTTTAACGATTAGTCAGTTAATAGCATAAGTAAACAGCTGATAAATGGTTTGAAAACCGTTGCCCCAGTCTACCGAGAAAACACCTGGTAAATTATTGAATGTTTTGTGACCCACAAAATTCAGCGAGCAAATGACTACATTTCGTAGATCTTATTTTGATAACCGGCACTTACTCAATACATTATTAATTACCCGATTATTTCAAATAAATATTAAATGTTACGCAATTTTTAATTATTAGCAATGCCATTTTTATCGCTACTCTTTCCAATTTGATTCAAATTTGTAATCGTAATTCCCCCTACCTGGATGAGCTTAAAAATCCAGTAAACTCTTGGTTGTAACAGTTTATACTTTATACAACATCATAACGATTAAGTCCTGTACGGATTGATTAACATTTATTTATTTATTGTTTTCTCGCACAAAGCCCTCAGCTGACAGAACCTAAGCAAGACAAAATAACTGGCAACATTTAACGCAGGTAATGTAAATAAAGATTTTACTTTATCAACAAAAGTAGCCAGGAAACTGAGTCCGCTTTTCAAAATCTGTTCTATTTTTAGTAGGAAAAAAGCGTGAGTAGTTTGGTGTATTCGCGAATCGATCCCGGAACACGTTTCTCGCTATTCGTGCTTTATATTAATAGTTCTATTCTACATCGGATGACTTTAATATCTTCTTAAAAAGTGAAATGCATCCGCATTGTAAGCAAAGCTATTTATCAATATTTGCCAGAAAACAGAAACCGTTAAAATATATCTGAACACTCTCTCGCAGAACACACCATCTCAAATAGAAATAGTATGTATGACTCCAAATCACTGGACGACCCAAGTCATTACTGGACACGGTGGTTTCACTGCCAAGCTCTTGAGCTTAGCCGGTTAGTGGATAAGTCAACATGCAAATGTGGTGCTATAGAGCAAGATGCTGAACGCATCCTATGGGAGTGTCATTTAATGCATGAAGAAAGGGAAGAACTGCGGTAGTCAGTCCAACCTTCCATTGGACCGATCGGCCACGCTGACTTTGTGGCGAATAAGGCAAATTACGAGTCCTTTAAAAAATTTTCGACATCATACGGAGTGCGAGTAGACTTCAACTCATAGAAGCTTTTCATTTATCTGGAGGGATTTATTTTCTGCACACTTAAGTGCACGCCACCAAGTCTTGGGCAGTTGCTCCAAAGACACTCCCAATTAAGGGAAATAAAACTGTAGATACGCTCAATATTTTTTACGCCACTGGATACTGCCGTATAAAATTTACGGATGGAAAAGCAGGGGTGGGTGGAGAGGGCAAGGTGCAAGTATGTATTTTAGTTTAAAGTGGTTGATATTATTCGACGCTAATTTCACCTAAGACGCATTATTTTTTAGATATATTTCCTAAATATTAGCATTTATTCATCATAATCCAAATCAATTGATTTTTTACACAAACACATGAATATTCACAGTTCATGTGACAGTTTTCAGAATATTTTTTTATTCGTTGTATTTGTATGTATTTTGTATTATTGCTACGGCGGTATAACTTTAAAGCCTAGTAAAAATGTAAGAAAGGTGTCGCACATATTTAGTGCAAGTAACGCATAAACACGTAGGTGGCGCATTCATTACTCACCGCTGAATTTAATGGTAAATTGTAAAACAACTATGCTAATAGATGCCGAAAGTCTATGGACTAAATTTATTTCAAATACTATCGAATGAGATAATACCGGTCAAGTTGTTATGAAATATAATTCTTTAGACCGTTCGGTATGTTTCCTACTCGTGAAGAATTGCACAATTTTTACTTGTCTAAGAATATGTTTTTTTGTAAATATTGTTGATTTAGATATTGAATTGGTCTACGGACTAAATTGAGAAAGCCGCTATTCCCACAGCATATAATTAACTTAATGGTTTCAAGATTTTAATTCCGAATTTGAAATTTTAACTATATTATGTATTCAAATTTCTGGTTTATCTGCTGATAGTGTTACGGTACTGTCGATAATTTTATGAACCCGACAAGCTTTATTGAAGTCTTAGTGAGCAATCTGTTGTAATGACGGAAAATCGATTATAGCGTTGCAAATTGATTTTAAATACTTTTAAATCTTTCCCCATAACATTAGTAAGGTAAACGTACCAGTAGTTGACCGTTTAAAAGAAAAATTCAACAAAAATAACGATTAACGTTTAGCATTAGACCGAATGATGTCAAAGCAAGTGTATTCGTAATGGATCAAATGTCTTAATTAATATGACAAGACAGAAATTAGGAAAGGGTCTGTTACAAAAAAATTGTGTTCAGTTTTTAACTACCATGTTAATGTTTCAGTAGCTGACCATCTAATAAATGGAAAGTTCCAGTTGTTGACCACTTTTTTTCAGTAGTTGACCATTCATCAGTTTCATTACAGTTGCCTTATAGCATCCTGTAAGACCACCCTTGTTTGAATCAAGTTGCATATGCTTTCATTCACTGACATCCTGAACAATTATCTTAGGAAAATTAAAAGAAAATACTTACTGTATAAGGTGTTGTTTTCAAATGGCCGCTATGACACCCCAATGACATATATGGTGATGTGTTAGTTCCTCAATCCAACAAAAGATGGTTTCACTTGTCTGAACTTTACAATTTAGAGCAATCCCACGTCTACGTTTCTTGGTTTGGGCACTTTTATTGAAAAAAAGTCAACTACCAGTATATTTACCTTAGTTGTAATATACGAATTTGAAAAAAATAGAAAAACGAAGATGTTCACGTTACGATACTATAGTACTCCACACTAAATAGTTAGGTCTAAAATGCTGATAAAATAACAAATTGTCAATAGCGAAATTTGTGGCTCATAATTTCTTCTGGCTCATCATATTGCATCTTTACAGTCTTGAAATTTAGTTCCACAAGCCTACATGTAATACAGTTGATAGTTGTTTTGGCATCATGCTTATCGATAGAACTATAATTATTCTTTTGGAGGCGAATTCTTTGCTATTTTTTAAGGTATACTGAATCAATAAGTATTTTATTTTGCGTTCTTACGATTCGATTTCTCTGTGTATTGTGTTGCATAAATATTATATTTTAATATGCATTCTATGTAATGTAAGTATTGCTTCTCTGAAATATTAAATATGATAAGTTCACCACACTGTAGATACACAGCATATATGGCAAAATCCAATTATTATGCTATTGAATGGTTAACAAAAGTAACTATTCTTAGGAAAAACATGGGCCATTGAAAAAACCTTACGCAGCAATTATTGAAATTGAATATCACGATTAAAAACAGGTTTTATTATCGTAAAACTGTTTCTTAAAAAGCGGTGAATATATTTTCAAAGACTTTTTTCATACTGTTATAAATGCTCAGGATTCACAAGCGTCGTAAAAAACTCAAATAAACTCTTTTTTTGGAATTCTGAATAATCGATTAGTTTTTGGTATGAAACTGTGCCAAGTAAGTGTTAATATTCAATAGGGTGGGTTATATGTCCTAGATCAGTTAGAATTCACCTGAAAATGTGTACGAAAAACAAGTAAATTTTATTTTTCTATAAATTCATATTGTATTCTAAAAACATTAAATATGGGATTGAAATTGGTTCCTCGTAAACGTGCGTGTAATCTATTCATATGATTTACGATTATGGGTGATTTTAAGCATTATTTAATATTCAAAGGAATTGAATAAAAATACTGTTGATACAATAATTAATATTTGTCTTCTTTTATTCAGGGAAATATAATATGGCACATTTCAATGTAAAAAGCAAATAGATGGTAGGTTATCACCGATACATTAATTTTACAAGATATGTGTTTATAATCTCGAACTGATATCCAGCGGACTGATGATGATGACGTTTCTCAGGTTTTTACCTTCATTCAAAACACGCCAGTTCAGTCAAAGTCATCTTTATTGCAGTTAGTTTAATACATTTCTTGAAGGCAGTAACAGTTACAAAAAAACAGGTGTAAAATACACAATTTGAATTTAGAAACACGACAAGTGATTTTTATGAGCGGAACTTGGGTTGGTCGGCTTTATATACCGCCAAAGGTTAAGCCTCCGCCGGCCGTTGAGTTCTAATAGACCCTTCTTTAGAACCGCGTCCCTTTTTGTTTAAGAATACCGGTAAACGACAAAAAAATAAGAAACCCAACGGACACAGCGACATTTTTATGAACGGTACAAATACTAGGCTGTATATTTACAAAAATATGTGAATTATATTTACAATGAATTTAATGCACAATAATGAATTTACTTATTGCCTTGTTATAGGCATCACATGTTACTTTTGCAGTTACAGGCGATTTTGGACTTTTTTAAGGCCCAGGTCCGCCCAATAGGTTCCGTCGGTGTCACTATGTATATATATATATATACATATATTTGTGTTCATGATATTTTCATCCTTGGAGTGGTTATATATCGAATAATTGATGAATTTAATATTATCTATAATATAATTTTATGCGAATAATTAATTCTATGTCCTTATTGGGATTTTAGTCCATGATAATGGAAGTAGCTGCTATTGTGGTTTCGTATCAGATAGGAGAATATGATGATTCAATATTTTACCGATTCGTGTCGCTTATTTTATTGACACTAATAAAGCGCTAGGCTTATTATAAAGTAGCTTTTATTGTTTGGAATTAGGTTGAACAGTAAATCGATGAAATATTGATTCTATGAATTCTTAGTGATGGCACGGCGTGAGAAATTTTCTGATACGTTGCAGGTGTGAAATTCTTGAAACTGAAAGCATTGAATAATTGATAATTTTGGTCTTCGTTCATTGTGTATTTTTGTTATTTTATCTGTCATTTAATGTTTCAACTTTTGGTTATAAATTAGCTTAAAGAAAACGTGTATATCAAAAATGATACAAATTAATCACTTATGTATTGAATATCGTATTCACAAATAATAACATACTATTGATTGAATTGATAGAACTACGGATTACAATAAGCTAAAAATTGTAAATCATTTAATTTTACGTGCTATAGTTGACGGTTATTTCGTCATATCGGCATCACGCCATCGTCAGAACGAGTAGAAGTGTTTCTGGAGATAGCGCGATGCCGATGACAATGGCTATGGACTCAATTATATTATCATTTGACGTCGGTTACAGTGCTCACGGGCTCGAGTCCCAGTAAGGATAGTTACATAAATATTTTTTTCAATCGATTTATAGATTTCTGTTCGAATGCATGGATGTTTAAGATGCCTAAAATTCCCTCTCATCCATCCGATCCTACAAACGGATCGTAGCGAAAGCGATTACCTAACCACTAATCCTGTCTAGTCATGTCCTTCTACGATACTTTCTTAAAAAGATGGGAGGTTTTAGAAGCAATTTTAGTATAAAAACGTTGAGATACCTCCGTTAGAAGGCCGTATGTTCCATACTGCGAGCGTGCATGATTTAAAAAAGTATTCATCATATAAAATATCTTTGATTTTATTTTATAGAATTTATCATTTCGTCATAATGAGGAACAATATAAAAATAGTAATTTTGAAGGCTTAAAATGAAAAACTAGAAATTAAACTTTTTTTTTTATATCCGATTATTTATATCCGATTCATTAATTTGTATTATACCTGTGAGGTTATTTTTAACTTGTAAGAATTGATTCTGTCTCTGTAATTTTTCTTTTTCAAATATTAAAAATTTAATGGATACTCATAGCTGCTCTGCTTTCTCCACTTAAGATGGCTGTTTATTGTTAATATTAATTATATACTTAATATTTGATTGTTTTTAAATGGTTCACTAATTTTTTCTTATAATTTTCCTGATTCATTATTGTATATTACATTAGTAACGTCATTAAAAATTTTGTTCAGCTAAATGGACTTTTGTGCTAAATGTAGCTATATTTGTAATTTAAGATTAGTATTTATTGATTTGCAAGAGGTCCATAACATTTTAATTGTAGATTTTTTATATGATTTATGTATAATTTGTTTGCTAATCAGTATTTTCTTGTCATTTTTCACTCAATTTTATATAAATTAGCCTGTTATGTTTGTATTTTTATCAGTTGATAATGCTCTTGATGAACAAAACCGGTCCTGATCATTATAAATATGTGGAAGTAGTGCAAATGAATTGTGTTTTATTTTTCAAAATATAATGTCTCCACCAACAATTGACAGTTAACCCCTTAAAAGTAACAAATAATATATTATTTGAATATATAATAATTATATAATAATAAATTATATAATATATATAATATGTATTATATATATTATAATATATATAATAATATATTATCAGAAATTAAACGCCAAAATAGTGGACATATATAAAATGACGATCAATATATAATAATGTTTAATAGTGTAAATATTTGGGGAATTGATATATCTTGTACAACGTGTAGCTAAACGTTTTTCGTTATATTACTCTTTCCAATTATAATTATTTTCTGTGTAGTGTGAATTCTCGATTATAATAGAGTACATATGTATATTCATTTTCACGATGATTGGCGCAGCAGTTTTACTTACAAAAATAAAACTAAGCGGTTAGGAAATGGTGTCCTTATTGATTATTTTGGGAAATCAACGTTGGCAGCCCTAATCAGATATAATATAATAATATACAGCCGAAGTGCCAATAAATACTTTACGACATTCGCGGTACTTAAAAAATATCAGTAATGTTTATTCGCTTACGCGACACCACAATATTAAATTATGACGTAGCTACGTATTAAATTATTTCGAGTGCGCGGGATCAAAATATACGTAAATTCGCCAAAGAATAGACGTAATAAAGAATAAATATTATTACATAACTTGATTAATACAAAAAAAAGTGTGAAGTCCTTGTGAATACATACATTTTGTCTGAGAAGATGAGTACGAGTGGATACAATTTTACGATATAATACTTGATTCAAGCATACATCTAATTACTAAATTGATGAAATGCAAATTGAACAGTGTTGTTTAGTGTCATATTGAAAAACCACCATTAACCAATATAAGAATTCGACGGAGCTTTGAAAATAAACGTTTCCAGTATATTCATGGGATATACTTAACTTAACTATCTGTGGCAATGATATTAATGAAGATTTTAAACTTTCTCTTCACTCATAAAATCTAGCCCTCTTGAAATAGTTGATAACGTATCAGTTGATCAAGCTATTATTTTTATATTCCAGTAGTTGTCTGTTGTATATCTTATATATAATAGCCCAAACCGCTCTATATACGCTTTATTATTATCACATATCACATGTAGGTATGAAATTTTCTTATGACGTAAGCGTTCGCGGTTAAACAACGCACTCACAGCTCCGACGTACTAGCTCCCTTAGACATTCAGTATTTTAATACCGTCGTCTATGACGGGTACGGTTATTAGTTGGAGATATGGCGCTAGTGGCGTGTAATTAGTTTTCTCTACTAAAACGCCATTTATTATTTTGAAAACAAAGAAAATGCTTTATGCCACCACCTCTTTTCTATCTTCATTTTATGAAAAATGTTTTATACGGTCATCTTTCCTCAGTACACAATCCCATCGCTTCTTGACTTCTTATGGCCTTAACCGATTGCATGACTTCAAAAAATATAAAGAGAGTATACTGTGTATATATATTTATTTTGTATGACATTTTCCTTCATGGTTGTATTCAGATAAAATATCCGTTTCCTAGAATTTGAACACTTTTTTTATTTGCCTAAAGCGTGTTAACCGTTTTTTGTTTTTTCATTTTTTTTCCATCTTGACATAAGTTCAAAATTTGCCACCTAATTAAAAATATTCAAAACAAATTATTAAGGCCAAACCACGATGGTTGTGAATGAACACTTCAATGCGCAGGGTTAAAGTTAAGCGACCTTCCTATTATAATAAGTAATGACAAAGTATTGTTGGACACTTCCAAGAGTTTCCATTTATTTAATTTTCATTGAACGTAATTTATTCATATGTTTGTATTAGCTTCAAAATGCGAAGTGTGTATGTAACGCTTCCGTATATTAGAGCAAAACGGTGAAGATTGTTTTTAATGGTTTGGAAAATGATTATAAACAATCAAATATATATTTCTACCATATAGCACAAAAAACATGTAGAAATCTGTATGTTTATATGTCTGTCGGACACAAGAACTCCTCCAAGACGGTGTACAGTAACGACGTGAAATTTTCACATTTCATTTCGGCTATTGCTATTTCTAGGTCAACTGTGCGATTTGCAACTTTCGAATCAACATTTAACTTTTAGCCTTAAACTGGAAACGCTGTATTTTTGACGTCTTAATGAGCCACTGAAAAAATAATAACAAATAGTTGCTTAGCAGCCACTCCATACTAAAATAATCCATCATGTCGTCATAACAATTCAATCTGTGTTGAATTGGCTTAGCGACTATAAATATGTATATAATACAATGTCACAAATAATAACTCTGCGCGAATTGTAAAATTTGAAAAAATCCATCAATTATAGTTATAATACTTAAAACAGTGATATTCTCATTTCGTGGGTTTTACATTAAGTATGCTCAAAGGAAGAGAACAGTGTTAAATGAACTAACATAAGCGACCTCTATCTTGGGTGAAGCCGGGTAAAAAACACTATTACATATATATATAATATTTAATAATAACAAAATATAGCATACTATTAAAAAAGGACGCCACAAGTTTTACATTCTGAATGCAATCCATTGGATAAGAGTGGCAGCATTTAGCTTTTTTTTTAACCGTCAAATCTTCCAATAAAATATAACCTCTGACAACCAATGTGATGGAAATGACTACTGCACTATTACCAACACTTTATTGTTTAATATTTATTATGCAAGTAATTTAATATCCTACTGGAAAATCTTCCAATAGTTTTCAATTTTTTTTAATGGTTTTCCTCACTGGTGACGGTCGCGACCTCCGTCCATCGCAACAACTCAGTTTCTCTCGACGATCCTTCACCAATTGGCTCTCAACTAATGATCCTTCGCCAGCTAGTTTTCAATTAATGAATGATAATTTAAAAATTACAATGACTATTGATGAGAAGCATTCATATATTTTTGTATACGTAACGGTACTTTGATGATAGCAAATTATATGTACTCACTACTTGAACCAACGGTCAAGGTACTTATGTCGTATCTATTGTATAATATTTATTTAAGGTGTGCTTTTCATAGCCACACGTATAAAATGGTAATAGAAACCAATTATTTATTTTAATAATTTACATGAGAATAAAAAGATTTTTCTAGTCGCTTCTTGTGCAGTTAAATAAATACGTTCCCTAACAAGGGGTCGGCATATTTGCATCCGCTAAGAAAAAATAATATGACTTCTATAATAATAATAATACACTGTCTTATAGGTGTATAGTGTAAAGTGCAGATATATAAACTGCGCTGTAAACTGTAAGCTACAGTTATCTTATTTGACAATTTTAGGCATTGAAAATGTCAAAAGAATTAAAAATTACATAGTATTAATTGGCTATTTGTGAGTTTTTTTGATACCTAGACATATGGTCGACATATTTGTAAAGAAGGTTCTATCTGCAAAAACTAAAACTGTTCAGGAGAAGCAATTTTATATTTTAGAAAATGTAACTTTTTGAATGAAATTAAGAAATGCATTCCCGTACGCGAAAGAACGAGCTTATTGCACATTTATTTAAATGGAAATAGTAATGTTTTCAGGCCTGTCTAGCAAAGAGTTGACACCTGTTTTTCAGAAATGCTCTTATTTGGTTTACGCCATGACTAGATAAGGGTTTATTGTAGGTTATCAAGATCTGAGACAAAATCGTATTTTTAAGAAACTGATGCGAAGGGAATTTGCAATTTATCGAATATAACGATTCTATAAAGATATTTGAAATGTACCAAAGAGCTCGTTTTCTCGCACTTTTTCTGACTGATATCTAAAGTATAGTTATACTAAATATTTATATATATTTTTTTAAGAAATGCAGTATCAAGAAATTCTATTATATACGTCTTTTTACAAAAAAATATCAAAAAAATTAATAAGAGTAATAAATATTAATCATTTTTCGGGGATATGTTTTCGTTACCTTCTATTGTGATTAAGTCGGCGTCTGTCGTCTGCCTCGATACTACGCTCGATATTTATTTTAATTATATGTAAATAGTGAATAGGCGCTATTATTATAATATAGGGATTTTTGCGAAATGAGAGGAAAACTTACTTATTCCTCTTAAAGACGACAGAGTAGGTCTCGGCCAAATGTAAATTAGACAAATAAATTGACCACTTTTTGGAAGGGAAACATCATTTTACATTGGTTTTAGGATTAAAAATTCTGACTCGGCCACTTGATGTAAGCCACTCCCTACGTATAATCCCCTATCTGCAAACATGATGAATTTATAGGAGTTCATTACAAAGATTCATAACGCAACTCACCATATAATGTGTTTGGTAAAAATGATTTTTACTACTGAATAATTTCAATTTTGAGGGTTGCATCAATTAGTCAAAAAACCGTCGTACATATTATGTAGTCTGACCAAACTGTCTCCACAAAAAGTATTCGACATATTTTCCCGTTTATTAATTAAAATGTTTTTAAAATGTTTTCTCGTTTTGGCTTGAGATTTGTTTTTGTTTGATTTTCAATTCTAGTGATATATTTCTTGGAAGTGAGAATCTTTTGTTAGTCATGGAACCCGTCATTCTATTCAACGATACGTTTAATATTGCTTTGAAACAAATAAGTCCGAACAAATGGAAGGTCGCGCGTTGATTTAGGGCTATTGCGCACACTGGTATAATATAATACATTATGATAGTTAATGATGAAGTCGGTCGCATTTGTTGGACAATCTGGAAATCAGTTTTCCATTTAAATTGGGGGTACTTACATATTAATATGGCCTATTCTCACAAGCCGTGCGAAATCGGCTGTCTTTTAAAATAATAATTCTGACATGTTAAATATTCATTACAGTGTACTTTAATGACAACTAGTTGTTAGTAGATCGCTGAAGCACCATTTCATAAAAGCGTTTTTCTACACAAATGAGGTTAAGACAGTACAAATTGTTAGCTTATTGTGCTCTCTGCTTTTTATTTTTAAAGAAAATTTGATTACTTTTAGTGTATTAACTGTCAATTCTTGGTGGAAAGGCATTATATTTTAAAAATAAAACAATTCGTTTTTACTACTTCGACATGCTAATGATCAGGATAGATTTCGCTCATCACGAGTATTATCAATTGATAATGCTAATCCGTACATTTCAAGTACATTTGATTGTTAGAATATGACGAAAATATTCATATACCACCCACCCTACGGATACGATTGAAAAACCAATGTTTAAAAATGTTAATTCAGGCATTTGGGCTCATGATTGCGTACCCACTCGATACATCTAACGATCATCTGGAATTTCAAAGACTCTAAACAAAGAAGGGTTTGCACGTTCGCCAAACCACTGAAAACACAATATTTTGGTTGCGAATGTTTGAAATTAGAATTTGACGTTATTCGGCGTCGACGAGCGTACCATCTATTACCAAATTACAAAAACACAGTCAAAGAGAATGTTGAGTAAGCCATTTATGAAATTTCGTTTATTTTTAATTTCTCAAGTCCGTCGTATGAATGATAAAACCTGGTTGTCAATCTGTTGTGCAACAACGCTTTAGAACCTCAGTCAAGAGTGATGTGTTTAAGCAAACACCTTGAAGAGCAAGCAGTATGATCTTGCATTGTAGAGATAATTATTATTATTACGAAACCAAACACACCTGTTGGCCGACAATAGCGGAGTTTGGTTTTAAAAGATCGCTTAGTAAACATAGTTTTTCATAATATTTTGTAGTTACTGCACAATACTGTGAGAAGCATGTGGTCTTTGATAATCACAGTTATTGTATTTTCTTCTTAAAAATGTGAAATATGAAAGTAAAAACATTTATTTCTTGCGGACATACGCCACCCGCGACTTTTTTTTACGTTTAAGTTCCGTTTTAAAGTAGATTCTCGATCTATGGTTTTTGAACTCCCAAAAACTAATGATTAAATTTGTTTTAGCAAACATTATTTTCTTTAAATATGATAAAATAACAAAGTATTTATTTTATCCTGTTATAATGGAGTTCTACCAAGTAAATGCCAGCTCAATCAACAATTATTTTCTTTATCCATACTCCATTCCATATCCAACGACCATTTTTTCATTTAAGTGTATCCAACAATTTATTATGTTACTTAATTTTTTGTACGAATTAAATCCACTTTATTCCATTAAAAATAGCTAATAAGTAAGTTTTTTGATAATAATCAGAATAATAGACAATCAAGAATTATTTATTTAGTAATAATATACTTTTTAAACTACACTTTTTACATTTTACATTTTTCTCATTGCAATGTATTTCAAAAAGGGATAGGGCTGTGTTCCGAGTATCTATTCATTATTATTTTCATACCAGTATGTGAAAACGCATATATATATATATATATATATATATATGCACGTCACCGACATCTAACATTTCACGATGAAAATATCTACTGCTTTAATGTCAAAAAGGACGCAGACGCGTTATTTCACATTATCCTTCATTTTAAGAGTGGTTTTTTTTATATCATTTAGTTTGATACGTTGGATTTATTTTGAAATTGTTTTTTTTCCAAATCAAAATGTTTTCAATGCGAATACTGATAATTTTTATCTGACACTCGTTTATATTGTATACTAGAACCAAGTTCATATTTGCAATATACGATATATTGCATTATAACTCGTTACACAGTCTCTATTCGAATAGCACTGGATAACTTAAAAACCTTCAATATTATGTTGTGGAAAATTAAGAAATATATATATATATATATATTTTATAAATCACTTTTTACGTACGCCTAGATTATGTATCATTCTTAACAACGTTATGGTTAATTTTCTTTGTTATAACTATTAAATATTTAAAATGATGTCGACGGTGTTTTGGCCAATTGATGTAAGCCTCAAAATCGAAATTGTTCAGGAGAGAGTAAAAACTGTTTTTATCGAAAACATTATTTGGTGAGTTGCGTTATGAATATTTGAAATGCACTCCTGTAAATTCTGATGTTTTCAGATACGGGATTATACGTAGGGAGTTTCAGAATCTTTAAATCAATAAGAAATTTGAATTATTGAAATTTTGTACATTTCCATGTATTTTGTCACTAACGACCCGAGTTTCGCCTTTCGGTATCTTCAGGCATTCGAGTATACGAAATGCCTGAAAATGCCGAAAGGCGAAACCCAAGTCGTTAGTGACAAAATACATGGAAATGTACAAAATCTCAATAATTCAAATTTCGTATTGAAATTCCATCAAGCACCCTCAGTCGATGTCTTAAATTATATCAATATAAAATGATGTTTCCCTTCCAAAAGGTGTTAAATTTATTTTTCTAATTTACATTATTTCGCCGAGACCTGCTCTGTCGTCTTTTGAAATGAGGTCCAATCATTCACCTTAACAGTCACAGTCGATATATTAAAGCTAAAACGTAAGTTCAACCCGATTGTTTCTACTGCCAATTAAAAAACTAAACTTTGTAGAATTGTTGAACCAAACAGGTCATTCATTCTACATAAGTATGTTATTTCGAAGAAAATATTGAGACATGTTATTCATTTTGGCTTTGCAAGATCACTTATTGTTTATAACATGATAGTTAATTATGCAACAATGCAACCTACTTTATACAAATACTTCTAGTTCAAGGCTATTACAATCTCAAACCTTATTTCATAACTCTTGTTTTAAAACTGACACAATTGTGAAAGGTACTCGACTTCAAATGGGATGCGGTTCTTTGCATTTTTATACTAGCATTTAAACGTTCATTTTTCAACAACGAACATCAATCTTGTATAATTTTGATCTGAATTATTTACGAGGAATTCTTTCATTAGATTGATTAATTTAGATGTTGATAATATCAAAACTTTATATAATGCATGGAGTGGAATAAGTAAGTCGATAATTACCTTTTAAAAAGAAAAAAGGTCCTCATTTAAATGAAAGTGAATGCTTTCCATATATTAAATATAACATGACATCACGGCATTATTTGGTATGAAATAGTTTTCGGTGTGCGGACCAGTAAATATTTTTCAGTGTTACCTGGGAGACCGGCTTCATCATGTAAATAAAATAAAAATAAGTTAGTAATATATTTTTATTGAATTCAAGGAATTGAAATTTAGAGAAATCGATGTCACGCGAGACACGCGTCGATATTAATTATTTATTTAATTTTTAACTGTTTATTTACTTTTTTGAACACGGATCGGCTTTCGCCAGCCCGCAGACCAGTACTGTTTCGTGGACCACCATTTGAGTAGCACTAATGTAGACGAACCCTTAACTGAAAATAGAAGCTTTTTCCTTCCGCATCGAATTTGTATTTAGACAATATTATCAGACCAACTTGATATTGTAATTTTTACTTCAGTATTTTATGTTTGTTGTTGTTGCTCAAATGTTATTATAGAATAGTTTCATCAATAATTATTAAATACAAATTGCTACGACTGTGGTCGTTTTTATAATGATATTATCACGATTCTTTGATAAATGCTCTTCGTCTGAGATTCGCAGTAAACATATAGCAGTATTTTTTTCTAAATGTGTAAATAAAATTGTTTTCTTATCTGGTATTATAATATTTTGAATGCAATAAGAATATAAATACATAAAGCTTATTTGAGCAATTAATAATGGTGAGCAAACACTCACGTAACGAATATTATGTTTCTACACAATTTTACCCGTTTAAAGAACTGTTGTTTACTTTCAATAATCTATTCACCGTGTCATTATATTGGTTTAATTTGAATTTCTATTTCCAATACTACTGGCTCAAATATGTCTCACTATCAAATGCACTTTATGAATTAAACCACATGTTTGTGATTTCACATAAAATTAACAATAAATTATAATAAAGCAAATAACAAAATAAATACTAACGCGCGCTATACAAACTTTCTTGCGATAATTTCTAATACGTATACCTACATTCTATAATTAGCATTCGAAAATAAGTTTTAAAAAATAGAAGGAGATTTAATTATTACAGCAAACAAATATATAACGTAGTTTCCATTGCAAAATCAAAATTTTTCGAGACAGCATAAAACAGTTAAAAAAACAACTTTATCGAATTAAACCAATACTAAAAAACACGCAATTAATACAACATAGATATTATATCGTCATTTTTCTGGAAGAAGACATTAACTGAAAACTACTGGTTTTGAGTTATTGGACTTTGAAGTTTTTCAAATATTTGAAATGCTATACCTTTTTCATTTAGTTTGTACAAAACTGTTTTTAAGTAAATGTATAATTTAAGAAAATAAGTGTGTATTTCATACAGCAGAGTTCGAAATAAGCAATATTTTGGTATAACTAACTCAATATGTATTTTTATCGATTCAGTTTTTTCTTCCAGAATAGCGGCGATAATATAATATAGCTATACTAATTACGTGCTTTTTTTTTAAATTTTTGTTTTAATTCGACAAAGTTGTTTTTTAAACTTTTTTTTTATTCTCCTTTTTTAGCAGTGGAAACGACGATAAGATTGATTTGTTTGCTGTACAGAATTTAAAATTCATGTTATAGAAAAAAAATGTTTGAAAATAACCATTGAATACATAATTAATGTTTCAGATTCTTATAAATCTTCTAAATTCTTATAAAAAAACAAATAATAATAGTAAAAAAACCAGTAATATAATGCGGTACGGAAATATACAAAGAAACCGATTTAAATTGTAATATAAACCCAATCATAATATTTATTGCAGTTAAACGGCACCATTATTTAAATTAATTTAATAATACTTTAATTTTCGAGTCGTTAACGTCAAATTTAATACCAACTTTGGTACTTAATTTATCAGTACAAAAATTATCCATTTTATTATCTTACGTATGTTTTCATTTGTTTACACAAAGAACCAAATCCTTTGTAACGGTGAAAACTTTACAGAAATCATTTTCATCTCTTCGAGGTAGTTTGAGTTTTGATGAAAGTTTGTGGTTTTCTGACAGCAATAGTTCTGTGTGCGAAAGGAAAAGAGCGTTAAGTTTATAATTGGTACTTTTAAAGAGAGCTAAAACAAGATTAGCATTTGTATGAAATTCGATGAAAAATGTGATTTTTAAACACGAATTTGACCAATTCAGCAGCATTAATTCGACTCTTCCTTTTCATATTATATGCGTGTATCATTTTTCAATTAACTCGACTTAACTTCCCTTTCCTGTCGAGTTTATTATTGAAGAGCACTTTACCAGCGTATATCAAAAAATGTAGTAGATATTGTGTTGTATATTTGGTTTTTATATAAAATTGTCGGTCTGTATGTTTTAGCTAGAGAGTGATGGGAGCTTTATTCTAACGATCAGATCGTTCTGGATTCAAGTCCCGGCAAGATTAATATAAAATTCAGATTTTTTCAATTTGAATTTGAGGTCATGGACATGGTTGTTTATGACGTCTTATCTATCTCATTAGCTGAAATGCACAAATATTTTCATTTAAAAAAAAATCTAATAGATTTTGAATTCTGAAGAAGTCTTATTTTGTAATGTTATATAAATTTTGACTTTGACCCGTTTGGAATACCACTCTTCAACTGCATAATATCATAATAAGTATTATGTGCTTGATGAAAATGTCAACATCAATGTATTTAAAAAAAAAAGCATTTATCGTTAGGTAATCTTGTATGTATCAAATTCCATTTATAAATTATGGCGAGTGCACGTCAAGAAATAATAAAAAATACAGACTATGCTACAAAACACATTCTTAACGGAAATATTTATGGTAGGCAACAAATCGTCGGTGATGAATGTTGAGGGTCCCAAAACACAAATGGTGCATATTACTAAAAGCACAGACAAGTTGTGTTAACATATATTTTTCTTCAGTGTCTTCATGATTTGTAGTATATTTTCAATCATCGCACCCTCATCTTTCCCTTACACGAGAAATCCGTTTCTGTAAAGATAATCGGCACTGTTACACTCATGGAGTTAGGCAATTTGTTAACAACATATTTCTCTAACTTTTACCACCTATTATGAAGACCTGGGGTATTTTTTTTAACATCGAACTGATGACTGTAGTGTTTACATGATTTTTTTTATAAACAAATGCGTTATAATCTATGAATATGATTTGCGTAGTGAAAATTCTTGAAATAAAATTATATCAAAACTTAATATATACTAAGATAACCACGTATCCATTTTATTAGATATTGAACCGCAAATGACAAAACGTACATATATGACGTACATTTTTTTTTTGTAGTTTAGTACAAAAATCGAATTGCCGGTAATTTGAATTTATACATTGATATTATATGAGCCTAGTGTGTAAAACACAAGTGATATAATACAACATTTGATCTATCTTAATTATATAAGTAGCATTTTTATTTGCAATTATAAAAATTATACACTCCTGTTACAAGTTTTACGATCGCAGTCATTTCAACAATTCAATCTTCGCTGCTTTTTTAGGTCGTAAATCGTCTCAATTACACATTCGACGCAACGCAGGTGAATAATTTATTGCACAATTTTATTGTGATTTCATTGAAATCCTCTGTTTATTTATTATACAGATCTAATGTGGTACACATAATTTGAATAACGCCGGTAAGCTATTATTTTTAATGAAAATTAAGGATTGAAAGAGTTTCATATTTGTTATTCCAAAATGATTTATGTACATAGGATATATATTATGGTATATGCGAGATCTTCAAAGCAGGTTCTTGGTTTCTTTGCTGAGAGAAATGTTATTGTAATGCTTCTCGTAATTCATACGAAAAATGAATCATATGAATTGCTATGTTAATTAGTGTCGTTTTCGTTTCTTCAGGTATCCGATTGGGGGACATGAAATGCCATACTTTACAAGATGGGTGCTGAGAAAGTTCGAAGTGGACATCTCCCAAATATGCAACGAGCAACCCATACCCCAAGAAAACGAATATCCAAAATCTCTCGCCGATCAACATCTGGTCGGCGAATTCACCTCTCTGGGCATCGATGTCTCCGTCGACGGCATGGACAGACTGATCAGGTCACACGGTCAGACCCTTCACGACATTGCCCATCTCAGGCAGAACGATTTTAAAAGGATACCGGACATTATCGTCTGGCCGACTTGCCACGAAGAAGTCGTCAGGATCGTGAGACTGGCCGATGAAAGGGGGTTAGTTATTATCCCTTACGGAGGCGGCACTTCTGTTTCTGGGGCGGTTGAATGTCCGCAAACCGAAAAGAGAATAATTGTCTCTTTGGACACATCTCAGATGAATGACATACTTTGGGTGGACAGGGAAAACCTTGTCGTCTGCTGCGAGAGTGGCATTCTAGGACAAGATTTGGAAAGAGAGTTACGTAACTTAGGTTATACCACTGGACACGAACCTGACTCGTACGAATTCTCTTCGCTCGGAGGATGGGTCGCCACAAGAGCCAGTGGCATGAAAAAGAACACTTATGGTAACATTGAAGATTTGCTAGTCCACGTACGTATGGTCACACCTCGAGGCGTTTTGGAAAAGGGCTGTCGAGTGCCTCGCATGTCGTGCGGTCCCGATTTTGAAGAGATCATTCTCGGATCTGAAGGATCTTTGGGCGTCATCACTGAAGTGATCATCAAAATTCGACCGTTGCCGACTTTCATCACTTACGGATCTATAGTTTTCCCGGATTTTGAGAGCGGAGTGAAGTGTTTGCGCGAGGTGGCCAAGCAGAGATGTCAGCCTTCCAGTATTCGACTGATGGATAATGAGCAGTTTAAGTTTGGCCAAGGACTCAGACCTGTGCCGTCTTATTTCAGTTCGTTCTTCGACGGCATTAAGAACGCTTACATTGTTCTATTCAAAGGGATCGATATACACAAGATGTGTGTTGCCACTTTATTATACGAAGGAGATCAACAAGAAGTGGCAGCGAAGGAGAAGAAAATCAATGCGATAGCCTGCGCGCACGGCGGAATTCCTGCTGGTGCGAGAAATGGTGAAAGAGGCTATGTCCTCACGTTCGTTATTGCTTACATCAGAGTAAGTAAAAATATATTGATTTTGTCAATACTATTTAATTAAAACGTTGAGACTGGTGTGAGGAGTGTGTAAAAATTTGAGCCGTTATTATTAAATATTTTGTGGTTTAGTCAATCTATGATGCATAAATATTTAAATTAATTAATAGTTTCTATCGCTATTTACAAAACTAGTTTATGAATCAATCGTTGGACAATAAATGGTGTAAGATATTGTGCAGCTATCATTTGCTTCGTTCAATAGCTATTGGGCTCTCGATGTTCTGCCTTGCACCACTTAGAGTAGTACTCCGTAACCTTTTCTCACCCATATCACACCTAAGCATTCATTAATATTTCGCGGCACACCATGAGCCAAAATATGTAAATTTCATAAAAAAATAAATGTTTTTTTATTTGATGAATTTGATATAATATTAGCTAATAAATTTTTTAATTGAAGCCAACAAGTAACAGCGATTAAACAAATATTTTTTTTTGAAAATTACAAATTGTAAAAAGAGCATTTTTAAAAGTTATACCCAAAAAAATAAATAGGATATTATTAGATGCTAAAAATATAGGCCAAGCCTAGTTGAGTGTATAAAAGTATTGCTATTTTTTTGTTTGACCAAATCCAAAATAATCTTTCTGTTTTCAATAATAGTCTCGTTGGTCTTTCGAAACATTTTCAAGGTTTCAATTTTTCAAATATGATAGCGTTATCAACAATAATTATACCCCGATCTTGATCACTGGATCAAACAGGCTTTCTACCTTATGTTCCTTAAGGATGTGTTTTGTTTGGATCCATATTTTATCTAGGACTATCTGTGCATCTTTATGTGTTCCTAAAAATATTTCATTTAAATGATGTCTTTATTTTCGATATTTATTATTTCATACCAAATTACGCTAACAACTAACTACTTTTAAGAAAAAAGTAAACTTTTTGATAAATTTTTTATCTATGGCTAGTATTATGAATGTATATGGATGCCAATCAGATTAATACCCCTCACATTTTATTCTGAAATTATTTATAATTCAATAATACGACGCTTAACCTGAATTTTAGGATCTGGCTTATGAATATGGAATTGTTGCTGAATCATTCGAAACATCCGTCCCGTGGGATCGCACGGAAGCCCTGTGCCGCAACGTGAAGCATTGCCTTTCCACGCAGTGTGCCAAAGAAGGCATCACAACATTCTTGGTGTCGTGCCGAGTGACGCAGACTTACGACGCCGGTTGCTGCGTCTACTTCTACTTTGGCCTCAGGAGTATGACGCACCCCAACCCGATAGGTCTCTACGAGAAGTTGGAGGGTATGGCGAGAGATGAAATCATTGCTTCTGGAGGTAGTATAATATGTTTAATTCTCATTCTTATTCTTGTATTCTCATCATTTTTTCTGACAGTTAACAGAGGTCAAATCGTCAGGAACTTATATATATATGACATGTTGTCTACGAGTAAGTGTCATCACACTTATACAATTCAAATCAAATTATTATTCTAAAAACTCGTTACAAAAGATCAGTTTTTACAAATTTTCGGTTCATTGCTTTTGCAAGGTGACAAAGTTTACAAAACCAATAGTACCCAATGTGAATTTTGTATACATTGATGATGTCAGATTATTTAAAATCACTCTCAACAAACTCGAGGAGACTTCAAGACGTTTAAGAACTCAACAACAAAATATATCACAAACACATATGCACTAGATCTCAAATCAAATAATAATATTTAATCCTAGGATTACCAACTGTAATTTACAACTGCTTTTTACCACTAAAGCTAATGAGACTGGCTTATGAAATGGGATAAAATCTTAACGTTTTCATGATTTCAGGATCAATATCTCACCATCATGGAGTAGGAAAGCTGAGAAGAAAATGGTATGCGCAGTCCGTCTCCAAGACGGGAGTCAATATCTACAGGGCGACGAAGAGTGAACTGGATCCAAACAATGTGTTCGCCAATTCGAATCTATTTGAAGATATTGACGCAGTAAAAAGTAAGCTCTAATAAAATGTGAACAACAATAACAAATTCAGTAAAGTGGGAAAATCGTTAAGCTACATTATCCATCAAAACATGTGGGACAACATACTGTATTTTATTTCATTACACAGTGAACCGTTTAACAAATATTTTTCATAAGGGAATTGTTGTTTATAGTTTTTAATTGATTTTACTCAGTTATGTAACGAACTGAGCTGCTTAGAGGAAAAATAACTTTCATAAAGAATTATTGTATGGGGCTATTAGTTATTATTATCATTTTTACCAACATCGTTCAATGAAATAACGACAATCAAATGGCGAATGTATAATTTAAATCTACCACTAAAAAGAATGATGTCATTATTTTGGAAATTTATTAGAAATAATTTACAACACTCTATGGAAGTTATTTTTCATTATTTAAATAAGTAATAGTGTGAACACAACAGACTTTCTTTAACAGTGCATACTAAATGATTAAAGAATACATTTTAAATCATAAAAATAGCTACAATCATTACACTTGGCTATGGTATTGGAGAATCTATTGATGGCTGTAGCAAGCCACAATCCAAGCGACACAATAAATGCTTTTGTAGTCAATGAATTTTTCAATGTAACACAGCTCTATCAAGTTTACGATGGATGTATTATGAAATATATATACATCATGATAATGATAGTCCCAAGCCAGTTCGAGCAGAATTTTTAAAAATATTTTGAAGTTAATGAGAGACTGCATTGTCTGCTGACTTATCTCCGAAATCTGTTAACCTAACTAGTATTCACTACAGGCATGTGTTTAAAAGGCTCGGTATTTGTTAACGTTAACCCTGAGCTTTTGTGAGTTGCTATGAATCACAACAGTAAAGCACCACCATCAGAATACAAGCATTACAAAAATGACACTCGGTTACAACCGAGTACAACTGTGATTCTAAGACTTTTCATATTGTTTTGAATGCGGCTGCATCTTTTCCTTGTCTGAGAAAACGTGTTAAGTATTGCACTTCCGAAAACGAGATCTCCCAGAGTCAGAAACAATTCAGAATTTTCCGTAACACGCATTAGCACAAAATTTCTATGAGAAGTGAATTTTGAGTATGACCCATAATATAGTTACGTAGAATATTATTGTACGAGGTTAAATAAATTCAGTTGTGTTTGTATTATTCATTATAGAAACTATCATTTTAACATCAGATCTCATTGATGCTGAACATTTATTACTATATTTTATCTTTCTCCTCTTCCCATTAATCTCTTATAAGTAATGTATTAATATTAATATATTATTATTATACTGGTCAACGCTGATAAAAGTCATCTTATCAAATGCCTACCATTAATATATTTTAATAAAAGACCTCTGGGCTAATTTTATTTATTATTAATCCAAAACATGTATAGTAATTTGAGAATATTGTTTGAATAAGTTAAAATAGTTATGCTTTTTTTTAATTTGTCACGATTGATATATCGAACAATATTTTTTGTTAACATTCCATAATAATTCATCTTTATTAGTTTATATTTCAAAAAATATCATAAAGCTTGTCTCTTGATTTTTGAAGAGATCAGTGCCAGAACGAAAAATGTAATGGTCTTTAATCAATAAACTTTTGCCATATTAAACTGCCATAAAAAAGTACTGTTTTTATTATGAAATTTGCTATAACCTGAAGATTGATGTGGAAAACAGTACATTGAGTAACGCTAGATGTAGAATTCATTGTGCTACATTTGATCAATTTTATGAAGATACTTTAAGTTGTATTATATATAATTTTTTCCTCTCAATTATTAAATATTAATCTTGACAAGAAGATTGAATCTTCCATTGATACTGCATTACGATCATCGTTTAGAATTTCAGTATCCATAGGTGTAAGAATGCATAACTATTTTAGCTTGTTGTGATTTATTTGTGTCGGAGAAGAAGGGCGTGGTGTAAAATGGTTGACAAACAATGGGGCATTGTTTTTGTGAATGTAACGACTGTAGTATCTTAAAAATAAAAACATTTGTGCCTTTAAAAAAGAAAATTGTTCAGCCATTTGATTAGGATTCTAATTCATTTTGATAGTTCTACATTGTATCGTATCGTGATAATATATAGTAACGTGGTTATGAGTAGATTGTAAGCTTAATTTTATAATTTCCATATCACTCTACAAGTTCTTGTTTTTTGTTTATTTATAAGTGAGATAGCTTTTCAATTAAATATAATCAATATTTGCCAATAATGATGCTACAGATCAATTAAATAATCACAATTAGGTAATGACATACAATATGAATACATAGAAATTAAAAGTAAAATGTTAAAATAATTTAACTCATTTTCATTTTGAATCATGCTAGGAATTTTTTTAGTTTGTTTAGTTATAAATTGTAATTACTGGCTGCGCTTTGCAAAAGAATTTCAGATTGACCAGCCCGATTAGATGGTGAATGTTTGTAAACGGGTCTATATCTCGCCAAAAATGACAATGATAACATAGTATCCAGAAAACTGCTCAAGAATAATTACTATTAGAAGCACTGGGTGAAAATCTTGCCTTCAGAATACTAAAAAGCCTACCGTATTTAAAATGTCATTAAAAAATTCCATATTAAATTCAAAAAACCTAAATGTATTCTTTCAGCTTACAGTACAAGAAATATAATTTTTTTATGCGCTATGATAAGGAAAGGTTTTCTACTGTTGGCGATGAATAATTCATTTTATAATAAATATTTTGAATTCAGTTTTTATTTCTTTTAAAGCTGGATGTTGTTCTAGTAACTGACAGTTTTTATAGATCTGGTTGCACTGTCCTTTACCCGAGTTTCTCCCGAAAGGAATATTGAGCGGTGAAATATATGCACTGAAATATGATAATGCTCAAAAATTGTCAAACCAGAGCTGCGCCTGAAAAACAGAGGTCCTTCAAATTTACGCTACTTATTAAAATGCACCAATATCAAAGTCGAGTGGTCAATACTGTTGAACTTTTGATCACTCGGTTGTGGGTTCAGATTGAGGTTGAAGGACTGGACTATCTGACAACCAGTTCTGTTGACATGATCTACTGGGAATCTATATGGTCCACTGAAAGAGTGAACACGGTCAAAAAAATATTATGTGTCAAACAAATGTGAAAGTCGTTTAGTTATAATCATTGATGAAGTTATCGTCTGTGGTAAATGAGCTTTGCTTATAAATTATTTTGTGCGCTTTTTGTACTTAAAGAAACCATAATAAAATCATTTAGTTTCTAAACGCAGAGTATGATTAAATGGTTTTTGTCATTTTAAATATATATATTATTGTAATAAATTCTACAATATTTATATTGACTGTGTGAAGAAAAAAAGGTTACATTGAAATTAGTAAATTTCACTTGAAAAGAGACACATTTTTGTCAGATATAAATAATATTAGCTTCATAAAAATTCCGAGCCAATGTTCAAGTTTCTGAAGTTGAATGCCGACAAAAACATTTAGTCATTTGGACATTTTTTAGCAGAAGATCAAAAACATGAAGTACGCAAATACTAGTTTGCCAGCTGTTTGCAAGCCCTACAATATCTTATTATGCCTTTTTATTTGATCACAGTCGAGATAACAATTCAACGTATACATTATCTTTGTGTAAATATATATTTATTGTTATTGGTTCCATTTATGCCAAAATCGATTATCTATGTGTAAAAACGGTTTTGACTGAAGTACAATGTATAGATCGATTATTAACATAAGTATAGTTTTCAGATATCAATTTGTAGCAGAAGTTAAATATCACCCACACTTGACATTGATTAAAAATACACTATTGTAATTTTGGCTTAGTGATCATAAACAACACCGGAAATTAACTAAACTAATAATTAAACATTTCAAACCCAATTATTAGTGGTCAGACGGTTCTATGATTCAGCAAATATGCGACTCTGGCATAAGTGGTAAGCTTTGATTTCTCATACCTTAAGTTTTTTATTTGAAGAACATCTCTAGTTTGTAAATTTTGTAATGAGGCGATAATTAGATGAACGTCATGACAAGTGCTAAAAGTCTCTCTTCTAGTTGGTATTCTTGGGTGTACTATGTATGACTGCTTACGTTCTTTGTAATTTGTTTAATAATTTTTGTATGAAAATGATTATTATTACGCTAGGTTACCTAATATCTAAGGTGTTGTTTCTTTCGAAAACTGGAAATGGGTTGGTGTTAAAATAATATGAAAAGACATTTGTGCCAACGTATCATCCGTCATAGGTTTGGATGTTAATTTATTTATTAAACATGAATTTCTGATTAGTTTCAATTGTATAATGGATATCGGAGTCGCTTTCCATCATGTTAGTGAAAGTGTATTTATTGATTTATTTAACGGTTGTAGTGATTTATTAATAATACGTTATAGCGGCTGTCATAGAATGCCATTTTAAATTTTCGAGTTTCTTTTATACAGTTCACAATACTAGAGACCATTTTGAAGTACCTACCTTTGTTATAGAACAAAAAAAAAAACTATCTGCAAACCGTAGCATTAAATTATTATTTTTTATTTATTATCTACTACTTAGGCTTTTGTAATTAATTAGTTTGGTGATAAGGTGTAATTTTTGTAAGTAAATTTTTAATGAACGCTTAGTAAACTATCAGTACAAAGATAAATATTTTCACCGTCATTGACGATAACTCAAATAATGATTTTTTTATTAAGATGCGCTTTGTTTGGATTATAAAAATACAAATTTTTTTATTTGAAATCTGAACGTCGTGTGAAATTTCATTGTAAAGAAATTATAAAATGTTTGTAATGCTACACACATTGCTGCAGCTTTGGATTGAACCAGCATTTTTTAAAAGCTAAGATTTAAAATAATACAGAGGTTTCGGCACATAAGTTATTTAAATAATTTCCACGTTACCAAGTATAGTTTTACGTTGTTGTTTTTAATTTAATATTTTGTAAGTGTTTTAAATAAATATTGTATTAAGTTTTGTGATTTATAATTAATGGTAATTATAACAATTTTTTGATAATACTTTAAATTTCAATAAAATTATTCATGTGTATGTTTCTACAAAAAATATAGAGCATTATTTTCTAAAACTAAAACCAAACATACCCTCACACATTTCTACTGAACTGGTCGATCTCGACAAAGTGCGTGATCTTCAACTAACTCTTGCATTCGCAGCTATTGATTATTTCCCTGTCTTAAGTCTAGTCACCACAAAATCGCCAGAGCGACAATGGCTCCGATGAACTCTGATGCAAATGCTGTATGAATACAAACTCTACATATTGATTACACATCGTCGGATAAGTTTATTGTGTTATAGAACTAATTAATTTTGACTGCTCTAAAATTTGACTCGTGGTTTTTCTTTTCTGTTCTTCGGTATTTAATATAGGATAGATTGTCCTTGCCAATTTATTTTAAATTTTATTCAAAGCAATATATGAGCAATAACTGAATCCCAATTTAAAATATTAAAGTGAGGTGTATTGGGTGTGGAAATGTGTAAAGATAAAATTTTAACAGCTATTTTTTTTGCGAGACCACTTTTGCAGACCTGTCAATTTGACATTGTTACGATTCAATTTGCATTTTTTCATCCATCTCAATAAAGCTTATGTTATGTTGTTGAAATTTGATATTATTTTATTTTGTAAACATAATTATACATTATGGAGTGAAGACATCTATTGACCATTTTTCAAACAGAAACTGTAGATTCCTATTGCATCGATTAGATAATTTGTTTTTGTTTGTTTATGCTTTTACTATTGAAAATATTTATGTAACTATATTTTAATACCCATACATCTTTTATACACAATATATGCAGCATCTATTAAAATATCACACATCTTAACTGCGGCAAGGAATCATTCAATAAAGATTTTTTTCTGTAAAGAATAATTTACATTGTGACATAATAACATTATATTATACAATTCAGCTTTTCATTATTAAAGATGGCCATACTTAATACAATTATTGGTGAACTAACAAAACAATATATAAACATGTTGCATTTTTTTGAATAGTCATTCAATCAACATTGAAAAGGGTACTTTTTACACAAAAGACGTATGGTGAGTAGATATTTGATTGTATGAAATGCATGCTAGGAAGTATTTTGCTACCAAACAATAATGTGTGATTTTAATGTAGAATATTACAACTTCTATATGCAGGACTATTTATGAAGATAGTGAATTAAAAATTCTTACTGACGTAACTGCTGAATTCTTCAAATAGCATGTCATTAAATTTAATACTTACCTCTGTCATTGCTTAAGATAAACAAGGTTCTATCTCCCATTTTCTGTTGGTTTTATTCTTATTCAATCAGTTCGTCGGCATTTGTAGCCAACCGGTAAAAGCTCCAGATCAAATACTTTTGGTTCAATTCCTGGCTAGTTTAAATATTACATATTAATTTGAGATCTAAGACACGGCTAAGTACTAATGATGTACTTTTTACTCAAGTTGATCTAGTGTGACTTCAAAATTTTCCGTAAGTTTGTCTCAAGTGATTCATGAGTGATATTATATCTGCACAATGCATGAATTGCTTCTGAGAAATAAGGTTATATCTACAATCTTGATAGCTAAGATAGCTCTTTTACAGTGTATATTTTGGTAGATAGAACTTTGTTTATCTGATGTGTTTTATTAATTAGAGTGTAATGAAATTAAGTCTGTATTGAAAATTCTAGATTGTTGAGGAATACTAAATAATACACATAATCAATTTTCCTTGTAACTTCAAGCAATATTTTTTTGTTGACAATCTAAATCTCTCTTCTCAAATATTACTAATTCACCGTGTCGCTTCAATAGTGAGCGGTATTCGCACTAACAATGTAATGAAGATTATTAATTGGCCTTTTGCAAAATCAACAGGTGATTGCATCGATGATTACTTCTGAGAAAATTTGCACCTGAAGCTCTAGACGGCAGCCGTGTTGAAGATATTTCATTAAAATTATGTTCAAATATTTGATAAAAACTTTGTGTTTATTTTATATTCATTTAATTTTTTTGTTGACTCTAGTTGATTCGTTTTTAGTGATGGAACCGATACTGTCAATTTATTAACAAGAGGACCTTGGATATTAATCTCAAACATGAGTAGAAAAGGGTAAAAACCAAAATTCTTTTGATTATTTAATTAGAAATTGTGAAATCAAATGAAATAATCTTTGGTTGATATTTACACTCTAGGGGTTTCAAGAATATTAAGGGCAAAACATTCATCTGTTATTCAATAAATCTGTGGATTTTTTGTATTTTGTTTTTGTTATGTTTGTGATATGTTCGTAGCTTAGAAGTATAAAGTAGTTTTTTTTATTATGGAAACATACCTACTTGTTAAGAAAATTAAAATAATTAAGTAATAATGGGAGTTTTTGAATGTATCCTATGGGCTTACTACTTAGTAGAACTTTATTATAATTAGGTTTAAAAATAGTGTCTTATCCAAGACTTAATTTTTTTTTTTTGAGATACTTTTAGGTCTAACTTGATGGTGAAAGTGAATATATTTTTCCATTTCTGATTTCAACACCTAATGTAAATTGTTTCCTATTAATTTTTTCTGATAATGTGGCTTTTATGAAGGTATTTGTTTGTTTTAACCTCATAATCCAGTGACATTCTTCATAATTTTAAGTGATTGCTATTTTTTTCTCTCTGTATTTTCACACTTTATATCATTCCTTCACAAATAAAGAACTCTTATGACCTTACCTTGTAATTTATTATTTTGAAGAAATTTTTTTGTTACTAACGAAGGGTGTCTAGGAGAAAGCCTTATATCCCCTAGTGCAAGTAAATTTATCCTGACAACTCGTAGCTCGCGGCTACTCGAGCTTATTAGAGGTGCTCGCCACTAATGGAAGTTTTTTTTTATATTTTGTGACCACCTGGTGTCTAAATAAGTGTAATTTGTTTATACCTTAAGCTTCCAACTCACTCATCCATCAACATTATAATTTCAGGAAAGCAATTATTCAGCATTTCTTTTTCATAGTATTACACTATATTTATTTATACTGCATAGCAGAAAATATTTTTTTCCGTCTGTCTGTCACAAGAACTCTTAGCAAACTGTGAACAGTAGCAATGTGAAACTTGCACATGTCATTCCAACTGCCGTTTCTACGCCAACTGTGCGATTTTCAACTTTTAACAATATTATTAATTGATGGACTTTATTTTGTAGATGTTACATTTGGTACACTTTTAAGGTGTTAACTGTTAATTCTTGGTGGAATCTTCTTGGTGTCAATTCATTTTTTAAAACATTTGGTACAGTTTATTCCAGTCCATTGTAATATTTTCTACGTTCAACTTTCAACATTATTTAGCACCAAAATAAAATAGCGAAATAATAACGTCAACGCATAAATGTTAGCGCCCTCTATTCCAGACAAAGCTGGGTAATAAATATTAGCTCTAATATAAGATACATATGATCGGATTACCTTCTGCTGGTTTTTGACAAATTTTGGTAGATATCTGTCGAACCATTTTTTTCAAAGTCAGTGGTTTCCAACTGGGGAAGCGCGGACTATCGCTAGGAGAGGCGCCAAAACTTTAATTAAAAAATAGTTTTCATACCATATAATAAATTCATTTAAAAATAAATAAAACTTTATATCGTAACATAACAGTAACAATTCAATGAATGAATGTTTATTTTACTCGTTAACAAAACATACTCTTAGAGGTAGCATTCTTGAAAATGAACAGAAAATTCCGTATGTGATAAACAAATAAAAATAATCTAACGATAATCATGAAGTCTAAATGTCGAGGCAGAAAGAAGAAATTGTTGTGAACAGTCCCAAGATGTTGAATTATCACTTTGTGGTTGAAATTAATTAAAAAAACAATTTAGCATCAACAGTGAGCAATTTGCGATTAAAAAATCTTACAATACTTTCGATAGAACACCAACTGGCAGATAAAATAGATTTTAGTAAAGTAAGGACAAATATTTTTTTTGCGCATAGTTGATGTGTTATTAAAAACTGCTGAGTATATTGTCCTCAATTAATTTTCAGTTTTAATGTACAATGTATTAATGGATTGTACATCAATAATTTTATATTTTTATATAAATAATAAATATAAAAATTATTTTAAAAACTAAACATATTTCAAGAACAAGTCTGCGGGACTCAATATTAATATTAATACATATTTTTCAAGAAATCAAATTTAAACTTAAAAATTTAGCAATTTCCTGTAACGTGATGGTTTATGCTTTAAAATAAATTGTAAGTAATTTTAAAGATACCCTTAATCCAATACTATTTTAAATATTATATTATTTTTGGAGGAAAAATGGTGTCGGGGGGGGTGGCAAAACCCCTAGCAAAATATTGTCATTATTCTGTTAATTATAATTATCAGTTTTTTCTAAAGAAGTTTTCTTATTTAGAAGTGTCTATATTACTATATCGATTAAAAAAATAAATGGTAGGGAGGCGCGGAAATTTTTTTGGTGAGGCGTTGTAACATAAAGGTTGAAAACATCTGGGTTAATTGGTAGTATGTAATCTCTCATAAGAATACTTAATGTATACTAGGGATAACTTAAGTATTCTTATTACTATAAATAATAAATAAAATTCTCGGAACGCTTCTGAGTGATGATGCCCTGAGAATTTCGGTCGCTCTCCGGCTTGGTTCAGCATTACGTCACGAGCACAAGTGCACCTGTGGGAGTTTGGTGGACCGCATGGGGCGGCACGGATTGAGCTGTCAGAAGAGCGCCGGAAGACACAGTCGGCACTCTGCTATTAACCACCTGATCTGCCGCTCTCTGGTTTCATCGGGGGTCCCATCAAGACTGGAACCTCTGGGGTTTGCCTCCAGGATGGCAGGAGGCCCGACGGCATCACGATGATCCCCTGGAGAGAGGGGCGGTGCATGGTCTGGGATGCCACTGTGGTGGACACAATCGCGGCATCTCACGTGAATAAGTCCGCTGAGTCGTCGGGCTCAGCGGCTCTCACGGCTGAAACCACAAAATGCAGAAAATACGACTGTCTCTCGCCAAATTTCATTTTCTGTCCATTAGGTTTTGAGACGTTCGGTCCCTGGGGACCCTCTGTTTTAAGGAAGGTGGCGGAAATTGGTCGAAGGATGACGGACAAGACGGGCGAGTGCCACTCAAGTGAATACCTTAGACAGCGAATAAGCATAGAAATCCAACGAGGGAATGCAGTCGCCGTTATGGGTACGCTCGAGTTATCCAGGGGGATGGAGGAAATGTTTCATTCTGGGCTACTAATTTGTTTAAATGTTTAAAAAAAAGAAAAATGTTTGTGTATTTGTGGTAATGTATTTATTTATTCATATTGTTATGTTTATATTATATCATAATTTTATATTTAAGAAATGTAATTCAATGGAAGAATAAATATAGTAGTAAATTCTAAAAACAGGATGCAGAAATAGTGAAATAAAACACTGACATCAATGATCAAAACCAAGAAAGTATTTGTAATAATATTGTTTCGTAAAAAAGCAAACTCTTCAAAGTGGCAATGAAAGAAAAAACATGTATGACCCTTATATAAGATATGTAAGTATTAGAAATAATAGAGAGTATCTTGCTAGAAAAATAAAGTTTACTCCATCAACATTAATTTTACATTCCAAATTCTCTTCACCTTTGGATGGGATATAGAATAGTATATTCAAATCTATAATTTCATTAAAAACGAATTCTATTGAAAAGTTCCTTTCAACCTTCTATCTGCCGGTAGTTATATGTATGGCGGTACCTTGCACGCCGTGAATTGTGTTACAAAAATAAAACCTTCTAAATATATCGTTTTTGAAAATATATTAAAGTTTATTTATATTAACTTACCAAATAAATGAAGAGTGCGCCGTTTATAACAAAATTAAAATGTTTAAGACACATCTGTGTTGTCAGGGTTTTTTTATTTCTCTTTTCAATTTACATTATAAGTAGTAAAAACGAATTCTGTTTCGATTCTGAGTATGTGACGATAATTCCGATAAATGTCGTTGTGTGTTCAACATATTTGTATGTGTTAATTAATTGATTTATGTTAGTAAAATCCCTTTTAAAGCGAAACGTCTAAAGACGTCTTTATTGTATGAGCGGCGTACCGTTCACGGATTATTACTCGTCTTAAGACGCTATTGGCAGTCATTCAGTGAAAAGTTAACATCAAATAACGTGTTTCTCTTAAAAACCTAGTGTAATGTGCAACTAAGAAATATGAATTTTCGGATAAAAATAGAATACATAAAAAGTCAAACAATCTGAACCATAAATTTTGCTATTTGTTTAAACGTGAACTAGTGAATATAATAGTTTTTATTAAATGTATACTATTTTTATAATGCACACCAAAACATTACTGATGTGAACATTGGCATTTCAAAAAAAGGATGCATCATCAAAGTTTGCTCAGAGGGTTGCCAGTGGTTGATGTCAAATCTTTGAGGAAGTTTCCCGATGCGAAGACGTTGCCGGGGTCCAACTGCTGTTTGGCGGCTCTCAGAACTTGGGCGGCTGGAGCAGAGACAAATTTCTCGTAGAATTTCATTTTTAATTTTCCTATTCCGTGATGATGAGAGATGCTCGCTGAAAATTGTAAATTTTTTCTCAGTCAATAAAATTAACCTATTGTGAAGTGTAGATTATTCTTTATTGTTATAAAAAGTTGTTAATTTGAAAATATAGACATTTTATATGACGCTAATATTTGCAAGCCAGGCTCATTCATAATCGACGGTGTGTTGGCCAGTTGATGTAACCCTCAAAATTGAAATTATTCATCAGAGAGTAAAACAGTTTTTATCGAAAACATTATATGGTGAGTTGCGTTATGAATCTTTGAAACGCACTTTTGTAAATTCTCATGTTCGCAGATAGGGGATTATACGTAGGGAGTGTTGATAAAATAATGGCTTACATCAAGTAGACGGATGAAAATTTTTAAACCAATGAAAAATGATGTTTCCTTTCCAAAAAGTGATCAATTTATTTTTCTAATTTACATCATTTGGCCGAGACCTGCTCTGTCATCTTTAAAATGAAGTCCAACCATTAACTAATTTTCGTACTTTTGAGGATTAAACCAATAGTCCAAAACACCATCGATATATTGCATTACTTCCATGAGTAAATGTTGTAAATTTTTATTCCCAAAAATATTTTTTCATGGATGAGTCTGTATTTATGTTCCATTAGTGTTCCACATTCTCCACTCCTAGAATGTGTTGCTAGGTGCTTGAGCGTTTCAATCATTCAAGCAATCATAATTAAGGAAAATATACAATCAAAATACAGGTTGTCCTCAACTTACGACCAAGATACGTTCCTGAACTTTGGTCGCAAGTCGAATTCCTTTTAAAATATTAAAATTAAATATTTTTCTGTTTAGGTCACTGATAGTGGCGTCATTTCTTTCTAAAATAACGCAGCTGCAACCAAAAATGGTATGAATGCATTTTAACATATCACAGCGCGCTTTTCAAATCTAATATTGTAGCTGTCACAATATTATCGCAAATTGGTCTACTAATCCTCGTTTTTAATAAATAAAACACAGAAAATAAAGTTTTATTATTTGCCTTGTAAAAAAGTGGTTGGAATAAGGTTATCGTTGCAAGAATTGCGTTGAAATTACGTTTTAAAAAAATAATGTGGGCGCATGCTCTTGTATCCTACTTGCCAATACACAAGTTAGGTTGTGCGGTAGAGATAGACCCACCGCACGCCAATGGTAGATATAGACTGTGGAAAGGAAAAAGGACGTAGCCCACACCCAAAAATATTGTGTATAGCCTAAAAAAAAACGCGTATTAAATTGTATACATTGTGATTATCGAAAAAAAAGTATTTTGAAAAGATGGAGGGATAAGTCCTTTTGCCTTTCTACTGTCGATATATTATGTATTTATATGTAAATATAATGTATTAATACGTTATGTGTGAGTAATACACAATATTTTTTGATGTGGTTTATGTAATTTTTCCTTTCCACAGTCGATATGTATATTTATATATATAAATATCCAAATTTAAAAATATTGTTATTGATCTTTCTTCTTGTATGCATCGACCGTTAGCAATGGTGCTCCGTGATGCAATAATTTTTTTTTTTTTTTTAATTTTTTGGTCGTAAGCGTGAACCGGCGTAAGTCGAGGACTACCTGTATATACTGAATGTAATGAATTTTTTCTTACCTCCCATTTTTGTGATCTCGGTCTTGATAAAGTTTTCAAAATGCGCTATTGTGTCTAACATATTTAGACCCTGTTGCTGGGTACACGCAATGTAGACATATACGCAACAGCCTGTGTCATATGTTTGTGCGATTCTGAACATTGCAATCGATTTAATCATTCCCATCTGTAAGCTTTCTCTCTGAAATGCCATCCTTATATGCCTTACGAGCGGCTTAACTTTCTCCCATGCTACAGAAGTCTCCATGGAACCGCAGTAAACGTTAAATTCCATAGCAACATCCTGAAATAGTACTTGCATTAGAAAAAAACATGACATATAATATAAGAAAAAACGTTCAAATGCTTTATTTTTTTAGTAATAAAAATTTGTCAAAAATCAATCAAAAATAGATCGCTTATTTGGACGAAGTATTTGCAAGCGTGAGGTGGCGTGGCGTAGCTTGAAAATATCAATCGATCTCCGCCAATGGAAGTGTCTACGTGAGAGTTGACGAAAATATACGGTGCGCCGATACAGCGGCAAGCGAGCCAAACGCCGCCACGCCGCCTTAAGCTCAACGTAGCCAAAGACATTAACAACTGTGCACGGAGTCGACATCGGGACAAATTGTCACCGTTATTGATAATGGTGTCCCGACGACCCAAAAAATTTAGGATATTTGGTCCGAATCGTAAATAATTGCCATCAATTGATTTTCAAACATTTCTTAACCTGTCAGAACGGAGAAAAACTTTTTGTGAATATGTGAATATCTCATTCCAAGCAGTTTTATCCCATTCACGCACAAGGTGGCTCTTTCTGATACAAGCAAATGATAGAATTTAAAAAATGTGAATCTTTGATAATGAATCAGATGCACTATATACATTAATTGATTTCCTTAGAAATCCTTTGGCAAAAGTTTATTTTTCGTTTGTATATTCCCAAGGTTTCCTCATTTATACGGGTATAATAAAAATGAATAAATCCGAAATCATTGTCATCAAGATCAAGGATCTCATTGGCAATTAAAAGAACATGTGCATGATGGCTGACTAATTAATAAATGTTTTCAACAAAACAAAACCCGAATTAGTGAAAGCTGTCACAATATGAAAACGGACGACTATGTTAAAAGTAAAAAAATATTTTGTTTCTTATATAGTATCAAATAAAAAAAAGAAATCTACCCGTAGGTATGCAATAAAAAAAGTCATCGTATATCCCTTCAGTCCGTTGCCGCTTCCGGAAGGGATTCCTGAATATTTCGCTGCAATAGCATTAACTTTCTTCTCTTGGATCAAGACTTCGTCCTTATAACCTTCATATACCATGGTTGCCATGCACATGTGGTTCGGGTCAAATCCCTTGATGTTTTTCAAAAACAACATCTTTGCGTATTCAACGAATTTCGAAATATTTGTTGTTTCATAGCGTAATGCCATTCCGAATTGAAATTGTTCGTGGTCCAACAATCTGAAGCTTGCTGGTTGTAATCTTTTTAATGTTACTTCTCTCATAAAATCTATTCCTATTTCGAAATTTGGAAACACGACGGACCCATAATGAACTAATTCAGGAGCCGGTCTGATTTTAATTGTAGCTTCAGTGATTACTCCAAAAATTCCTTCTGAACCAACAATTAGGTGATTAAAATCAGGACCTGAAGATACTCTAGGAGAGAGGCATTGTTTTTCTAAAATACCTCTAGGTGTCACAAGTCTAGCGTGGACCAGAATATCTTCTATATTTCCGTACTTGTTTTTTTTCATTCCACTCGCTCGAGTTGAGATCCATCCTCCGAGTGTCGAAAATTCTGACGAATCCGGATCGTGGCCAGAAGTGAACCCTCTTTTATTCAATTCTCTTTCAAGATCTTGTCCAACAATTCCAGTTTCGACGCATGCTGACATATTGACAGTATCGAGGGATAGAATCTCATTCATTAATTGTGTATCCAGAGATAAAACTGGACGAGTTTCTTCCATCGGGCACTGAATGCAGCTTGAAACAGAGGTACCTCCACCATACGATATAATAACTAGCTTATTTGCATCTGCATATTGGACTAATTTTATAACTTCTTCGTGACAAGTTGGCCAGACGACTGCATCGGAAATTCGGAAAAAATTAAATTTTCTATTCCTCGCCATAAAAACACTATTTGTGCTCTGATCCTTGGATCTGATGAAGCGGTCGACTCCTTTGATCGACACTGCAATTCCAAAGTCTTTTATTGCTGCAATATGCTCGTCTGTTAATCTGGATTTTGGAAATTCTTCATCTTTTGGGGTTGGTATATTGTTTAAATCCAGATCACCAGTTACTGATATCCCCATTCTATCCAGGAAATATTTTGTTATATATGGAAGTTTTTTACCGCATATCGAATATCTGAAAATAGTTTTGAAATAGTTAATTTCATATATATAATAAATATAAGTTCTTAAACTTTCATGGTTAATATTATTTATGTGATTCTTAATTTGGTACTTATGACATTGGTTTGGGTCGGTGGTGATCACCCGAGATTTCGAATCCATAACAATAATGATGAAAGAATGAATAGGCTATAGGATTTAGGATTTCTGGTAGGAATTTTAGTGCCATTGTAATATTATATTGTAAGTCGTAAACACGACTTGGTGCATGGTATTTTATGCTTTATTGTAAGTTTAAAGTTGATTTATCGTCCAAATTGCGATGCATGCCAATCGCAAGAAGTTGGCAGCTCCGAACTGTCACTGCCATTTTTTTTTACAATTCCCAAAGCCATCATCGATCATCTTTCGCGAGATGCAATTTATATGTATGGGTTCTGGCAACGTCAATTTCTAAAAAAAAATTCTTTCGTTATGGCATAGGACGTTTGTAGCGACACCAAAACCAATCAAATTAATCATAGCAAGCCGCATTCCAGACACTTTAAAAAGAAGAGGGACTGCGTTTTGAATTTCTATCGATATTAAATATTTTTATCTTTATCACTCGCTTTCCAGCCGCCTAATCGAACAGTTGTTTGTTACAGTGAGGGGGCCACCGTTCGCTTTGCTTTGCGAAATGTTTCTATTTTTAACCGTGTTTTTTTTTTTTTTTTAATTATTTAATTAAATTTGGATTATTGAGATTTTGTACACTTCCATGTATTTTGTCACTAACGACCCGGGTTTCGCCTTTCGGCATCTTCAGGCATTCGAGCACACGAATGGACTCAAACTGAGATGCCTGAAGATGCCGAAAGGCGAAACCCGGGTCGTTAGTGACAAAATACATGGAAGTGTACAAAATCTCAATAATCCAAATTTAATATTGAAATTCCATCAAGCACCCTCAGTCGATGTCTTAAATTATTTAATTGATAATTGTTTTTTGTTTAAAGTGTAACTTAAATGTAAATGTAAACTCATTTAGTATTATTTCAGCCACTGTATGAAATAAAAGAGATTAACCGGACCGAAGTAACGTTTGTACTGAGAAACTCCCGGCTATCCTGGAAGCTGATAACCAGTCCTTCGCCCCCCTTCAACCCGGCTTTATCAATTCACACAACAGTAATTTGGGCGTTCCTAACAATATACTGACGATAATGTACTATGATAACTTATGAAAATCGTCTATTTCTCGATAAAATTACTTTGTAAAACACTATCACATTTCAGTTTCAAAATTACCCAGCCTGAAAGTGAACTATAAATTCTCTTAATGTAAGTGAAGTAGCTCATCTATACTTCTTAGCGCCCATAAACATTGAGCGGCTGGTCACGCCTGTCTTGTTTTATAACATATTAAACGCCTGTACCACACGAGCGTACAATACGTCATCGGCGCAACGTGGCGCGTTGCGGCTAGCCACCAGTGCGTATGAGTGCTTACAGTGCTTACATTGCCCACAGGTTAAAAGCCGCCCGCTAAGAGTAACAATTATAATTCACATTTAGACAAAATCAGTCGACTATCGTCTCTCGTTATTAAACAAAGAAGAAACATAACACAATAATAAAAATGTAACTAGCAATAAATTGCAATTGAATTGTGATTACCTGTTTCCAGTAAACGTTCCCGTCCCATTCTTCAAGGCAAAGCTTGAATCTATATAGCCCCATCCGTACCATTTAAAAACATTTTCTCTGAAAAAAAAATCCAATAAGAGTTATTGATAAATTCATCATTAATCTATGAGGGTTTTTTAAGCTACGTACCCTCCAAAGGAAGAGCATATGGCCTCCCAACACAGGTATATTAATATAAGTTTTTCTATGATAAATGGATGTTACTCAGTTTTTCAACCTCTATTTAAGGAAAGTAAGGATATAAGGGTAAGGCTAGGACAGGACCAGTGATTAGTTCATTGCTCTCACTATGTCTAGTTTTTGGAATCGGGTGGGTGAGATGAATTTTAGAAATCACAAACATCCATGCCTTCGAACAGACATCCACAATCGATTGTAAAATTAACTGTCCGTACTGGGATTCAAGCCCGTGAGACCTGTAACCGAATCCAACGACTATGGCCACTGCACTACTGACCCGGTGGTGCGTAAAATCAGAAAAAACCATAGTGTTCACATTGTATAATAGTTTTCGGGAATCCTTTTACGTGTTAGTACAGGGGTCGGCGGACTGTGATAAATTACCCCAAATGGAATACTAAATAAAATAATTATGCTTTGAGATAATTTTCAAAATACCCCTGTATAAGTGATGAATTATTATCAAAAAAGTTTAATTGAAGTGACTAACCACTTATCATCGAGAAAATACTTCTTAAAAGCGGAATTGCTTTCATTGTAACAAAAAAAAATCAAAAATCATTGATATACAAATAAAAGCCTAGGAAATTGTTGATTTAACCAATTTCAATAGCTTAAAATTATTTTCAAGATATTTTCGTTTAGATATAATACATTATATAAACAAAAACTGTGATTTCCTTTCATAAATTTCACTATAAACTGTAGAAACGTTAAAATTATTAATATTAATATTAAAATTTTTTTTAATTTGTTAAAAATCACTTTTTAATGTTGATCAAATGTGAAGAAATAAAATATTCATGTAAGAAATAATTTCATTCCAATACTTTCTGTATTTGTAAATTTTGAACAAGGATTATATATTATATTTAAAAAAAAAACGAAAAGTTTTAATGCAAAAGTATTAGACCAATCAATTTTACAACGGAAATTAACTAAAAATAGTGATAGATTAATCTATATATTCTCATAGATCGATACCAAATCTTATGATTTGTTCGCCAAAAGATTGTTCTTTATAATGCACAAAAATCTTTTTAAAAAACAAACAATTGCACGTTTGACAGAGAGTACTCAATGAGTAAAAAATGATTGAAATGCGATTATCTCAGAACTTGCCTGAATGCCTTCTGTCAGTATACCCTCGCTATATTATAGAGTCACTTTTAAAGTGTTAACTGTAAATGCATTATATTTTAAAAATATAAAATTATTTGTTTGTACTACTTCCACAAACATTATCAGCTGATTATAATTGAGCATTATCATCATCTGATAAAGCTCACGATGAGCTAAACCAGTCCTGATGATTTTAAACATGTGTAAGCAGTACAAAAAAAATGTTTATCATTTAAAAAATATTATATAGTATTTTAAAATTAGCAAGCAACTTATAGGTACCTTTTCATTGGAACTGTTGCTACCACTTTGATAGCAGTTGATCTTCTTGATAGTTTCCGAGGATATTTTGAAGAATTCTCTTCAACTTTACACCCTACCGTATTATTCACTTTCGCATTATTTTTTTCACATTTTAATTTAGTAATAACTTTTCTTTCAGGATTATCAATATTTGTAGACATGTTGACACGTTAGCGAAGTTTGGCGTATGAGGATATACTTAAAATGAATTTTCTAAAATCCAAAAATTTCTAAAAATTGGCTGTTATTTCAAAATTTTTGAATAAATCTGCTATAAATTTAATGTTCTCATCAACAGGGGCGGACTCTTCTTCCTCAATTTCCTGTCAATCTTTTTAACGGATGGAATAGTATTTTTAGAGCTAGTATTCATTGGGCTTGACATTTTAATATAAACAAGCATTTAACATTTCATGTAATTGCGAAACCCCGTTATACTAAGTATGACACGACGAATCTCCTACCATTTATTTTATTTTGGCTTCTCTAGATATACCGGCACCTACAATATTTTTAAATACATCAGTTCAAAAGTGTAACAAGTCAAAAACTTACAGTTTTGAGTTAAGTGTGAGGAAATACTTAGAATATCAATATCTGCCAGATCCGAAATTGAGCAAATCGTAAATGTGGTTATTATTATTTATTCATTTTATAGATTAGTCGATAATGCTCGTGATAAGTGAAACCGGCCCTGATCATTATAAAATGTGAAAGTAGTACAAATGAATTGTGTTTTATTTTTTAAAGTTAATTATGTAGTTAGAATGTTAGTGGTTATTATTACATTAGATCCAAACTGTAACAACTACGAAAATCCTGTGAAAACTCCTATTATTAATATTGCAAAGAAAAAAAAATGTTAACAAACGATAATTCTAGAATTTCATTAAAGTCTACAAAAGTTAGTGTAAAGTAGAAGATTAGACCTGCCTGAAATGTTCTTTCCTAATTATCTCAGAACTATGCCTTTTGAGTTGTTACACTTTGAAACTGAGGTATCGATCTTCATATATATTATGCTTTACGCCTCATTTGATAAACACTGTTCTAAACTATTCTAAGGCTGATAACCCTTTGTACCTTGGAGCTCCTTGTCTTTGAAAGAGATACATAGGTGAGACAAATATACTGGTGCTTTCAACGTGGTATAGTCGTTGGCTAGTGTCTTATTTAAGCCACCCTATTCGTTGGACGCAATCTATACATGGACGTTGAAAATACCGCAAGCAGAATCAACCTGTACAAAATAATGACAAAACCCTTGTGGCTACCTCTCTCCGGCACTTTCCGCGCTATTTAAACGATGAGAATGATTGGTGAGTGCATCATCGCAATATTTGAAATTTCAAAAAAGCTAATGGTACGCGATGAACCCAAGCGGTCACCAATCTAAATAAGATCTTCGCCCAATGTTGCTTAACTGCCGTGATCGGTGGAGAGCCGATGCTTTCAACGTGGTATGGTCATTGGTGAATACCTCAATTTAGCCGCTGTAATACTTGGACGCAATCTAGATATGCATGTTGCAAAAATCGACAGAAAAATCATTTTGCAAATATTTGCACAATCCGCGTCTGTCATTTTTCGGTTCATGCGAAAATACAATATAATTTGACATTTTTTTGTTAATTATTAGTTACCTGTAAAATAATACAGCACCAATTTTAAAAAGTCCCATTCAATTCGATTCAACACCGTGAGAATAAGAATTTACCAATGTTAATTGCTATTATTAATTTTCCGTGCTTGTAGCCGAATGATCAACGTCATCTTCTACGGTTGCAGTGTCCACTGGCTCAGACTCCAGAATGGACACTTACATACATTGATTTTTCGATTTGTGCTCGAAGACATGGATGTCTATATTTCTTCCCACTTATTCGAGCATAAAAACGGAGCATAGCGAAAGTGATTAGCTAACTTCAAGTCCTGTCCTAGAAGCATCCATCTGTCATTACTCTCTCTAAAAGAGAGAAGTTTTTGTGACCGCATAACAACCAGTTCTGACGAGATTTTCCTTATTGGGAACGCGTTTTTCGCGTCATTTGATATAGGCGACATTAATCGCTCATAACTAATTATTCATCTTTGATCCATAATATTATTTAGAGAATTTGATCAGTTTATTACGAAACACCATTAGGAGAACATCCAAACTTGTTTTCGCGTAGTTGTCGATTGGTCAGTTTCATGCTATTCTTTCCATGACCTATTGTCAATTTCCTGCGCGTATTTTGGTCATATTTCACCCGTTGCAAATGTGTTAACAGAATTTTTTTACGAGAACTGCTTGTTACTGAGTTACTCAACCTCTCTTTTTCGAAGAGAGTAGGGATAGAAGGATAGAGATAGAACAGGACTAGTGGTTAGCTAATCGTTCTCGCTACGCCCCGTGAGGATTGGATGTGTGGGAGGGAGTTAAAGACATCATAAAAACTCAGACTACGAACAGAAATCCATAAATCGATTGAAAGATCAATTTACCAAAACCGTCCTCACCGGGAATTGAACCCAAGACATCCGTTAAACGTAGCCAACGACGCTACCAACTGCACCACGGACGCCGACGGAATTGGTTAATAAGTGTAATTTTCTGTTTTAAATTGCGTCATTCATTCTTAATATATTCACTGTCGTTGTTTTGGAAGAAGATACTAACTGAAAAATATTAGTTTTGAGTAAATGGACTTTGAAAGTTTTCACATGCTTGAAATGCTAGATCTTTTTCATTTAGTTTGTTTGTACAAAACTGTTTTTAAGTAAACGTACAGTTTTTTTTAATTTTTTTAAATAAACCGGTTTCGCTCATCACGACCATTAACAACTGATCATTATAAATATGTGGAAGTAGTACAAATGAATTGTGTTTTATTTTTTAAAATATAATGTCCTTCCACCAAGAATTGACAGTTAACACCTTAAAAGAGAAATATTTAGTTCATAAAAATAAGTGTTTTCTTCCATACGGTAGAGTTATATAACTCAATATCAAATTTTCTTGATTTACTGTTTCTTTCCTGAACAGCGTCTATATGATGTTATGTTTTTTGGGCATTGCAATGATTTTTATTTGTTGAGAATTAGACAGTTATTTACAAGGAATGAGAAAAAAATACAAATAGATGTTTATTAATCAAAATATAATATTATGTTTTGCTTTTCGCAGCTATGTTAATACGCGTGTTTTTGCGTGCTGTACATAAAATACATTAAATTTAATTCCTTACTCGCATGTAAATTAATATTGTAAGTAGTGTATTATAAAAAATACATAAACAAACCGAGGTAACCGTTGTAATTAATCAGGAAGTCTTTTATTTGAAATATGAATTATTTTTTAACATTTACAGTGAAGACCGAAATCCCGGAATCACGCGATTGATGAATCAACCGACATCCCGGGATTTGAAACCTATTTAAGACCGCTCCCGACTATTTTAGAGATGAAACTTTCAGAGGGACCGTTTCTTATACAGATATGATTGTTAATGAATTCCCAGGATTGATATTTCGACAATCGCAGGATTACAGGATTGAATAATTGACCAAGATTCCGGGATTGGAACGTCTAATAGGTAACATATAAAACAGCGGTCGTCAACCGGTGGTCAGCGAGAATCTTTTGATGGTCCGTTGTTGTTTCAGTAGCGTCATTGGATCCATGGATACAAAAACTTATTTCAAATATGTAGAAACAATCATCACACTTATGACGACAAGCTTCACAAGACTGTCGGTAGGTTTGCGGGCGATGTGGCCAAAAAATACCGAGTAGGCGTAATGTATAGGTGGCCGAGAGTCTATCCTGTATTTGGAGCTCTTTCAGGATAAAGGCGTTTGTGCGCTTGGCCGTCCATAGTATACAGAGCATCATTCTCTAGCATCACATTTAAAATACGTCTAGTCATTTCTTGTCTTTCGCTATTAGAGTCCATATCTCCACGCCGTAAAGGCATATGAAGTGGACCAGCGATCGTAATAGATGCATTTTGGTATGTCTGGTTATTTCCGTTGGTGCTAACAACATATAGTTTACACACGACTATTAGTGAAATGAGAGAGATAATATATAATAACAACAAAAAAAATCATTTAAATTTATCACTAAACTAGCCATCGAATAAATTTAATATGAAAGGTAAAAAAAAAGATGTATTTACAGATAGAAGAGAAATAAAACGTTTAGCTATGTTTCGAATGTATTAAATTTAACGGGATTCATTCGTAAATATTTGTGAAATGTAAATTTAGAGGAAATATAGCTAAAAAAGTATATTTACATAATTTTTTTTTATGTTATCGTAAATTTGAAAGGTCATCTGGTTTGCGAATGTTTTTACCGTCACCATTCACCATTGATATTCATTTTGGGAGGGAACTATCTTTTCACTTGCATTTATATTTTATTAAGAGTTTTACTGATTATCATGTGGCGATTTTGTTTATAAAAATGAAAGTTTATGCATGAGAGCAACTATTGTTGTTTTTTGCTTGATTATTTCAACGTCTGATAGTCTTCATGTTTACTGTAAATATATTATATCGACAGTGACCAAAAGCCAATTGATATAACCCTAAAAAATACGAAAATGAGTATAATTGTATCTCATTTTAAAGACGACAGAGCAGGTCTCGGCTAGATGATGTAAATTAGAAAAATAAATTGACCACTTTTTGGAAGGGAAACATCATTTTACATTGGTTTTAGGTTTAAAAATTATGACCCGGCCACTTGATACAAGCCAAAATTATATCAACACTCAATACGTATAATCCCCTATCTGCAAACATGCAAATTAACAGGAGTGCATTTCAAAGGTTCATAACGCAAACTTGCCATATAATGTTTTCGATAAAAACAGTTTTTACTCCCACCTAAACATTTTCAATTTTGAGGGTTACATCAATTGGCCAGAACACTGTCGAATTATTTATTTATTTATTGTAAATTTTAAAAAATTGAAATGCTTGGCATTACAGCTGACGCCAATGCGCCATGCATTCCACAAACATAATAACAGTAACAACAATAATAATAATTATTGAAAACAGTACTACTAATAAAAACAATAATGAAAATAAAAACATTTTTTTAAAATTATTAAATAATAAAAAAAAGACATTATTAATTTAAAAGGAAAAAATATTCAGTGAACAATACCCATAGTTTAGTGTTGAAAATATCCAGCTCTCTAGGCAGTGCATTAATCATCCGAACGGCTCTGGCAACTGGTGACTCGAATGACCGACGCGAAGAACAAGTTTTAAGAATAAAAATTGTCTGGATATGGTTTCGGCCACGTAGATAACAATTAGGAGCATGTAAATTAATAGACATGAGAATTTCAGGATTATAAACTCGTCCCTGAAGAAGAAGAGAGAAATGCTTTAGAATCGAAAACGATCTTCGTGCTTCAAGAGAGTGAAAAGATTCCTAAAAGAAATTTAGTTGGGTAATACTCTTTTAGGGAACTATTAAAAGGAAAATATTTAAATTTTTTGAAATAGAAATATCGTAGAAATTTCTTATGAAATCGCTCCAATTTCAACTTGTAAGAATTTTCATATGGACTCCAGATAATAGATCCATATTCAAGCGTACTGAGAACCAAGGAAATGTATAGAGTGCGAAACACAGTTGGGTTTTCGAATGGTTTACTTTGCCTAACTATAAACCCAAGAAGTTTGCTAGCACGCAAAGCAACGGAATTAATATGTGAATGAAATGTGAAAGAAGAGTCAAACGTTGTACCGAGATCAACAATTTCAGATAAACGCTGTAAAGTATTATTTGATATCACATAGTTATATTTAATTGGCAATCTTGAGCGAGAGAAAGAAATGCAAAAGCATTTCGAAAAGTTGAAGTCAAGTTTGTTTTATATAGACCAATTTAAAATCGAGTCTATATTATGTTGCAGAATAGTACAATCAGACTCCTTCTTGATAGTTAAAAACAGTTTTAGGTCATCTGCAAAGAGCAGATACTTTATTCCACTCATGCTTTCCACAATATCATTAATAAAAATAAGAAATAAAATTGGACCGAGATTCGATCCCTGTGGTACCCCAGAATATGTTGGAAAATATTTGATGCGCATCCAGCGTATTCAACATATTGTCATCGTTTTGACAAATAAGAAACAAAAAAATTAATTAACTTATTTGAGCTTCCTATAACTATAACTTAACTATAACTTAATTTATTTATCAGAATATCGTGATTGACACTATCAAATGCTTTCGAATTATCCGTGTAAATAACATCAACCTGACAATGGGAATCCAAAGATTTTGATATATACTCACTATACACCATTAGATTGGTGATAGTTGAGCGCGCTGATCTAAGACCATGTTGGGAATCAGTTAACTGACAGTCAACATGCATATAGATATATCTATCCATTATGGTTGAACGATGTTTTTGCAAGGCTTCAATCAGGCCTATTGTGTAAGACTTGCAATCCCGGTTTTTCGAATCTTACGAAATTAGCAATTTATACTTATATTATAATCAGCGGTGATTATAATCAGTATAAATTGCTAATTTCGTTACAAGAGAATAATAGTTATTCTCCGGCCGTTCTTTTTTACGAGATAATAAAGATATAAATATGGTGCTAAAAATGGTCCAGTAGTAAGCTAGTCGGTCTCGCTACGTCTCGTGTTACGGATCGAATGCGTGGGACTGAATTTTAACATCGCAAATCCTTGCATTTGAAAAATCGTTTTGTGAAAGTTTCAGTTCAAACCTACTACTTCTGAAATAGTTATCTGTATAGTAAATACTATAATATAAAGTCTTTTGTGACTCATTTGGTTTGAGCTGTATAAAAGCAAACACGCTACTGTCCTTCAAAGTCGTGAGAAATCAAGTAAAACCGATTCTGCGGTAATTATTACACTTTATTTGAAACTTGTGACTTTTACGTGAATGGTTATATAATATATTTATATAAATGTCCTAGTGACTTAATTAAATAATTTTGTATTGGACAGTGGTGAGTTTACTGTGAGTTGAAAGGAAAAAGGATGTAATCCACACACGAAAAATATTATGTAGAGCCCAAACAAAATGTGTATTAAATTGTACACATTGTGATCAATTATCGAAAAAAAAGTATTTTGAAAATACGGAGGGGTAAGCCCTTTTGCCTTTCTAGAGTCGATATATAATATATTTATATTAAGCGTATTAGCAGCTTTTGTGTGAATTATACTGTTTTTTGGTGTGGGTTACGTGTTTTTTATTTTCCACAGTTGATATAAACACAATTTACAAATTTATTTTTCACGGTTTCACGGGTAATATTGCACTTGATCCGTTAAGTTGTTAAGTTAAACATACACAAGGGTATGGAGAATATTTTTGTATTAATATGATATTTTAGACTTTCTTTAGTACCGTTTTGCTTATAAACAACTCATTTACCGTTGGAACCTGTTATTAAATAAATTCCATAAATTCATTTATAATGCTTCGCTAGCACACAAAATAATGATTCACCATACTTAAAATACTGTAAGAAAAGGAAAAGTGGCAAGCAAAAAATGGGAAAAAGCGAGATGCGTAAAATATGATTGGGCTTCATTTATAATAGGGTATATATTTATGGAATCCTCGAAAATTCACACATCGATAACCCCGATGAAAAAAGGAGTAACTCTCTTTTCAGGTTAAGCGAAATACATGCTTGAAAAATACATACAAAAATTTACGATTATCAATGAATCTGTAGTAAATACATGATTTACGAAATGTGATATTCGAGGAAAAGTTTTGTTTTGTTTCAGAGCATAACGTCGCATCAACAAAATTGATAATAGTTATTAAAGAAAAATATACCGTAAATTGACACTTATTTCAAGTCATCACCTGACATACTAGGGTAACGAAACGTTATATTCCTAAATGAAAGAATAAATAAATATGTAATTGTAAAAGAGTACAGTCTGCAAAACGTGATAAAATGCAATATGACAACTAAAGTGGAATACAACGACAGAAGTGAAGAATAAAGAAAAAGGACCATCATTCTATCGCCACTCGCTGAACGGGAAACATCTCCTCTAAGCTGCATAGTCGTCATCATCAACATCCATCCTACTATTGAATTGTGTCAAGCAGTCTATATTGAAACCTGTATTCCTAAAAATGGATTGAAAATTAATAGTTTAGAACTCATAGAAAGTAATATAAACTTTAATAAAAATCAACTGTTAGTAAGAAGTTTCCTCCCGCTCATTCGATCATGAACGTAGGGCGTGTCGTAAGCCATTGCCTAACCAATATTCCTATTTAATGTATATTCAATACTCTCTCTGAAAGGTAAAATTTAATCCACTGTGTAAAAAACAGTTTTCGTAGGTCAACTTTTGTTGAGATAAGCTTCATTAAGAGTCTAAAGCTCCACATTGGGAGCGAACATGGCAACAAAAAAAAATATTTTTGCGCACTCTTGCAAAATTACTTAAAGTGAGTTAGTTCTTTGTTCGTTGAGAGAGATGATATAAAAATGCTGCAGTCAGTGACGTAGCTAAGGGTTTTGCCACCCGAGGAGGTTCTCAAGTTTGCCGCCCCCCCATTTTTCCTCCAAAAATGATGATTTAATATTTACAATAGTGTGGTCAAGATTATTTTTGATAATATCCAAACCATTAAGGATAGTGAGATTGCGAAAAATAGTTATGTATATATTTAATTTCTTGAAAAATATATACTATATTTTTGTTATTCGGTCATTTAAAAATGTTATATATAATATTTATTAATCGTGTAGACCTCCGCTGGTTTGTTCTTGAAATAATTATGTAAAAAAATGCTTAGTCATTAAAATAATTTTTATATTTATTACTAGTGAGTACCCGGTATGCGTTGCAATGCCACTCAAAGAAAGAAAGGGTTTGTGTTTTAATTCTGTTTATTGAACTGCTTTTGGATTAGAGGTCTGCACAGGCCGAAATTTCATAGACTTACCCGGTTCGAGCCCATCATCTTCCGGTCTGGCCAGACCCGAACCCGAGTTTCAATATCACACTTGATATAACACAAAATTTTTGTTTTTCGTCTGGTGCGTACACGAATAAATCAGAAGGTTTTTCCTAGATGTCGCTGTATGTACGTATTTGATTATTTTTTTCAATTTTAGATTTTCAATTTTTTTTCTTCAGAACCCTTCACGGGTGTGGGCACAACAACTCACCGAAGTTTCATCGAAATCGTATGAATGGTAAAGGAACGTGTAAAGGACAAACAAACATTTATTGTATATAATATTTCCCGGCATGATCACAATAAGTCCTTCCTGAAAGTTTCGCCGCGATCGGTTGAGTAGTTTAGGAACCTATAAGATCCGGACAAACCAACAAACAGACATTCATTTTTATATATATAGATTAAGTGACACTTTAAGTGTTCACTCAAAAGATTCGATGGTGTGAGAAAGTCATATTTCTCAGTAAGATTCTAAAGCTGTTGAAATCTCAGTTATTCTTAAGTGAGTGCAGTGAAGATAACATGCCCGTCTCCAATTCAGTTTCGAATGATACTTCAGCATACTGTGATTGTTCACCAGATTGTCTTCTTTCTCCCACAACATTCAGGCTTCATTATTATTATCCTTAGATCTTTCCGAAAGGAAGATTACATTTTGTCAGCGAATCACAAAGCATAACTATTTTTATTTTTTTATTACCTACGAAATTTTCCATTAGTTTTCAAAAATGTCACCCTTAAATAAGTATATTTCGTCAGCGAGTCACAAAGTACAAATTTGAAAGGAGGAAATATGGCTAATGGAATATAGCTTTTATTGATTCTGTATATAAAACAATATTTATTTGTTTATTATCTACAGAATTTTCTGTTTATTTTCAAAAATGCTGCCTACAAAAGAGTATATTTTGTCAGCGAGTCGTACAGAACAAATTAGACGGAAAAATGGAATATAGCTTGCATTCATTATGTAACCATATTTTTTTATTACCTCCGAAATTTTCTATTTATGTACAAAAATGCCACCCCTGAAAACTTCCCGTACACCCTTGTTACGCCAGTGGCTGCACTGTGTAAATTTAAATAAATAAAATTTGCCCTACAAGAAAGTCAAACAATAAAAAAATGATCGTCAACAACATGTGACCAAAGTAAAGGTTCAATAGAAATCTTTTATGGCGCAAAAAATAATAGTCATATATAAGAAGCTGTAATTGATTGAATATATTCATTTGTATAAAAACTATTTTGCACTGAACATTAAAAACGGTATTTAAACAACAATGGAACTAAGAAATTCAGTATTTGATAAAATATTCGATTGTAAGCAAGACAATTTTTTTTTGTTCAAAATTATATGTTTAAATGTGCTAGTGAAAATGTTTAGTTTCGAGATTTCGTTTTTGTAGGTCTTCAATTAAAATAATGTAATATAGACTAATCTTTTAAATCTTATATCTATATCACATGCAGCTATTTCCGTATTTAAACATAAACTGTGATTTGTAGTTTTCCGAAATTTCCCAGCAGGTAAGGCTTAAGTGAGTTAAAGTTTTCATCCAAGCCCAAATTTAAATATCGTATCTCATAAGCTGTAAAAATTGAAGAAAATCAGATTTTTAAAAGAAAAAATTGTCACCAGAAATAGTTAAATTCTCGTATATGACTTGGTTTCCCAAATGAAAATAATTTCCACATAGTAGTGTAGTACTATTGATAAGCAGATTGGAAAAGAAAGTTTTGAGTAACTTGAAGTTATCGTTTAAGATTTGACAATAAAATATTTTTGTTTTTTTATAATGTTACTCCTTTTTTAAAAATAATCACGTTTTGGGATTGAATGATGGACTAACCTATTCAACATTTGTTAATTATTATTACTGATATATGGACATTACAAAATGTTTAATCTTACTTTACACATGTGTTATTGACGATAACTTACTTTACAAGATTCTAGTCTGTTTAGAATTGACAGGAACAACACTTTCTAATTGAATGGTGGTAAACAGTTCTAAGCTTCATGGATCTCTTCCCAAAGGTTTAAGTGTGTTAGAACCTACATTACAAATATCACATACTTCCTTTCTCCACCATAAAATTTAGTGTTTTAAAATTCGTTTGGTCAAATAAAACCTGTTTTGAAATTCGTGTGGAATAGGTCAGTTCACTATCAAGGCGTAAAGAATTGCGTAATCAATGTAGTATGGTCCATAAATTTCTGACACAAGAATGTTTTGAAGACAAAAATTAAAAGTAAAAAAAGGAAAGGCAAAACGGTGAAAGCAGATAAATTAATACTTTGTCTAGCAACCTTTTCACTGTACGGGCACTCAAAATGATTGACTAATGATAAAGGACACTATATCTTAATTTTGCTAGTTGGGGGTAGGGAGGGGGGGGCTGTGACTGTATTATGAAAAGGAAGAAATTTTTTATTCTCCTCGGTCACCATAAAAATCCTAGCTTGTGGTTGACTATCGCTGGTCTAATAAAATGAATTTATTTTTTCCTTTACGTCTCCATAAATGTTAATTAGATTTTCTTATTTATAACGAAGTATTCAAAATATCGGCGTCAGTGGCGCAGTTGGTAGCGTCGTGGGCTACGGCTACAGATGTCTCTGGTTCAATTCCCGGTGCGTCCAGTTTTTATAAATTTATATTTCAATCGATTTATGGATTTCTGTTCGTAGTCTGAGTGTTTGTGTTGTATAAAACTCCCTCCTCACCACCCACCCATCACACCCTCACGGGGCGTAGCCCTATCCTTCTATCCCTGCTCTCATCGATAAAAAGAGGCTGATCAACTGAGTAACAAACAGTTCTCATAGAAAGAATCTGTTGAGATACCTCCATTAGGAGACCATATGCTCCACATTGGGAGCGGACATGAAAAAAATTCAGTATGTTTTTGATCGAGAAAAATTAACATTTTATTTGAGATTTTATATTTGTTCTGTTGAATCCCTAATCCATGGGAACCCCTAATTTCATTGGACTCAGTTTGAATATTACTGATCTAAGGTTGTTTTTTGTGTTACATGTTTCAGTTAGACAATATTTCTCGGGTATATTGGTATGCCAGTATAATTACAAAGTTATTAATTTAAAAATGTATAATATTTAGCTGAAAGTTTCAAAAAGCAAGTCGTAAAATAATGATGTACATGTTGGAATGCCCAACGTTCAAAAGAAGTATGACTGATGACTGATGACTGATGACTGATGACTTCTGATGCTACTGATGCTAATGAATTGGAAATATATACTGAAGACTATTCTTGTTTTATTCTCATTTTAGTTTTCTTCGACATCCATACACCGTTTGATAACATAAAGTTTTCTATGAAGACTTAGGAATTAATTTCGCTATTACAGTTGCAATAATTTACGTAAAAATTTTATTATTTTCATTTATTTTGAATAAAATTAGAAACGTCACGATAAAAAAATGGCTTGGAACCCTGTGCGGCCTTTTCGCCGTATTTTGTTTATGGAAAATGGAGGCCTGGAAAATATTGCTGGTGGTCATACTGATAATTAGCATTGCAGTAAATATTTCACAAAAGTATGTATACAATTTTATTGTGCTGTAAATTTTACGGGTTTAGAAGGACTGATTAAAATGTATATTAAATTATTTTTATTCAAAAAATCACATGAATAGGTTTGGCTCATATTTTTGAGTTGTTTTTATAAAACTGGCTAAATTCAATAAATTGAATTTGGATTGTTTAAATTTTGTACATTTCCACACGTTTTGTCGCTAGCGACACGGGTTTCGCCTGTTGACATCTTCAGGCATTCGAGTACACGGATGAACACGAACTTTAAGTCAGTTAGTAAAAAGTTTATATATCGTTATATATATATATATATATATATATATATAGTAGACAAATTAAGAAAAAATATTAGCACTAAGTCTAAATCACTATTGATATCTGAAATAATTTTATAATTGGAAAAAATTGTCGCATAAACATTTCTAAACTCATAAAATTTTGCAATTGCACGTGGTTATAAGAACCAATTATCATTAAAATGTAATTGGGAAAATATAACGTAGATGTACCTACTGATATTAAATTGGTGTATTTTGTTAATGTGAATAACAAATAACGTAATATTGTTTGAATTAAACTATTTTGAAATTTGGATTATTGAGATTTTGTACACTTCCATGTATTTGTCACTAACGACCCGGGTTTCGCCTTTCGGCATTTTCAGGCATTCGATTCCTTGCCAATTCTGAACGAGCAGCTCAATTCAGCGAGCCTTCCAAATTCTCCGTTACTGTATCCTATACGTTGAAACACCTAACGGATGTCACTAAATGTGGAATGATTGTATATATTTACCCTTTCGTCGAATTGCATCCCGTCGAAACCCACAATGCTATTATAATTGTAAAATCACTGGTAACTCTAAAAGTAGTTGGAAAGTGGCAATTCGCCACTCTGTTAATGTGTTGTTTACAAAATAAGGATTAAGGCGATTCTCGAAATGTTAACTCAGGTATCAGTGTGGATCCCAGACGTATAATATTTTATCTCGTTAATAATATTTGTCGCATTTGTGTCTCCTGTATAAGCGTTGGACACTGTTTACTGTCTGTCAGTTCGAGTCCATTCGTGCGCTTGGATGCCTGAAGATGCCGAAAGGCGAAACCCGGGTCGTTAGTGACAAAATACATGGAAGTGAACAAAATCTCAATAATCCAAATTTGATGTTGAAATTCCATCAAGCACCCTCAGTCGATGTCTTAAATTAAACTATTTTGATTCCTGTGGGTATTTTATGATTTTTTTACGAACTCATCTCACGTAAATGATACATTAAAGGAGAGTTAGGGAGATTCAGTTGTTCGTTCAAATCTAGAACTATTTAGCTGTGCCGTTACTTCTAAAATTAGTTGGTACAATATTATATGATCCACCATGTTTTGATGCAATATTTGAACACCTTGATCAGGGCAATGAGAGTAAATGGTTGACAAATAATGTCGATCTATCTTTTTTTTTTAAATTTGATGGTTCAAATTTTGATATTGAAATTTCATCAAGCATTTCGCCCTCAGTCAATATCTAAAAGCATATTAATAAATTGATTTAAAGGCTTGGTCGTGTACACCATCAATACCGGTATTTTGAATATAACTAATTATAACCATACAATTTATGTCGGCTCCGTGGCGCAGTTGGCAGCGTTGTTGGCTTTGGTTACGGATGTCTCGGGTTCAAGTCCCGGTGAGGACAGTTTCATAAATTGATCTTTTAATCGATTTGTGGTTTTCTGTTCCTAGTCAGGAATGTTTGTGATAACCATTAGTCCAGTCCTATTACTAGCCCTATTTTTCTATCCCTGCCCTCTTCGAAAAAAAGTGTGGTTGAACTACTGAGTAACAAGTATTTCTCATAGAAAATTTCTGTTGAGATACCTCCATTAGGAGGCCATATCCTCCACTTTGGTAGCGGACCTATTTTTCATATTGTCAGCGTAGTTGATATAAGGCCCCTATTCCAACAAAATTTGGGCTCATTCAACAATACATGTATAACTAATTTCATCGGTAATTTTTCGCAGGTTTTGCCATATCGTGGCCTTTCTTACAATGTTTTCGTTAGTAACCATCTATCGAGTGCAAAAAACATGGACACATGAACCGATTCACTACCTGCAAGACACGGTAATTCTATCACTGATGTTAAAAACTGTGGGCATAGCATTTGAGAAAAACAAGTATAAACACGAAACAGATTGTAAAATACCAATCACCAGAAACTTGTTGCAATTAACATTTATGGATGCGTTTCATTATGTCATGAATTTGGCTGTCATTTGGAGTGAGTTATATATGAGTCTTTGAGAAGTGAAGTGAGCCAAGTGATACAATGGTGAAACTTTTTTATTGAAAGTTTTATTTAAATGCTTTTCTTACATTAATTTACACGTTATTTGATTTAACTTCTTACAGAATAAATACTTTTGAAGCCAGTGTTTACTTAGCTCACTTCGATTTTATGACATTTAAAATACCAAAACGAACCTAACTATCAGTTGGCTAACTTCACTTATCATTGGGTCGTATTGATAATTTATTGAATAAATATGCATTTACTTGGTAGATCTCTATTATAATAGGATAAAAATACCAAAGTATTAAGTGGATAGAGATAAGCAAAAGGAAACCAACTGACGTTTTTAGGTATTTTGAGCTATGAATTGAAACTGGTCAGAAAAGGTTCAAAGTTCAATATGCTGAAGAGATCCAAGTTGGATTCGGTTTAGTTTTCATTTTCTTTACATTATTTCCTTTTTGCTTGACAAACAAAATATATTAAAACGTCAATTAAAATCGTCTTAAAATCTATGAATGTTTTCTATATGTTATGTTGTATTAATAATAGCCATAATATTCAATAGTTTTCGCATTCACAAAATTAACCAAAAGTATTTAAAAACATGTGCAAACTTTGCGGCTTAATATCTCCATTTGGCAAAATTGCAGTTGGTTCCCTTTTGCTTATCTTTATCCAAGTAATACAACATTTTCTTAGTTACAGAATTATGTTTAACTTAACTTAGCTTAGCTATATATACTCTTTTAGAAGAGATAGACAATATTATGTTCTCTCACTTGTATGTTATTATACTATATTCGTTTTAAGCTTACATGAAGCCATGAGAGATAACTGGGGAAATTTGGTCTATATCCTAAAATGGCAATTTTTTGGAAAAGGTTTTCAATTTTTAATTCACATCAAAAATCTTTTGACCTACCTAGTACACATTATTATCACCTGTATTTCAAAAATTGAATACCGTTGAGTAGAAAGGTCCTATGTGTCAAAAATAGAAAGTTTGAGAAGTTAATAAATACTTTTTAAATGTTAATTACTACTCATATGTAACACTACTTAAATTATCAATCTAATAACAATAGGTATGAAAAAAGAATTTACACCATTCTTACTTTTACAACCGTGCACTGCCAACTTTTGATTGATTATATTTTTGTTATATGACCAGTGGAGTCATAGTGCTTTTTAATAGATGATGTCACTTGGCTCCCATTCCATCCAAAACATGGAATTTTTGGTTTTTGGTAGTTAGCCCCTTTCTATTTAATAGTATTCAATTACTGTTGAAACAATATACATTTTTTAATATTTTTTAGGTTCTTACGTTAAATATAGTGTATATGATGATCATCTAAGATTACCATACTGCAGAACAGCCCCTAAAATGAGACTAATTTTTAAATCGAGTGTTATTCTCATTTCAACGATTATTATAAATATTGTATTTTTACAAAAGTATACAAAACAGGTACATATTACACTCAAAAATTATAATTTCCTAACATTATTGAATAGAATTAACACATAAAAAAGCCGTGATGTTATAACAAGGTGATGTATTATTATTCAATCTATCATATATGTCAGGCGTCGGCAACCTTTTTTTAGTGGCGGGCCAAAATCAATCAAAATGTGACTATGTATTAAGAAGACGTTTCGTGTCAATGGGTATTTTCATTTTGAAACAGTCTTTTAGTGAACAATTAGATAAATTTTATTGTTAAAATAATTACAATATTCTTTTAAACTTTAAACATAAAAAAACAAAATTATAATTTTGATTATAATAAAATCAAATATAATTGTCAAGTTTAAGCTCATTCATTTGTGATTTTTATTTATTACTTCGATATCAATGGCTCGCTTGATGTTGAATTTGAGACGTAAATTTAGTCAAGTTTGGTTTATACTTAAGAATCTAGAGACGAATGCAATAATTAGTGGATGAATTTTCGCTAGTTAATTTGCGTCCTTGGTCTCGTTGGAACATCTCTGCCACATATAAGTATGTAGAAAAAACGAAAACTTATGCACTAAAGTGTTAGGTTAATAGATGTACAAATTTTGACATTTAATATATCGCTACCTCGTACAATCGTACACGATTTGTCAAAATGTCAGTTTCAGAATCATGAATTAAAAAATATGGAGAATCAGTTGAAGTTTCTGAGCACGGCTGCATGATTATTTTAAAGAATTTATTTTACTAGAATATTTCAGATACATTTTATTACACTAGGTTTTAACCATGAATATCAAAACAGTATACTTATTTTAGTCCAATACTATACTTACTTACATAAATGTATTGATTTGATTTAAATATGGGAGGGAATTTAAGATGGTTCTTTATAATTGTAGGTAATGTTTGTAGGTATAATTAAGGATAGCTGGAGCAACTTTTACTTAATGCGGAAAGTCTGGGACTCAATGTTGTACTCGGTCAAAACTAAGTGCCATTTATTCAACGCATGCATCCTGACGGTAGGCACAGGGAATACTAGGGGTGCGGTGGTTTAATTTGGTCAAGAACTCGGAGGTAAGAGAGCGGACGGACTAGCCTCTTATTACGACCAAAATAAAAAAGCGACGATGGACCTGGCTTGGACACGTGCTGCGGATGCCCCAGAGGTGCCTGAATCCTGCCTGTCTCTTCTACCAACCAGATGGATTTCGTCGCCCGCGGAAGGCCACTGATGACCATCCATAGGATGTATTCGGCGGAGATACGGGACGCTGGGATGACCTAGGAGGAAGCGAGGAGACTGACGGGGGACAGAGAAGCTTGGAGGAACCACGTGATGGCCATATGCTCCGAATAGGCAGCATATATGGTTTAAAAAACAAAAAATGTTTATTTTTTAGGATACATACATAATAATCATATATAACTACCTTTTTAAAAATATCTAATAACTCTCTTATTGGTATTCGGAAAAATTTGGTAGCCATTTTATTAATCAGGTTTTGGTCAAATAGTGCAACCTTTTACTGAGGTAGCAATATGCAACCATAAATGCGGGCCCCGTAAAGTGCAGTGCTACAATTTTTTTTTCACATGATACTTTATTTGCGGAACTCAAGTGTGTCACTTGAAATTATCGAATGAGTCACTCAGTGACCCGCGGGTCATAGGTTGTCGACGCCTGATATATATATATATTTAGTTAACATTGATAAGAATAAATTAATATTAAAAGTCAACTGAACTAACTAGCAACAAAACCATTATTTTTTCAGTACATCCTATCCACAGAATATTCAGAAAAAAGTTGGATTTTCAAACACTTCTTCTCTGTAATAATCCTAGCTCAAGCAAAGATGTTATTTTTCTCATCATTCTGTTCAAGTTATATTATTTTGGCAATATCAGGGTTGGGAATGTATCCTGTTCAAGGAAAAAACAAAATCTCCTGTGGACCGACCGAAGACATCGCATATTTAGAAAAATTGTGAGTAACGACAACGTCCTTTTTACCTCTACTGTATAGCAGCAAATACACAAAGAAATCTGTCATTCTGTATGTCTGTCGGTCACAAGAACTCCGTCCAAACGGTGTATAGTGTCAATGTCATTCTGGCTGACGTTTCTAGGTCAACTGTGCTATTTTCAATTGTTAACATAATTATTCAGTGATGGACTATTCTTTTTTCGTGTAACCGTACCTCTTGGTACACTGTGATATTTTAAACATTCAACCAAATTTCAATATTAACTGGACAATGAGGGAAAACCCGTATTCATTCTGTAATCCTCCACCGAGCGGGATTCTGTCGTCACTCACCGAAGGAGCTCTGAACTGCATAATTGACATCATCATCCGTCCTACTTATTGTTTACGACGTACGATGTTGACAACATAGTATAATATTAAATACCTATACAAACTGATATGTTCTCAGAGAAAATGTTGAGTTTTACCAATTATTACCCTAATTTGAGTGAATTACTGTTTTCTCTCAATAATAGGCTTCACTAGCGCGGAATCTTTAACAAACGTCTTTTAATTAATATGTAAACGACGCAATGTGTTTTTCTTTCCAGGCCAGAAAATGAGTTAAAGAACTTGACCTATGACTTCGAGACAGTAAAGCATCAAGATTTTTGGTCCAATGAAACTGAGATCACAATTGCTGGTAACGCCAAAGGCTGGAATAAAGGAGTTCAATATTGGCTATCAACGTATATATACGACAATTTGTCACCTCAACGATTTACAAATTTTAGCAGGTTATACAATTGAAAGCAAAATAATTAAAAAAAAAAAAAATCTTTTTTATGATGTTTTTTCGCCGTGGTTGGTCGTCTTGTTATCTAGAGCAAAATTGAGTTAAGAAGAATTGTTTGGTTCCAAAGTGTAACAATTCAAAAAGCGTAGTTCTGTAATAATTAGGGAACAAGATTTTAGGCAGGCTTAATCTTTTACTGTATATCTATTTGTTGTAGATTTTAATGAAATTCTAGGATTATCTAACAAGTATATTTATAATATTACAACATAATCTTATTTTTGTCTAATATTAAATATAAGAGTTCATACAGGTTTTTACAGGATTTTCGTAGTTGTTACAGTATGGATCTAAAGTAATAATAGCCACTTTCACACTTAAATAACTACAGATTACCATTTCTTACATTTTGGAACCGGTAGTTATCGATATTCCCTCATTCTTAACTCAAAACTTGAATTCTTTAATTTGTTACACTTGAGGTATCGATTTATGGGCTTATTTGATGTTCCCAACATTTAAAATGTCAACTTTCTGACAGTCCAACTTATTGGATACAAAGATCCCGAAAAAATAAAATGTTTTATTTGTGTCAAATAAAATTGTAGTATTTTTTTTTCATTACAATGACATAATATAAAAGCTACAAAGTACAAACAAAACACTTCTGAAGCTTCTTAGATATAAATTGTATTGCAATAGTAGACACTTAACGTTTCAATATTACATATTATGTAAAAAATATCTTTTTTCAGAGTTTTGATAACATTCATTGTAAGTGGATTATGGCATGGAGTGACATTGAGTATTTACATTTCTGTAATTATGAATGTTTTGTGCATAGTTGCTGAAAGACCTCTTTGGAAAATATATAAAGAACTATACGGCTTGGTACGTATATAAAGAAATTATCGTAATCACATTTTAATTATGCTGTTGGATTTCGCTAGAGCAGTACTTCCCAAAAATTTTCATTCGACGGCCCTCTAAACCGACAATTATATTAACCTAGATATCAAAAGCTTTACTTGACATTGAAATTCAATCAAACACCCTCAGTCGATGTCTAAGAATATAATATACTTATACATACACCTGTATTCTACAATCGCCTCAAAAACAAAATTTTAATAAAATCACGTATAATATTGTGTTCTTATTTTTAGAATATATAGATATGTAAAATGGACAAAAATACATCATTAAATACTTGTAACTCTACTAGAATTTTTTGCGACCCCCGCAAAAGCCTTACGGCCCACAGTTTGGGAGGCACTGCGCTAGAGCACACTTTATTAGTGATTATAAGAATTGTTGATATATTACATCATTTAGTTAAAGATAAATAACACTTAATAGTTTAAACAAAAATTTAAGGCAAAAAATATTTCGAAAAAAACGTAACTCCTTAATTTAAAGTTTATCGACTTCTTAATTATTTGTGTATTTAATTAGAGTTTTTTTACAGTCTTCAAATTGCACCATAAGCACTTGAGTGTATTAAGTTAAAAATTATTGCTTTAACGTAGGTCAAGTGTCTCTAAAGTCAGCCGTCGCCAGTGGTCGGCCTTTTGAGTTTAAAACTTAAATAATAGTAAATACATTTAAAAAAACAGATATCTGCACTATACTGACCTATATGATTTAAATTTAAAAAATCACATTTTTACTTTGCAAGTTTCGACAAATTCATGTTTTATGGGGATCGCTAACAAAATATACTCATGTTGTCATGCTTTGAATCATTGTTTTTTATTGTTCTGTCTACTCTCAGTAAATTCGTTTACGATATTTATGAAGTTTCATACTGATGGATGAACACTGGGCAACGAATGGCCGACCATTGGAAATTGGGGGGCTGACTACTGGGAGAATCGGATTTTTTTTGTAAACTTCTATTATAATAGCATAAAGCTTGTTACAATATTAAATATTTTATTTTTAGTTGGTTACATTACTTAATCCCTGTTTAATGGAATAACAGCGAATAAACTGTGTATTTATCATTCATTGACTCAAAATCCCTTTTAAAAGTACACCTGTCGCTTAACTGGCCGACCACTGGCAAAATGACCCTAGTAACTCAAATAAAATATGTTGTAATTGAATTGTCTTATTAAAGTATTATCGAAATACTTCTAAAAAGTTGACTGCTTTACTAAATTATTAAGATATAATATGGCAATGCATCAATGTGATATATCAAATATGGATTATTGAGATTTTGTACACTTCCATGTATTTTGTCACTAACGACCCGGGTTTCGCCTTTCGGCATCTTCAGGCATTCGAGCACACGAATGGACTCGAATTGCTCAGTTCGAGTCCATTCGTGTGCTCGAATGCCTGAAGATGCCGAAAGGCGAAACCCGGGTCGTTAGTGACAAAATACATGGAAGTGTACAAAATCTCAATAATCCAAATTTGAAATTGAAATTCCATCAAGCACCCTCAGTCGATGTCTTAAATGTGATATATATTTTTACTGCATTAGTGTATAATTTTTATTTCAATGAGATATCTATGAACCGATATGAAAATCAATTTGATTAACAAAATTTTAACTTTAAACGATGATCTCAAAACTGTACTTTTGGATTTAATACAAGACTAAAGTACTCATGTCAGCGTTCGTGGTGCAGTCGGTAGCGTCGTGGGCTACGGCTACGGATATCTCGGGTTCAATTCCCAGTGCGAACAGTTTTCATAAATTGATATTTCAATCGATTTATGGATTTCTGTTCATATTCTGAGTGTCAGTGTTTTGTTAAACTCCCTCTTCACCTACCCACCCTATACTCACGATGCGTAGCGAGAGCGATTAGCTAATCACTAGTCCTGTCCTAGCTCTATCATTATATCCCTACTCTCTTCGATAAAGTGAGGTTGAGCGACTAAATAACAAACAGTTCTCATAGAAAAATTCTGTTGAGATACCTCCATTATCAAACCATATGCTTCACGTTGGGAGCGGACATGGAAAAAAAATACTCATGGTGCGAAATATTGTATAATATATCGATACCTTAATTCTAGAGAGTTATATCTCAGAAATCACTGTTTCGAGATAATTGACATTTAAGATAACTCTACAAAACGCACGACTAGAATGACGCTCCGCTGACGTGTGACAGCTAAGTATTGTCAGTTCCATAAGAGAACATCTTAAGTGATTACCCCTTGACACAGAACAAAATAAATATATCTACAAACCATAATCATCATCTCGATTTGTTGCAGTATGGAAATAGCAAGTTTGAAAACGTATTTTATTCCAAAAGAGATATTTTATGGAATCAAGAGCTAATGCAGCACATTTGCCTCTTGGTGCTCTTAGGATAAATGTATTTATTCTGAAATAATTCTCATACTAATCTCAATACTGCCAAATTCAAGCTTGTTACACTCTGGAACTAGTGTTTCGATATATTCTCTGTTGTTTCCAGTATATAAAAATATAACTGTGTGAAAATTCTTATTTAAAAATAACGGGATCCCATTGATAAACAAGAAAAGTTGCGTGATTTTAACCATAATTGTTATCAAATTTGGATTATTGAGATTTTGTACACTTCCATGTATTTTACATGGAAGTTACATTAAATACATGGAAGTGTACAAAATCTCAATAATCCAAATTTGATATTGAAATTCCATCAAGCACCCTCAGTCGATGTCTTAAATTACATAATTGTTATATTTAATGAAATTTTGTTTTTTCCAGGAAGCATTCAACTGTGCTGTGTTTATGTTCATATTGAAAACCTACCTCTTCAGTTGTTGCATGTTACCCCACATGGTGGTCAACAATGGGATATATTTTACATATTTTTCTTCAATTCACTATACTCCATTTATTATCATTATTTTAATGTCGTTACTATATTTTAAAAAGAAAAGCTCACCAAATAAACTGAAGATTTAGAATAAAGTATGAATGAAACAGTTAAAAGTTAATTTGAATTTATTGATTGAATTGACATTTACTTGAGAACTCCATTACAATATGATAAAATATCAAAGTACGAAGTTCTACAAAATTTCGACTTAACGCCATCGTCAAAACTATGCTTAAACGAATTTTAATCTTAGCTATATTCTACTGTTTAGATGATATAGACAATATTATGTCTAGAATAAATGAAATAAAATTTCTAATGAAGTTTTATAGAACTAAATACATTGATATTTTATCATATGTTAATTTTAATCATCATATTATATTATTACAATCTCTTCTTAACTTATGGTCGTATGTCCGATCTGCTTTGTCATTAAAGCTCTAATTTTTTTTCAAAATCACTTATGTCAGGCGTACGTGTTTTTTTTAATCCTACTTTTATTAGATAAGTAGTGTAAGATTTTGTTTATTTTCAATATAACACTTACCAAACTGTATTTGATAAATATATGTGAATACACAAAAATGACTATAGCAATAAATAGGAATTTCTAGAATGAATTTCTTGACTTGTGATGTTATTCACAACGTATGTGGAATAAAATTTGGATTATTGAGATATTGTACATTTCCATGTATTTTGTCACTTACGACCCGGGTTTCGACTTGACTCGAACTGACATTCGTGCGCTCGAATCCCTGAAGATGCTGAAAGGCGAAACCCGGGTCGTTAGTGACAAAATACATGGAAGTGTACAAAATCTCAATAATCCAAATTTGATATTGAAATTCCATCAAGCACCCTCAGTCGATGTCTTAAATTGTATGTGGAATAATTATAACGAGAGTTAAGAAAACATTCAAGAGTAAAAAAAATAAAAGTAAATGCTGAAAAACAGCCTACTATTGTAATCATTAATCTAAGAAAACTTTGTATTTATCATTGGAACTTAATGTAAACTTTTATTAGCCGACAGATCGAGATGCAATTTCAATCGATATTGATAGAGAACCGAGTTAGAGGTTATTGATTTGATGATTTTTATTTTCATTTTACAATGTCCTCTCCCAATTGACTTCTAATGGAGGTATTACAACAAACGTATTTCCAGGAAAAATACCTGCTACTCAGTTGCTCAACTTCTCTTTTTCGAAGACAGAAGGGATAGAGGGACAGGGTTGGTACAGAACTAGTAGTTAGTTAATCGCTCTCGCTATGCCCTGTTTTTAGGATGGGATGGGTGGAATCATAAATATTACAAACATCCATGCCTACGAACAGAAGTCCATACATCGATTGAAAAATCAATTTACCGGGATTTGGTCCCGACACATCCGTAACTGAAGCCAACAATGTTGACCACTGCATCAATAATTAAATAATGCACTCATCTTTTAATTATAAAAATGATCAGTATGTTGTAAATGAAATATACAAAGTAATAAAGAAGTCAATAGTTAAACTCGCTACGCCCTCTGATTTGGAAGTCGTTGGCACGTAGACATAATTTTGTTTTTTTCTTTCAATTTGTTATTGTGTTAGATATGCATGTTTTCTTTTTTTCTTAATTTTATTTGTCATATGTTTTTTTGTATTATATTAAACTAGTCCTGCCCTAGCCCTATCATTATATTCTTACTCTCGTCGAAAAACATGTCGAGCAACTGAGTAACAAGCAGTTCTTGTAGTAAAATTCGGCTTAGATGACCTCAATTAGCAGTCCAATGAGTGCCTGGCACACTGACGTCTGTTGTAATGCAATTGGCATTTTATAAAGGCTCGCATTTTTCTGGTCAGAATTTTAGTTCAGTTTCGGTCATAATTTTCAATACATTGGTTCGAATTTATATTAAATTTTCATAATGTATCGGTCAGAATTACAGAGGGTGGAATAAATAGTTTATGGTCAGTATTTCTACCCTCACCTAAGACCATCAATAATTTTATCAAATCAAAAGTTGATTCGAATTCTCACCAAAAATTGATTTCAATCCTGACCATTTAATTTGTTGCCTTTGTAAATGGTTAAATAAAAAATTGATATATTATTCATAAAACGACTTTAAGTTTATCATAAAACTGTTGTAGCTAGTATTGGTTATACAAAGATTCAGTACCAGTTGTAAAACGTAAAACCAAAATGTTAGTTTTTGAATAGATAAACTGTTTTTATTTCAAAATAAAGAAACTAATTGAAAATTTTGAATATTGTTGAATAATGCAAAAATATGTGTCAACAGAAAAACTCAATAAAAATACACTATCAACATAGATGAGTATTTAAATGACTTTATAAAAACGTATATTTAATGAAGGCTTATTATCAAATAATTATTTTTATGCTACACGTACTTATTCCAATGTATTTTTGTCTTTATGTAACGCAGTACACATAAAGACACTCACACAAACGCACACTTGAACGCATAAAGGAAATGTTAGCAAGTGGCACTGCCAAGTGGTAATTTTTAGAATCAAGCGATTAGCTAAGCACTAGTCCTATTCTTTTATCTCTGCTCTCTTTAAAAATTACAGTTTGAGCAACTGACTAACGAGCCGTTATCGTGGAAAAACTTATGTTGAGATAACGCCAGTAAGAGTCCATTTGCTTCACTTTGGAAGCGGATATTACAGAAAAATTAAATAATAGTACAACTTTAGTATTTCATAAGTTGGTAGCATCGTTAGCTACGGTTACGGATGTCTCAGGTTCAATTCCCGGTGCGGACGGTTTTCGTAAATTGATCATTCAATCGATTTATAAATTTCTGTTCGCAGTCTGAGTGTGATGTCTAAAACTCCCTCCTACCCATCCAATCCTCACGGGGCGTAGCGAGAGCGCTTAGCAAACCACTAGTCCTGTTGTAGCCCTATCCTTCTATCCCTACCCTCTTCGAAAAAAGAGAGGTTGAGCAATAAGCAGTGTATAAAAACTTTTTTTTTTAATTTAGAGAAAAATCTAATAATAGTATTACCTTAGTATTTCACAAGAAGCCAAAAACAATAATTTAGATAAATGTTGATAACTTTTTTATTTACCAGTAAGTATTAACATCTCATAAGTTTATTTTTCAATTGATCTACGGATTTTTGTTTGATGGCATTGGTGTATATGGAGTCTAAAATTCTCTTGCATCCATCCGATCCTAATAGAAACGGGGCGTAGGGAAAGATCTTGGCCTGACTCCTTTGGTTGGTTGAGGTTTGCAAAGATGAGCGACTAAATAACAAGCAGTCACCGTCGAACAATTTCTGTTGTAATTAGCTCCATTATGAGTTCATATGTACACCATTTAGAACTGGCATGGTTTTAAAAAATGTTATCTAATAAATTTATTTTGCATCTGTCTCAATTGCAACTGACAAGAAATTACAAATGGATGGCAAAGTATATAATGAAAGGGAAATTCATTAAATGTAAACAGCTGTTTTTCCAATGAGATCAAAAAATTTCGTAGTAACCGTTAATAATTTGTTGGACAATGTAACAATTTATTTAACATTAAAAATGAATTCCCAAAATAATTTTACGTTTAAGATTTTTTTAACTCACTGAATGCTGCATTTTTATGATTATATTTACCACTGTTCATGACGACGCAATTTCTTTTACTGAAATAAATTCTAGAAAAAGTATTTACAAGCTGACAAACTAGCAACGAATGAAATCTTTTTTTACAATAAGTTTTGGAATGGAAGCATGCAAAAAATACTGTTTTATGAAACGGCAGAAGTAAACAAGATCAAATTTAAATAAAAAATTCAGACAATAAAAAAACAGTATAAAATAACATTAGAATTGTTTACAAGAATCAGTTACCTTTAACATATTTCAGTGAGCACACGGTTCTACAAATTTCATAATGGAGTCCAAAATGTCAGCGGCCTATTCAGTATTTGATTGTAAGACGTTTTTTCAAGTGTCATATGAGTCACTAAGCACGCTCCCGAAGGTTTTTAGAGTTTTGAGTAATCACGAAAAACTGTTATGGGCATGATGATTTTTAAGTATAGTTTAAGTTATTTTGTTTCTTCCGGTGTATAATGAAAAGTAAAATATTCTTTTTCTCTGTCGTTTTCTCAAAGCGCTTCGACCGTGTGACATCGTGTAAAAAATACGACAATTTTAAGTTTGAAAAATTTTGAATTTCGAACAGGGGGATGAAATAGAAAAATTTTTTAGACTTGCAACTAGAAAAATTGATAGATCTATCGATAGAGCACATACGTACATTAAAAACTCATGTATTGGAAAATCGCCTTATTAGTAACCCAGCGACTTATATATTATTACATATTTATATTAATAATAATGATAATATTTTTTTTTAGCATTGTTTTATAAGACGTACCAATATTATACATAATTTCTAATATATAATAATAAATACCCATGTAAAGTTACGTTGCTAAGAAAAAAAAATTTATAGTACAGTTGAAGTGGGAAATGAAGTTAACAAAAAAATCTGTTTTTATGAAGTGTATTTGTAGCGTATTGGAAATGTTTTTCTAGATTGAATTGGCATTTACTTAGCAGAACTCCATTATAATAGAATAAAATATCAAAGTTTTCAGTTGTACAAAATTTTGTTAGTGAGTTGATAGCTATTTCGGCTTAACGCCATCGCCAGAATCTTGTTTTTGATTGTAGATATTGACTATATTCTGACGACGTGAACCGTTCTGACGATGGCGTTGAGCCGAAATAGTTAGCAACTAACTAATTACATTTTGTAGAACTGAATATTTTGATGTTGTATACTATTAACTATTTCTTTTCGTAAATAAATATCTAATGTTTAAATTTTGTTTTTTACGGCGTAAAAAATGATTCAAAAGATGTAAGTAATGTTTCTTTAATTTTTCTCATAGTCACTAAGAAAGATTAATTTATAGTTTGTTTTTAAATAAACAACCCTATCTTGTTACAGCTTTTGATAGAAGTGACAGTTAATAAATACGTAAGCGTGAAAGTCTAGAGATGTTTGTGGTTTCCAGTAACGCTGTACCATGACAAAATACTTCGTTATTATAACAATACCACAGTTCCAAAGTGTAACAACTCAACAATTATGGTTATGAGATAAATACGAAACTAAATTCTTCTACTGCACATATATTTGTTGTAGACTTTTTACAGAATTTTCGTAGTTGTAACAGTTTGGATCTAAAGTAATAATAACCACTGTTATTCTTTAATATCCATAGATTATCACTGGTTACATTTTGGTACTGGTAGATATCGGTATTCTAAGGATTTACTCATACTTAACTCAAAGCTGCAATGTTTTGACTTGATAGACTTTAGAACTGAGGTATAGATAAGTTTTGACAATGTGACTGCGTTGGATTTGGATATAATAGTGAAGCGTCATCACAAAAATAGTTGAGTGAGTGAATTGTGATAACAAAATAATGTCTCATAAAAACTTAAATAGTAATGGTCATAGTGTAAAATATGAACAAACCTGGTTAAAAGTGTATAAACATAGGTTAGTAACCAATTTTAATTGTGCTAACTTTCAATAAATTTTTAGACGTCATTTAGTTATTCTATTCAAAGTTCTGTTGAAGGGTTTGAACTGATACGAGTATTCGAATAAACATTTATGTGGCGAGTCATCAATATAAACGATGCAAACAAATTCACCAATTTCAAGCGGTGACCAATATAGACGACGCCAATTCTGCATACGTAATGATAAACGAGAACGCCCTGAAAAAGCAAGTCATCAATGCAAACGGCAGAAAACAATACGTCCGACGACAGTATAAATGGACAACCATAGGACTAACATTCTGTCGTCGCACCCCGAACTGAAGACATCTCTCCGGATCCATATAATCGCCACTTTAATTACCACTCAATATCTAAAGTTAGATATCTTTAATAAAACAATATTTGGTATCGAATTTCTATATATATACAAACATAATAATGATTTTTCTATCAATTTACGGGTTTGTGTTTAAAGGCATAGATATCTGTGATGCTCACATTCTGAAAACGCGTCGTAGGAAAACCGATTAGCTCAAAAAAGAGAGACTGAATAATAAGTACTTATTGTAAAAAAAACAGCGTCTGTTGCGATGCTCCATTAACAGTTCATACTACACACGCGTGTATCACAACAGTTATGCTTGACAGTTGCAAATCATGACACATTACGAAAGCACAGGGTAACCTTTTACTGTGCTTCGAAAACAGACGCTTGCGGCGAACTCGCGACCTCGGGGGTAAGAGAGCGGACTAACCAGCCTTTTATTACGTTCAAAATAAAAAAACCTACGATGGACCTGGCTTGGACCTATGTTGTGAGTGCTCCGGGGGCTTCTACCAACGGAATGGATTCCGTCACCCTGGAAGGCTGCTGATGACCGTCTTGGAGGAAGTCTTGGTGGCACTACGTGGTTGTCATATGATCATAATCCTATATCAATAGAGAATTTTTTTTAAAGCTTTTGTTTTACAATCAATTAAATTGTTAAAACAATTTGTGGAGCACAAACGCTACACAATTTGAGCAAATTTAAGAGAACTACGAATAGGTACATTTTGTTTTCTATTTTTTTCAGATATAACTAATATCAATACTGAGATGGGCGATGTAATTTTAACTGGAAATATAGTTGCTGATATATTTATGCTGCAGCAGATGATAATGTGGATAATTGTACTGCTTTCGTTTCTCGTGAGCAAAATTCAAACGCCGGACACCAAAAAATGGCTGGGGACTATATTTGGAACATTTGTCGCATTTCTAGCGCTGAAGTCACGAATTTGGAAGGTGTACCTGGCAACAATAAGTACAATCGTGATGATTGTCAAAGTGTCTCCAAAGTAGGTACACAATGAATATATCGACGGTGTTTTGGCCAATTGATGTAACACTAAAAATTGAAATTGTTCAGTAGAGAGTAAAAACATTTTTAACGAAAACATTATATGGCGAATTGCGTTATGAAACTTTGAAATCCTTACCTGTAAATTATAATGTTTGATAATACGGGATTATACGTAAGACGTTTCGCTATAATAGTGGCTTACATCAAGTGGCCAGGTCAGAATATATGTCTTTTGTCGTCAGCTGATGATTTTTAATGAGAACAATATTTACTTTTAAGGTGTTAACTGTCAATTCTTGGTGGAAAGACATTATATTTTAAAAAATAAAACACAATTTGTTTGTACTACTTCCACATATTTATAATGATCAGGACCGGTTTCGCTCATCACGAGCGTAATATAATGCTCGTGATGAGCGAAACCGGTCCTGATCGTTATAAATGTGTGGAAGTAGTACAAACAAATTGTGTTTTATTTTTTAAAATTGAACAATATTTAATTTAAAAAAACCCCTACGAATACTGTTTGTGAGTATTCAGTAATCAAAAGTATTTAATTCCTTTCAGATATTGTTTGTTATGTTACTTAATCGTGAAGATTTTACTTTGGTATTGATTGTTGATTTGATGATTTTTTTACCATGTTCGCTCCCAATGGGGGATATGGCATCCTAATGGAGGTATCTCGTCAGATTTTTTCTACTGAAACTACTTGATACTTAAGTACTCAGCCTGTCTATATCGAATAGAGTCGGGATATAAGGATAGGGCTAAGACAGAACTAGCGGTTAGCTAAACGCTCTTGCTACGGCCCGTTTTAAGGACCGAGTGGGTGGGATGTAATTTTGGATATCATAAACATTCATGCCTTCGATCAGAAATCCACAAATAAATTAATGAAGTGCATTCTAGAAATTCTCGTCAGAAATATTACTTTTTCTGTGCCACATTAAGAATAATTACTCAACAATATTTTTTTTCTGATAAGATAAGGTCTTTCAGTAAAAAAATAACAAACAATTTTTTCTTTAAGTTCAATGTCTAATTTCAAATCAATGCATTGTATCTGTCTATTTTGAGGTAACTTCGATAAATCGGCTGAAAATGGAATCAAAAATACAACAAAATATTGATGCCTTTTTTCGGCCTCACATTTGGCACGTCAGTTCTAATTCTTTCCTATCCCTATTCTGATATCGTTATCTGTATATAAATTAATGTTTTTCGTTTGTTTGTCCCATATGCGTCCCTATACCATTCATCCGATTGCGATGAAACTTTGGTGAGTTGGCGTACACCCGCGAAGGTTTATGAAAAAAAATCTTAAATAATCTAAAAAAAATAAAATAGTAAAAAATAATCAAATAGGTATAAACAGCGACATTTCAGTTCGTGTGTGACATAACAAGTGGTGTTAATTGTTAAATTACAATTGCCGGTCTTAAATGGAAAATTTAAAGGAGACGATGTACCGTTGCCACGCATCCCAATGATTCCGACAGATACGTCAGTCGAATTTAAACGTTTGCAGTTTCCGGTGCGACTCGCATTTGCAATGACCATCAACAAGGCATAGGGACAATCGCTGCAATTGTGTGGACTAAATTTGAAAAATCTATGATTCTCACTTGGGCAGCTGTATGTGGCCTGCTCATGCGTCGGAAAACCTTCTGATTTATTAAAAAAAAAATATTGTGTATCCAAAAGCACTTAAATAAACAGAATCAAAACACAAACACTTCCTTTCTTTGAGTGGTATTGCATGTCAGGTACTCGCTCTATAAAAATAGAGGTTTAGTAACTGGACTACAGCCAGTTCTACATTGAGAGTTCACTTGGTAAATTTGGATTATTGAGATTTTGTACACTTCCATGTATTTTGTCACTAACGACCCGGGTTTCGCCTCGAACTGACAGACAGTAAACAGTGTCTAACGTTTATATAGAAGATACAAATATGACAAATATTATTTACGAGATAAAATATTATACGTATAGGATCCACACTGATACCTGAGTTAACATTTCGAGAATCGCCTTAATCCTTATTTTGTAAACAGCACATTAACAGAGTGGCGAATTGCCGCTTTCCAACTATTATTAGAATTACCAGTGATTTTACAATTATAATAGCATTGTGGGTTTCGACGGGATGTAATTCGACGAAAGGATAAATATATACAATCATTCCCATTTAGTGACATCTATTAGATGTTTCAACGTATAGGATACAGCAGTGGGGAGTTTGAAAGGTTCAGCTGTTCGTTCATAATTGACAAGGAATTTATTCCATCAAGCACCCTCAGTCGATGTCTTAAATTAGTTCACTTGGTAATAAAATCTACCGTAATACCTTATATTTGAGAGTTCTTTGATATTTTCGATGCGTAATTATTCTGTTATTTAATTGTTTCAGGTATTGCCATATAACGGCGCTAGTCATGATGTTTTGCTCCGTTACGGCATTTCGATTGAATGAAATGTGGAAAAGAAATTGGGTGAATCCAACAGCCGATCTGGTGTACATGACGTTAATCTTCAGTGTTGTAGGAATAGCGTTCGAAAAGAACAAGACTTACACTCTGAAGAAAAATGGCCAAGTCGTAAACGGTAAAGATTTGAGCGAAGTATCTTTTATGGATATTTGGCATTATGCATTTCACATAGACTCTTCTTTTGACAGTAAGTATTTCTCAATAATTTTAATGGATTATAATAATTCTATTATAAATATGTATTTTGCATCATCACAATGTTGTAAGAAGTGCATATAATAATTAAAACATTTCAGGTTCTATATTAGTCCTTTGAATTTTCAATTAGAATCCTTTGGTATGTGTTTATGAGGTCTGCGCGGGTCGAAATTTTGTAAAATTACCCGGTCCGAGCCCAACATCTTCAGGCCCGCCCTTCCCCGGTCCGAACCCAAGTCTCATATGGCCATCACGCGGTTCCTCCAAGCTTCTCTGTCCCCCGCCAGTCTCCTCACTTCCTCCCAGCTCATCCCAGCGTCCCGTAGCTCCACCGAATACATACTGTGGATGGTCATCAGCGGCCTTCCAGGGTGACGGAATCCATCTGGTTGGTGGAGAGACAGGCAGGACTCAGGCTCCCCTGGGGCATCCGCAGCACGTGTCCAAGCCAGGTCCATCGTCACTTTTTTTATTTTGGACGTAATAAGAGGCTGATCCGAACCCAACTCGAAGCCCAAATTTATTTATAATAGTATAAAACCCCCATTTACGCAGAAGTCGTGACCGCAGTATTGGAAGTAGTGTAGTTGGGGGAGTGAATCTCATACAAAATTAAGGGTTACGTTTTATTTCGCGAAAAATGCATAACTGCCAAGACTATGAATAACTGAAGAAATATATACATATATGGACGAAATCTTTAGTTGCTGTGTGTAGAGCAACAACAATTAAACGCGATCGCGCAATTGGCGGGATTTGCGGCGAATATTTCTATTCGGCGCGTAATTCGGGGTGGTTCCACTGTACCTATATAAATTCATTTATACTTTTCAAACGACAAAAGTTATGTTTTCTATATTTAAAACGATATTCATAACAAATTTGAAATAAATTATTTAAGCTATGAATAGTATTGCCTTATGGATGACCCATGTCTCGAATATAGACCGAAATATTTTGCTGAAAATATTTTTTTTACCTGAGCCCGGCCCGAATGTGAATCAGAATTGTTTTTACCAACGGGCCGAGCCCTCTAGTCCACGGTGCAAGAAGAATATAGGTTAGCTGGATTGTTGTTTTTTTAAAATGTGTGACGTCGCTTTGACAAACCAAATGTTGCTTGTTACTAAAATGTCCTATATTCGAACCCCATATCTTTACTCTCTTGCAGAAAGAGATTGACCATTGGGAGCGGATACGGTCAAACAATCCTGTGTTAAAAAGTCGCATAAAATTATGTTTTTCGTTTTTAGATCCTTATGTCACTTATGCAGTCTTTGAGGATCATATAAATCTTCCGTACTGCCGAGCTGTCCCTAAAAAGAAGTTTTTTATGATATCAGTTGCAAAACTAGTATTCTTCTCGATCGCTTTGTTTTCTCTGGTAAGTTTTTTTAAAATAAAGCCCTGTATTCACTAGGGGACTAAATGTCCCACAACACGACCCGCAGCATAGAGTGTACATGAAACTGCAGCGTTGCCCATTGTCCCACAAGGTCGCACGTAATATAATACGGCATTTCTATCTGACTAGGTAGATCCACATGCGCACGCTTCGGAAGCGAGCGATTTTAATTTTAAATGTATTTATTATTGAAAATTATAAAGCAAATAAATATGTATGCCTTCAGACTTTAAAGTGATATATTTTCATGTCACAAACGTTTATGATCAAGATGCAATATTATACAGCACTCCACGTTTTTGAGATTATCATGAATATTTGACGAGAGGTGTTAAGGTGATATCCCTATTTTTATAGTTTAGAGATAATCGTAAAAATATGTCACGTTTTCATATTAATTATTGTATTTAGGTTCAATTCAAAATGTTTAAAATTCATAAGAATATGTAATTTTGTATGCTTAACATAAATTTCATATTCTACAAGACTATATTCATAACCTGTCAGGCTACAGCTGACGTGAGCCTTGGTGTTTACAGGCAAAATGTTATGGGGCGTTGTTACCGCAACATCAACGTAGATGCGCCCCGTCTATCCCGCGGCATGTTGTTCATTTTGTCTCCAAGAGTAACCGTGGCTTAACGAATTATTAATTAAGAATTTTCTTCGACACTATAGTTGACAACCTATAATTCATTTTTTTTATTCAATTTCGCTCAAATTGATACACTAATGAATTTTATTTTCCAGTGCTCATACACACCTGACAACACAACCAAAAGCTTCGTATTGAAAAACATTACTGCTCCATTTTCATGGTTATTACTTCGCCTGTTCATTTACGCAAATTTTTCAATGAGTGGAATTCATTTGGCGGTATCTGGATTTGGAGCATATCCAGTGCAACTCAAGAACAAAACCGCGAGTGGACCAACTGAAACGAATATGAAACATTTTGAAAAAATGTAAATAAAGGCTTCACTTTATATTATACTCGTTATAAATACAACTTACATCAATTATTACAGAATTTTTAAACCTAAAACCAATGTAAAATGATGTTTCCCTTCCAAAAATTGGTAAATTTATTTGTCTAATTTAAATCATTTGGCCGAGACCTGCTTTGTCGTCTTTAAAATGAGATCATTTTAAAGACGATTCTTTTTACGGACGTTAATATGAGAACAATTTCGTATTTTTCAGTTATTTAAAAAAACATACATTTGTAATATGATAATATATATTATATAACCGCTTATTACTAGCAAAGTTATCTTTATAAAATTTTACAAATCTGAACAAACAATAAATTAGCTCTTAAAAAATAATCTTTTCGTATTACCTTGGATCTTATACCTACACGAATAATTGCCATACTTCACACTAGGGCTTACAATTCCGGGATTCCAAGCAATTAATCACTCCCATAGTCTCGGGATTGAATTAATACCAATACCGGGATTTGCTATGAAATCGCGTTATCGAGGCCAAGGCCCTGATCCCTGCACAGCGTGATAAGCCATTTCAAAAGTTAAGTAAAATATGAGTTGTAAAAAATCGAACATGGCTTATGAATTGTCTAAGAAATAATGTTCATAATCGACAATGTTTTGGCCAAATGATGTAACCCTCGAAAAATACGAAAATGATTAGATCTCATTTTAAAGACGACATAGCAAGTCTCGCCCAAATGACGTAAATTAGAAAAATAAATTGACCACTTTTTCGAAGGGAAACGTCATTTTACATTGGTTTTTAGGTTCAAAAATTCTGACCTATTCACTTGATGTAAGCTACTATTATAACGACACTCCCTACGTATAATCTCGTATTCTGTAATCACGAGAATTTACAGGAGTGCATTTCAAAGATTCATAACGCAACTCACCGTATAACATAATTTAAGACTTCCAACTTCTTTTGGAATTACCAGTGATTTTACAATTATAATAGCATTGTGGGTTTCGACGGGATACAATTCGACGAAAGGGAGATGTCACTAAACGTGGAATGATTGTATATATTTATCCTTTCGTCGAATTGCATCCCGTCGAAACCCACAATGCTATTATAATTGTAAAATCAAAAGTTCGAAAGCGGCAATTCGCCACTCTGTAAATGTGGTGTTTACAAAATAAAGATTAAGGCGATTCTCGAAATTTTAACTCAGGTATCAGTGTGGATCTCAGACGTATAATATCTTATCTCGTAAATAATATTTGTCGTATTTGTATCTTCTATATAAACGTTAGACACTGTTTACTGTCTGTCAGTTCGAGTCCATTCGTGTGCTCAAATGCCTGAAGATGCCGAAAGGCGAAACCCGGGTCGTTAGTGACAAAATACATGGAAGTGTACAAAATCTCAATAATCCAAAAAATTCACCGTATAATGTTTTCAATAAAAGCAGTTTCTTCTCTCTTTTGAACAATTTTAATTTGGTTGGTTACATCAATTGGCCAAAGCATTGTCGATATGATATATTACGCATATTTCAATTGTTGTAGGTCTGAAGCTGAACTGAGAAAAATAGAATTCGATTTTGAGACAGTAAACCAAGTGGACATGTTTCCTTACGAAACAGCTCTGACCGTCACATCAGCTACCAGAATATGGAATAAACCACCCCAGTATTGGATTGCCACCTACATCTATGATAATATTCCAAAGAATAAGGTTCCTCCGATTATCAGGTATTGACATTTTTACTGCATAATTTGTACGAACAAACTATTTAAAACTGTTAAGAGCCCCAAGTCAATTTGCACGCCTTCTATTTGACCGAAATAGATAGCGTAATACCTTCGTCGTGATTTCTTTCGTCTACTTTGTGCTGTGCGATTCGCTGACAAAATTAACTCTTTTGGTGGCAGAATTTTTAAAGAAAATAAATAGAAAATTCTGTAAGGAGGTAAAATAAAAATTGATATAAATACAGAATCAATGCAAGTTGTATTCCATATTCACCCAACATTATTGTAAATATTAAATCATCATTTTTGGAGGAAAAGTAGTGGGGGGAAGGGGGGTGGGTTGAGAAATTCAAGGACCACCCCGGGCGCCAAAACCTCTAGATACTCTATGTCTATATTGAGACTTATAAGACACAAACGATAATAATACTAAATACCATAACACTACTAATTACAAAATTAGTTACTAGAGTTTGGAGGCGAAAATCCAAAGTGAAATAAATTTAATAGAGGTAAGCTATCTGTCCTACTTAAAATTTTATTTACTTGTAACTGTTTACTGTTAATGGTTTTATTAATTTCTACAAACTCTGAACTATTCATTTTAATTGCTTTATTATTTGCTCTATGAATACATTATTATTTTTGTTAAACTTATGATGCAAACTCTGAAACATTAGTAAAAAATTCATAGCGTCCTGATTTATCAGCGCAAACTTTAACGTATCAAACACAAATTAATTATGTAGTAAACATAACTTGAGTTTATATTTTGCCATTTTCTTTTGTTTAATTTGATTAATTATTTGTCCATCGATTTTTTTAGGGTATTTTTAACATTTTTAACAAGTGGATTATGGCACGGTATTACATTTGGAATCGTTCTATCAAGTATTTTGATGCCATTTTACATTGCATCTGAAAAGCCACTGTGGAAATTTTATCAAAGTCTCACCGGTTGGGTAAGGAACAAATTATACTTTATTATTTTTTCTTAAATGTACTCTGTATTGTACAAATTTAAATATTTCAATGGCCAGTCATTCTCGACTGAGCATTTTCAATTGATCTCTGGTCACTAGGGATACCAACTATTCTTCATTATTAACTATTCGGATATCGCATAGTAAAACTGAACTGCTCACTCGCTGAGAGAATGTGCCAACCAATGCTACATTAATTAAACAATGATAATTCTCTACTTCTTGTCGGATGCATTCATGTATTCATTTTTCAATCAATTTATGTATTACTTTCCGAATGCATGAATGTCTGAGATATTTAAATTATTTGCCATCTTATCCTAACAATTGTGTGCATAGAGCTTGATTATTAGTCCAACCAGCCCTTTCCTAGCACCATCATTCTATCATATCTATCCGAAAAGAGAGGTTGAGCAACTGAATTATAGCCAGGTCTATTAAAACAATTGTTCGGAGCGGAAATTGTAAAGATTCTTCTGAATTTAATAATAATAGACATTCTATAAAAATAAACATTTTTACGAAATACTGTTTGACAATTTGGATATTCCATTCCATGTTTCATATTGTAATATTTATATTAACGTCAGTTTTGACAGTTCCTTTTTTAAATATCCTCATCTTTGATATGAAGGCGTTAGTATCATAACTCAGAATCTCCATCAACACTTGTTTTTTGCAAACCCTAACAGATCGTTTTCATGCTACAGTTACAAATGCGTAGAACAGCCGAGTTCTGATGATGGCGTTAAGCTGAAATAACTATCAACCACATAATAAAATTTTGTAGAACTAGATATTTTGATATTTTATCCTATTATAATGAAGTTCTACCGAGTAAATTTCAATTAAATCAATATTTTTCTAAACTTACAAAAACCCATATAAAATGAATGTGAAAATTTTCTTCATTTTCAAAAAGCCATATTCTCCGATGGCCTATATTTTTATAAGCTAATAATCTCAATTCCAGCCAATGAGGGTGCAGCCTTGTACTGTCATGGCCACCAGTGTTTGTTTACATATCATGTCACCTCGTGTATTCCAACATTATAAGATGTATTTTAAATTATAATATTTAACGTACTAATTATATTTTTGTAAAAGAGGCTTACGTGGTTATGTTAATTAAAAACACCTATCGATATTGTATATCTCTACTAAACAGTATATAAAGCTAAGCTAAAATAAGTTTAAGTATAGTTCTGACGATGGCGTTAAGCCGAAATAGCTATCAACTACATAACAAAATTTTGTATAACTAAATACTTTGATATTTTACCCTACTTAGAAAGATGTTTTATAATTTAAATAGTAGATGTGATCACGAATAACAATGCTGCATCCATAACTCATTTTGTGCATACGCTGGAGACAGGGTTGCCAGATTTTCCAAATCACAGATCAGTATTTCAAACGATCAAAAAAAATTAAGAAAAAACTCTTAAATTATTGCTTAACTTGCACACACGATGTTTCACGTACTCTTGGCTGTACAAAAATTAAGCGAGCCTCTTTATATCGTCGTTGTTCTGGAAGAAAACACTAAATCGAAAAAATGACAAACTGAGTTACTGAGTTAGTTATAACAAAATGTTCTTTCTTTCAAATTCTACCGTACGGAAGAACAAAAATATTATTATAAATTATGCTTTTACTTAAAAACAGTTTTGTACAAACAACCAACTTCAAAGATCAATTACTCAGTACTAGTATTTTCCAGTTAGTGTTTTCTTCCAGAACGACGATGATATAATAGCCCAGACCGGTCTGTAGGCGTAGATGTAGACGTTTTATTATTTTCAGATACACATGTAAGTATGAAATTTTCTCATGATTTAAGCGTCCGCGGTGTATATAAATAATACACTCAGTTCCGACGTGACGCAAATTTCGAGGCAAACAAACAACAATCAGTCCGTCAGTATAAAAACTAAAGAATAACTACTTTAGATATTCAGTATTTCAATTTCAATTCTGTCATTTATTAAGGGCGTTCCCACTAGTATACGTTTATTTTTGTACAAATTTTGTTTAGTCGGGATTTTCAGAGGCGATGCGGGACTCGGGATTTGTCTGTTGAACTCGGGACAGTCCCGCTGAAAAAGGGACGTCTGGCAACCTTGACTGGAGATTATGAGTTATGATACTAGACCTCTCATATGTGATTGAGTCTGCCCTTAATGCTACTTAGCGATTGTTTAATATTTTTTTTTACTTTTTACAGAGATCCTATTGCTGTGCAATATTAATGTGGGTTTTAAAAACGTATATGTATGGGTGCTTATTAGCGCCTGTGATGTACGCATACCAAAGAGAAATATCTGCTTTCTTCTCATCGTTATACTACACGCCTATAATAGTGTTATTTGGTCTGCATATATTGAACGCGACAGTTTTTAAAAAAATACATGTAAACAAATCAATAAAATCCTCGTAAATAATAATTCATTGCGTTTTTTTGTACTTTAGTACTCACCTATAAAGTTCTTTTCGTTTTGTCATTTTTTTAAATTTAAATTTCAGCCATTTGTGATATTTGGGTTGTGTTGTGTGCGTACGCTTTTCTTTCTTATGAACTTTATCACCATTAAGTGGTAATAACTTAATGCCGTAAATAAGCCCATGATAGTACAAATTCGAATATAACTATAATTCTCGGCTTCTCAACCTATTTTAAAATCTTTAATTCATGGTTTTAATTAATCTCCCGTATAGTACTTGGTACCCTCTCGATTTATTCATTTTCTTTTATTTTTGTGCCTTCTTAGCTGTTTGACACTCCCTGATATTTTTGCGAACATTTATTTGTTTTTTGGAATGTTGGTATGATTCAGAACGGCATTTGAACACTTTTAATATTATGATTCTTAGAAAAATGTCTAAATAACGTTACCTGGCTTGACCTATTTAGGGTAGTTAAAGAGAAAGCGGTCGGTATCCGACCGGTCAGTTGCTTCGTCTGCCTGACAACAGTCGATAGCTATTAAGAAAAGGGAGGGGGCCTGCAATTTATTTTTGAAGTTTTAATTTGAATTCTGCAGGCAGTCTGTCACGAGAAGCCGGCGACCGACGGAGACGGTGTCGGTCGCGGTGAAGTTTTGCTCGTTGTCTTTTCTTTGAATTGTATTTAATGTTAAACTTAAAATCGTTTGTTGTATCAATTGTATTATAACTTAAATATAAATGTCGACTCAATTTCATGTTGTACTGGTAATTTTTGTGTATTAAACCACTGCATCTTCAATAAATAAGAGATTAACCGGACTGAAGTGGTGTTTTGATTGAGATCTTATGCTTTCTGGATGGTGATAACGAAGCATTCGCCCCTCTTCAACCAGGCATCTTCATCTTATTGCTAGTCAAAGTTAAATTGGGACTAGACTGGCTGACTGAAAGCTGATTTATATACATAGAACCGGATCACACTAAGGGTATCATCTTTGGATTATTTGCAGCCGTGTTATACTGTACATGTCCCTCTAGCCACCTCAATATTTCATAGAACGGTGATCACCTTACATATTGCCATTATTCATTTGGCTTCAATTTGACTGGGATTATCTGAGTGTCGAGCTACATTCCTGTACACCCTTCCACGGTAAATGGAATATATTTATTCTTCAAATTCTCACAAACACGTTTTTGAAATGGTAACGGATTGTGATGAATTTAAAGAGGCTTTATTACAAATTAATAATTTAAGGTGACATCGATAAGCGATCTGCTTAAAATAAATTAAATCAGACCAAAATATTATATAAATGTCACAAATGTTCGAATAAAATTTAAAAAGTGCATTTTTTCCGTTATAATTGGATCGAATTGAAATATGCCTCAACGCAAAAGATACAGTGGGAAATTTATTTAAATAAAAAATAAACAGGATATGGGCATAACCTCAAAGAGATACCATACAAACATTAACAGAAATTCTTCGACAAATAGATACATACATGTCCTCATTCGAGCCCGTGAGCACCACCATAGAGAGAAATATAAGCCTAATATAACAGATTACCCACTGTTGAAATGCTGAAATTGGAAAAAAAGTCCGACATAAAAGACACTAAGTAAATCGAAAAAAATACCTTCAAAATCTTGAAATGTAAGGCAAATATCACAATTTAACCACTGTTGAAATACTAAAATTGGAACAAAACCATGATGAATCACAGTAAATTTAATCAAAAAATTTCATCAAAATCTTGAAAAATGAAGTAAATCACCCAATTAACCACTGTTGAAATGCTAAAATAGGAATAAAAACATCATGAAAGACACAAATTTTGTAAAATGAAAAATACCATCTTGACAATTAAAGAAAATATATCACGAAAATTATAGCAAAAATTTGTTGTAATGCCCAGCATAAAAAACGTAAGCTTGCAATATTCCGAAAACAGCATAAAAAACGTAAACCTTCAATATCCCGAAAGTGTCGATAATCGCTCCATAAAAACAGTCGAGTTTGACCGATCATAAGTGTCTTGTCAAGATCGAATGTTGTGACCGGTCGGGGGTGACCCATCGTAAGAGTGCCGAGGATCGACCTGCCTATACCAGTGCTCTAGCGTAAATGTCGGTCGTCTATAAGTCGCAGACGGCCTGTATATAACAGCGACGTTGATCAATCGATCACGGACCCGGGGGTTTTTATCAACAGAAACAAAAAAAATTATGGATGTCCATAGTAAATTCGTTGCTGGGTGAATATTGAATAACTCTATTAGTCCTTATTACTAACTTATTTCAGCAAAGTACTGTCTCGCTAAAGGTTATGTGTGCTGAAGAAGTTGCATGGGTAAAATGATTCATTAAAACCCTCACCCATGCTGACTGAGGACTATCAGTCAGCATGGGTGAGGTATAATATAAAATGGGTTTGTGTCTTATCAGGAATTGTCCATTATACGATATTAAGCTTGAAAAGTTTACTTCAATCTGCCCAGTTCCTAACTGGCTTTCAAGAGGTTCTCAGAGGCAAGCATTTAGGGCTTTAACAAAGCGGTTACGCACCCAATTTTTTGTATATTTTAACTACGAGAATTAACGAGCATTGATTCTGTACTTGGCTACATCCACAGTGGAACTATAATTCCTCGAACAGAAGGTGAACGTGTCCAAAGGAAACTTGACATCACATTAACGATCTTTTTGGAAGACTTGGTTAATGTGTGCCAGATGTCCGGGCTTCTGTATCGGACGATCAGAAAGATCGTGCTTGTTCGTCACACCAAGCCAGGAACCGTTCTTAGGCATCTATTTCCAACCCTTTGTTAAGTAAGTAGCTTGTGGTGGAAAATATTGATAGACCAAATTGAAGACGCTTACAGTGCAATTGATTTAATCATCATGTCGTAGAGTACAATTCTGTTCTCCTAATTGATGTAACTTCTTACGTAAAATGGATTAATAACCTTGCGCTTTCTCTTGGTTATATTATATGAGAATAGAATAACCGGCTATCACATGAGTCAACAATAATTAAATAAGATGGAAGGTGTACCTATTAAAGATAAAAGGATTAACGGATCAAGTAAAATAGATGGTGGGACCCTCCATAAACGCTTGATCAATGTAGGCCAAGGTGAAAGAATGGACAAGAAAAGTACCCAGAGTTGAACTTAACCATGACGTTTAGATAAAGTCAAATGAAAAAAAAAAAAAATGTCAATCTTTTAATAGTTTCTCAATCTCTAAATTGATGGATAATAGTTGGAAACGTATTCCATACAAAAACATTATGTTAATGTAATGTATTTTTGTTGTTTTTGTGGTACTTTTTAAGCAATGAAAACAATTTCGGCAATTGTATTTCACACATGCCAAAGTCTGTCAGTTGTCTAAACTCATATGTTATGTGAACAGTGTTATTAAATCAATCATTTACCTGTAACGATGTGAATAAAGTTGGTTTTTTTCGGAATCAAAAATAATAATGGACTCCGCTGATCGTTTTGGAAAGGCTCTTCTGAATTGTAAGTTGGTTACAAAGAATACTCGAAATTAATGATTCAAAAGGCGTTTTTTCTTTTTGCACTTCATAGTACTCATACTAGAAGGATGGTAATATATAGATACTGAATATTAAATTTTAACTTTGGACTCTACACCTCTTTCAAGGATTAGATAAGTTAGGAAAGATTGAAGCATTGTAGCCTTGGTTAAATATAAATATTTAGATATCGCTTTAGTACAATAGACAAGCACATGAATTCTTTCTTAAGACTTTATCAGTGTTACATGAAGGGAGCATAAACACACCCTTGTGAGCGTTTTAAAAATCAGAGAAGTGCTGCTGAAATTCCAGTGGGCGATTACATAATTATTATGTCATCTCTGCCATTCTTTATGGCAGAATGGCAGCGATGGCACAATGTCTGGGCGTTGAATAATTTTACTGTGTTCAATAACAGAGTGATAACTTCAATAAGGTTGAAAAACACTGCTTTAGATCAACCTACAGTAATGCCAAGTGGTATTAGTACAATATGGTAATATTACAAAGCAAAGATACAAAATTTTATTTATTTAGCTCTTTGCTTTATTCCTAGTAATACAAAACTTGCCAATAATATATCTCTTATTTCTTCCATTTTATATTTGCAAAATACAATTATTTATTATAATAAAGTATCATTATATATTTTTTCTGAAACAAATTAGTTTCAAAATTTAAATATCATACTGAAGGAGTAGTTTGAATAGTAATACTTGATCATAATTAATACTTCTCCAATAAAATTGTTGTTACGCTTTTCAGAGGTAGTTTTTATATTTTTTATAGTACCTAAGCATTTAGCTCAGATTTCCAATAGGTGAATCACCAAGTGGTGACTGAGGGGTGAACTTTCTGATAGTAAAATTAAAACAAATATTTTTTGTCAGTTTTTTACGTTGATAATCTCCAGGACTTTGTACCCATGTTGTAAAACTGGTGACGAAAGGTAAGTGATGGAAAAAATTCTTCTTTGAAAAACCTGCACTACTATGAAACTGATTTTCAGAATATTGCTAGCATTTCTAATGAATTCTTCAATTTTAGGATTCAGTTCAGTCGATTCTAGAGTTATATTGTATCCTCACCATACGGGCAGAAGTTGGTAGATAACAGATTCGATAGTTCTGAATAAACAGAAAATGAATATTTGAGTTTTTAATAGGGAGCCTCTATCGTCAATGTTGTATGTTACATAGATAATTATAATATTACGGGTTGTCCATATAAGACGTTATGCTCTAGAGCGTCTGATATAATGTGACGATTGGTGATTTTTGGGTACAATTCTATGTGAAATGTGACGATGAGGGGGGTGTTAAAAAATAGTCAAAATCGTGTGACGTCTGAAACAAATGAAGTTTGGGATTAATATACAGGTACTAAATGCTTGCCTGTAAATCAATATTAATTTACTTACTGATGAAATCAATTTTTGTCGGCTCAAGTTCTTTCAGACATCTGAAGGCCTATAGTCAGGGCATTATTAAGAAAATATTTTATTTACTTTGTATGTACACTTATAATGTGGAAGCACAAAGACTTTAAATACCCCTTATGAAGTATATCAAGAAACAGCGTTGTTAAACGAAATCTGAATGTAAATTAGTCACTCAATTTCTCTTTTCATAGAGGTTATAATGATAAAAAAACAATGGTTTAATGAATAGTCTATTAGTTAGTAAGCCACAGTCACGCTCCATTTTAAGAATCAAAAGGGTGGGTGGAAAGTGAAGATATTACATACATTCTTGCATTTGGGTGAAAATCCATAAATCAATTGAAAATTTTACATATGAATGTGAATATTAAGGGATTTGGATCCTTAACTGTGCAACGCTTTAAGTTGAAAGCCCTTAGTTACCACTAGGATACAGGCCACAGACAAGAAAGTCTCCAAACATGATATTGAAGATTTGAAGAAGGCTTTTAATAATAATTTAAGGCCCAGAGCAACTGATATTTTTGAGGCCCATGCCTTTTACAATTCATAACTACAGGGAATAAAATATTGGATTACCTTTTATCAATGGTATTTAGTATTTATTTCTTTCAAAGCTCTTGTCACTTTAAAATTGGATGCCACATTCATACTGCAAATCTCCACCCTTAGAACTAAAAATTGACACCCCTAATTGTGTGTGGCTCACAGCACATGGAATTCCCATTTCTTTATCTAAATTAAACGTATATTTATGTTTCAGTTTACCTGAATCCTGGATGTCCAAAAGATGGCTTAGAATTCATTTCAAATCGAGCATGGAATGGTCTGATTGCTGATTTTTTATGTTTCTTGTCAATTTTAATTTTGGCATATTTCAACAACAGAATAAAAAATCAACAATCTAAAAAATGGTTCGGCACAATTACTGGAATTTACATAGTGGCTCTTATTCATCGGAGAGATGTATGGCACTACTTCATAAGCGTTTTGTCTACCATTATTGTAATGATACGAAGCTCACGCAGGTAAGTCTGAAATCAGTGATTACAATGAAAGCTGAGAACAAACTATATATTATATACACTGCACACATCATTTAGGTACTGGGAAAACCAATCTTAACTCTTCAACCTTTAAATCACACTATGAACAATCACCTAATAAAAATTAAACACTTTTGTTTATTTCACATTCACAATCAGTATTCGTAAGGATTTTTCTTTATTATAATTGCCATTCAAAGTCTTCAGCTGACAAAATCTTTAGTAAGATAGTATTTATCTGGAATACATCCGGGAAAAGTATATGAAGACTAAGTCTCTCCGAACGCTATAAATAAATTAACCAGGAAAATGAGAGCATACTTCGCAGGCTCCGCATAGATTCAGCAGATAAATAAATGAAAGTCTTATGTAGTATGAGAAGTAAGAGAGACAGATAGCATTACGGCAAGCATCACCTTGTTGTGAGTGTCGCTATTTGATATCTAACAAATATAATTGAGGTCTATAAAATCAAATGCAGCAAGCTCTTGCATATCTCATAAATTGAACCAACAATGTAGATGTCGCCGGTGGAACATTTTGGTTCTATAAATCAAATGATTTTCTATTTAAAATAGCTGTAAACGGTAGAAATTATGTATATTAAAATCATGTCAATAACAGATGCAGAAATCTCCACCCTGGTAAGAAACGCGGTTCCTCCAAGCTTCTCTGTCCTCCGCCAGTCTCCTCACTTTCTCCCAGGTCATCCCAGCGTCCCGTAGCTCCGCCGAATATATCCTGTGGATGGTCATCAGCGGCCTTCCAGGGCGACGGAATCCATCTGGTTGGCAAAAGAGACAGGCAGGATTCAGGCTCCCCTGGGGCATCCGCAACACGTGTCCAAGCCAGTTCCATTGTCGCTTTTTTATTTTGGACGTATTAAGAGGCTGGTCCGTCTGCTCTCTTACCTCCGAGCAACCGTAAAGCAACACCATCAGGATGCATGCGTTGAATAAGTGGCACTTGGTTCTGACCAAGTACAACCGTGAGTCCCAGACTTTCCGCATTGAGTTAAAAGTTGCTCCAGCTATCCCTAATCGGATTGCGAGCTCTTTACGTGGATTGCCATCTCCCGTGATGTGTACCCCCAAGTACCTGAAGCCGTCGACTCTCTCGATGTCTTGCCCCGTGCCCGTCAGAGGGTAGTCTGGGTCTGGACAGAAACTGTTGCAGAGCACATTGGTTTTACTCGCATTGTCTTTGAGGCCAATGCCTGGTAATCGATGACCCAGAAACGAAAAGGACAAAAATAAATACTAAATTATAAATGAACAACTAACTTTTGTAATTATAACATATCATTAACAAATCAATATAATCATTGTAAATGTTTGTTCATTTTTTGTTTGCTATGTAATAATGATTCTGACTATTAAACTGTTTTTGTGGTTTCTGAAAAACATAACAATATGGAGTTTGCTGCATTTATTTTTATGGGCCTAAATTTAAAATACTCAAAATAATATTACATGTGTAAATACTTTAGATTCCCAAGACATAACAACAATTAAATCTTCCCCTTTTTCAAGAGAATTGATAGTATTACTGAAATAAGCAACAATGGCTGAATCACAATTTTATTGACACTTGATTTTTTATTTCAGGTATTGTCACATAGCGGCATCTGTTACAATGTTTTCATACATAACTGTCTTCAAGATAGTATCAATTTGGAATGAACAGGATGTAGATATGTTAAGTCATTATTCAACAATGTGTATAGCGTTCAATATAGTTGGACTCTCGTTTGAAATGAATATGAACCAAAAAGAAGTCAACTCTAAGGAAAATAAAATACCACAACTCAAGATTATTGATGCGGTTCATTATGCTTTTAATATAACAATAATATTGCTAGGTAAGATTATATTTTTATATTAAATAGTTTGAGATTATTTTTAGCAAAAATGTTGATATGAATATCTCTTTTTAAAAGTAATATCAATTACTGTAATAAAGTTTGAAGCCATCAATCTAGGCATTGGAACAAGTAGAAAACTCCGAGGATTTATTTAAAAGAAGAACATTGAATATAATATGTTAGTGACATCTATTAATGAATAATAGAACACAAAATAACAAAAAACAAGTAAACCATATAGATATAATATAAGATAAAATATTAATCCTGAATAAGAGCATAAAAATGCAATCAATTTATTATGATATGCCATCAAAGTTAAGAGCAACATGCTAGTGACATCCATCCATATTGTGTTCCATCCAAAAATATTTCATGGACATAAAATGTTATATAACTTGATAAACACAATAAATCTATATTCACATTTCAAAATTTCCAATAAAAAATTTTATTACTTTAATGACCGTTTTAAAGTCAAATACTTAAATGGCTCTTAAATGTGACTTAAACTAGTTCTGAATTCAACTGAAGATCTATTAATCAGTTTGCAGAATTTTGCAAACGTTTTATATTACTTATTCCTACTTTTCTAGCTGTCTGTTCGATAAATGACTAATAATTTTCAACAAATTACTTTTATTCAACAAAAACATCATAAATCTTTAAATCGAAAATTATGTCAAAAATTAAATACGAATATAACTTGATAACTACAATCTCCACATGCATAAATAGTTTAACAAAGATCCATTTGACAGAAGCTGTGTCAACGGTTGTCTTTGGAAAATTCTATAGTTAAGAACGTCTAATGACAAACAAAAATACAAACATTTTCAGCTTTGCTTTTCACCATAACAGAGTGAATACAAACAAAATATTTGTGTCAACATAATTTTATTTTCGGTTTTACAGCTCCCTATGTGACATATCGTGTATACGATGATATGATAAAATTGCCTTACTGTCGAACTGTCACGAAGAAAAAAAATATATGTACTGCAATTGCTAAAGTATTCATTTTTTCACTAATGAATTCATTTATGGCGAGGAACTTTCCATTAAAGGTTTGTAAAACCAATGGCTTATTTAATGAAATTATTATCTATTGTACATATTTTGCTAGGGTAACGCAGTATGTTGTTGAGTTATTAAGGTGATTTCACTGTTTGAAAGTAGGCAATTGAAGTTGTAGATTGTTCAAACTTGATTGCCGAGGGTTATGATCTTCATGACAAGTTGTCAAGATGTTTTTTCCTCATTCATCCATGGACTTAGCTGATAGTCCCACTGTAGTCTTTAACTTTTCCCATTTACATTGTCAACAATACTTGTTTCTATGGGTATGGCAAAAGAACTGGAAAGTCTTAGGTTAAAATTATTTATCAAAAAGAACATTTTATTTTTCAGGCTGATGGTATAATATTTTGATTTAAACAATGAGATATTTTTATGAATATAGCAGAGGGTATACGGCATTTTCCACTGTATACTCTCCACTATAACATTTTTTACTATTAATCAGGTAGAACTTTATATTTTTGTCAATGCATCTCTTGCATGCATGGCGCACAGGCGTCAGCTAAATATTGTGAAAATTATAGTCTGCAATATTCTTATATAATAATATTTTCAGTATATATTCACATCCCATTATGCAAATGAGAGCTTTTTATACAAGAATCTGTATGCCATTATACAATGGGCTAGTGTCAGAGTTAATGTATACAGAGATTTTTCACTAAGCCACTTGCAATGCTATATAAGCGGACTCGGTGCATATCCCATTGAAGGAAAAAATAAAGTATGTTATGGGCCAACTGAAGACATTAAATTTTTAGAAAGACTGTGAGTACCCTGGTATCTATTTGTGTTACTAATTTTATTCACAGCTCTCATATAAAAATTCTGTTGAGACACTTCCATTATGAGACCTTATGCTCCATGCTGGGAGCGGACATGGAAAAAGAAATTATATTATGATATATTTAATTAGTTTTTTCTTTTGAGCATATCCTTTCCCAATGTGAAGCAAATTTATGAACTCTAATATATCTGTCTGTTTCAGTTCTGAAACGGAGTTAGAGAGTCTGAATTACGATTTTAAAACAGTTCAATATGTTGAAATGGTTGAATACGAATCGACTCTGACAGTAACCAGCGCTTTGAGAAAATGGAATTTAGGATACCAATATTGGTTATCGAACTATTTGTATCTTTATTTTCCCAAGAATAATTCAACACAACACTTGAGGTAAGGCCGTTTGTAAGGAATCTTGGCAATATAATAAGTCTTTAAAATTTGAATTGCTCAAATTTTGTACATTTGTATATGTTTTGACATTAACAAACCGGGTTTCGCCTTTCGGTATCCTCAGGCATTCAAGTATACGGATGAACTCAAACTGACAGTAAATAGTTTAAATGAGGCTTTTAGATGAAAAATACCAATTCTTACTTTTTGTAAATGCTCAGTATCAATAATGAGCAATTCATAGATTTATTTTGGTGGAAATAGAAATTATCAGGTTTTATTAATTAAAGTGTAACCCCGAATAATTTTTATCAAAAGGTATAATTAAAAATAATGTACTGGACATAATACATATATGGTGGCCTATTTATTTTCAAAATATCTTGATGAAATAATTTATTTTTAAGGTGTTAACTGTCAATTCTTGGTGGAAAGGCATTATATTTTAAAAATAAATCACAATTTGTTTGTACTGATCATCAGTTGATAATGCTCGTGATGAACGAAACCGGCCCTGATCATTATATACTTGTGGAAATAGTACAAATAAATTATTTTTTATTTTAAAAAAAATGTATGAACCGCGATGTTTTGATTCAATATTTTTACACATTTTTATTCATTCTTGTTGAAATAGTGATTCTCCGATAGTAAATGGTTGGAAAATGTCGATGTGTCTTCAATCTATGGAAACTTTAACAATTCCAGTTTGATATTGAACTTCCATTGATATCTTATATTTTTTATAAATATTTCTTTCATCCTGATGCGATTTTCACTCTTATTTTTGGTTGCTGAACAAAAATGATAGATTTTGCATTGAAAGTTTTTTGGTTAAGCTTATTATAGATATTTATTAATACCAACATTACAGGGAGCTGGTAAAATTCTTCATAAGTGCTCTTTGGCATGGAATGCACATTGGAATATTTGCTACTGTTGTCTTATGTGTCATACATATGATTATGGAGCAGGTGTTCTGGGATATCCATCAAAAAATGCCCAAAGGATTGGTAAGGAACATTTAAGTAATTGGATATTCAGTACCAGTCTAGCATAGTAAGCTGCCTAACAATGTTACACATTAGTTCATATTCCTTTATGAATTTTAGTTAGGTTAAAACGGATAAGAATGATTGGCTTTTGAAAATGTTGTTCTAATGTTGGTAAGACATAAACACTGATATACTATTTACAAATCAATTACGGTACTTAAAGGTGAAAAACCCAAGGAAAATAAATTTAATGATAGTGAGCTGCCTGTTCTATTTATAATGTTATTTACTAATCCTTCCATTACTGTTGATAATTTTATTAATTTATAAAAACTCTAAGCTTTTCATTTTAACACCTTTTTTATTTACTCGATGGAGTATTTCTACGTTATTATTTTTATTAAAATTATGATCATTTTCAATTAAATGATTCGCAAATTCTGAAAAATTATTACTTTTGAGACATCTTATATACTCTTTCATAGACTACTATACTTACTCTTTAACTCTAATATTAAAGCTACTGCCTGTCTGTCCTACATAGAAAACTTGACAGTCTTCACAAGAGAGGTGGTATATTTCACACTGTGACAATGATTCTATTCGATCTTTATTGTTCAATAAGATTTTACCTAAATTGTTAACTGTATAAAAAACTGCCTGCAAGTTATTTAGTAACAGCTTTGACATTTTTATTGATGTCTCTCCAATATAAATAATTCTGCACCAGCTAAAAGTTTTATCATGTGTTTGGTCTTTATAGAGATAATCTAGTATTGCTTTATTCGATTGCTTTCGTTTTAATATATTATTAACTAAATCGGTGCTATAACCATTATTAAACGCAATTTGTTTTATAGTAGTTAATTCTATTTCAAAATGTATCTGTGTTAAGAGGCTATTAACTAATCTGTTTATCATCGAGTGAAATGATGAAAGTTTCTGTGACCACGAATGCAAAGACTCCGCAGCAATAACCATGTTGGTATACTTAGGTTTTCTATAAATAGCAAATTCTTATTTATTAATTGTCTAGAAAATTTAGCATTTTTTGATGTTCGACTTCTAAAGTGAATTTATTGTCTTTGTGTATCGAGTTAATATGCTACAGAAAGGTTTTAAGTTGTCTATCCGTGCCCTTCCAAATGCAAAAGATATCGTCGACATATTTTGATTTAAACAGATTATTTTCGAAATAATCCATGAAAATATCCGCAAGCAATGGTGAAATTGGGCCCCCATGGGTAAACCTATAGACTGTTAATAAATTTTACCATTATACTGAAAATAATTTTGATCTATACAAATATTAAAAAGAATTAGAAATTAATAAAACCATTAACAGTAATGGAGGATTAGTAAATAACATTGTAAATAGAACAGGCTCACCATTATTAAATTTATTTCCCTTGAGTTTTCACCTCCAAGTACCATTAATTGATTTGTAAATAGTCTATCAGTGTTTATGTCTTACCCTCATAAACTTATGTCCACTAAATATTTAATTCTATCAACAAACAATAATTAATATGGGTAAAGAATTCATCATGGATCCACTGTATAATATTTTATAAAAATGAATAATATTTATGATAATTTTAGTTAATTTGAGACTAAAATGTTTGTAATTTTATGTTTTCAGAAATCAACATGTTTTGGAGTTGTAATATGGTTGGTGAAACTATATCTTTATGCATGCTGGATGATGCCTTTCTTTTTGATTAATTTAAATAATATTGTTTTCTATTATTCAACTATTTATTTTACTCCGTTTATCATTCTTGTGTTCCTATATGTGTTGAGATATTTATTATTAAACTATCATAAAAATGATAGCAAAAAACAACAATAAAACACAATATGTTGATATTATATTCAAATTTCATTGATAAAAGGAGGTCTATTCTCACATCTTTTAAGTATCCAGACTCTAAAAGCGTCCAGTTAGTTTAGTTCAACACTTTTATGCTGAACATAATAATTTTTGTTTTCGCATGTTTATTTTAATATGTTAATCGTAAAGTTCGTTGTCAGCGTCCGTGGCGCAGTTGGTTTCGTCGCTGGCTACGGTTACGGATGTCTCGGGTTCAATTCCCGGTGCGGACGGTTTTCATAGATTGATCTTTCAATCGATTTATGGATTTCTGTTCGTAGTCTGAGTCTTCCCTCCCACCAATCCCATCCTCACGGGGCGTAACGAGTACGATTAGCTAACCACTAGTCCTGTTATAGCCCTATCCTTCTATCCCTACTCTCTTTGAAAAAGAAAAAGAGGTTGAGCAACTGAGTGACAAGCAGTTCTCGTAGAAAAAATTCTGTCAAGATACCTCCATTAGGAGACCATATGCTCCACATTGGGAGCGGACATGGAAAAAAAAAAGTTCGATAGCCTCTGTGGTAAGAGCTTTACCCTACGGATCTAATGAATCTGGATACAATTTTTCTTCTGGAGTGTCATTGAATTTGTCTAATTTGACTTAAAAATATCTTTATTATTAGTAGTAACGCCAATTGTTTCTATAGTATAATGCTACTAACCCAGGGGTTACCAACCAGTGGGGAACTCACCCCTATGGAAATTTTAGAGTTCCAGGGGGGGTGTATGAAAGATTTAAAATATTACATATCATGGTATAGTGGCAGAAGGCGCTCAGTCAAAACACCTTGTTTTAAGATAATTGACTTTTAAGAAAATCATGAAATTAAAATCTTTCTATTTACGTGCCTTAAGCAAAATTTGTTTTATGAGTTTCGTTAATTATTTACGAATTCGATTTAGTTATTAGCATATATTTTTTTATAGTAATGTTAATTATAGTTTTTTTGTCACTAATTACTGTGAACGAAATTAATATTGACTTCTTCAAATAAAATACGTAAAAAATACATGAAATATGGCTTAACTTAACTTTCAGACAATAGATCGTCCTAAAATCTATCATACTGTATTCATAACTCAAAACAGCCGATTTTCGACTTCTGCCACTATATCGACGATACATGCATGTTTGGAAAGCACCTTTTGAGTTAGAATTATATTATCTTCGGAAGGAGGGAATTATATTCTGAACACTGGTTAAGGGGGGAATGGAGCAAAAAACGTTGGGATCCCCTGTGACCTTGAAAAATGAAATTATACTAATAAGTACAATCTACAATACCGGATGTAGTGTGTTGTGTAATGTCCATCTTTATTATTTCCGGTAACATACTGATAAGGTAAGAAATAAAACGGCAAATTATTATCAAAATAATAACATATATTTTATAAACTTGAAGTAAATTTGAATGGTACATAATATTTATACAATATCACTCATATATATTACAATATAATACAGTACGAGGACGGAAGTTTTGTAATGGTAACTCAATCAACAGTAACTAAAATATCATGGATAGCACGAACAATACAAACATTTACTTTTCTATTATCGTAACAGCCTAAATGACTTTCTCATAGAGGTAGGTTTGCTGATTGTATGCTTTTTTTGGATGTGTTGCCATAAAATAAACAATATATTCCTGATAAATATATACACAGTTTCGAATTTCGATAGTAAATTTAAATGTCATAACGTATCATTACTTTTTTTCTTCTTTTATGCTGCAATGTCATTCGGCCTCTTCAATGTCATATTTTGTAGCTCTGCTGTAATTTATTTTATAACAATATTTAGACAATATATAATAATTTACATTGTAATAAGCCTACGCTATTTCGTTCCTAAACTATAAAGTTGTTATTTCCAAAGGAGACTTAGTTAATTTGGTGGGGCTTAAAATGAAAACATTTTTAGAATAAGTAGTTTATTTTGTACTTTAATTGACAGAGAGCTAGCACAGTAATTGCTAAGTTAATAATAACAACAAACACCACAGAACTGTCATAAAATTTGCTGTGTAATAATTTTGAATTTAGAAAACCTAGCTCATCTATGGCAGGTTTGCAAACATAAATAAGAAAATTAAAGCAGTAGTGACAATAGACTACTTAAAAATTAATTACTGGGTTGCCAACACTAACAGATTGTCTATTACAAGGAATTAAAATATTGTATATTTAACACCTACATCATAAATTTATCTTAATTATTTAGAGTTAGAAAAATGAATTAAGATTCCTTTGGAATTAACTTCTTTCAGTATTTATAATTAGCACCGTTGTATTTTAATATAACAAAATATAAATCTATTGTAAATAATTAACTGCATGCTCTTTCACAGAGTATTTCATGACTATTTCAATCTACAATAAATAATAAATAACGGTAATCACTTGGTTCGACTTTTAATTTCGGGTAGAGATAAATTTTAATATATAAATAATCTCCACTAACTTTATACAATTTTACATGAAGAAATTTATTCTGCAGATACAAAAGCGAGAGTAACATGGTTATGTGTATTTTAACGAATATAAAGCCAATGAAATTAGTGTAACAACTTGTAGATTATCACAATGTGAAATAATTCAAACTGACACTCAGATGAAGTACTTTGTTAGAGAGATGAACACAAGGCCGATACTGAAAAGAAAAAAAAGCACAATTACTATACATCATATATTAATGATATGCTATACTTGTATGTAAGTTGATCATAGTTGTATGTTACAAAAATTTGATAAATCATTAAATATCATATTGTTTTTGACCAATATTCCGCTGCAACATATTATATTACACCAACATTATCATGTTTTTTACTACGATAGCATTCTTTTTGAAAATGTATAACAAATGAGCCCATATCCGGAAAAAAAGCATTGTCCTAAAAACACAGTTCAGAGAAGATAATAGTAGTTAGTTGTCGTGGAGATAACCTTCATTGAAAATATTTGTCTTTAACAAATGAAGATGGTTTGCGTAATTTTATTGAGAATACAGTTTATTGATCAAAACATCTTTTACTAGATAAATGTGTTAACAAAAAAAATCAAATAAAGCTTAATACTCTTTTGCCGCATATGGGCTCAAATATAGGTAAGGTTTAGGCGAGAATTTTAATAATTATGATTTCAAATTGTACATAATTTGAGTCCAGTTATAGGGTACCATAAACCACAGGAAGAACGATGGAGATTAATTTAAATCTTTTTGCATGCTGGGGCACTACTAATAAATAGAAAAACTTTGTTTGGACATCTTTGAAATAAGTCAGACAAAACCATAGACTACTATACTAAAAGGATGACACTATCATATAGATAACAGCCAGGTGTGTACAGTGAATTTCTCTCTTTCTCGCTGAATCACATGCCTAGTGAAGGGTGCAAGGAAGATAGAAAGGCATGCTGGCGCATGCTCTTGTATCCTACTTGGTTATACATGTGACAAGTGAGGTTGTATGATAGAGATAGGTATACATCCACCGCACGCCAATAGTAACGACATAGAATTGTCTCTGATCACATATTTTGGAGCATAGACATACATGTCACAGTTACACAGTTATATTGTGCGAGACAAATAAAATAAACTAAATCTTGTAAAGCTTTGCTAGCTACGTGGAAACACAAATCATGATGGAATGAATTAGACATTTTATAAACTCACAAACATATATTATAATTCAATTGTGGTCTGTTTAATAATTCTGTTGAATCAAAACACAATGAAGCCCCGCTAACATACCTACCAGGAATTTTAATTTTAGTACATTTCATAAGTAGTTTTATCTTCCTGCAACTTACATTGGAAACATTCAAAATATATTGTTTCAAGTTGTATTTTTTTAAATGTTTTATACGCAGAAATTAAACGAACTGGCATTTTTTGCCAAAGTTGTTGTTATGTTTTATAGCTCGCCCATTATCTTTGCTTGTTGTTACCTGTAGATTGTTTTTTTATGTTTATTTGATATTTCTTGTTAAATGAAGCCCTAAAACCTTGTCGATAAAATATTTTACTAGAATAATAAAGAAGGTATTTGGAGACAACACATATAATTAACATAATTGAAAGATTTTTTCAATTGTTTACAATTTCTGCAAGAATATAAACGATAGAAAAGAGAATGAAGACATCTACTTTTACAGAATGAAAAAATAGTGACTGAAAAGATGTTATCAAAAAAAGTATGGAAGAATTTATTATAGCAATCAAAAAACTAGTAAAAAAACACAATACTTATGAGAATAGTTATGTTATTGAGAATCTAAAAATAGCGACAGGGGTTCAAGAGTGCCCAAAGATAATTTGAATGTAGCTATTTAATTAATAATATTGTTGTAGTAAATTAAATTCCCTAGTAAATATATTATTTTATTTTGAACATGTTTTTGGACCAAAACGAACACTTTCATAAATTGCTTTGCGTGCGACAGCATGAATGTCTACATTCCTTACCCCCCATCCGATCCTTAAAATGGGGTATAGCAAGTGAGTTTAGCTCGGTATTAGTTCTGTCCTTGTTCCAACTTTCAATCTTTACTCTCTCCCAAAAAAGGCAGGTTGAAACAGAATAACATTAAGTTCTTGTAGAAAAACTTCTGTCTAGATGTATTCATTAGAAGAACATGTGCTCCACATTGGGAGCGGCATGGTTATTAAAAAAACGTACAACTATGAAACAAAATTCAAAAAATCAAACAAGAAAAACTACTAATTTTTCTTTTAAATAAATTGGGATGACAATTTGTAAAAAACGGTGACTAAGTGGTTGGCAAATAAAGCGGCATATAGTCCACCCTATCCTTTTATTTGCTTTACGCCGTGACTAGATCAGGGTTTAGTGTAGGTTATCGATAACTCAATATTTCGACATTTCATATTTTTTAAGCGACGGAAAACGATTAACGATTTTCGCGAAATGACAGAAAAAACCTACTAATTCCTCTTAAGCTTGATAAAGAAAATGATAAAAAATAAAAACAAAACAAAATTGTGTGAAATTACTTTATTATTGTGTTAACTTGTGTGATGCGATTAGTAATTGTGAAAGTTATTTTAGTAAAAACATAAGATAAATAATAATTATGATTATTAAACACAATTAAAAAAAAGTTAAGACTAAATTATTAATGAAATTTCTGTAAGAACAGTTTTTGTTAAATAGTAAAATAAAATAATGCACTCCCCATACATTTTAAACTTACGGTAAGGCCCTGGAAATTAAATGCCTATATCCCTAAAAATATTAATATTAATAGAAGTAAAAAGAAAGTTAATTATTAAGTATTATTTAAATTATATAACTAGGTAAATTAGGAACATACAGCATAAAATTAAATTACGAGTAACACATAAAACCTATGACACAATCGAAATAGAAAGCGGGGAAAAAATTGTATATACAGCCGGTTAATATGTTGAAAGCGAGCCAGTATTGCCGACACCAAAATATAGAGGCATTTACCCGAGGGTCCATCCGTAATTGACAGATCTTCGCGTGGTGTACGCCGAGCTCTTGGCGCTCGCCGCCGAGTTGCTCTGACCGTAGTTCTTAGCGACGTATCCGTTCTGTTGAGTGGGCTGCCCTTGGGAGTTGCCAGAAGGTTGACTGTTCAGCGACGGATAGATACCCTGTTTCTGGTTATTGTACCCAGCGTTGGGATCGTTGTAACCGTAAGTGTTTGTTCCGTACGGGTTGGGGTTGTTGTTTTTGTTCTCGATTAGTCCTGGACGGGTCAACGTTGAAAGACTCGGAAGTCCGTTCTTCGTGAAGTTTGACAGGATGCCTGACAGAATCGAAGTGATGGGATTCGTGCCGCCGTTAGCCCCGGCGCTTCCGGGGTTACTTCCCGGGCTACCATTGTTTCCGAAGAGACTTCCGAAACCGGCATTACCGAAGAGACTACCCAATGTATCAGAAAATCCGCCGCCTTGTGAACCTCCGCCGTTTGTGTTTCCGAATAGCCCTCCTCCTCCGTTGCTGCCCGATCCGGGACTTCCGTATCCTCCACTTGAGCCTCCTCCGTATCCACCGCTGGATCCCCCACCGTATCCGCCGTTAGACCCACCCCCGTATCCACCGCTCGAGCCACCTCCCCCGTATCCACCATTTGAACTACCTCCGTAACCACCGCTCGAGCCTCCATATCCACCACCCCTAGGTGGAGGCGGAGGGCATAGTTTGGAAGATCGTCATGACCAGCTGATGCTGGCTGAGCTGGTCTTATTGGAGCGATGGGTTTGGGGAGAGACGGTTTTTCTACAGGAGTGTTTGCCAAATCTGAAAATATAGATGTACGTATTCAGATCACTCATTTAAAACTGGGAAATTGACAAATGAAGTATAAATATACTAGTTGTACCCTGGTGTAATATAATATATGTTTCTTTTTACATTAAGTCTGCATTCAAAAGGTTTTATAAACAGTATAGCAATTTTTTCACTTCTTAAAACAAAAGAATGAATTCTAAGTGTCATAAATGAAAATAATTTGAATTTGGACCATGTAGCGGAAAAAACAAAATTAGAAGCAGGGAAGTATTACTTGATTTAAAAAATATATTTATTATATAGATTATAATTTTATCCAACTAATTGATATCGTTAATTAACAACATAAAAACAGCAATCTGTCAAAAGAGGATGTTATAGCTGATATCTAGTTTTAATTTGAACTAATTGCCTATTCTGTGAACCGTGTTTCGTGTAAAGTTTTATGAATTAATTACAATGTAGAAGATATTTTATACAATCAAGTTTATACGAGTCACTCACTCACGTCTATAGATATATCAGAATCATCGTGAATCAATCACTAGTTTTCCTACTCTAGCACTGCTTTGACAATAGCAGGCAGATTGAGAAAGCAAATAACTCAATGAGAATCCAATGAGAATTGGACCCCCGATTCATCTGGAGTCAATAGGAGGTAATTTCTAAATTAGCCAATGCTTCATTTTATACCGCATCTATCATATTATTATTATGTAAATGTCAAATATCCAAAAAGTATCACATGAAAAAATAATAGAAACAAAAATCTTTCTGAACAATGTCACAAATATTTGTCTATTGTAACCCCCCACCGCCCCAATGGTGTGTTGTTGTCAATGCATCAGAGTTTGTTTTTTGAGATTTACAGGACTTAATTTTCATTAGAGCAGTGCACCATTTCTTTATTACTTGATTTGGCATGTATGCGGGGAGTCAGTTATTGTGATTTGTTTTATGTTGTATTTGTGTTTGATGACTACTAGAGACAAAGTTTTACACACCTACACTTAAAAAAAAATGTTTTTTCTGACCCTTTTATTGCTATTAATAAAGACCTACTTAAAATTCATTTGAGTATGGCTATACTATGGTTACCAAATAATGAATTTTCCTTGTTGACTAATATTTACCTGTAGCTGACTTCTTCTTACATGTGGGGTATGCGCCGCACTCGGAAGTCCTTCCATAAGAACATGGCTCTTCAGCCATAATACATGTCTCGCTGTTGAGGCAACCGATATCTTTGCATGAACGGCCATACTCTGCAAAGAGAAATGACAATTGGTATGTGATGAAAATAACCTTTCAGTCTACAGTACCCCAGTGAGATTTATGATGATACTGCATGCTGCCAGTAAGAATTTTGATGTCAGGATCAATATTTGTGGATGCTATCCTCAGTACAGTACTGTGGTTATAATTGTTCAAGCGGTTGCTGTGTTGAAACTTGTTTAGTTTTAATAAGGAAAACGCTTGATAGCAAATGTAAGTGTTTTCGAAAAGTCTTTCTTTCAAGCCCTTTGCACTTTATAGGGAATAATATAAGGTAGCCTGTTCTTATAAAAAAGTTATTTTGGGTATTCAGCAGACCTCATTAAAGCCAGCTGCATGGTCAAAAAATCTTGGCTAATTAATTGTATGAGAAAATTTAGAGATCAACTACTTACTTGAAAATGCACTAGCTGAAAGAACACCTAACAGGCATAGAAAAACTGACGGCCACATCTTGGAAATCTGAAATAAAAAATAAAGTATGTACATATATGTTTATGAAAACGGAATTTTGAACTACATCTTATGTTTCAGTCACAAGATCTCATCACAATCACACAGACCTAACAGCCGCATCAACACCACCTAGAAAAAGAAGACGAGGCGTGGCTCTGGTGCCTCATAAAGGATGAGAAGATAACATACATATAACACTCTTATCTTATTATATGGCTTTTCACTACTCCGTTTCATTACTTGAAACTAAGCATTACTGGAGACTTGAGAAGTCTACACTTCACTATCAGCTGGTACCTTCTTTATGCGTATCAAAAGTAGTTTGCAAAGAGCACAATAATTATGGAAACAACGTAAATACATTGTATTAAATTGAAAATGCTATTCAATGGAAGATGCCCATGAGTCAAACATAAATTTATAATGACCAATAAAAGTAGTTCATAAAAAGAGTGAAGATATAGCAGCTGACCCAAAGTTGGTTTGAAAAAAATTAAATCAATTTTTTTTGTGAAAATAATGACGTTGATGCAGCAAATTTTAACATCGTTGGTTCGTTATATTGAAATTCTTAGCAGTGGGTTTGAATCCAGGTTGGTATATTGATTTATAAATATGTTTGATACCTAAAGTGGTAATATATATATATATATATGCAATATTTTAGCCTTACCCAGTATTTACAATCTTTAAACTGGGATTCAAAGAAATTTAACTGTCCTTGTCTGAATACTGTGATATAACTAAAACAAAACATTAGGTGTCAATATGTTTTGCATAGAGTCAAAACGAATTATCATCATTTTAGATCCGGTTATTAATTGCTGGCTGTTTGGTCGACAAGCTAGATTGCTAAAACCACAATGTGTGTACAGCAGGATGTTGATCTCATCCTGTGGCGATGTACTGCTATGAGAAATTAATGCGAAGATTGTTCACGTCAAAGCGATCATCCCTTGAACCAATTGGACACGCCGTCACGGTCGCATTATTGAGTATCCTTGGACTGGTGGTAATTAAATTAGTTTATTAACTATTTAGTATACTTGGCAGAATTAAGTATGCTAAAAATAAACGAATAGAATAAAAGGTAAAACATAGAATAGGAATTAAATCTAGAATAATAATTATACAATATAATTTGATAGCTTTTTCAGCTTCACTCCACCATCATAACTATACGTCAGAATTGTTCTGATGACGTGATGCCAAAATAGCTATCAAATATATTGTCGGCATAGTGGCAGAAGGCAATAAGTCAAAAGTAGGCTGTTTGAGTTATGAATGTAGCACAACAGATTTTAGGGTGGTCTATCGTCTGAAAAACAGTCTCAGCTATATTCCATGTATTTTTTAATTTGAATTTGAAGAAATCTAACATGAATTAAGTTAATTTCGTACACAGTTATTAGTGACAAAAAACTGTAATTAATATTACTACGAAAAAGAATTAATACTGATCAGTTTAATAAACAATGGTAAAGTAATGTAAATAGAAAGACTTAAATTTCATGATATTCTTGTAGAACTAAATACATAGCTATTTTAATAAATAACAATGTAGTTGAAGTAAAAGCAAATTCAATTAATAAACAGAATAAAAACTGTGAGCAGAAGTCAAAATGTCACATATTGTGCCTTATTCCAGGGGTAGCTGACTTGTTCGTGTCGCAATGTATTTTTTCATTTCAGAAATAGTCGCGGATAACACTTTTGTACAATAGATCGATTGAAAATCATAATGATTAGTCAAAAAATATATTAATGAGGGAAAGCGGCAACAACAGGAAGCTTACAAGTTCTCTTTTTGGTATTATTACAATATGTGAGCAAAAATGTGCCAAATATGAGTAAAGGTTTAGCTGTGAATGGGCAGCAAAAATTATTAAAGATGCATGCACCTATTAAACCAGTGCTCCGCAACCGATGTGCCACGGCACTGCGTCCAGAATGAGAAGAGATATAGTATTAGAAAAAAATTTAAAATCGGTGGCTAAGATCTCCGTTTAAATTATTCTTGATGAAACAAATATTATATTATATTATCTTGATATTTAATGGAAATATTGTAGAACTGCAATGATGGGGAATAAAATGTAGTTTGTCTCGTGTGTAAAACAAAAAATCCCAACGTATATATTACTCTTGCTGCATGTATTGGGAAGCATTGATGGCCAAAGATATCCCAGTGGAATCATTGCAAACAATGAACGCATATATTAAAGTAATATACATTGTCAAATCAAGAGGCTTAAATGCGCAATTTTTGTTAAATGTTCTATCAATTTTTTAAATGAAAAAAGGTTTAATTGGCTTTTGTTAAAAAAACATTTAAACTACTATTTCAAATTCATCTTATAAAAACAATTAATAAACTGTATGTTTTAGCTTATGAAATTTACATATTTTAGCTTATGGTTTGCCGCGAAATATGAATGAGTGCTTGGTGTGCCGTGAGTTAGAAAAGGTTTCGGAGCACTATATTAAACAGGTGAACGAACTCGTAAGCTATAAATGAAGCGCCATACACAACTGTGAATGAAAACATACCAGCGAAAATGCTCGCGATGAGAGCAACCGGTCCTGGTCATTTGATTAAATAGTGGAATTAGTACAAAAAAAAAGATTTTTATACATATTTAGAATTCCTTCTCAAAAATAATAATTGACATATAACAATATATATAAAACAATTTTATAAGTGAAATTAAAAACAATACGTGAGTTACTGAAAACACAGCCGGGAGCGACTGTTTGGCGATTACTGATTTAATTTTTATCCGGTCGATATATTTATATAATGTGCAATCAATAACAAGAGGAAACATACATTCGACAATAATACAAATGACAGCGCATTTTCCCGCCATTTTGAATTCCGCAGCCGACCACAGACAATATTATTGTCAACGCAGATCGTTATTTCTGCTTCAATCGGAAAGCATAAATAATATCGCTGTCTGTACATACCTTATGATGAATTTGATTCTCTCCTACAGTACGAATTCCATTGATCATCATTCAATGCAAATGATCGAGATAGGGCTGTCAAAACGGTTCTTAATGTTTAAAGGAGCTCAATTTTGATTGAAATGATATGTTAATTTCAGTGACTACGTGTTATCCCATTAAATAATCACAGTAATTTAATAATGCTTACAAAGTACGATTATTTATAAGAATATCTAGCCCTCTTATTAGGTAAGAAATTAATCGTGGGCGGAAGTGGAAAAAATCCGATAATGAATTAATTTCGATAATAATACACAATCACCGGATGTAATATTTTTTTTGCATGCCACATTCGTCTTATTAAAAAAATTATCGCCCCGTGAGCAGTAAGACATTTGACAAAAAGTGTCAGGGGTGAAAAAAGTCAGATTACAAGAAGGATTAAAATGTTACGAGAAAAAGGATCATAACACAACATAAAACAAATGGTCCATCGAAAACATAGCTGTATAGCGACGGTAAATAAATAAAAGCACGTCAAATCATCGGCCGAAACACGTTACATTATGCTGATCTAAATATTAACAATTATAATTTCGTCTGTTCAATCGAGTTTTTACTGGATTGATTTTGTATCCAATGGTATGGAAGTCTGTAATGTTTCCAGCATTTTCTTAACTATCGAGTGAGGAAATTCGGGAGCGGACATTAAAAAAAATCATACAAGTATTCAAATAATAAGAGTTTGTATAAACATTAAACAGATATGTAATTCATTATTGTTTTGTAAATCATTGTCGACGATGTAATTAAATAAAATACTAAATAAATTTTAGAGGCAAGTAAATTATGTAAACCACTTCTTTCAGGTGTGCCATTGTTAGTTAATTATGTAAAGAGGAACGCTATTATTAAAACAAAAAAACAACTAGAGCAGGCATCATGACGCAACCTAGAGGGGGTGTCATATAAAAATATAAGGAGGTACCGTGACTAGTCCATTCTAATAGGAGGGGCACATCGCTCTTTTGGATTTCAGATACTTGAATGTATAATGGTTGTATCGCGTGTGGAACGCTTGCAAATATTAAGATCGATAAGAAAAATTAGGTTGACTGTTTGACAGAATAATTGAGATAAGTTGCATTGAAAATAAAATGTATAGGAATGGCAGTTAGCGATAAAAATCAGCTGCACTTGCTAGTATTTTTTTAAAACAATGCCAGCACTTAATTGGAATATATATATATACAATATATAAGCATAATGATTATCATAAACAGTACATACATATTTAAAGTGAACTGGTTTTGTGAGCCAGTCCTTCAATATCACTTTTCAGATATCGTAAGAATGGCAGGGTAGAAGACGAATAATTGTCCACTCATCAATTCAAGGAGTGAGAAAGTTGTATGGGTTGAATGCCTTTCAATTCATGTTAATACACGCAGGAAGGGTAGCGGTAGCTTTGAGCTTTACCACTCGGCCGCGATCATCATACTGATCAAAAATTTCAATTAAAGCTACATTAAAATCATTTATATTTAAAACATCAATATTTTTCTTGCAGTTTTAAAATTGATATTACATGTGTGACAAGTTTTATTTAAATTATTGCATTGTCGATACAAAATTACTCTATGGCTATTAAATAAACGAATTAATTAACATGATTGTGAGTTTGTCGATATAGTAAAAAAAAGATACTTTACAAAAAAACGTCCATACCAAGGGTTCTTACAAAAAAGGGATATCAATAAAAATAACAGTCAACGTATTGCTTATGGTAAAGAAACTGCACAGAAAGAAGAAATAAATTAATCAACAAAATAAAAATTAATCGATATGTTTTGACAGCCCTGGGCCAATTGTTTATGCTCTTTTTGTCATCGACAACGTGTTGAGCCATTAGCGCGGCAATCCGAGTAATGTTCGCTAATAATTTCACAGCGCGGCAGAATTGCAAATTGTTTGACTTTTTTTATTGTGTGGCCGGCACCCTTTATTGAAAATTGCCATCACGGTGCTCGACGCCATTGTGTGCCAATTGAAAACGTATTAACGCGACTAGAGGTAAACAGTTATAACTACAACATAACTGTGTCAACATTGACAATCATCATCATTGACTCGACGATACAGTACGAAGAGTCTTTACCTTCTTATTTGAAGATATTTTAAGTGGAGTATACATGGCACTTTCAGGATATCCTGTCACCCATCAATCGCCCTGTTAACTCAATGTCATACCATCATCTTTTAATTCCGCTGTATACATAATATGGATCAGACATGTGCAAAAAGTGATTTCGTGCCGACTCCTATTCTCAAATACATCTTTATAGAAAGTACAACGCTTTTCTATAACTGTCTCGAGTTTTATTATATCGACGGTGTTTTGGACAATTGATGTAACCCTCAAAATTGAAATTGTTCAGGGAAGAGTAAAAACTATTTTTATCGAAAACATCTGGTGAGTTACGTGATGAATCTTTGAAATGCACTCCTGTAAATTCACATATCTGCAGATACAGGATTAAACGTAGGGATTGTCGATATAATAGTGGCTTACATCAAGTGGCCGGGTCAAAATTTTAAAAACTAAAACCAATGTAAAATGATGTTTCCCTTCCAAAAATTGGTCAATTTATTTTTCTAATTTACGTCATTTGGCCGAGACCTGCTCTGTCGTCTTTAAAATGATATCCAATCATTAACGAATTTTCGTATTTTTTGAGGGTTACATCAATTTTCCAAAACAACGTAGATATGATACAGATATAAGCGCACGACGGAGAACGGGCGAACAACGGGTTTATAAACAATCAATCGAAATATATCAATCTTTTCATTTTCATATGTTTATACATGGTGAAATTGCCCATATGTGCTATGGAAAGTACGCGATGGTCTCTGGGAAGGCGGAATCCCACTGGTCGTAAGAAGAGACGTAGGGCTGAGGTTATTCGGAGGTATACGCAGAACGTGTCCTAGCCAAATGCACTGCTCTAAAATCCCCGAACGGACAATTTCATGTATTGATTCAATCGATTAATGCAGTGGTCACCAAACTACGATTCGCCAAAGATTTTCATCCGGCTCTCCAAAAATTCCCGATTTTTGTATACAAATTATTCATAATTACGAGAAATATTAATTTTATAAAATTTCATGATTTTATTGTGAATTCACGACAACTATTTATTTCAATTGATCAATTGGGATAAAACTATCAGGTACTGCACCCAAACTGAAAGAAGTTGGATATAAAATGTATTGTTGGAAGCGACCAGATTTTAAAATTTCGTTTATTGCAAAATAGAGCAATAGAAATGTCCTAATAATAGCCCTAATCGAAAATATTTAGTTGTATTTCAAAGTTTACAGAGTACACATCGATTGATTTTTGTGCTTCATATGCAAGCACAAATAAATCAATGTTTTACCTAGTTGAATTCCAACACGAATTTATTTGTCGTCGGCATCGCAAGTTTAAAAAAATTCAATCCGGCCCGTTTTTCAAAAAGTTTGGATACAACTGGAGTAATGAATTGCTGCCCAAAGTTATGGTTGTTTGTGATAATTAACTCCTTCCCATGCATCTCCTATCCGGTCTTAAAACACGGGGTGTAAAGATAGCGGTCAGTCTTTTTATGTCCCAATCCTTCTAATCTAACTCCTATAATCGAATGGATAGCTGTGAATAGTTACGATGTTCTTTTAGGAGTAGGTAGATACACATTGACATCGCGGATATGGCAAAAAATGGTATTTTTTTTATAAACTATACATTATTCATACCATTATCCGTCACGCTGATTTTATGCGAAACGGCTTGACGTTTAAGGCATACGTCATTTCAAAACCATTGCATGTGTTCTGACACCAGTTTGCCGCAGAAAAACACAAATGTCAAAAAATAGTAAAATCTACACCAAAGCGTCAGAAGTGGCAGAAGAACAAAGCTATTTATTGATGGCGTTGTTATCATTATCTTATAGTGACCGCCAACCGCATCTGTATGCAAACAGTTTTACTGATAAAGTAATAAACATTCACAATGCAAAAATGCGGAAAAATTCATACACGGATAATACTAATTATAAATTCAAGTGATGAAATAGCCAAGTACGATCAAAGAGAAATACCAAGCAGCCCGGTGCCTGCATACATTACTAATTATAAATTCACGATGCTGTGACGTAGTTTCTCGAATAGTCATACATAGTTCATAATTAGGAGAATTATTACTAACACTTCTTATCTGGTGATTGTGATTCATTGCATGGAAGTTTTAGAACATTTATTATATTTTACCATCCTTAAAATTGCTATAAGTTTATTGGGAAGATATGATAATGAATTTATGTCCCCAATATTTGCTTGAGCACTCCTAGTAGTGCTCTAACCCTTACAGCGCGAGCCGTTTTCGCACGAATTTATCTTCAGTCAATTGATGTGTTAAAACGCTCACTATGGATAAAAATAGAACAACTTCAACAGTGAGAAATGGAGAATTATGCGAAATATAAATTAGTAACCCCAAATACATCAAGAAGTAATCCAAACTTGTCGCATTCTCGCTAAAATAAATCGAAGAAAATGAATAAGCTGAAAAATATTTAGTCTACAATTTTGCAAGCAAAATGGCTGCGGCCAGTCTTCATATACACCGCCAACACGCACACAAGCAAGCGCTTAGCCGCTTAAGTATATGTAATACACTGGGGTCGACGATAAATGCTGCGTTCGAAAGACTGAATACCGAGAGCTATTTTCAAAAATATATTTCCTTGTGTTCTACTTGACATTTTCATGATCTCTTGCTTAATTTCTCTACCTAAAAGTTTGAACGATTTTTTAAGCATATATCCGCAAGCGTTTATTTCTAGTTTGGCCGGAAATACCGAGATAAAGTCTTAGACATGTAAACATGTCCAGCGTATATAGTATATTATACATATTATAATGATTTCTTGATTACTAAGACCACAGTGTGCAGCTTAAATATTTCAAATGTCTTTATTAGTCGATAATAAATGATATGAAAAATTTGAATATAGAGCAGGGCTTCAAACCGGAACTGAACAGATACCCGGAAGAACCCGTTATTTTATTCGGAACGAAAACCGGAACGGAACCGAAAAAAGATGTTCAAACAAGTGCAAAAGAAATACATTCACGATCGTGCGACGGATCTCGACGTAATTCTCATAATTTGTAATAAGTATATTAATTTAAATGTCAGCGTCCGTGGCGCAGTTGGTAGCGTCGCTGGCTACGGTTACCGGATGTCTCGGGTTCAATTCTCGATGCGGACAGTTTTCATAGATTGACCTTTCAATCGATTTATGGATTTCTGTTCGTAGTCTGAGTCCTCCCTCCCACCCATCCCATCCCAACGGGGCGTAGCGAGAGCGATTAGCTAACCACTAGTCCTGTCCTAGCCTTATCCTTCTATCCCTACTCTCTTCAAAAAAAGAGAGGTTGAGCAACTGAGTAACAAGCAGTTCTCGTAGAAAAATCCTGTTAAGATACCCATCATAGATGACGGTATTGAAATTGAAATACTGAATGTCTAAAGTAGCTAGTAAGTTGGAACTGTGTGTGCATTGCTTAACCACGAACGCTTATGTCATGAGAAAATTTCATACCTACATGTGATAATAATCCATTGGTTTCGGAGCGTGGCGCCGGGCTATTATACAAGTACCATAAAATGTTTTTAATTATGCTAGAAAAGTACAAATAAAAACTAGTCACACGGAGCTGAACGGAAAAACCATTATTTTTTTCGGAACGAAAACCGAAAAGCGTGTTGTGCAACTCAAGATGTCAAAGCCTATGCTAGGACTAGGTACATGCTTTTAAGTTTTATATCTAGTAAATTTATCTTGAATCTTAAAATATTTAGGAGTACAAAAATCAATCACTTCCAAGATGGTAAAATAAAGCAAAATAATAATAATTATTTACTATTCATTCTAAATTTGTTAAATATTACCAAGACCTTATGACAGGGAAAAAAATCAAAATCGAAATTCTGGGCGTGGTCGAGTAGTAAAACTCGTGATTTTATATAATAAAGCATGTGACTTGAAACCCAGTCGACTCATTGTAAAAAATGACAGTGGTTGTGAGAAAAAATGCCAAACACACATTGTTGATAAACATGTCGATTTCGAAAAATATTTTGGCAACGCCGCGTAAATAGATTAAATTATTATAATTGCATATCGTAAAGAATTTTCAAACGCGTATAGAAAATGTCTGACAGGTTCCTTTTTGTGTTGCGAAAAGCGGCGGCGTTCATAAGTTAAAAAAAAATGATATGCTGGAGTGGCGACCTAAATGAACAGAAATAATGATGATAAGCAACGTGTATTGTTGCCTTAACAATGGCGTCGTGATTTCCGCCAAAAATTGACACAATACACTTTAGAGCTGCTGAAAAAAAAATATCCAACGGGCTGTTTATAAAAATTTATGCAAGCAAAATAGCTTTGATGAATTGTATCGAAAAAATATTCATTTTTTTTTGAACACTCTAATAATACATTTATATTCATTGTTTCGTTCGATAACACTTCTTAGTTATCAATATAAACAAATATAATAACTAACGCAGTTCAACTTGAAAAATTTGGGGATAATACTTAATGCGCATAAACGCGATAGTCGTACTAATCATATTAAAGTTACGATCAATTCACCACGACTCAAGGGTGAGGGAAAATGTTCTGATTATGTGACAAATTTTTCATTGATGTTATACAAACGAAAGAGTAAATAATAATATTTGGCAAGCTAGAATTTGGAAAACGTGGCTGTTGACTAAGGCGTTCCTTCTTATACTATTCTGCAACCGTCTTTTCAGTATACTGTACGGGGTGATAAGAACCAAGTGGTGTCCAACGGTGACATAGCATTTTGTTTAAATAAATTATTTCATCTATAACGCAGTATTTAAATTAACTAGATGAAAAATAAGCGTAACTAATTTCATGACACAATATTAACAATAAAAAATTGAAGTGTTTACCAAAATAATTTATTTAAAATCAAATACATATTATTGTCAAATATATAAAAATAATATATATATAATATATATACTAAGCAAACATAAAACAACACGATCGATATAATATACTATATCTCTTGTAACTTTTAGATTAAAGTGCACAATGATCACGAAATGAAAATAATAAATGGCACGCGATTTTGACGAGTGAAATTTAAATGCAGTTACGTGATTTTGTTACACAATATGTAATCTTTATTTGAACGTTATTTTAAACCAGATTATTCTAGTTCCAAGAAATTTGGTTTGATAATATTATACGTGATTAACTATTGATTATATAATAGTATTGAAAAATAGCAAACTATTTGTATTGATTTTAAGATAAACTTTTTTAGCCTAACTTCTCAATCAAGATGAGTTTTTTATTATCGATGTTTTTTTTTTTATATTTAGAGTGCGCGTAGATTTTCTGGTAAACAAAAAGAACCTGTATAAAAACCTGGCAAGTGTAATTAATTATCTATTATAGAATACTTAATTAATACTTACAAACATAATTTACCCTACTTTTTATACTGTATTACTTTAGAGTTAGTATTTAACGATTTTATTCCGCATTTTTTTCAAATACGAGAACAGACTGACTGACTGAAGTTTTACGATAGAAATGAAAACATCAAAATACGCTTACATATTTGTCTTTGGTCGAGTGATTTACGTTTTTTGGGCATTCGTAAAACTCCGTTGCATTGTCCATGTGTTTAAATCCTCGTATCGAAACTTACATAAATTGATTTTTCAACCGATGCATAGATTTGTGTTAAAAGGAATGGATTTCTGTGTATATTTCCATTCCCTCCCATTCATCCGATTCAAAAATGGGACGTAGCTAGTGCTAACTAGAAGAAGGTATTTTCCTCGCCTAATATTTATATCTAGCTCAATGGCGTAAGAAATATAATAAATTGGTGAGATCAAAAGGAAGGACAGTCGCCATTTTAGTATTTTTTGACGTCATTACACGTATATTGAATTACAATTCAGTAAGTTTACAACTTCTTTTTGGTGAAAATAAAAATTTGCTTCGTCAAAGTGACACGCATTTTTCAAAAACGATTCAGCTCACCTACAATTCTAACATCATGACCTACCTTATCCAAAAGAGTTTGGAGACCAAATAAAAACAAGTTTTAGACAAACTTCAGTTGTGTCGTTTCATTAGGAGTCCATATGACAAACATAAATCAATTTATAAAAGCGACCGTACTTGGATTTAAGCCCAACCGAAGAGCACAACAATGATAACTCAGCTAAAGGCGTTGATTGGATAAACTTAACCTTAAATATATGAATAAATCAACCCTTTAATTGCATGATAATATACGTAAAGGTGTATGTACATTATTTTGTAAATCAATTAAAAGAATTGGATTAAGTCTATAGGCCACATTTGAGAACATAGAAAGCCGTATGTTTCCCACCCTGATATTCAAAAGATTTGGGGTTACAAAATGGGAATTCAATTTAGATCAGTGCGAAAAGATTCACTATTACTTCCATGGGTATTGGATTTGCAAAACTGCACACCAATACGTATCAACGTACATTATGTAATTTTATTACCTTGCCTTGAAGGCATGCCGCGTTTCTATCTACCATTATATATTTTTTTTATAATCAGTAATGATTCCTTAGCAAGACTGTTAGAATAATTTTTGGCAGAGTTGTGTGGGAAGCAAATGTAGCCTTGTGTCGAAATAATTGGATGAACAAATAATACGAATCTTTATTTGAGAAAGAGAAATCGAATGGGCCTCTACAGGTATTCGACATTGATTACACACGGCAATCAATCCGGGACAAAACATGTAAATACATATTGACTGAGCCGTTTTCGCACGAATTTATTTTCCGCCAACTGATCTGTTAAAACGATCACTATGACTAAAATAGACCAATTTCAATAGTAAAAGAAGGTAGAATTATGTGAAATATATATTAGTTATCCCAAATACATCAAGAAGTAAACTAAACTCGTGGCAATCTCGCTAAAATAAATCGAAGTATCGGAAGCTCGAGCTGAAATTCGAAATAGTGAATATCGAGAGCCCTTTTCAAAAATATATTTCTTTGTGTTCTACTTGACATTTTCATGATCTGTTGCCTAATTTCTCTACCTAAATGTTTAAACTATTTTTAAAGCATATATCCACATAAGTGTTCTTACACTTTTTGGCAATAAATTTGCATAGCATTGGGCCATAATAATATATAAAAAGCCCTTGTGATAAATTACAGAGCCATCGAAAGGGGTCAATGCACGCTATCTAATTATAAAAAAAAAACATTATTTATAATATGAAAATAAATGTTCTACGTTGTTTCCTAATAAGCCAACTTAATATTGCAACATATCGAGAGAAACCGCTGTTTTAGTTAATTGTGAAATGTAGGCGAAATAAATGTATTAGCAAAACGTGTTATTCAAGATATTGCACGGTCGACTGAGGCGTGAGGAGTGATTTTGCATAAGTGTGACGCTTTTTTATTATTTAGAAGTCAAAATCATCGTTTTTATTATATTTTCTCATTTTTAAGTATTTACCAGTGGCGTGCCGAACATACATGCGATAGATGCGCCCCATGCCTTATAATTCGGAAATGAAAAGGCTTTTTTTCTCATTTTTGTAAAGCTATTAAATTATAATTTTACTTAATTATACACACTAGTATACTTATATACTAATTATACGTATATACACTAAATTCAGAAAGTGTGCGCATCCTGATTGGTATTTATCTGCGTTCTATTCAGCCGTGACCGCTCGATAACGTACGGCCTCTGACGAAATTTCGCATGCATGCGTTAAGAAGTTTGCTTTACACGCGCATGCGCAGTAATGGAAGATCCGACTTGCGCCATGGATCTCGCATGACTGTTAGTATGCGGATGCATGCGCTTAGATTTTATCATCTCACCGTCGGTATTGTGATTCGGAAGGTCAAATAAATCCAGTAAAATTTGTCGCTACCCTCAACATGGATTAACAGCAAAGAAAAGAAAAGAGATTTAATAATACATTAGCGGAATATTAAAAATGGAATATTAGAGACTGTGGATGGTTTGAAATTAAGGTGTAAAACTCGTGAGAAGAATAAAATTGAATTTCAAAAAACAAGATAAACTTTGCATATTTCCTCCGTCACGGCACGCCTTGCATCATAAGTCACCGCACGCCACTGGTATTTACCTATCATCATATTTGTGCTAAAACACAATAGTTATATACTCTCAAAATTTGAAGTAAATGTCATTGTTTATAAACATACGAAATAATGTTCTTCAAATACAGTGGGAAATAACCACATAAGTAAGACTCATTTAATGAGATATTCAACATTTTTATATTTCTAGCAATGTTCTGTGACGTATTTGACGTTAATATTGTTCAATTTAGAGTTAAAAATAAGAGAAAAAATGACACTATATAGAAAAAAACTGTCTCCTGAAAACCTTACGATATTTACTTATGTGATTGTTCCCCCCCCATCCATATAATATTACAGATGTTTTAAGTTAACAAAACAAAACGTGCAAGATGAACACAGTACGGGTTCAATTGTAGAAGCGCACTTTTGAAAATATGCTAGAATAAAATAAATAAATTATAAAAAGGGCAGATTACTTACTCTTACAATTATGTCCGAATATTAATGAAAAAATACCGATTTTACAGTAGAAACAATTAATAAGAGTATACACAGGTTTTTACAACAACATCATATATCATCGCAGTGAGGATTATCAACATTTGCGTGATTTGTTGGTAATCGAAAATTTAAAATTGTCCTCTAAATGTTGAGTACTTAATATCCCTCAAAGTAAACAGCGATAACTACTTTTCTAATCAAAATATGTTATTATAATCTTCTGATAATCAATCGAAAGTAGCGACACTTGGATTATTGTAAATGAAAAAAGACACATTTTTAGCTATATTTAAAAATAATATATTGCCCGTTCCTCGTATACCACACGACACAAATTTTATAGGAGACCATAAGTATGTAGAAAAACTCAAGTTACTATTATTGCATCAAATTTAGTATTGTTTTTGTATTCAACTATTTAAAAAAAATGTCTATTATTAACCAAACATAATTTTCAAACGTGCTTTGTTTATGTGGGATACAGGATATTACGATGAATTGAATTTAGTTTTTAATTTTGCTAGGTGGGGTGTTTTTACAATGTCGAACCTGATGATCAAACATTAATTTTTGTCAAAGTTATGGAATGCGACGTATTTTTTTTATCATGAGCGATATATGTCCCACTCCCAATGTGGAGAATATGGACTCCTAATGGAAGTATCTCAAAATAAGTTTTTCTACGAGAACTGCTAGTTATTCTGTTGCTCAACCTATCTTTTTAGAAGAAAATAGGGACAGAGTGATAGGGCTGGGCCTGACTACTGGTAAGATAATCGCTGTCGTTACGGCCCGTTTTAAAGATCGAATGAGTGTAGGGAATTTTAAACATTTTGAACGGTTTGAAAATACCCATAAGCACCCCACCCGAAGCCAACGACCACTCGACCATCCGTATATTATATAAAATATATATAATTATCATAGAAAAACATTGAGAATATAATGGTAACAAAAATTGTGAGGGGGAATAATTAAATTACAGAATATTACGTAGTGAGATAATATTAATTATTTATTTATGCAGTATGTTTCTCTCAGTAACTGGTTGAGACATAACCAATGCGTAATTTTAATTGTTTGGTAACGCTGACTAACGTTGTTAGTTTAGTTATCGCAGTAAATTAAATTTAGCACTGATTACGAAACACCTAACTTCATTTTCAAGTGTATTTGTAAAGGAAATGTGTGTGAATATGGATATCGTCGGCTTAACTAGCCAACTGCGTATCTATCGATAGGTAAGACATATCTAGCGTGCTAATGATGATGATGATGTTTTTTGCTTAAGTCAAAAGACGCCAGTTCTAGTCAAAGCGACCTTTATTGCAGTTAGTTGTTGTACATACATTTTACGTAAGAATTTAACCAATGCTATTTTTTAATTTCGCTTATATTAATGAAAAATGTGAAATTCATAGAATAACATTGGTTAAAACTGAATTTATTGGGTTTTTTAACTCTCCCGAACATTTTGCTGAAATGTAGATACGCAGTTTGCTAATCAAGACGGCGATATATTTAATTTTTCTCAATAGTCGATCCATCTGGACCAGAGGAAGGGAAACCTGCGGCTTGTTGAGTCCTTAAGTGAGACCTTCTGAAAGAATCCAAATTTTTCAGATTTATCGTTTTCCCGAATTTATCATCCTTCCATCCTTCAAGGGACCCATAAAAAAGAGGAATCGTGGTTCCACCGTAACTATATTAATCTGATTGAAGTTTCTTAAATTTCGAGCATTTTAGATTACATATAAATGAGTGCGGCTTTCCGACATGAAACTGTTCCCACCCCTGCACTACGGTATTACTGATGTACATTTCGCGACATTAGAGTCTACCTTTTGAAAGTTTTCATAACAAAGATTAAAATACAAGCTTTATATAATATATATAAAAATAATAATAAAATCATCAAGTACTTGTTAATGTGTTGACATTTTCCAGCGTGCGACTACAAAACCGTCATCAAGGTTGACCAAGCTGTACAGTCCTCTCGCATGATAGTGACGTCTTGCAATTTATTTCACAAACAAATACATTTAATGGGTAATTAAATAAAAATGTCACCGAAAATAAATCTAACGTGACATAGCTACTGGTAGAAGATAAATCGATACTGGAAACAGCTAATGCATACAAATCGACCATTACATATGAATTTTTAAAATAATAATGGCAAGAATAGGCAACTGAGTTGGGAGGCCGGTATTCCTTAACTTATTTAAAAAAATCAAAATGTTTCCCCTGCGAGTCAACCAACCCGTATTTATGATATACACGCGATTCCCTTCCGTGAATAATTGTAATATATATATTATTTATTTGTGTCTGTCTGTAACAGATGTGTCATGGTGAGCAGAAAGCGAGAGATATTGTGTTTGTGTGAGCATTGAGCGAATGTTGACATGTGGTACTCCCACCAGGTGTACTGACTGCAGAATCAAGTGTGTATACTATTTCTACATAGTTCGTAATTTTTCGTTGAAACTCTATTCTAGTAAAATATGATCCAAAGGTCATGTGTCATGTGGTCGTAAACCAATATGATAAGTCGTCTGTTACGCTAATGTTACAATTATTTTATGTAAAGTTTTCGAAGCTGTGTATGTGGCGCTACCCGCAAACACAGTATTAAGCGATGTTATATGGTAGCCATGAATTCCGCCAAAAGTGTATTATCGAATACATAGTAGCAATGTAAAAGTGTTCTAGAAATAAGGGCGATGTGAATTGTGCGAGTTGTTGGCCGTTATCATTATAACTTGGCCGCCGGCAGAAGTTGACACTAAAATAGTCGATAGCTGTCAAACGTAAGCTCACGAGTGTCATGAAAGTTGTTTGTGGAAGAAATAAGGTTGTGGAAATAAATACGATAAGCAATATCAAGTGTTTCAAACACATGGAAATGTGGGGCAGGTTATTCTAAAAGTCCAACAGTTCTGTGAAGTCTCACAAGTGAATTGATAATTCAAATCAATAACACTACGGAACGCGTGGCGGCCATGGCAGGTAAAGCAGTCCCGTGACACAAGGACCCTCTCTAAGCGAACAATTTATAATGGTAGATGTAGAGTAAGTTGAGCAAAGGGTAGAGCAAATGGATGGCTATAGATCATTACTTTTTCAGTCAAAACGTTGAATAAATATAGTAGTATGTTTTTCATACTTTTTAGTTCTTATTTCTTTCAGGATATCTTTTAGATTTCTTAAAAACGCTCAGTATAACGCGAAAAATTAAAAATAAGATGTTTTTAGATAAGAGATTAAACTAAAGATACAGATGCACTGACTCACGCCAAGAATAATCTAGTTATCCAGTGGTAACTTAGAAATATACGACCGTGTGGCGGGATTCAGACTCTCTGATCCGGCGAAATGAAGGCGTTATGTGATAACGAAAAACAGAATAAGTCGAAAACACAACGACTTTCATTCGGCAAGAGATCGACAAATACTGACGATGATGATGACAATATTTGAGATTATTTCTAAGGATTTTGATGCGGAAAACAAAATCACGTTATCTACATGGGTAAATTAATTCAATAAATCCTACAAGTCTCATAGCTACGGGCGATAAATCTAAATTGGTAGCAGTGAGTTTTATTTATAAAACCGCGAAATGTCGATAAACATACTTTTTTAAAATGGCCATAGCCACCAGTATCCGGCCATGAACTGAGAGAACGGCTGAATCAAAAGATTGCGTAAATAAGTATTGTATAGCTATATTAATTACTAGGTATTTTTATTTATACATTTGATGGCCACATTGCTCTGTGTTTCTTTAAATCTGTATCGCCTTATATCCGGGTTACATATATAATGATATATTAAATAACTAGTTAGAACACCCAGTGCTTGCTTATTAGAAACTATAAATGATCTTACGTATCATTGTAGACATAGTAAAAATGTAATTTTATAGCTATTAATTATTATGTAGCAATGTAGTATTTCTTTATACATATAAATATATAATGTACCTATTAGAGGTCTGCAAGTGTCCGGACCTGGCCAGCGTGCCTTTACCCGGCCCAGCCCGTGGACTGGGTTCGGGCGGATAAAGACAATTCAGATTCTGGTTCGGGCCGGGCTCGGGTAAAGAATTCAATTTTTAGAAAAATATTTCGGTCTATGCTCGAGTCATAAGTAAGCCATAAGGCAATACTATCCATAACTTAAATAATTTAATTCACGTGTGCTATGAATGTCGTATAAAATATGTAAAAAATAGGTATAAATGAATTTCCGTATTGAAAAAAATCTGGCTTTCTTCGGGCTGAGAAAAATAAATCTGGGCTTCGGGTCGGGTTCGGGTAAAAAGTGAGATATTGAAACTCGAGTTTGAGCTGTGTCAGGCCTGAGGATGTCGGGCGAGGACCGTGTTACGTTATAAAATTTTGGGCCCGTGCATACCTCTAATACCTACAATATATGCAAAATAATGCTAACATAGTCAAGATTATAGGACAAAATCAACCACTTTTACGCTGTTTACTGTCAATTGTTTTTGGAAAGACATTATATTGTAAATCATTTAATGATTTAGTCCATAACATTTTAATTGTGTCATCTATTTTCTTGGTGAGAATTTTTAATCAATTTTAATATAAATATATACATATTTTAGTGTAAATATTTAGTAGAATCCAAACAATGTTGTTGATAACGCATACGTTGATTTAGGTATCACTTATAATGTTATTTTCTTGAACATCTCCAGTAAAGATAAATGGCACTGTAGGACAGTTTACAAAATGCTGTTTCAGTAATTAAAATAATATTTAATATCTAACTTAAAATTCTCATTTTTATCATTCATGTCAATATCACAGAAGATTCAAAATTATAATTCCCTTTAAATGAGACATACAATGTGATTACTCATTAATTTTAATAGATACACATGTGTTCCTGAAAGGATGAAGATACAGAAGTCTCAATATGGCCGAATAATAAAAAAAATGTACGGAGACGAGTTGATTTTAAAACGTTTTAATGTTTCTTCTACTCTATTATTCATTAGTGTGCGAGTGCTAATTAGCATGCTTTGGATGTGTATGAGAAAACGGAATGCTTTATATGTTTTCTGTGACTCTTTGTGAGTATTTGCAGAACTGCTGCAGTAAAACGTAAAACGGACTAAAGGCCGGGACATACGCCACGCTACACGATGCGTCCACACTCAATGCAAACCGCGCACATTTGTAACAAGTGACGTCACGATACGTCAGGTGGTAAATTCAGTCAGCGGTAGTGAGTATAACTAAACGACTTTTCTCGTAACATTATAATAAGAATTATGAATACTATTCAATGAATTCGACGACGATTTAGAAGAAGATATTGTGAAAACGTTTTCTGTTATCTTGTAAAAAAAAAAGAATAGAAAGAACATCTAAAACAAAACAAAAAAACCGACGATATAGCGTTCGCGAAATAAATCCCAACAAAGAAACATGTTTGGTGAATTTCATATTCTTTTTAACGATTTGCTGAAAGATTGCAAGCGATTTCAAATGTACTTTCGAATGGATAAATCTGCAGAATCATTTTTAAGTGGACTATCATGTTCGATATCTTTATTGGTTCCTACAGTTGATGCATTAGTTTGCGTAGTTCTCGCTTCTAAAAAAGGTTAGACTGAACTCAAACAAAAAATAACAACACTTCTTACTTCACTCTACAACCGTTCCAATGAAAATGATGCGTGTGATCACGTGTTAAGATACATTGCTCATTTATCAGGTGGGAAATTTATCCCGCCACCCTCAATAGACTGAAACGTGTTGTTTGAATCGCGTGGGGTGTGAGCGCATCGTATCGCGTCGGGTGTTAACAGTATGTTATTGTTCCATAATACTTTGGTAAAAAAACATTAACTATGATCTCAGTCAACACGCTTTCGCGTCGTCGGGTGTTGGCGGGTGAGGGTGTATGCGTGTGTCCTTATATAATACTGCAGGTTTTCTGAAAAAGCTTTTTAATTTATTTAGTAAATAAACGCTAAATAACGTTTATATATTATACAAGCCAGTGAAGTTTCCATAAATTTTATGTGATTTAAAAAAATGTGTGGATACAATATTTAAAAAAATTAAACACAATTCATTTGTACTACATCCACATGTGTTTAATGATCAGGAGCGGTTTCGATCATCACGAGCATTATCGCTTGATGAAACCGGTCTTGATCAATATAAACATGTGGAAGTAGTAAAAACGAATTGTATTTTATTGTTTTAAATATATTACCTTTCCACCAAAAATTGGCAGTTAACACATTAAAAGCGGGTGAGATATGTCAAATCATCGACCATCTGTGTGACCACGTGTTGATCATACGCAGGAAAATGTTCTCGACACGACGACTCTCTTGAATTGAAGGATGAATACAAATAACAGGTCCATTGTATCGAGGTTTTACGATACTTACTTTTTGCACAGAATGCGAGATCTACTTAGGTAATCAGATGGCAAAAGGGCCCATCTGCAGATTAAATTAATATGCAGATGGACCCTTCTGCCATCTGACTACCCATTTACTTACTTTATAATATATGTGTGTTGATAGATATTATCATATTTTGACTATTTAAAGCAGGGAGCGCTATGTGAATCTGGCTAGAGTTGGCGCGATACAGTAACTAATAACGTAAGACTTGAAGTAAATATTTACAGGAAATGGCAATCGTGTAGGTATAACAGTGAAGTCAGTTGGTTATAGTATTCATAGACGCAAATTTATGCAAGCAATATTTTGTATTTGGTTCTCAACTGCACAAAATGAACAGTGACGTCCTTGCCTTAACCAAAACTGAACATTGCATGGCCTTCATCCATCAGCGGACTCTGATATAGATTGCTTCGTTGATTAACTATGAACTTGTGTCAGTTTTTGCGTCAATAGATCGATATAAAGTTGTTATTAGATACTTCATTGAAGGGTGTCATTATAAGGTCTAATTACTTGAAAAAGCGAAAATTTACGAGTAACTGTTTTCGTGAAAATAAATCTTGAATATTTACAAACGTGTCAACGCGGTTTTTGGAACAAATACTTGCATATCCAGCAGCATATTTCGATGTAATTATTCATAAATCCATTGTGAAAAACTGATATAGGTACCTATACAAAATTCTTAAACGTTTGTTTAAAAATGTCCTAGAACCAGGGACCCAAACCGGAAAAAACCGTTATTTTTGCCGGAACGTAAACCGAATCAGTTGATAATAATCGCGATGAGCGAACCCGGTACTGATAATTACAAACAAATTGTGTTTTATTTTTAAAAGTGATTTATACGAGCTGAGCTGAAAACCGGAACTGAACGGATATTTTTTTTACCGAACCGGAACAAAAATAAACGATTCAGGTATCTGCCTAGAACATTCTAGATTTTATAAAATAAAAACAATAATATATGCTTCCAATAAGAACTGTATCAGAATTATATCTCATAATATATACTATCAACTATTAAATAATATATAATATAAACTGAAGTCAAGGTTATTTAGATAGTGTTATAGAAAAACAACAACTTCAGCAAAGACTACGTTTCTATAAATGTATTGGTGAGGCGCCATTTTAAAATACAAGAAAAAGGAATGGTTAATGTCGCGAAATATACATTTTTACCATGCAAGGTTATTAAAAATGTTCAGAGTTCGCGCTTCGGATAATTTGCGGAGAGCATTAAGATCAAAGTAATAAAAACAATTCAAAAATAATATACACTATTTGAAGACAAGAGAATGGATTATTGAAAACAGTCCTTGGCAACCTTTTCGTCGGCGTGGCAGATGCAGTATAATATAGCTTTGGTTAAGCAAAACTTTCGACTCTACAAAAACAACTGATTAATTAAATTAAATAAAAAAAGAAATGTAGGCATTGGAAATATTTCATAAGTCTTATTGAAATAATGGGAACAGTTTCGCTCAGCTTTAAAAAAGGGTGTGCATATAAAATGGTAAAACAAAGTATAGAGGAATCATCTTTATACAAAATGTGTGTCAATTAATGCAATTATACATACATTTAAAGTTGACAGCCTCTTAGTGAAATGAAATTAAAAAAAAAAAGAAAGATATTTTCTATAATGTTAAGATATCAAGAGCGAGGATAATTATTATGTCATACTCATGGTCATACAAATTAGTCATAGGAAGCTAATTAAACTGTTGTATGAAATCATCCATTATATTGAGTCGTCACACCGTTTTTATCAAATTATCTTACGGAAGTAATGTAACAAAATATAAATGAAAACATTATAGATATCGTAAAATGTATTTAAAATCAAATCGTAGGACCTCTGCCTCACAGCTCAATGCGAAGTAAGAATGCAATCCATATACGAGTACCTTGGTTTCAATGTCGGACAAACGCCAAAACCATGTTTTAATTGTTTGCGGTGGTGCAAGTGTTGCTCTTTTAAAAAACTCATCAAAAGTATCAAAATCCTACGATTCTATCTCTATATCTCTGTTAGTTTTTTGAAAAAGACGTGATTTTTAATTATTTTGGAGGAAAAGTATTGTTTTTAACTAAATAAAATGGACTCGGGGAGGGTTCAAAAGCGTATGGCTAATCCCAGCGAGTTGAAAAGAGCCAAAGAAAAGATATTAAAGTGGGTACTTTCAGAATATACTATAATTCTTTTTAAATCGCAATGCATCTTTTTTAGTGTGATTTATTATTAAAATGTAATGCGTCAAACATCATTTCATTTTTTGATGATATATTAATACACTTATATTAATATTTGTGCGGTTTTGCTAGCTATTTACATACATATTACACTTGTTTTACATTTTTAAACATAGCTACTTCGTTAACATATCAATACTATGGGACCGAAAGGGTAGTTCAAAAAAACACAATATTTTTGAAATCATGATTTCTACGTCGAATAAACCACGGATTTTTTTTCAGATATTCTGCAAAAGACATGCCTTGCTTTCCAAAATCGTCGCGGTTTGCAATGTAGGTTATTAACAATGCAAGATATAAGGAAGTTACAAGCAGGATTCTTGTATATTATAATTCTACAGGACTCTTGAAGAAAACCATAATCAAGATCGAAGAATATCATGACGTTTTTAAAGCACAAGGAACATTAATAATAATTGGGCTAAATTCACATAATAGAAGGAAGAAGCTAAAATCAACATCAAATCGAAATACCTTACAAGTGTGACATCGGAAGAAAAAAACAAATTTTGAAAAAAAAAGAATAGAACGAGGGAATCAATCTTAGCCATATTTCAAACGCGATAAAAGTCAATGAAAATAAAATAAATGATGACATTATTGATAATAATAATTTTCCAATCGTCGGACAACTCGCAGAAGCTGCTGCTGAATGTGAATGCTTTGAAGAGGTAGAAACCATTGCTACCTTTGACGAAGGCGACGCGGAACTTGTGGAAGTCGAATTTTCGTCTCTAAAAAAATACATATTAATTTTAATGTATTCCATACATTGTTAATTTTTTCAATAAAAAGAGTTTCTGAACTACCCTGCAATTTTAATCAAAATAAATTAATGTTGCATCAAAAGCGGAGACACTTTCAGGCCTGTTCGTATAAAAAACGGACATAAGCATTTTTGAATGACTGTATTTGTTGTTTACAAGGTTTAAATCTTGGATTCAACTTATTAAATGTGATTCTGTAATTCCAAAGCTTATTTACATTCTAAATGTCTATGTATATTATGTTTCAATATGTATGAAATAAAAAATCACCTCTGCTGTACATTTTTGTAAATCGCTTGTGTCCGACTTTGATACCAAGGTACTCATATTTTAATTAACTTTATTTGCATGTAACTTCAACGTAAAGTTGTATTATATATAAAAAAAGACATTTATATACCTACCTATAGGATTTCAATACGGTCACTCAAGTCAGAAATTTAACCACGCCTAATTTAACACATTGTTGTGAACAACGTCTTTGTTTTTAAAATGTCAAACTTGATTTGTATTGGTGTCGAATCTTTCGTTGATATACCAAAATTCAGTCGCTTCAAATGAAACATGTCCAAAATACATATACACATTTTAGAAATAGATGTAGGTATGTATGGGTTTGGAAAGCAGCGCTTCAAAATAAATTTGAACGTTTTATATATGTTTGAAACAAAACATTTCGTCAAATTTTGTTGAAATCTTTTATAATATACGTAACATTTAAATTTAGAACAACCACACCCGCTGTTGAGAAATAATAGCTTTAAAATAAATAATGTTATATAGCAATCGATAATAACGGGAAATTTTATAAGTTCAGTAAAAATTTTGGAACAAGCGGTATTCGGTGTTTTTTCAAAGAGAGGACCGAAATGGCGTCGAAATATCCCAACGAAAAGTGGACTAATTGCGACAAAATTTAGTAGGGAGGGGCACACTTGCGTGCCAACTTGTGAAAATCGATATTACTATTTGTCATATAAGGCGGCCGCAGGTCGTATGATAAGAGGGTTATCGAGATGCTCAATTCATTGGAAACTACACGAGGCAAATGGAAAACAACCCAAATTTATCCATTGAAAATAATTTATAGATGGGGTAGACAAATACGTGTGTCTATTATTATGATAATTTCAAATAGAGCATGCATTTTAGTTGATGTTCCATCAAGCACTCATATTGTAAAGATTTAATAAAACAGAATAATGAAATAGGTAGACTCCTGTTTTAAAATATCATATTAGTAATGCTGACGATAACGAGGTGCTCAAATAGTTATTGTATTTTTTTACCGTATAAATAATAACTAAGCAGAAAAAAACACATTTTTCTACTATGTAATTCCACATTTTTACAAACTAATATTTGTGCAATAAATATGTTTTATTTTTATAACCCACGAATAATTGACAGTTAGCACATTAAAAGTGATTTATTAATCAGAAATAAATGATTTCAAATATTATAAGTTGAAATTGAATACTTATTGAGCGAGATTGATCACGGTGTCTATATTAACACTGTAGTAAACAAATGTGAAATGAATAGAATGTTCGTTCTAGTATAATATTCGTAAATGTATTATTTCATTAAAACATACCTACCTAGTTATGATTAAAAAAATAGATATAGGTAGGCCATAAACAATTTTAAGGATTGTATTTTGTGTATATTGAGGATTTTGCAGGTGTATTTTTCTGGAATATAAAATGGTCTATTGATTTAATATTTTTTGTCGAAACTGTATGGATTGCTACGATTCATAATGATACATATATTTCACAAAAGGAAACTTTTTTTAATAATATGAATTAAATCAGAGTCCATGTTGCATTGTACAAAATATGGCGGCAGAATAAGAGAACAGATGCCTCGAGGAGAATCCAAATACGATTGAGCCGCAAGCCATTTGTTTTCGTTAGGTTGCGACATGAATCAAATGAACGAATCGTAGGGGACAATCGGATTAAAGTGTTTAATTCGCGCCGAAGTAAATCATATCCCATATCAAATTCTTAGGAAGACATTTTTTTATTTGTGAATTTTTAAATAACATAATATATAGGTACTAAAAAGAATATCTTTTTAATCTCTAGCCGCGTTATTTTTCGTGCATAAAATATTTATATAATATATATGCACAGGTACAGTATTTGTATATTTTAAGAAGAAATATCTAGTCAAGTATGTCAGTTCTGGTTATAGAACTAATGTCGATATTATTTCTATGAAGTCGTAAAAACAACAAGATTAGACAAACAAATCGAGGAAAAAACTGCTGGAAAAAACCGGATTTGTTTAGCATAAATTAATAATGTGCAATTAAATCGAGGAAGGTTAGTCGTTTTTTTTATTTGTTAAAAGCAGTAGAATTCTTTATAAATTCCTATTTAAATGGTTAAACATGCAATATTTTTAGAGAATCGGGTAATGTTTTTTTTTTCTATTCTATATAAGTAAAAAACTAAATGCAATTAATGTAGGTAAACTATGTTTTTTACATTTAGTAAGACATAGCATTAACGAGACGTAGAGACTGCGGAGTAATTACTTGAATTTATTATTTAACAACACAATTATCATCAAAAGGCAACAGTAAACATCTCTAGAAGTAGTAACTATCCACCCATGGTAAAATATGTAGAGAATCTTGAAATACCTAGATAGGTGTTTTAAAATACTTAATATATTACTAAACTTATAATAGGTATACTTAATACCATTTTTTAGCTTGTGGAAATCTACCCATTTTGTTTTACGACAATAATAATAACTTATTTCTATTTGAAATTTGAATATTGTGTTGGTATTCAAAACTTTCATTATACAAAATGGCGTTGATATGAAATAAAAGTGGCAAATTGCATGTAATAATTGGAATTGTATTTATATTGACATACTTATGAAGAGGTGGCTAGATATCTCTATTTAGTATAGACAAACTTTTACTAAACATATTTACGAATTCTATTGAAATAAAAGTCGCTCGTAAACTATTTAAATACATATAACAAACATTTTTCGATAAGTTCTCATGACGTCATTGACGTTCAATTAAAGAATAACTATAAATAATGATGCCAAAAAACTGGTTTAATAAGCGCTTCGTCTTAGTTTATAACAGCGTTTCGAGGAATGTTCGACGTATAAATATAGATACGAAAACAAAATTTTACTATTCAGAGATAATAGAGATGTTTGAGATATTCTCTTGCTGTTTTCCTTACAAGACGAAATGAACTTGAAAGGTGACTTGTATATCGTTATGTATACCATTACCTTCATCAAGTTTAATTGGATTAATATTCCCAAGACGACGGACAAAATAATAATAAACAGAAGCGTTGTCACTAAAAATAGTCACAAAGCAACTCACGTTTTCTCTTTATACAATTCACTCACTAAAACTACTTTCCAGGGCACGGAAACTGTCTGTAGAACGCACAATATCTTGCAATAACCTTATTAAATTATTATCCACACACAAAATAATATCACTTCTCCATTATTAGCGTGAATCAACTAACGTGAAGTTAGAATCTGACGTTTACTGACATGAAAACACGGTTCGAATCTTTGCAGATATTACTATTGTCACAGCATTAAAGTGCTAGACTCTATGCGTAGAAAAAGCTCTCGCAAGTATAAAAAACGTCATTCAAATTGAGTAGATATTAAATAATTATACACAGCTCATTCATTTCTGTTTAATTGCTTGACTCATATTACAAATTTATTTATTTTATTAAACCTATTTTGAAAACTTATAGCGAGTGTAACGTATTGGAATTAAATGTTACTACAATAAAATCTAATTGGCGTGATCATAGCAATCCCCGCTTTTCTTTGTAGTAGAGATCTGCGCTTCGTAGGTGCAAAGCACTGACTCTCCAACGGTGTTAAAAAACATGTTTTTGAAATCAACGACACGTTTATTTCAAAACGTTTTTACCAGGTATGAAAATTATTGATGTTCCAATTGTTGAATAAACTTACCTAATACATTAATATGTTTATAAAATAATCTATGTTCAAACATTCCTTAAAAATATCTTTTAAATGTCAAAATTTCCTATTTTATACCGAATGAATACCGTAAATATTTTCTTTGGATTCGGCGGTAACTTCGTGGAAGTTCAAGTACCGTAAAGCTTATGACTATGATAAATATTCATGTATTTGGTGTGCGTGTATTATGTATACGGTTTGTAAAAAATCTCAAAATATGAGCACTTTTAAAATTTGTTCCAAGTTCTACCACATATTTGTAAGTATATTTTTGTCATCATATTGTAGTTTGAGGATTATTGAAATTTCCATTTCAGGTGACATCACTTTGTAATGGTGGGAGTAAGTAGGAAAAAGTGCGGTGTTGCTAGAAGCAGTGCAATAATATAAAACAGCAATAATTGCGCGGGCAGAAAATTTAAATCGCGAACAAAAATATTATTCATGTACCACATAAAATTGTTTCGATTTACAAATCACATTCAATTTAATAAGTGCCTATCTTATTCATTCTGACCAGAGTCAAGCTGATTATTGTGCTGGCATTAATAATGGACGTTTTTATAATATAAGTATGAAATACCTAGTATAATATAGATATGGCATGAAAAAGAAAAAGAAAATTATATAACCAGAAGTAAAAGATTTTGAAAACATAGTTTTACAAATACCTTCATTACATTTGGGGAATACAAATAGATTTTTTGAAACTATTATATTAAATAAATATGTACTTACTATAAATGACAATATGATATTTAAAACACTACTATTATTTTGTGCAGTTATCATCTTGAGTGTAAAGATCCTTACTCACTCCACAAATTACAACTTACTTAATAAATACCTAAACTAGTAAACATTGAAGTGTTCTGTTTCAGGAGTTTGTCTCCATCCATCAAAATCTTCGCAAGTAGATTTTAAATAATATATATTGTAAGAGAATAATTTACTTTTACGAACATGTTTCTGCGTTGAAATATATGAATTCGCTGTTATAAAAATAACTACAATTATTACGTTATTAGAATAGTCGTATTTTTTCCGTATGTCTTTTACAGTTAAATAAATGTTTCTTATTGTGGGCAGCCATTTCTAATCGATTCTGACAAGAGGAAGGAGCTTGTTAATTTGATTTCACATGAAAGGTTTCACTTTTGTTGTTTTGTAGCGTGAAAACAATTTCCTCTCCACTAACATCGATTTAAAGATTGCAATAGTGCAAATGATATATTTAGCTGTCAATCTACAGTTTATTGTATTTTTACGAGTGGTTTTATTACTTCGTTTGCTTTTTGGTATAAGGTATATGATTCCATATCCATACGGATTTGTGAGATGTGTATAATGTATAAAATCTTCTTCGATCATATTAGCTCCCTGTGTGGAGGATATGGCCATCGCACAGCGCCTCCATGATTCCCTGTCACCTTCCAATCGCTTTGCTTCCTCCCATGACATGCCAAAGTTCCCCAGTTCCACCGAGTACATCCTGTAGATAGTATCCGATGGTCTTCCAGGACACCAGAATCCCACCGGTTGGAAAGAAGAGGTAAGCAAGATTAAGGCTTTCCGTAGGCATCCGCAGCACGTAGCCCAGCCAGTTCCAACGCCTCTCCATGACCGCTGATGTAACAAGGCGCTGTCTGGTACTTTTCCTAAGCTCCGAGTTTCTCACGAAGTCAAACCACCTCACCCCCATTGTCAGAGACGAGCATCTATTCTCGAAACTCCGTATACGGTTTTTCTGAGACTTCTTCAAGTGCCATAATTCGCTACCGTAAAGCAGCATGTAGAATGCAAGCGGTGAACAAATGGCTGTTCCTAAGCAGATAGCGAGCTCTCTCTTTGTGTTACCATCTTCCAGGATGTGTACTCCGAGGTACCTAAACCTGTCGACTCTTCCAATGATCTATCCCGCGCTAGTAAGGGTCATATCAAAGCAATGGCAGGCTTGGTTACACGTCACATAGTTCTAACTTGTGTTTATTTTCCAGACCAATACGACCTGAGTTCCTAACCTGTCAATAGTAAAAAAGATATAAAATCAGGGATATCAAATGTAAGTTTGAATTGAATGGTAGATGATAGAAATGAAGAATTCAAACGATCATCAAAGTTTTATTCACCAACTATAATAGCCAGTCGGCAACTAAAACAAACAAATGAATGCCCAGAGAGCCGCGACGGGCGCGCAGGGATGAGCATCAGGGTAAGCTCTGGCGACTCGCATTTATAATTCACACTTTTTCTTGTGCCCCCTGCCGCCCTTGCACTTTTCTTTCGCACATTTGCTGTTTTTGTCTGACTAGCTGGCTAGCTAGAATACCGGCGGGACAAATGACTCACCGACCGGGGCGTGTGGCAGCCCTACCTTAGTAATAATAATTAATGTAAGGCATATTAATTTCATTCATAAGGTACAATAGTGTTAATCAGTATTATTTTATGTATTGTTTATCATAATTCGATGGTAATCTGGTCAATTGATGTACTCCTCAAAAAATACGAAACTTAGTTGGTAGATTGGATCTCATTTCTAAAACAACAGAGCGGATCTCGGCCATATGAAGTAAATTAGAAAAATAAACTGATCACTTTTTGGAAGAGAAACATTATTTTACATTAGTTTTAGGTTTAAAAATTCTGACCCGGCCACTTGATGTAAGCGGCTATCATATCGACACTCCCTACGTATAATCCCGTATTTGCAGACATGAGATATTACAGGGTGCATTTCAGAGATTCATAACGCAACTCACCATATAATGTTGTTGATAAAAATAGTTTTTACTGTCTCCTGTACAATTTCAATTTTGAGTGTTTCATCAATTGGCCAAAATATCATCGAGATTACGGTTATATGTGGTGCCCATCACATAAACAGTTTATGCAATGGGCGCCATATAGCAATTTTGACAGACTTTTTCATGATGAAAAGTAAGAATACCTACGTTTTACTGAGTTGAATATTTTTTTACGTTATCCACGTAAAGCAGGTGAAATGCCTTAATTCAATTTAAATTTATACCAGAGATCGGTAACTCGTATCTGCTGGTGTCAGTGTGCCCTCAGAGGATATTATTGACGTGCCCTCTTGTGATATGCGATAGATGGGAAAACACCAATGATAAAGCAGAACTCAATCACCATAGATAACACACCAGCAATGAATGACAAACAAAAAAGGATTTATTTACCAATGCCAGGGGCGATTTTTATTTTCCGAATTTGTGTCGTATTACTGTTTCCACACACATACCATGAAATGTTGAAATTTAGTTATCAATATTCAAGATCTATTATAATATTACAAATAGTATAGTTGTCATTATAATCAGATAATGAAAGTATCCAAACAATCTCACTTGCATCCGGAATTAATTAAGAACTCGCATCCATAATTATTATCTGTTTTTTTATTATACATACTTAGCTTTAGTGTCATAGTGACAAATTTTAATCCTCTGGCTGCCGGGGCGTTAGAGATTATTATACAAGATATGTCGCAATTCTTATACAAATAATTAATAAGTACAATGTGTTCTATAATTTAAGGCATACTGTACTCCTGAAAAGAAAACCCTACAAAATTTAAAAAATGTATCGGATACTTTTTGAATGATGACGTCGTTTCGAAAGATCCGGCAATTTTCACAAAAGTAACAAAATTAAATTTGGATTATTGAGAGTTTGTACACTTCCATGTATTTTGTCACTAACGACCCATTCGTGTGCTCGAATGCCTGAAGATGCCGAAAGGCGAAACCCGGGTCGTTAGTGACAAAATACATGGAAGTGTACAAAATCTCAATAATCCAAATTTAATATTGAAATTCCATCAAGCACCCTCAGTCGATGTCTTAAATTATATCTTAAATTATACTTAAATTATACTTAAATTATATAAAAAAAAAAGTAACAAAAGCCGATATATCAGATTTTGGCAGCTAAATGGTTAAGTAATGCATTTCTCACATGCATTTTTAAATAATATATTAACATTTTCATTAATTATTAACGTTATTAATCAATTGAGAAACATGCTATTTATAATGCATATTTATTGTGAATTTCAGGGTTACACTTAGTGTTATTTTTAAATTTTAATACTAACAGTATGAAAATATCGAGGTTATATTGACAGAACGCATTAAGTCAGTTGTTGATGATTCTAAATGTCTAAATATATACAATTTAATGCTCTACGTGTTGGTAGAATAAAGTCATAAGATAGTATAATGGCTTTGAAAGAAAAAACAGTATTATGTCATATCGTTATTTTATTATTCCTGGAAAAAGCATCATTTAACTTTAACTCGTCGATACCGAATCTTAAGATTCGTATGCCAAAAAGATTAACATAAATGTGCTAAAAATCTTTTTAAAAAACAAATAATTGTATGTAAAACAAAATGCTTCAAATGCGCTTATCTCAAAACTTGTTTTTACGACTTAATGCCTTCTGTCTTCTGGTTATCGAACGCCCTGGAAGGGTTGGGATCTCAGACAAACACCGTTTCAAATCCGGTTCAACACTTATTTATTTTTTCATCGAAGATGCGGTGGTTTACAATACACAAAATATAATCTTAACACCTAAAATTGATTCTACATTTAAATTTACTTAGCAACTGAATTTACTTTAAGTTATAATACAAATGACACGACAAACGATTTTAAATTAAGTCCAATGCAAACCAAACACAAAAAATTTACATCGTCACCTACGCCGCCACGAGGCCGGCAACTCGCCCAGCTCGACAGATCGTAATCGACTGTGTACACATACAATTCAAAAAAACTCCCTGCATCGTCGGAGCTACCCCTTTCCGTCAAAAATGGACTCGTCCAGCGGACGTGCCCGGCGGCTATTGAACGGCTTGGCAACAAGAGTCGGCCGATTCTCTGAAATATTGTCGTTACCGCTGAGCGATTTCAGTTCTGGACACTAATGAAACTTACACTTAACAAAAAAAAACCACGGTGTGTCACTTGATATAATCTAATTATATGTTCACGAATTAAAAATAAATAATTACGTATATCATAGCAATAAAGCTGCCGGTCTCTTTAAACCATTAGAAAGATAGCACAATAAAACCAATATGAATAACAAAAATATGTTAGTTAACCTAATAATTATTATTACAAGTGAAAAGTGATCACACACAGATGTAATAATAATAACAGTAAAAAAATGTGTTCATTCACAAACTCGTACAATATAAATATGTTTTGTTTATTTTTTTTCCATGTCCGCTCCCAATGTGGAGCATATGGTCTCCTAATAGATGTATCTTAACAGAATTTTTCTACGAGAACTGCTTGTTACTCAGTTGCTCAACCTATCTTTTTACGAAGACAGTAGGGATAGAAGGATAGGGCTATGACAGGACTAGTGGTTAGCTAATCGCTCTCGCTGCGTCCCGTGAGGATGGGATGGGTGGGAGGGAGGAGTCAGACTACGAACAGAAATGCATAAATCGATTGAAAGATCAATCTATGAAAACCGTCCGCACCGGGAATTCAACCCGAGACATCCGTAACCGTAGCCAGCGACGCTACCAACTGTGCCACGGACGCCGACATTTTTATACTAAAATTTTATACAAAAAAAATTTTTTTTGTTGGTAATTAAACGAAAATTTCAATCAGTTAACTTTCCCAGAGTTTCCCAAACTATGTTCCGCGGAAGACTGGTGTTCCGTGAAAACTTGGAATGGTTTTATATACTGCTGCAACTGCAAAATATTTGAGATCAAATTCATATTATTATATGCCAAACAAAATAAACAAGGTGTTCTGTTAAAATTTTAGGGTTTGCAAAGTGTTCCCTCGTAAAAAGAAGTTTTCGAAACCCTAAACTAGCCACTTGCTCATGGTTTGACGTACATATTCAAAATAGCAGAATATAATATTTCAATACCACAATGTTGTGAAGAGTAACAACAACAAACGAAATGCCTATTTGACTACATTCCAGAAATATGAATAAAAAATCACCAACCGGAACAGTTTTGCCGGAACTAGTTGGATCTGAAACGTTAATACATGCTATAAAGCGTGTTGTATTTCTTGTTGCATATTGCATTTATTGGATGGTTAATAAATTATTTATCTAGGAAGGGTACCTATTGTAATATTTATTTGGCTTGAGACAAATGAAGAATACAGATCCAACTTTCTTACACCAAGAAGCTTGATAACTTAAATTAAACAAATCACGGAACAATTATTATTTATTACCGATTATAAATGATTACAGGCAAGGCCATGGAAGAGGAGGAATATTTCGTTTGTTGTAAAGCCGACAAAAAGAATTACCTTCAGTTATTCGAAAGCATTGAATTATAAAATTATCTTCATTGAAGAAAAAACATTTAAATATTTCTATTTCGTCTTTTGTTACTTATATCATTAAATAAACGTATTTTTTAAATCATGCCTGTTGCTACTGTGGAACATATATCAATATCTAGTGAAGCAAATCAACCGTTGTTTTTATGTGATTTTATACAGGCTCTCAATCTCTCTTTTTCTGGGAGGTTGTAGATCAGAGGTCCCAAACATTTTTGCTTCATTCCCCCTTTTACCAATGTTCAAAACATAAATCCTCCCTTCCCAAGATAATCTAACTCGTACACGAAAGGATCTTTCCAAATATGCATATAAACTTAAGTAATATTGAAAATTGGCAGCAATTCTCCCTGGAACTCTAAAATTCATCTCTAGGGGAATTTCCCTACTGGTTGGGAAGCCTTGGTGTTGATAAAATGGTGAGGCACGGAAAGGAGTAGTTTTTATCGTCATCCCTCTATGTACGGTATTAGGATCGGATGGGTGGAAGGTGGAAGGAGTAGAAACATCACAAACATAAATGCCTTTCAATACAAATAACCAAACCATAGATTGATAAATAACTCAATTTATGAAGTTGTTGCCAGGATTCGAATTGAATTAAAGCGCATTGGCACAGAGGTGGAAATCCCTGGAATATAGCATGCTGTCTAGTAAAAAATCAAATCTCGCCTTTCCGTATATTGCCGAAAGAATTGAAGGAAATACCTAAAACCAGTTGATATATATAATTCTAAATTATTGAGCATTTTGGTTCTTGAAATATCACATTTAGAGCATATTTGCGAATCGTATTTTTTTCCATGCAAAAATATACGGAACATGCTGTATTTTTAATACATGTTGGTCGTGAGACATTGTAACGCTTATGAAATACGACGTATTAAAAAACATCGATGTTTTTATTACATAAAGAAGCACTACGCATTGATAGTTTTAGAAGGTTATCTAGAAATAAACTTCATAGACGAAAAGGTGAAGCGGCAAATTGAATAAGTTCCACAACAACAATATTATAAATTCGTTAATAGGCCGGTAAGTACTGTATTAAACGCAGGAAATGTTTCAATCAAAGTTGTAGTTACTGCAAAATTAAATTTGTTTATTGGTATGTAATCAATTACAGTGCTCTAACAAAATGTTTATGCAATGATTATCATTGATAGATGTCATAATGCAAAACATAGCTCAAAAGAAGTCTCACTAGATTTCAAATTTCCTTCTATATCGTCGTTATTCTGGAAGAAAACACTAAATCAAAAAAATTACATATTGAGTTAGATATATGAAAATGTTCCTTATTTCAAACTTCATCATATGGAAGAATAAACTTATTTTTATAAATTACACTTTTAGTTAAAAACGGTTTTGTACAAACTAACAAAATGAAAAAGCTATGGCATTTCAAACATTTGACAAACTTCAAAGTCCAATTACTCAAAACTAGTGTTATTCAGTTAGTGTCTTCTTCCAGAAAAACAACGAATATCGATCGGTCAGTTCATTAATCCGACATTTCCAAATACCCATATTCCGATAATGGGAAAAGCAATATTCAATTGATTACCATAAATAAATAATTATTGATTTGAACCCGAGTTTTATACATTTTATAAACAGGTGTTTAACAATTAGCTACTTTCCGAAAGACATTTAGACATATCCTAATTACTGCCCAGAGAATGTCAAAGTTTTGTTTACTTCTTTAGAAGGTTATCTGCAGTAAAAAAATTTTTGGTGGCATTTTTGAATTATCTGATTATTACTACTCCTTTCGTTTTTTATAATAGAGCCTGAACTCAAATACATATTTTTAATTTTCTTTCCTTTTCAAAAAAGTTATTTTAATTTAGAAACATTTAATATATTTACGGAAATTCTTATGTAACCAATGTCAATTGTGTTTATAATCCATTTTGTAATATTTATCAACGAAATCTATTTCCCTTTAAAGTTCAGTTTTCTTTTATAAGATTTTTTGACACTGCCATCTGTTTTATTTCATAAGAAAATAATCTTATACATCTTGAGACATGCTTATGAAAACATTCAATAGAGTGTACTGCATGGGCACAATACTTTTTTCTTATTAATTTGAGGTATAAAAACAATTTTCAATAATACATATTTATACATTACGAAACAACTGGTCTTGGAAAATGAAATGGCTTCACTCGTTAAATTTAGGGGACTAAATATGTATTTCAAAACGAAAAATAAATGAGCATAGAGTTCTTTTTCCAAATATATTCCGTCAGAATAACGAGAGCAATGTTAATGGTTTTTTTAATTTCTATCTTCTTGGGACAACACACGAGTATCGAAATAGACTTATATTGCCACTTTCTTTACGTCTTATGAAATTTCCGTAAACTGTTTTAGAAACTAAAGCAAAATCATTTCATGTAATGAAAAAAAAAGCTTTTAAAATAATTGAATAGTTGGACACTTTGTGGAATGTAGTGCGAAGTTATATACTAATCAAAATAATTGTCTGACATAATGAGGAAGCAAATGCGTACAAATTCAAGGAGGACTGGGTGCCTTCGAATTCTTTGTTTTTTATTTGATCGCTTACGTCTATTGGTGGCTTATTTACATGGTTTGCAGCCGGCAGATTGAGACCCATAGGGGTTTCAAAAAAACCGAAGTATAAGATGTGCCAATTATTTGACTAAAAGGGTTTTGTGATCTGCTCAATTTCAAATTAATATTGATTGTAAATTGTTAAATGGTTCTTCAATATTGCCAAAATATTTGAATAGTGAGTCGTGAAATAAGTATTTTTATCAATAGGGGAGTTTGATAGCAAAAAAGATAACGCCACGGCTTCATTAGAAAGTTTAAGTATCATTTTTTATTGATAGTGTTATGTTTTATTAAATAAATAAAAAAATAGCATACTTTTATTAACTTTAATTGAGTTTTTCATTACCGAAAAATGACTGTCATATTATAAATGAAAATATTGTTATTTATATACGATTCTGAAAACTTTTATTTATATACGATTTTCACGATTCTGAGAAAATCAAATTTGGTTTCGGTAAATGTCATAGAAGACTTTCCCGGAAAACAGTGGTATCCTAAAAGAACCTTTTGACGTAAAAGAAGTTTCTAACTTTTAGTTTTTTCAGAATCCAAATGCGCTCATTTTTTATAGAGATATAAGTTGGTATAGGCCAGAAAAATTTTCCTTTTGACTGTTGATCAAGTTGAGCTAGAAAACAGATCGCTAAAGAAGGAAAATCATAAAATATTAATAACTGGCTACGTAATGATTTTTAAATAATAAATAAATTACTCAATTAGGAAACTAAATTAACGGATAGTGTTATTAACATTATTATAGTCAAAATATTTTTATAAATTCGACTATCAACTTCGAAGCACCAGTTCATTACCAAACTGTACCTCGATTCTCGTTGTTCACGGGGGAAACGTTATAACAACCATCGTGCAATAAACAGAAATGTAAAACAACGAAGCATTCATAAAAAAAAATCGGTAACATAACCTTTTTAATCTTGACTGCTCCCAATGTAAAGTAGATAGACTCCTAATAGAGCATCTTAACAAAAGATGTTCTCCGAAAACTGGTCTTTATTTAGTACATTATATATCACTAGGTATCTGTATTCTATATTTGTTCTCAATTACATTAAAACGATGATTAGTTCTTGTGATCGCCTGCAGTTACAGGATCTTATGAGTTTGAAATTGTTAATGCGACTATTTTACCAATTAAGGTTAAAAGTCTTTATTATGAAATCAATATTAAAATTAACTCAGATATCTATGTAGTTCCTCGACTTTTTTTATTATAATATTTTTCATGAAATTGTTTTGTACATAAACGATATCAACTGTTTACTGCCAGTGCGAGTTTATTCGTGTACTCGAATGTCTGAATATGCCGAAAAGCGAATCCCGGGTCGTAAGGTGACGAAATGTAAAAAATTGAATATCAGAAAAGAGGCGAATATGTTCGAATGTCGGGTATTCGAATATTCAATTAAAGTCCTTAATTAAGAGTAGGTATATAAATTATTATTATTATATATTATGTTCCACATGGATTAGAACCAAAAAAAAGGCATATATTTGTAACATTAATGAATATTGGTGTTGGTTTTTTTTTTGAGTTAGGCAGGACAAACCGGCATGACATTATTTGACAGCTGAATTAAAACCTCACTTTCACAAGTCGACGTTTTTTAAACTTTCCCAAATAAGTTTAAACATTCTATTTTGCGGTCGCCTAACGCGTGTGTAAATATTTACCTTACACGAAAATCTAAAGGGTCAGTTATTGAATCAGATATATAAATAAACGTAGAGTATTCTTAACGAAATCTGGCAACACCCTTCACCAATAGTGGGTCGGGGGGAATAGTTTCTACTTAGTAATTATTAATTATTTCTACTCAAAGCCTTACATACTTACATATTTTTTAATCTATCTCAATTATGAAAATATACAATATATCATAACTTTAGATATCGTTCATTGTATTTTTCACCACATGCCAATTATAACGTATTCTTAATGATATTATTATTTTCGATAGATACGATGAATTTAACGTAGTGTAATATTTTGAGATTAACTAAATATGATCACATTATTAATGAAATATACGTATCTACAAATCGGCAAGTTTTCAAGAGAGAAGAAAATACGTTTTTACCCATAAGTAAGCGTTCGTCTTATGCTAGTATAGCGGTCAACAATTGTTGATCCACGGAGTTTTTGCAGTAACGTCACAGGAGCCAAGCATATACCGGCCATCGAGAAGTGAAGTGAGCCAAGTGACAAAATGGTGATACTTGTATATTGAAAGCTTTAACTAAATCATCTTCTTACGGTATTTGACACATTATTTGAATTTAACTTCTTAAAATTAAAAAAATCTTTTGCTGCATGTATTTACTCAGCTAACATCACTTTTGTGATACTTTATGACATTTAGAATACCAAAACTTACCTTAATCATTTTATTTCGAAAGTATCAGTAGGCTCACTTCACTTCTCATTTGGCTCATATAAAATAAGCGGTAATTAATTTGTTATTTGTATCACCTAAGTGAATTTGATTTAGATGTGTCGTTACCATTTCGTTATAAAAAAAACTCAATTTTAGTGAATCATGGGATTTAAAATTATGAATTTAGTGGTCCGTGAAATTTAAGAGAAAGGTTGACAACCACTGACCCAGGCTATCGAAAGGCATACCATAAACATTAAAACATTGACGTGTTTATTTTTTACGACTAAGAGAAAAGATAAATTTTAGATTATTCCAATAGTTCTTGAACGACTTTGTGTAACGGATATAACCGATTATCATGAATAATTCTGCATACGCATTTTTTGTCGATAAATTATTGTTTTACTAATACATCGCATTTAAATCTGTTTTAACTTTCGTATGCCATCTTTCGTTACAGCTAATATAAATTGACGGAATAAACCTCTATGTGCTTTACCGTAGAAGGGCCAATACAATTATGAATGGGGCATAATGTATTTAGGGCAATTTTCGTGTGCATTACTCTGGCCATTCCAGGGTTAATTTTCTTTGATGTAACCTTACGCACACATCTCAGTAATCCTTTTTACGAAATAGGGAAGTGGGTGGGTGCTCATGGTTCGTCGTAATACCTCACTCTCGTCCCAGAGGACGCCCGAGAGAAGTTGGTATAATAAAAGTAATAGAAGATAGTAAAAAGCGGACCTTTTCAGCCAAAACATCTTGACACCTCCGTGTAGCGTCGTAAAACGCGCAATGGACCTTGGTACGTAATATTTACTTCGGGTCCACTTGTATAGTGATGGAAATTCATGTACTTAGTAACGGGTACCGGCATAAGTAAAAGCGAAGAGCAAGCGTGGTTCCGTCGAAAGACGACGAACAGTTATAGAACACGTTAATCTGGAACAGCAGTTGCCAATCATTTAGACTTCGTTGACCATTATAGGTATTTACAATTTTAAATACATTAACATGATTTTATTTTAAATAGAACCAAAAACAGTTATCATAAAAGTTAAGTATTTTTTGTGAAACGATAATTAAAATTTTTAATTGAAATGGTACTTTCAATTAAAAATAATAATAAGTGTGATAATTTTTCGTGAGCCGAAAGACAAAACCCGGGTATAAAATTTGAACAATTCAAATGTAATATTATTTGTTGTTGCGTTGTAAGTTTATGGATTCGTGGCTTCTATAACGTTACTGTAACACCTCTTGCGGACCACCGGTTGGCAACTGCTGATCTAGAACAGTGATGGAAGAATTATTTAACAGTGGGGCCAGTAATATATTTAATAATTATTGCGTGCATATATGATAATATCTTCGGAGTCGAGACATGTGTCGAATATTTTTTATTTTTATAACTAAAATAGATACTTCAGACCTTATTTAATCGGTATAACGTGCGTACACAATGTAAGCAAATATAATGTAATTGATTCCGAAAAGAATTATCAATTAAAAAAAATTTAACTACAGGCATGGGTATCTGTCACATTTTTTATCAACTCTACATTATGCTAAGAAAACGAACTCAGAGAAATCAAATAAATATGTAATAATCAGTCTTGTATTAGCAAATTTGTTTTATCGTTGTCATTTATAAAACTTAAATTAACAGTTTACGATCAGTTCTCATCAAATATATTATGTTCATATGTTCCTCATTGCTGATCGGACTGGGTAGCGATATAATACATTGGCTTGAACTGAAGCGCAATCGAAGAAGAATTAACATCGGACATGGCAAAAAAGATTTTACATTTTTGACAGCAATTATTCGAAATATAAACTCACTTGAGTGAATGTCAGACGCCATCTATGAAGTAACAATAGTTGCATACGAAGATTCCTGTTGTATCCTTGCCTAATTTGCGGAGTGATGTCGATAATACAGGAATCTTACAAGTACTCGAGTATTGAATTTACCAATACTCGACTATTCGTGTATTTGGAGATGTTATTCAACATCACAGCTCTATTGTCCTGCTTGCAAACACGTCAAGTAAAGCGTACTTTTTATTTCTGGTATTAAAGATGTTCTACGTCACAAATATTACATACATTGCCAACAATCATGAGGTCGATAATCGAGTGACAAGATGTTATATTTATCAAAATATTAAAAAACTGATGCATATTTATCATTATCTACCTATATCTACTGAATTTTAATAAAGGAGCATGTGAAGCGAGTTCTTATTACCCTGGTTAATTTATTTATAGAGTGAACCTCTATATCACTCTTTATTATTTACTCTTCTTGATAACGGTCTGCAGATATCTATAGAAACTAAATTATCACATAGTATAAAAATACACCGATTTAGTAAGTTGAGTTCATTTGTTCATTATTAAATAACTATTGTGAATTTATTGCTTATTTTATAATGGCTTAGAGCAAAATTTTTCACGCACCATATTTTACAAAGCAAGTAGTAGCTAGGTAGTAACTATGTTGTTTTTTATTTAAAATGGGACGAATTAATTTGTTACATAACAGTTTTTTAGACACGAAAAATGATTGATCTGACATAATTCTATATTCAAACATTGTTTACGTTTTTAAAAACAATAGACAACCGTAATAATGACTGACATAGATAATTGACGACAGAACAAATAAATTTCAAATGAAATGAATTAAAACTATTGTACTGCGCAATGAAGTTATGCATTGATTGGGCGTGGAAATTGTATTTATTTCATGTATCTGATTCTGTTTCTTTAACATTCAAAATCAAGGAACAGGTCATTGAAGCAATGTTTTCTTTAGTTATGCGTTTAAAATTTTTTGTGCCAAGCCAGTTTTACTAGGTGGATACTTGTAGGTCAGCTTGGAATAACGTAAGTCGCTTAAGAAATATGAAATAGCCATAAAACGATGTAAAAAGCTTCTTCTGTTGAGATACCTCTATGAGGTGGCCGTATGCTCCAAATTGGGAAAAAAATAATGGAAACTGATCCTCCATATGCGGAGATTGTTTGTAAAAGAAAAGTATAAGCCACGCACTCTTCTCTGAATTTTTATTGCATTCCAAAAACCATTGCCATGTTTTATGGGCCGTTTTAAATCACTTCTCGAATCAAATGCGCTCCCGTATAAATCATATAGAAAATGAAAGTAGTGTACTAAGATATCAAAAAGCTATATCCAGAAAACTTCCATTATGAAGCTCGAGAAAATATATTCAGGCTGTATGTAGCGTCGGAGGCTTTCAAGGAGGGCCGCCCCACGCTACACCCCCACTCCGGCTGACAGCATAGCAAAATGATGTTCAAAATTTATCTCACCCTCGGGGAGGAATAAATCAGTGCGCGAGAACAGCAAAAGCTCAGGTAGATTTTGTACTATAGGGGATCCCCCAGGACTTCTTTGCATCATGCATAGGTGTTATACAATATACAACCCTTAAGATTTAAAATGAATGCACGCCCTTATTATCGGCGAAAGAACATCACTAACTACATAATAAATGGTTTTTTAATCCACTGATTTATTTCGCTATGGTTCGATCTCGGTCGTTACTCATTTTTTGTATGTATAAAAAACACAACATAAGATAATATCGTCGTTGTCCTGGAAGTAGACTAACTGAAAAATACTAGTTTTGAGTGATTGTACTTTGAAGTTTTTCAAAAAATTGAAATGCTATTACATTTTTCATTTAGTTTGTTTTTAAGTAAAAGTATAGCTTATAAAAATATGTATGTTCTTCCATACGGTAAAGTTCGAAATAAGGAATATTTTGGTGAAACTAACTTAGATCATTTTTTCGATTAAGTGTTTTGTTCCTGAACCCTGACGATATGCAGTGTACTTACATCTACCGTAGAACAGTGAAAATGATATACATAGCCTTTATAATACGCCTTATTTCCACGAATTGAAATTAAATACCGCAAAGTTATACTGCAATACTAACTCAAAAATATTGTTTTCCATTATGCTTTATAATATGTACTTGGCCGCACCAAATTTTTCAATCGTGATTTAAAATATCAGGCCGACGCATTTAAGGGACTCGTTACTTACTTAAATTTTCTTTAATCATAAACCACCACGACATAGAAGTTTGCGCCGGAGGCACAACATTTTTAAGTATTAATATAATCTTTTTAAAAATATGTTTTATAATTTTACAATCCTGTCATTTAAAAATGTTATATTTAACGTTAATATTATAGAGTCTTGCAGGTTTGTTTTTAAAATATGTCTAAGAATCTATTATTCATTAAATTTTTACGCTTTCATCTTTATGAATGTTTGTTTATAGATAATTTATTATTTCCATTTTAAATCGGGGACTGTATTAAATTCCCTTCAAAACTAAAAAAATAAAGAATAAAATAATATACAAATGCTTCCATACTTACACTTAATGTATTTGGAAAATCTCTCGTCAATGATAATTATACGATTGCAACATGACCAGCGTTGGTTATTGTACAACAGATCGAACTACTTAATGCACTACAGCACAAATTAATACGATGGGATTATTGTACTGATCCCGATTATTTTTTTTTTTAATAAGGATCCCTATTTTATTCAAAATATAAATATTTATTACTATAGAACTGCTGGTGGCCGCACATGAGAACCACTGACCTAGACCTATCTGACTTTTATCAGTCGACCACGGAGGCCAAGGTGCCTTACTTATGAAAGAAGTAGTCCGCATACAATCAGTTACTATACAATGGGTTACAAAAAGTATCAAATTGGCGTCATAATATTTATTATGCTATAAAGCTGAACGAATGTGACTATTTTAAACACTCTACGTCTTTCTCTTCCCATAAGTTGATAAAGATAAAATCAGAATGTGAATTATGGGTGTGAGGGTGGGATATAATTATACTATAACGTTGTCTTTGTAAGGTCGACCCGGTCAAAGACGTAAAAAATTGTTTACGAGAAAAACGTATTTTCGACGGTTAAAATGTGAAATTAACCATGATAGGATGATTTGCAAAATATGGTGATTTTATTTCTCGCTATTAATGTTAGCCTTTATTAACCCGGGTTGATATCCATTATCATTAGGGGATAAATAAATTTTAAACACCACAAAAGATATTTTGTATTATAATAGGCCCCTAATGAGAGGCAGTATAAAGTTGTTACACAATTTTCCGTTGGGCAGGGTTGTTAATGTGAGGTAGGTTTTGTGAACGATCAACGCGTTATCGCGAGAAACATTGAATTTTTATACCCTGTCTTGATTATCGCAAAAGGGTAATTGACGAATTTAGGGGTTTTGTGAATTTTGTGTTTTTAATGTATTAAAGTAATTTTATCGTCATATCGTCAAAAAACAGTCATCAAAATACTATCATTTTTATTTTATTCATGTCGGGGTCCGTGTCACAGTTGGTAGCGTTGTTGGCTACGGTTACGGATGTCTCGAGTTCAATTCCCGGTGCTGACGGTTTTCATAAATTGACCTTTCAATTGATGTATTTCTGTTCGTAGTCTGAGTGTTTGTGATGTGGAAAACTCCCGCCTACATATCCGATCCTCGCGGGGCGTAGCGAGAGCGATTAGCTAACCACTAGTCCAGTCCTAGCCCTATCTTTGAAAAAAGGGAGGTTGACCAACTGAGTAACAAGCAGTTCTCATAGAAAAATTCTGTTAAGATAACTCCATCAGGAGACCATATGCTCCACGTTGGGAGCGGACATGGAAAAAATAAATTTAACGTATCATTGCGATTGACGCAAAGTCAATATTCCAATACTTTATTTCAGTTTTTTTACCAGGTCTGTGGTAAAACCTAACCTAACCAATAGTCGTGCCCTAGTTCTACCTTTCTAACCCTATCTCCTCGAAAACGAGAGGTTGAGCAACTGAATAACAAGCAGTTCTTGTAGAAAAAATTCTGTTGAGATGCCTTCATTAGGAGTCCATACGCTCTACGGATGTAAAAAAATAGTCACTTGAACATCCTCACAGTGAGCGTAACCGGTCGTTAAATTAATGATAAAATTGTGTAAATACAAATACTTTTTAAAAAATATGTAAAGATATTTCACCAACAATTGGCAGTTATCACCATTAAATTGATTAAAATAATAGTTTTCAACCGAGTAATATAAACAATTTAAAGTTAACGAATCACTTCTAATATTTTTTACACATTAAATTATTATAAATATTATCATCTTTTTAATTTATAGCGTATGTTAACTATAATAAAAATCACATCGTGATGGAAATATTACACCCAAAGCGACTATTACGAAAAACCCCTTACGAATATGACATTAAGTTGTCTAATAATCTCTCTCTCTCTATTCTTCACAATACGAGTGTTTATTCACGCAATTTTTCTGTGGCTTAACTATCGCTGACTATACTCCAGCAATGAATAATTGAAAGGACTATTTTACAAACTTGTTGAAGATAAAGTGCTTAAATATGAAATAGTCACTACATGAATTCAATAATTATTTCATTCAGCAATTTGTACATAACTTCTTTTCATTGTAAACAGTCTCATAGAGAAAAATAACCTAAATGTGTTTATAAATATATACTTGCTAGTTAGCTAATGGAAGTAAAATTTGTTTATTTAGTGCATACAAAGTAAATGCCAAACGTAGGTTTATACACGACCGACTATTTTTGCTATCGTTATCTCTTTTTGTCCACTACAGTGTCCGTAGCGTCGTCTTTCTTGCACGGCTTTTCATGAAAATTTGTACAAGTGGTGTCCAACCGTTGGCTTATATATAGCCACAGCAATACTTGTTTTCGCTAAGGAATGTATTATTTAAAATAAATATTTTCTGAGCTGGATTTTTCAAATGTACTAAGCGCTGTTTTCCATAACTGATTATTGCCGGAACAATAGTTACCTACCTATTGATAAACTGTATTTTTTTTTTATTCTTCAGTATATTGGTTTAAAAAACGACAAATTGTTCTGTTTTTTCCTAACTTTTATTTGACCTTTAAAACTATGGAGCTTGTAAAGCGGGCTCTCGCTTTTCTGGCTATTTGAATTTCTAGATTAAAGCTTAAGCTTTATTGCTCAAAATATATCTTTAGTTAGAAAGTTATGTATCTAAGTTATGAAGGAAATTTGTGTGTGCTTCCGTTTGACAATTGCTTTACCTGTAAAGCTTACACCACTCGTGCAAATTTTTCAGGGCATAGAAAAAACTAAATAATTTAATCTTTCATCGGAATGCACCAATTCACTTCCTGTATTTTTCTCGGCTCCGTGGTGCAGTGGTCAACGACGATAGCTACAGTTACGGATGTTTTGTGTTCAAGTTCCCGTGCAGACAGTTTCATAAATTGATTTCTGTTTGTAGTCATGAATGCTTGATGTCTAAAAAAAATTCCCTCCCATCCATCCTATCTCAAATGAACGGGTCATAGCGAGAGCGATTAGCTAACCACTAGTCCTATCCTTCTATCCCTACTCTTTTCGAAAAAAGAGAGATCGCGCAACTGAGTAACAAGAAGTTCTCTTATAAACCCTTCTGTTGATATACCTCCATCAGGAGGCCACATGCTACACGTTGGGAGCGGACATGAAAAAAAAATGTTATTTAAAAATATCCAAATGGCTGTAGCCGGCTTACAGATTAAGCAGTCGATGTGACATAATTTTGATTTTTTAATTGTAAATTAGAATTAAGTCACGATAAAATTTTCTGGTGTTAACTCTTAATTCTTGATACAAAAATAGTATAATTAAAAATTAATCACGAAGTAGGCTTTTTCAGTGGGCATAACTGTTGATTAGGAATGTGAATTTGAATTTATAAATTAAGTAATGCACAAAAAAAAAAAGTTTCGTGAAAATTATTTGTACTTGAAGTTGAACAAATTTGTCCTCCAAATTTATTTTGAGATAAAACACGGGTATTAAAAAGAGTAATACTCAACAACTTTATAAGAATTATAAATTTATCATTTGTGCTACAGAAGCCAATGGTTGCTATCCTCTGCATTTATTCTCGCTCTAGGTAAAAACATCAAGGCATGATGGATTGCCTGGCCAAATAATAACAATTTTAGCATCAAAGCGTCGTCAAATTCTATGGCCGAGGATAATAAATGCGGCCGCTGATGATGATGATCGCTCAACCAATGGCCGCGAATGCCAAAACTTATCTCTAATAATCTCACGCCAAACTAGCGCCGTGGTGCCTTTAACGATACCATCTATTGCAGTGTTTATCAACCTTTTTGCACTCGTGGCCTACTAAAATTACTACAATATTTTTGAGGTCCCCTAAAATATATCTGGACATCGGCTTGCACTAATATCAAGCCTACAGGACGACGTCGACGGACGCGCTTCCAGCCCTAGCTGGGGTGTTATCAATGGATATGCATATTTCTTTTCATGAAAGGAATCAACACACATATAGAGAGCATACGGATCCTTATGTCATTAAGTATACATTCGTGTTTTTAAATGTATATTTAAAATTTTATTTGTATCCATTATTGATTACTTCAACTGGAATGTAAATATGATTTAATATTTTTTTTATTTATTGGTAATCCTAAAGTAATTAACGAAGTTTTGTTTTATTTATTGCTTTATTTAGGAAGGTTTTATCAAATGGTATCCTGAAAGAGGACATGTCCTTCAATTCAACTTAAAAATATTCTCCTCCATTCATTTAAAAAGCGGTCTTACTTTGTCCTCCTTTTCAAATTGCTTAAAAACGGCTGTTACAAAATATGGGAGGGAGACCGCAATACATTTATATTAATTATATAGGTAGTACAAAAATAATATGTACATGAACAAACCGAGATACACATTGCAGTTAATCAGGAAATATTAAATTTGAAATTTTAAGTATTTTTTATAATTTACAGTGAATCCCAAAATCCCGTGATTTCAATTAAAAATTAAAATGTTCGATCTAGAATTCGAGCACATTCTGGGAAGCACCACTTTTAATTTCATATATTGAACGACAAAGAAGTATTTTAAAAAATGTTTATATATTTTTGCGGTCTATCTAAAAACATTTGATGTCGTCCCGGTGGGCCACAGCCCTTTGATTAAGAATCGCTAATCTATTGGCTGTTAAATTCTGTTTATTTTGTAAAAAATCTGTCAAGCTGTGAAATATTGTGGTCAAAAGACGGTTTGATAATCTATAATGTAGCAAAGTGGAAGCAAGAATTTACTGTAGTTACATTTTGTATTGGCATTATTTTGCATTATAAGCATAAACTTCAAAAATAACATAGTAGATTCCCTGGAGTACTTAACATTATAATTATCAACTACGGCTTGACATACATATTACTGAATGTATTCCGCAGCGCAACAACGATACTCGCGTTTCAAATTTGTACAGAAATATCCGATGAAAATACTTCAACACTGCATGTTATATAGTTAGCAGGAAGTAAAATGTGATTTAATAATGGAAGAGCTTTCATGAGTTGAGACTAGGGTTGCCAGGCGTCCCGATTTGAGCGGGACTGTCCCGAATTCAACAGTTAAATCCCGAGTCCAGCATTACTTTTTAAAATCTCAACTTAATGAATTTTGTATTGCAGAATAAATTATTAAGTAAAAAAAAAGAAACTCGCATAAAGTTTGTATATATATGTAATTACATTATCTAATATATAAAAATCAATGTAGGTTTGTCCGTATCTTATGCACTGCCATACCGTTCATTCGATTCCGATAAAACTTTGTCAAGTTATTGCTTGCCCTTGTACGAAGGATATAGGCATAGTACTATCAGGCCCGGCCCGGTCCGAGTCCGACTCTCAACATTTTAATTTTTAATTTACAGTATCTACAGTTCTACTATAAGCGCTCTAGAACTTTACTCATTTCGGGGAGCAGAATTATTGGCCTATGGTTTACTGGAAGGGTATGATCCTTCCCAGGTTTTGGAATGAGGATAATATCAGCTTCCTTCCACCGTCCTGGAAAATACTGTAACCTCAAGCATGCATTTATGATACAACGTAATACCTTTTTTCCGGTAGATGCTTCAGAGCCTTATTACCAATTTGGTCGTTTCCCAGGGCATTCTTGTCGGGGAGGTATTCTTTCCACCTCGGCAAGTGTGGTACGAAGAATAGATTGACAGTCCTCATCTGAGGGTTGAGCTAGTATTATTTTCGCAGCAGCTTCTATATCTGACGCGTTCTTTTTCATGTATAGATTGTCTGGATCGATTGTGTTGGGTGTGAATTGTCTTTAGAGACTATCCGCGAACACTTCGATTTTGTCACTGATTGTGAATACAGGTCCCTTTGCTCCATGAAGTGGCGTCAAAGGGTGCTTTCTTTCCGTAGAAATTTGGAGAGAGTCTAGTATGGGTCGCTTCCTTTGACGAGTTCACTTAGGTACTCGTCAGAAGCTTCTTTGCGATAGGCTTTTATTGGGAGTCGAATTTATGCTGACAGTTGATTAACGGGCTGTTTTACCAAAGGGCTACAAAAATTTTCCCACTCTTTTCGTGCACTGCGCCTTTCGTCTATAAGGTTCCTAATATTTTCTGGAAGTGCTTTGCAACGATAACTAAGTTATTCCATTGGCTGTGTTACTAAATTTAACGCGTTTCCCTTCTTTAGTAAGCATCTTAAGAGTAAGCCGACTCACTACCAGAGTTACCGCCGAATACCGAACACTAATGTTTGGCAATAATAACAATAATATAGTTATACTATGATAAAAACATCAAATTATTTAGTTCCACAAGAATTATATGAATTAGTTGATAGCGATGGCTATTTCGGTTTCGCGTTGTAATAGTTATGTCGATGGCGTGAAGCCAAAACAGCTATCAACCAATTCATATAATTCTTGAGGAACCAAATTCTTTGTTATTTTTACATTATTATAATAAAGTTCTTGCAAGCAAATTCCAATTCAATCAATAAACACATTGTGTTATAGTTGTCCATACTATATTGATGAGAGGGAACAATCAGACGGATCTGTTCTGCTCCTTGAACGACTGTTCTAGAGGCCGCGGAAAACGAGTGACAAATATCAACAATTAATATCAAGAAATATTTTTTGCTACTGCTTCTGTTTGTCAAGGGTTTAGAAAGCGGCAAGCTGAAAGTAATATTAGCCTTCCTAGAAATGAGCCGTGTGCTATGTCCCACAAAAGAGGAACTATATATATATTAAAATTATCTCGGGAAAGATGACTGATGGCTGTTTTGGAAACTTTAAAGGCCTAGGGTTCACCTGACAAGATTGGGCCGTGTCATATTATGTTATGAATATTTTTAATCAAATATGGGAGAAGGGATGATGATGACGTGATAAGGAAGTGTAGAAAACAATATCGAAACTTACAATGGGTTGAGTCGGTTACCCAATAGCCCATTTATAAATTTGCAATGCAATAGTTTTCAGACAAGAGATTAATATAACATCTTCTACTGTACGCCACTGTTGCTATACGCCCTAAGTAAATTTACTTTCAAAATGAAATCAATATACCTCACGTATGAAACTATGTAGTGATATCAACTAGTTAGTTATTATTAGCTGCGAAATGAAGTTATTGCTGCCTATTTAAATAGCTGATGAATTTAATGCGAAGCATTGAAAAGCAAAAAAACATTCCATTTTGCAATGTTTGTAGTAAACGACGTTTTCGTGTTTAGTGCGGATTTTTTTTACTAAAAAAACAATTTGTTCGTAATAATCAAGACCGGTTTTGTTCATCGCGAGCATTGTCAACCGATAAAAACAAAAAAAATCACAAGACTATTTAGATAAAATTGAATGTTATTAATTACAAGGTATATTAAACAATTGGCTCAAGAACTATGACAAGAATTTACAAGTAATCAAACAAATTATATATAAACGGAATAAAATAGTTTACAATTAAAATGTTATGGATGTCTTACAAATCAATAGATACTGATCTGAAATAAAAAATGAACTTAAAATAGGGCGTAGTGAGAGAGATTAATTAACCAATAGTCCGTCCAGTCCCTACTCTCTTCGAAAAATAGAGGTTGAGTAACAAGCAGTTCTCGTAAAAAACTTCTGTTGAGATACCTCCATCAGTAGTCTATATATGTTCTACATTGGGAGCGGAAATGGTAAACAAAATATATATTTACAGCAATAAAGTATATCACGAAAGTGTTAAAAGTAATAAATTAAGGCGGAATTTCTTATTTTCACATTGACATAGGTACATGTAAGTCACTTTTAAGGTATTAACTGTCAATTCTTGGTGGAAAGGCATTATATTTTTATGTTTTATTTTAAAAATATACCTGTGTTTTTTTCTTCTAGATGTATTATGTATGCTGTTAATCTTATGTACAAGACCAAAGAGGGTTTACCTAACTATCCATCATGGCTCCAGTGATGTAAATTTTTAATGCAGGGTTGCCCGCTTAGTGCCCTTATTCCCTAATGGCTTACCAAACAGTATGATTGGGAAGATGCCTAATGTCTGCTTCCCTAAGATCAGAGGCCAACCCTAATATAGGTAAAGCGAAAAGAAATGCTTGTAGTTATTGAATCAGTGGGAATGAAACCTAAATTTAATATCTGTTATAAGGCAAAGCGTAGTTGTAAATTAATATATAAGGTAAATGTACCAGTAGTTGACCGCTTAAGAGAAAAATTCAACAAAAATAACGATTGACGTTTAGCATTAGACCGGATGATGACAAAGCAAGTCTATTCATAACGGATCAAATGTTCTAATTAATATGATAAGACAAAAATTAGGAGAGGGTCTCTTACAAAAACTTTTGTTCAATTTTTTACAACCATGTAAATATGTCAGTAGTTGACCATCTAAAAAATTGAAAGTTCCTCTAGTTGACCATGTCTAATCAGAAAGTTTCATGACAACCTTACATCAGAGTTACCTCACAGTTTCCTGTAAGACCACCCTTGGTTGAAAGGAAGTAGTATATGCTTATATTCACTGAAGTATTTTAAGCAATTCAAAATAAAATTTGGATTTTTGAAGTGTACAAAATCTCAATAATCCAAATTTGATATTGAAATTCCACCAAGCACCCTCAGTCGATGTCTTAAATTATATCAAAATAAAATACTTACTGCACAAAGCGTTGTTTTGAAATGGTTGTTATGACAGCCCAATGACATATTATATGGTGATGTGTTAGTTCCTCAATCCGACGAAAGATGGTTTCACTTGTCTGAACTCTACAATTTAAAGTAATTCCGCGTCTACGTTTCTTATTTTGGGCATTTTTATTTAAAAAAAGGTCAACTACTGGTACATTTACCTTATTCCTGGCTTAATTTCTGGAATAAGTACGCATAAAATAAACTGTCAGCTTTATTATTGTTTTAAATATTAATGCTTTTGACTAGGAGCAATAACATTTATTAACAATTTATTTAGCCGGATCCGTGGTGCAGTGGTGAACGCCGTTAGCAATCCCGGTACGGAAAGCTTCATAAATTGATTTTTCAGTCGATTTATGGATTTATGTTCATAGGTATGGATGTTTGTGGTGTGTAGAATTCCTCCCACCGACTGATCCTAAAAACGGGGCGTAGCGAGAATGATTACCTAACAACTAGTCCTGTCCTAGCTATATAATTCTATTCCTTTGGTTTATCTCATCAAGAATTATCACGCGCAGCTCTGTGCTACATAAATATATAGTCATTTGGGGAGATAATGGGGACATTTGCACCCCAATAAATTTGAAGAAACGCATTTATCCCTCGTTGCACTGGTTTGCACATATAGACGAAATAAAAAAATAAGCTGATGATAAACGTTCCCTCTTAAAATAAATCGAAATGACATCTCTGCATTAAGTATATGTAAATTTCTAAATTCATTGACTCTATTATTTATGCAATATGGAACAGGGCCGTGAAATATGCGGCTGCATGCACTTGGCGGGAGGTGGAGGAAGAACCGGGTTGGCGATTTAAGTTTCTTTATTTGAATATCGGCGATGCCTTCATTTATCAGAATCGTCGCAAAAATAGTGCCGAAATGTAAAAGTGTGTATTTGTAATAGTGCCAGCAAATAATTGAATTTCCTAGAGTTTTATGTTTAATATTCAGTATTTATATAAAAATACTTGATTTGGTTAACTTTTTTGAAAGTTCAATAACGATTTTACTTTATAGTAACTATTTTTGGCAGCGTCCTTCATCGTTTCCGTAGTGTAGCGGTTATCACGTGTGCTTCACACGCACAAGGTCCCCGGTTCGATCCCGGGCGGAAACAAGTATTTTTTTCATAAAATATTGAAATATTCAAATAATACACGAGAAGTAAATATTTTTTAAATGTTCTGAAAAATTTTGTTAAAATTATTATTGTTGACTCACCTGACATTTTACACCCATTGCAGCTTTGCAACCTTTTATGTCTAGTAGTATTGAAATTTTGTTTGATTATTATCAATGTATTAAAGTAAAAAATTAGCGAAAGAACGATCATGATACAATTTATTGTTCAAGAAATGTTGTTAAAATATGCATAATTATTATGTTTAAAATTTCAAAAATTTATTGAAAAGAATATGGCTTGGATTCATGATTACGATGAAATGTAATGCGCATTTAAATTTGAATGACCAAATATTTTTTTTTATTTTGTGCTTGCTGTCGTATTTATAATATTTGGCAAAATTTCAAATAAGCCCTAACGGGACACACGTGTCAAATAGGAATTTACACTACACGATTCGTTTATATTCCATAAAATTTAGATAAGAAATATTTCGCGGTATATGTAACGTCACGGTCCTAGAAAAAAACCGCACACAGAGTAGAAAAAAAGTATTCAAATTTAAAATATTTTTATTGTTTCATGAGTTTTTCAGCTTGAAAAAATGATAAAAGCAGATTTTTAATTTTGCATGACGTCAAATAATAATTTTCAAGAAACTCAGACGACGAAAGACTCATTTGTTGCGTTCTATCGTTGTTTGAAAGTGTTGAGCTGTGGATAAATTGTATTGAGACATTTATATAGGTTATTATTAGTAGTCTTAAAAAATACGAAAATGAATTAATGATTGGATCTCATTTTAAAGACGACAGAGCAAGTCACGACTAAATGATGTAAATTAGAAAAATAAATTGACCACTTTTTGGAAGGGTATTGATGTAAACCACTATTATATTGAAACTCTCTACGTATGATCCCGTATCTGCAAATATGAGAATTTACAGTGAGCGCATTTCAAAGATTCATAACGTAACTCGACATATAATGTTTTCGATAAAAACAGTTTTTACTCTCTCCTGAACAATTTCAATTTTGAAGGTCACATCAATTGGCCAAAACATAGTCAATTATTTAACTCAAATTTCATTGTTTTGGCGTTGTCTGACTAATGAATAGGTCTATCGATATTATTAATATACTTTGAGAGAGTAGGTAAAACGAAACAACAACGACATCTGTCTCGCCGCCGCTCGAGGGATGACGGTGTAGGAGAGCGGGGAGAAGCGGGGTGCGGGCTTCAACACACTTCAAGGCCCGCGTCCTGGGACAAGGACAAACAAAGGAGAAAACAACGGCTCCTTCGTCTTCCATTAAAACCCCGGTCGTTTATCCGTATACTCTTCTGGTTTATTGCAATTAGTTACAGTTTCACAAGACATTAGACACAACAGAATTACACACTTTTAATTTAAACTCTGTAAGTGGTTTTATAGTGAGCGATGGAATAAGCCGCTCCCGGCGACCTTCTCCGGGAACGGTCGGGACCCCACTAACTCTGGCAGGATCGCAGGCCCTTCCCCCCACTTCAAACTGCAAATCAACAACATCAACCAACAAATACGACCCCACCCTTAACGCCTCAGGAGGGGTATTACATTCTTAAATTTTCATTAATAGGAAGAGTCTGCAGATTGGTTTTGAAGACCCTGTCCGCCCCATAAGTACGGGGCGGTGTCAACTTATTATCTCTATATTGCTCTACTTATCTTTATATATTAAGATGGATAGTAAAAAATGTTAAATTTACAATTAAATTATCTGTTGTCTTTGGACACTTACTTCGTTATCTCAATGATAATACTATATAGTGATGCACCACTGTTTTGTATAAGTGTGGAATGTGGCGGAAGCACTGTAGTATAATAAAACAGACAGTATTCTGGTGAATGAATTTACTGTTGCAGTGGTAGCTAAAAAAATGACAAAAGGACAGACAAAAATTAAATAGAACAAAATAAAGCACAACAAAAAACATCACCGGACGTAATATTTCGCGAAGATGTTTTTTTGTTGTGATTTTCTTTTGTTTTTAACTACTTTCAGTCGGGGTATGCTTCCCTGATATTATCGCTAATGTTCTGTTTTTCTTTACAAAGTATTTAAACGAATTTATTGTTGTTTCAAAGATAACGCAGCTTGTGTTTAACTGCACGTCGTAAATGGCGCCCGACGTGGGGTGTGTTAATATAAATTTAATTGTTCCCTATGCAAAAACTGAACTACGAGTTTCATGCAAATTGAGTACGGTATTGTATTAATTTAAGAGTAGTTTTCTAAATTGTCATGTCGTTTGTGCTGTGTTAAAAAGTAATCTTTACAAGCTTGCAACAATGTCAGAGTAAGCTAGTTTTACAAATATTTTTACCATGCCCGCTACCAATATAGAGCATAAATATGAACTCATAACGGAAAATTGATTATTTTTTATACATTTTTACTGCACTGAGAAGCCATTCGCTAGTGATGTTATACGACTTTAGCTATTTTTGACGCCAATCCTACACGTCAAAAAAATATTTGACTGTCCCTTTTTAAATTAATGGAGATTTTTCGCCAAAAGATTCTTTGTATTTGTCTTATGATGATTTTATTGCGTCACATTTTCTACAACTCTCCCCCCCTCGTCGTACGAATGAAACTATTACGTCCACTCGTAATATAAAGCAAACTTATACTGAGATAATCTACCTCAATATGAGTTTTCTACAAGGAATTAAGCTACTTACTTAGCTGCTAAACTTCACTTTTACGAATAGAGTAATGCTATAAGGATAGGGCTGGGGCAGGACTAGTATGTAGCTAATCGCTCTCGTTACGTCACATTTTTAGGATGAGATGGGTGGAAGGGAATTCTAGATATGACAAACATTCATACCTATGAACAGAATTCCATAAATCAATTGAAGAATCAAAATGCGAGACATCAGTAACCGAAGCCAACGACGTTGATCACTGGACCATTGAGCCAATGATCATACTAAGCATAATTTATAACTGATTTATGATGTCATTATTATGGTACTACTACAAATGTTTTGTTGGTTGTCCACGAACCCGCTCTCAGCTTTGGGTGCATCAGTTCGTTTCGTCATGTGTGAACTTTATTTGGTGGTTGATTGATATAATAATTATCGTCATCGGTTTTTTTAACTTCTTACAAAAGGCCCTTTCGGGTCCGCCTGCTGAAAGTCTGTCTGACTGAAGACAGCATGTTGGGTTGTATGTGCGATGGTGAAGATCTCTTGAGGGTAGTGGCATTGTTGGCTGAGACAGCGATCTCGAGTGGTTAGGGTTAAGGGTGTCAGATTGCTTGTTTTTGTGATTGTCTGTACTAAGTTTTTTGCACTAGACTGGCTGTTTTTAGTATTATGGTAAACTTGTTTATATAACATACGAAATCCTTAGATGGAATGGAGCGAAACTTAGACTCTACCGTGTGATGTCGTATTAGTCTGCTACGATCGCTCCGATGGTCGATTCGTATCCACGCCGTACTCCCGATAAATTTTTCAAAATATAATGTGACATTTTAGTTGAGATAAACTAGTTCACTGAAAAAAAACAACGTTTTAGGACGCCAATGGCAGTCTATCCACCCCACGCAGTAGACCAGGGCTTTCCAACTTTTTTTTACTACACTCCCTCTTTCAACGTTGTTCAGAATTTAATTATTGCCATTTCCCAAGATAGTCTAACTCTTACTCAAAAAGTGCATCCCAAATAATATGCATACATGTAATATGGAATACCTTTAATATAATATATGACAGCAATTCAACCCCTGGGGTTAAATCCTCACCGGTAAGAAACCCCTTCAGTATACCGTTAGTGGAAAAATATAATTTACAAAGCCTTAGTCATCTGAGACGTTTAAAAATCAAGTCAGCTAGTTAAATTTTAAGAATTATGCGAATATTAATAAAAAAATCGTATAACTATTTTTCGCATCAATAGACGTCACTATTGTAGAATCTGAAGCTTTCCACTCGCACTTAATGTATATTTGACACACGATCAATATTTTTGTAAATCAATTAAGTAAAATTTTTTGTGTCATACCGAAGTGGAAATCTCTCCATTGATGATCGTAGGACGTAAGTGCAAGAAGTATTTCGTATTTTTATTAAACTCAGTCAGTACACGGGATTTACACCCGAGACATCGGTACGACGTTGACCACTGCACTACGGACCAATGGTAATAATGAATAATATTAGAATACAACAATAAAGAATAAAAGTTAATAATAATGGTTAACCTAAATATCGACGGTGTTTTGGCCAATTGATGTAAGCGTCAAAATTGAAATTGTTCAGGAGAGAGTAAAAACTGTTTTTATTGAAAACGTTATATGGTGAGTTGCGTTATGAATCTTTGAAATTCACTCATTGTAAATTCTCATATTTGCAGATACGGGATTAAGCGTAGAGAGTTTTGATATAATAGTGGCTTAAATCAGGTGGCTGGGGCAGAATTTTTAAACCTAAAACCGATGTAAGATGATGTTGCCCTTCCAAAACGTGGTCAATTTATTTTTCTAAGTTACATCATTTGGCCGTGACCTGCTCTATCGTCTTTTAAATGAGATGCAATCATTAAATCGTATTTTTTGAGGGTTACATCAATTAGCAAAATGTACTTTGCTACATGAGCACTTCACACAAAAATACGTGGGATCTCAGATTTATTCAAATCCCTATTTGTGTCGCTTTGGAGAAATGTGAATAAGCCGACGCATAGTTTTAAGGTAGATTTTATTACAACTTTATATTGTACGTAAAAGTGAAAAGCTTTCGTTCTCCGTGACGTCATAGGTCATGGACTGTAATAAAATAAAGCAAGGCCAGACGTAGGTGGTAAGAAGATGATTGCGTGGAAGTTCTAAGGCTTGAAAAATGGCCGACATATATTATAAGCAAGTTTATTGGCTTGACAGGTCTTTTGAGTTTTTCCTTTTGAGTGTGGTTCAGACTTGATCTATGTTATTGTGTCGCTGGCTTCCCCCTTTCTTATGTAAGCCCTCTTTTCAAAACTATTTCTTACTTACCCGAAAGAATGAATCGACGAATAAGCGAGATATTAAAACGTAGTAAATAAAATATAAATGTTGATGTTTACATAGACGATTCGATTCAAAAGCTTTTTTACTCAGCTTCGATAATCTATCTATCTATCTTCTATCTCTTTATATAAATGAATGTATGTTTGTTTGTCCTCTATGCGTTCCTTTACCATTCATCCAATTTCGATGAAACTTTCCGGAGTTATTGTATGCGCACCCGTGAAAGTTCTTGAAGAAAAATATTTAAAATCTAAAATAAAGAATCAAATACGTACTAATAGCGACATCTCTGAACCAGATAGAAAAAACAAAAAATATTGTAAATCTAAAATTTCAAAAGCACTTAAACACAATAAACAGAATTAAAACCAAAATCTTTTCTTTCTTGAGTGGCATTGCAACGCATGCCGGATACTTACTAGTATGACATAAATGTTGACGATTCCATTCAAAAGCTTGGCCATATTTGTACTCAGCTTCAATAATGATTTATATGACTGAAATTAATAATCCTCAAAGAAATAACTTCAGCTCCGTGGGACAGTTGGTAAAGTTGTTGGCTACGGTTACGGATGTCTAGGTTTCAAGTCCCAGTGCGGACGGTTTCATAAATTAATTTTTCAATCGATTTATGGATTTCTATCGGTAGGAATGAGTGTTTGTGAAGTCTAAAATTCCCTCCCACCCATCCGATCCTAAAAAAGATGCATAGCGAGAGCGATTACCTTACCACTAGTTTTGTCCTGGCCCTATCCTTCTATCCCTAATATCTTCGTTAAAAGAGAGGTTGAGCAACTGAGCATCTGGGTAACAAGCAGTTCTCTTAGTTAACTTCTATTCAGATACCTTCATTAGGTGGCCATCCACACTGGGAGCGGACATGGTATATATATATATATATATATATATATATAAAAAAAAATAACGTTTTTATTTTTTTTTAAATTGTAATAATCACGTTACACGTGTAAACTGAATAAGTTATAAGGGATATCAGTAGCGTAAATATACCTCGACAGCTCTCCTGAAAATCAGTAAATGGGCTAATGTGCACTAAAAATACTTGAAACTTGAAAGATTAACTTACTCGTGAGAGTAATAACAACAGATGAATGAGATGGAAATTACTGGGTATACGCCAATCAATCTATTTCAACAGCGAAGGTAAGGGATCTGAATCCATACGGTTTTAAGACATACATATCGATCATCTCATTGCTGACTAACATTGTCGTATTTTGAGACAAACTACACATTTTTGAAATTAAAACAGTCACAGAAAAGCAAAAACACTATATGTTAACAAGTTTAAGACATCGACTGAGGGTGCTTGATGGAATTTCAATATCAAATTTGGATTATTGAGATTTTGTACACTTCCATGTATTTTGTCACTAACGACCTGGGTTTCGCCTTTCGGCATCTTCAGGCATTCGAGCACACGAATGGACTCGAAATGAGAGACATTAAACAGTGTCTAAACAGTGTCTAAACAGTGTCTAAACAGTGTCAGACGTATAATATCTTACCTCGTAAATAATATTTGTCGCATTTGTATCTTCTATATAAACGTTAGACACTGTTTACTGTCTCTCAGTTCGAGTCCATTCGTGTGCTCGAATGCCTGAAGATGCCGAAAGGCGAAACCCGGGTCGTTAGTGACAAAATACATGGAAGTGTACAAAATCTCAATAATCCAAATTTGATGTTAACAAGTATTAAAAAAACTCAAATACTAATTTAACATGCTTTCAATGTTAGAGTGTTATTAATTTAACCAAATTTGGACTGTTGTTGATTGAATTGGAATTTTCTTGATGAAATTCCATTATGATAGAATACAATGTTCTACATTTTTTTCATTTCTAAAACATAATGCTTTTCCACCAAGAATTGACAGTTAACACCCTACAAGTTAAAATTTTATTTGTTAGTTGATAGCCATTTTTGCTTCACGTCATTGTCAGAACTATGCTTAAACTTATTCTAGCTTAGCTACATAAATATACTGTTCTAGAAAGTGTAGACAATAGTATGTCATCTCACTTATTCCAACTACATATTTAAAACTAGCGAGTACCCGGCATGCGTTGCAGTGATACTCAAAGATAGAAAGTGCTTGAGTTTTAATTCTGTCTGGATTATGAATAAATCAGAAGGTTTTACGAGATGTCGCTGTTTGTACGTATTTAATTTTTTTATAAACCTTCACGGTTGTGCCCACAACAATTCACCAAAGTTTCATCGAAATCAGATGAATGGTAAAGGAACGCATACGGGACAAACTAACAAACAAACATTCATTTTTACATATATACATTAAAGTACTTAATTATAATATTGATCGTTAAATTAAATGTATTGAAATTTTATTGATTGTGAGTAATTACGTGAACTTCTTATAACGGTTTAATCTTATAATATTGAAATTTTATCCTTTTATATACTGTTGTGGGTGATTGAGTAAGTATCTTTAACTAAACGTTTATTCGTCAGAACAACCATTTCTTCATGTTAAGTTCTAACAAATTAAGTCATTGATTGAATGCTGTTCTCAAATAACGTAAGCCACGAAGAAAATTAATATAAAAAGAGTTATCCATGTCGAGAAGAAATAATATTGTAAGAATTTCATATTTTCGGCGACATAATGTAACGTTTCTGGTATTTACAGTCATGTACCATGTGTGTCCTACTTAGTTTTATTCCAGTATTTATGTAAGTTGTACGAAACCTTCGTACAAATTAGGGAGTGCACGATTTCTTCAACCGGTTATTCGGTCTTTTGCTAAAACCGGTTATATTATTTCTGAGAATGAAATAAAGAATATTTTCGATGGATTCGGAGGTAACTTTGCGGAAATTAATTTTTAATATAAAGTTAAAATTGATAAATGAGTTATTCCACTGGCTGTGTTTAAGAAGTGTCGTTAAAAATTATCGTCAGACTGAAGAAGCTTCTTAATGAAGTGAAATGCGTTACATTTAGTAACACAGCCGGTGGAATAACTATGCTATCAATTTTTATTTTGTATGAATTTAAGAATCTATTGAAAAAATCTAAAAACATGAAGCATATTAAAATAATTCAACATTTTATGTCTTTGTTAATTTTAATTGTGTAAAGTGTAAGCCATTTTCTTCATTTTTTTAATACAACGTCCGTTTCTAATGTGGAGAATATAGACTCTGTTTGTTACTCAGATGCTCAATCTCTTTTTTTTCAAAGAGAGTATGAAAAGGGCTAGTGATAAACTAATTAAATTCTTAGGATTGGATGTGTGGGAGGAAAATTTGATTGAAAAATCAATATAAATACGAAACTGCCCGAACTGGGATTTGAGCCCATGAAATCCGTAACCGTGATCCGGATCCGTGACTACTTCACCACGGACCCGATATAGTGACGGAATAAATTTTTATAAAAATAAAAAGCATAGTTTATAAATAAGCGAGAATTTTTAACATAATTATGAAAAATAAATTTGAATAAGTGAAATTTGTGATAAAACCTTTTACTGTCAGGACGCCAATTTATCTTTGCGCCTAGACTAATATTAAAGTGCTTAAAGTCCTCACAGAGCAATCGATTACACGGTAAACATCTCACAGGTATGCTATTGTACTTAAAATAATGATACAAAAAAGTTTGTGCCGACCATTAAGTGCTAAAGACTCTGGGGTAAAAGTGTTAAATTCGCTCCTCGTATCATTTTCGATTTATTATTTGTAATAATTTGTTTAATATAAGATGTTTTTATTTTATATTCGAATATTGAATAGTAAAACTAAATTTATTCGATTATAATCGAATGGTTCCTCGAGTGTGAAAATAATATTAAAAAATCTATTTGAATAATTAATAACATAACATAATATAAATACACATTCCGATACCGTTAAATTGTAAAACAATATTTAAAATTTGCAGCTGTATTGAATTACTACAACGGTATTTCTTCAATCAATGAAATTATGGCATGTTTGAAGGGTTTTTTAGTCGTGAGTTATTCGTCTAACTAATGATAAGACTAGTTGAAATTGAAATACTGAATATCTAAAGTAGGTAGGACGTCGGAACTATGTGTGCATTGTTCACACCGCGAACGCTTAAGCCATGAGAAAATTTCATGCCTACATGTGATATGTTATAATAATAAAACGCCTACAGAGCGCTCTGAGCTATTATAAATAAGATATTGAAAGCGTCTGAGTTGGATGAAGGCAAAAAAATCCCTACCTAGGGGTATCATTATTGTTCTTGAAATCTGGAGAAATTGTGATGTGATCTTTAGTTGGTTTTGTAAAATATAACATTGAAAATTATTACGAATACAATTCGAATATTTGTCAAAATTTTCGAATAATTCAAAAAGGGCCGATTATTTTCGGATATTTAATATTTGAGTTCTAATATCTATTAGGTACTGAAAAAACCGGTTACATGATGGTGGGCACCCTGGCGCGGACGTATGTAATATGCTGTCGTCCAGATTCCCTTTGTTGAACGTTGAGGACTCAACTCGTAAATCTTTGTAAATAACGCCATCTGTTGGTTGGTTGGGCGAAAACGGCCTCACGCTACGCATACTCGGAGTGTCAACGCAGTTTGGCCAACTTTCACGTGAAAAATTGTGAATTTATGGCCTCTCTTGCAACGGGGTACGTTTCTGTTTGTTGGCGAACCCGCCGATGCAGATGGTCTTTATTGGGCAGCGCTTTTCAACATTTTCAAAGCGAAGCTTTTACACTATTTGGGAAGCGTGTTTGTATACTCGAGCATTGCAGTGTGAATTTTGTGAACTTCAAAGAGAATGATAGAGTCAAAAAACAGCAATGTATTTAGTTCTACTGGAATTGATAGCTGTTCGAAGTTGAATATTTTACAGACCTTATAGAATTCATATATATATAGCAGGTAATCGCAACTTATAGAAGCTTTCAAATAAATAAAAACGTCATTACATCAGTATATTTAAGTTCAAAGCAATCAAGTCTTGGGTAACTGTTATTTAGGAATATGATTCCAATGTTGTCGCTTGGCGTGATTAGGACTGCACGATGGATGTTGATGATGATGCTGACGATTAGTGCAGTTCAGAGTTCGGTCGGTGAGAGACAACAGAAATCAGGTTCAGACGGTTATTGAATTGCGTTCGGCGGACGTTGGAGAATTCATACAGTTGTCACTTGTTTGTCTATTTATGCTGTTGCGTTGACTGTGTGTTACCTAGTTTCGTCAGACATTGATAGAATATTGTTTAAATATTATTTGCCAATGAATAATGATTTGTTTATAGCGTTGACGAAACTGATATTGGATAATGTTACGGTACAGGCGAGTATTTACATTTCGTAATCTGTAGCGTCAGGTTTCGCCATAGTTATAAATTACTTATACTATAAGTAATGGCTAAGTACCGTACTTTAGGATCCGAAAGATTCACTAGTCCTCGCAGAGCTAAGCTCCTTGGTTTGTTTTAATCTAATTGTAATTGAGTTATACTCAGTGAAATGCAATTAATTTTTTTTAAAACATTTTTAAAGCTTAGATTAGTTATTTTTTACCTCAGCATTGCCAGCTTAGTCAAACTTACTCAGTATTGAGTTAAATTATCGGTAGTTCTTGTAGAAGTATTTTATTTTTTACTTGCCTTAACTTTTTTCTAAATATTTGACAGACGACAAAACGTGACGTAGTTGTCAGTTAACATAATATGTCGGTTCTGTAACTGAAGTGTCAATGCTATTGCATTCACTCGGCTCTAAGGAATCACGAGTTCTAATCCCCGAACAGAAAACATTGAAGCATTGACTTTTTTCTGTATATTTAGGTAATGTATGTAATATCAGCTATTATGTTTTCATCTTTGATTGTGAAAAACGAGCACAAAGAGATTAATTAACTAACAACCATCCATTTCTTTACAATATGTTTCTTTTGTTACCCTTTCTGAAGTGAAATGTTGAGCTACTGTCTTACATTCAGTTGTCGTTAAGCAGCATCTGTAATAAGTTTATTTCTACATAGGTCTTCCAATCCCGGGATCTCGGTCAATTATTCAATACCGTAAACCCAGGATTGTCCAAATATCAATTACGAGATTACGGAATTCACTGTAAAAGCTAACAAACAATTCAAATTTCAAATTAAATACTCCTTGATCTACCCGTACCTAGCTTTTTTCATTTAGATAGTTTTTTTTATAATACTTGTATAATTTGTACTGTATTGTGGTATCCTTCCTTTTCATATTTTATAACAATATTTTAAAGGCGAATTGTAAGACATGTTCACTTTTTGGATGTAAAACTATTTTGACCATTATATCTAATATAATTGTTTTTTATTTTGCTGTAAATGATTGTCTGATTCCCAATAAATAAATAAAGCCATTCCAATGGACAGAAAATAATAAATCATATCTAAATTTCAAATAAAGAAATAATGGACACAAATCGAATTATAAACATACAATTCAAAACATATAATAAGACTAAATGACCGGGATTGAGAAAAAATGAATCCCGAAATCCCAGGATCACAAAAATGGCCAGGATTGGGTGCAGTAAACTTAAAAACAGGTGCCTATATGAGTATATATGGTCCATTTTTTTTTTTTTTAAATAAACACAATTTGTTTGTACTACTTCCACATATTTATAATGATCAGGACCGGTTTCGCTCATCACGAGTAGGACAAACAAATTGTGTTTTATTTTTTAAAATATAATGTCTTTCCACCAAGAATTGACAGTTAACACCTTAAAAGTAGTATATGGTCCACATTGAAATAATACGTGTTCTTGTGGAAAATAATGCCTTACGTTTTAAGGTATAGAGCGTGTGGACGTAAATATTGATTTTTCAATACAAAAATATCAATTGTGTGGTGGTTAAACGAGAGTAAACATTTTAGAACCAGTCCCAGAAGTCTAAGTTACCGTATAAATCCTTTCTGTAATCGGACAAAAGCAGGGAATTATGTGTTTATTGGGCAATTGCGGGCTCGGTATACAATTTGCCTTTTAGTTGGAAAACCTGGTGTTCGCAATAAATTGGCACCAGTAATACCGGCCAATTAATAGCCAACTTACCCTGTTTCGGTTTGTTTCTGCTAGATATCGGCGAAATTTTAATTGCTATAAAGTATTAAGGATGCAATTTGACGGACGGTCATGTAGGGACTGTTTTATCCACCATTATCTTAGAAGATATGCGCTAAACTTGTACAAGCGTAATGAGGTCACGTCATTTTTGAACATACATGAAGTGAACTACGGGAGATTTTAATCGGTTGACCGTACTTTATTAAGCTACTGTCATTTCTCTTCAATGCGAGCCGTAAAAAAGATTTACCCAGGAATTAATATCATACTTGCTGTTTTTGTATTGAAATTAAATTAAGTTTAAAAAGAGTATAGTAGCAACGAAGAAAGTGATTAAAATTGCAAGTTTAAAACAAATGGAGCACAGTTTCCTTAATAATTATGAATATTATGATTAGTTGGCTTATAGGACGACGTTAGTAAAGAATAATATTTTTGTAATTTTGACGAACTGTTTTGCAATGATGCGGTATTATGAACATTATAATTACGTGGCAAAGCGTCAGAAGATGATATGTTCAAAATCTCAACTTTACAGGGCTAGCATTTAAGTTTGTGATATGAGATATATTTTTTTATGTAACGTGAAATAAAATGAATTAGAGATGCAATTATGTATGGTGTACGTGTCAGCTTTTGACAATTACAAAATATCATATTAACCATGAAATATTAATCAAATCTCAAAAGGCATATTTTGGACATATTAGGTTTTGGAACTTTTCCACAGAATTATTCTAAAAAGAATAAGTTGATAAATTAATTATAAATCGATTTACTATACATTTATTTTTGTTAAATTTTTTGTACAGATTTTTGATATCGGCTTAATATTTTTAAAACACTTTTTGTTGGCAGTGGTGAATGTCATTGGCTACGGTTACGGATGTTTCGGGTTCAAGTCACGGTGTGGACAGTTTCATAAATTGATTTTTTAAGCGATTTCTCGATTTTTGTTTGTAGACATGAATGTTCTTGAGGACTAAAATTCCCTCCCACCCATCCGGTCCAAAAAACGGAACATAGCGAGAGCAATTAGCTAACTACTTGTCCTGTTCTAGCCCTATCCTTCTATCCCTACTCTCTTCAAAAAATGAGTAACAAGCAGTTCTCGTAGTAAACGTCTGTTCAGGTACTTCCATTAAGAGGCCATATATTCCACATTGGTAGCGGATATAGTAAAAAAAAAAGTTTTAAAGGGGAAGTAAATGCAATAGTCAAAATCAAATATCGATAAAATCTTAGTTTACTAAGGCAATTTTCGTAATACAATCATAATAAATGATCAACGTCTCAAATACTACAATATTATCGTCACCGTACTGGCAAAAGTTGGTAAGCAACATATTGACAGTTCTGATTAAGCAACGAATAAATGAATTTAGCTCGTAGAATGAAGTATTTAGCCTGAGTATTTTATGTTGCATATTTAGATAATTATAATATCAAAATATAGATGGATTTATGCCAATCGAACAATAATCAAGTTAAGGATCAATAGACAGGGACAATTGTCTGCCTATAAATCTGCGTTAATATACTAACTAATAAAATAAATTGTTGTGTTTTTCCAAACTGGTATAATTAATGATCCTACGAAGTTATTCCAGACAAAGAATTGATATCCAAAGATGTCATTATGCACTTACCTAGTTTCCGTCAATTTTGTTACTTACCGACTTCTGCCAGTACGGTGATGATATATTGTAATAAAATATTATTGCAAAAATTGTAGTGGAAATTTTTTCATCGTAAGCCCTTGATATATGCTGTGAATCCGAGACGTTGTATACCGGAACTTTACGACCAAACCACACCGGTTATAAAATAAAACAATATTATTTACATCAACAAATAATAAAGAAGCGAAAAAAACGGATGATTGCGGCTGTAAAACCCGCGCGTATTGCTAATTCAGGCCTTTTTACTACACGCTCATTCACGTGTAGATGTATGCATAACAGACATCGGTTTTTAAATCAGCATGCGAAACCGGCAGCGGCGCAAAAAAACCAGGCATGAAATTAGTTTCTTTTTTCTCTCTTTGAGAGCTGCATTCTTTTTTGTTCCCCTACGTACATTTTACTGCGGCTCGTAAAAAGAAACAGCTGCGAAAATGGCCGACGGAATGATCCCGTAAGTTTTTGTTTGCCCCCACCTCACACTCTTTTCGAACGCCACTGCGCGGTAAAGCATTGACATGATTTGGAGTGTTGAAAATACATCTGGTTTTAATACGAAATATGGCTTTGCAATGTATGTTATTATTTCAATTCTGCTGTCAAAGATAAACATAAGAGTATATGGAATACCTATAGGTATGGGATGGAGTAATTCAATTTTAACAGGTTGGCTGTAAGTTAGTGATGCAAAGATAAAAAAATATTTATAATATATACGTAAGTTGACAACATAACAAATACCGAGGTTCTAACAAATTATATATTTATTATTATGCAATAAACCTTATGACATCTGTTATGAAAATCAAGAAAATAAATAGGACAGAAGTAAAACTCGTTAATGTTTCCAGCTGCGAGTTGGAATCCAGAAATAATGTTTCAGAACCATTTACGTATAACTTTTGTTTTCCCATTTTTTTAAGTTCATTTAACCCAGTAAATGTTTCATTTCTCCACAATTTACAACGGAAATATTGAAAAATGTGTGGTTTTAAACTTTGTTCATCAAATATACATACAATGTATTTGTTTAATATACTTACATTTACATATCAAACCAACAGTGTCAACTATGTCGTCATTCTGGGTTTTGAAGGTTGTTACATATTTTTTGCTAATAACATTATGTATGATCGTTTATTGAGTCGTGCGTTTTACGACGATTAAAATGATTATAATATTACGTATTTGGCAAAAAATGTATTTTACTGCTATCAATTGCAAACGAGAAAAAATATTAAATACTAGGGCATCCAATCTCGGGAGTTTTTTATGATCCCGAGATTTCAGGGTTCACAAGTGTTTATTAAGCGTAATTGTACGTTAAAAATTCAATGTGTGTACATTATAGCTTCAATTGGAATGAAAATATGTATGCTTTTATATATTTTTTGGATATCGGAACGGTTTTCTCAACGTCATTTACAAAGATACAGAATACAGCGAGACTTATAATATTCATAAGTTTTTTTATTTTATTTATTGCAGCTATTTTAAGGGTAGGGGGTTTCCAGATGGTATCCAAAAAGAAGACAATCCCCTCAATTTGACTTTAAAATAATGTCCTCCATTTAAAATTGGTTGGGTTACCTTTATATCTTTGACATTTATAATTTGGTGTGCCGCATATTTCCAATACAGAATGCGATATCACTTATTTCCACACCTGAAAGTCCATTTAAACTGTCTCCATTCCCTATGAATGAAGACTATTATTTTTATTGTATTTAAATATAATTTATCATTCATTTTAAGTATATACCTAAAATAGGAAAGAAAAATATCAAGGGATATGTCCAATATTGTTCCATATTTAGCACTAATTTTACAAAACTCGTTCTTTATAATCTATTTGGCGTGCTGTACGTAAAATATAATTTATAATGGAATTCCAACTTCGTATGTAAAGTAACATTGTACTTAAATATACTAATCATGAAATTAACGTTTTTATACAATATGAGAAGGAAGAAAATCATAATACAAAAGATCACAATTATGTAGGTATTATAAAAAAGTATGTACGTAAACCAACCGAGGTACAAGTTGTAGTTAATCGAGAAGTATTTAATTGGAAGTGTGAATTATTTTCTAGCATTTACGGTGAATACCGAAATCCCGGAATTACATGATTGACTTATTGACCGGGATCCTGAGATTGGATACCCTATTAGTTACTGTATTTAAAAAATCATCCACGCCACACATTTACCCATCATTTAAATGTTTGCTTGTCGATTTAAAAATGTAAAAAAGGGGTTTTATTGTACATAGATATACAATATTTTCAAAATGTAAATTCTGTAATATTGAGAGTAGTTTAGAATACGTAACAATTATTTGATTTATGCAAACAAATTTTCCATTTGTTATATTATACCAGCGGGTTATTCAATTTTGTCTCTATTGAAACCATGCTGACACCGTTCATGTTCGTTTTAGCGACTTCCTTTGACACATAAAGCCCCTCTATCGCCACCGTCTTGGCCATCATTGTTTTAGAAAACCTATTTGACACCGTACTTTCCCGCCTACTCGTAGGTGACCCTTTCTCTATGGTATTATATCTAAAACACTCTAGGCGGTCATATTATTTGTTTATGGAAAAGTGTGGCGATGGAGCGAGAATTTTTTCCCGACGCGAAAGTTTGCCATTAAATTTGTTTAAGAAAATCTTCTTCCGTGCATTAAGATTTTATAACAAGACTTTCATTTCGCTAGTAATATAATGGATATTTACGACACGTTTGGTACTTTATTTCAACGATAACATGAGGAAAGAAATGCGCTGAAGAAGTAAAATGATTAATTTACGATGTGTTTAAAAGTTTGTTATTAGATTTATTTTCATTAATTTCGTTCGCTTTTATAGAAATATAAAGTCGTCTGAATAACTAAAAATATAACTATGTGATGTTTTTTTAGCACTTCTTCATTCTTCGTTGCTCAGAGTTTTTGAATTGGACTGTTAAACACATAAGAATCCCTAGAAAATTTAACGAAGCTATCAGTGAGTTGCAAAAAACGATATCTATTCAAAATTGATTGAAATAAGTTTTATGACAATAAAGATCGTTTATTCAACTTTCCTAGCAAATAACAAATAAATTAGATGCTGCCCATTTATTGCTTAGATCTTCATCGCGTGTGCTTTTTTTTTATATTAATTTTATTTAAGTTTCGTAGTTTGTCCATTACTTTTGCAAAAAAAAATATAGTTGATAAAGTTGCATAAAATTTGTACTAGAAGCCCAAAAGAGAATACCTTTGTATTGTTTTATATGGCTGTGTTTGCGGTCGAGCGTTTTAAATTTCACAGGTAACTGTTTTAAAAATAGTTTTTGAAAATTCGGTTCGAGCAAACGAGCGAACGAAAAGTTGAGTTAACTTTTCTAAAATTACTCCAGCTACAATGGTAAAAGACAATTTTCATCACGACTTACATCGGCGCATTTCCTAATGCGATTACATACCTTTCTCTTTTCAACACGAGTGCGCTTGCTCTTCCGTCTCGCTTATTTCCTCGTGCGCCGAACATCTGAAACAGGAATTTTAAACATTTTCATTTAAAAAAAATCAAAAATTTATTTTGTTTTCTATTCCACGTTGTGACTTGAAAGGATAAATGTTGTTAATATTACAAGTAACGTGATTTGTTTAACATTTAAACATTACACATTAAATTTTATTGGCAGCACATGTGTCTTTTAAAAAAAAAATTAAATAATTATTTTTTTCATTATCACTTCACATTTTCATTTTAATGGACCGAGAAGCAACCCAATGCACTTTCATATTAATATTTAACTAAATATTACACATTAAGAGTCCATATTCTCCAAATTGGTAATGGATGTGGTAAAAACAAATCTGAATATTTCTAATATTAATAATTTACGTTATTTGATATTTTGTATGTGATAGTGTATATTTTTACATTCATTTTGTTATAATCTTTTATTTTTATAAGTTTTTTTTGTGCTCGGTGTCAACTTTGCTGTTACACCACACAACATAGCATTTTTAAATACGTACTCAAGCCTCTTAAATCGTAACTAAGTCAAAGCGTTCATAAATATTTACTGTCAGCTACAGTTGCTTGCACACTTTGGTATTCAGTAACTGTAAAGTGTTAATATAAAATACTTATTTTGTAGTGCACCGGTAAAAACTCCCAACTTTGCATTTGAATATTAGAGTTCGCTTTGAAGAAGATCGGAGTTGAAGACTCCTGCGCTAAACTTTTCCGCTTAGATGGGGGAAACATCTTGAGAAGCAGCAAAGAAACAATTCCCGTATAAAGAAGAAAGGAAGGTGACGGTGTTTTCACACCTATGAGGGTTTGCAACAGAGGGAAAGAACTTTTCACTGACGGCTATATATTATTTGACACCTAAGTGTGTGTGTTTTTGTACGTGTTGTGTTTCGGAAAGTTAACGTTAAATTGTTTCGACTATAGATATGTATCCCAGGAGCCGAATAATTTTCAATGTTTATCCTTGCACGTTTTTCAGCTAATGCTTTCGAAAGCAATTTTCCATTACCTTGGCCGAGTTGCAACAGCCTATGCTTGGGATTTTATTATACAATTTTAGAATATTTTTTCACGTAACACCACCGTTTCAAAAAATATTTAATTAAAGAGTATATATTCCTCTTTTATATTTATAATATAATAGTGCGAACGCCTTTCATATATGACGGTATTAAAATTAAAATACTGAATAGCTGTTCCTTAGTTTCCATGCTGACGGATTTATTGTTGTTTGTTTGCATCAGAATTTGCGTCACGTCGGAACTGTGTGTATTGTTTATATACACCGCGGACGTTTCGGTCATGAGATAATTTCATGTCTAAATGTGGATGTGATAATAATAAAACGTCGACATCTACGCCTACAAACCAGTATGGGTTATTATATTATATAAGACCAGTATTTATTACACAGCTTTGCCAGGGATACACCACGAAACAATTAGAAGTTGGCGTTATTCTGGTGAAAGTTTTACCAGGCCCGTTCCCAATGTGGAGCGTATGAAATACCAATGCAGGTATCTTAACATGAGTTTTCTATGAGAACTGACTGTTACGTAGATGCTTAAGTAAGTAGGGATAAAATGATAGGGCTAGGACAGACATTAGTGGCTAGCCAATTGCTCTCGCTACTCCCTGTTTTTAGGATAGTTAGGGAGGGAATTCTAGACATCACAAACATTCATGCCTACGAGCAGACATCCTTATATCGATTCAAAAATCAATTTATGAAACTGTTCGTAATCGAAGCCAACGACGTTGACCACTGCACCACGAACCTGATCTTATGTAACACCTAGCTAGCACAGTTGGCCTAGAAATGGCAGCCAGAATGACATGTGTACATGTCGCGTCGATACTGTTCACCGTTTGGGAGGAGTTCTTGTGGCAGACAGACACATAGATTTAATGTTCTATATTTTATATTAGTATTTTTACTCGGCTTTGCACAAGACGGGGTAGCTTATATTAGTTCATTTAACACTTCTCTTTTCCTTGTGGGTATTCTACTTGTAACATCCACAAAATGAGGATTTCATTGTTTTAAGTTTTATAATTTTAAATGATGGATAATTTTCCGCTCGATACATATTTTATGATTCACATGAAAAGTTATTATTTGTGACATTTATATTATAATAAATTTATAGTCGCTAAGCAAATTCAACAAATATTAAGGTTTTTTTTAAGTGGAATAACTAAGTCATCAATTTTAATTTTATATTACATATTAAGTTGTTATGACGACATGGCGGATTATTTATTGTAGAACGGTTACTAAGCAACCACTTGCTATTTTTTTTCTGTTGCTTTAGATTGAGACGTCAAAAGCATAACGTTTTCAATTAAAAATTTTGAGTTGAAAGTACTGTGCATCGTTTGGAAGGAGTTCTTGTGACCGACAGACATATAAACATAGAAATTATAGATGTATGCAAATATTGATGTACTGTACTGAATTGAACAACATTAAGAAGAGAAAGAAATCAATGCCAGCAGCGATTTATGAATTTGAAACATGTTTTTTTATACCATATCTGCTCCCTATTGGAAGAATATGGCCATCAGACGGTACTTTCAAGCTTCTCTGTCCTCCAACAGTCGCTTCGTTTCCTCCCAGGTTATTCCAGGTCATCCCAGCGTCCCGTAGCTCCACCTAATACATACTATAGATTATAGATGGTATTTAGCGGCCTTCCAGGGCGACGGAATCCATCTTGTTGGTAGAAGAGACAACCAAGATTCGGGTTCCCCTGGGGCATCTGCAGCACGTGTCCATGCCAGGTCCATCGTCGCTTTTATTTTGGACATAATAAGAAGTTGAAACATGTATTGAAATACATATAATTTAGTATTTAAAAAGTATTTGAAGAATTCAGCAACGAAAATAGAAGGAAGTGGCTTCGTATTTAAAAGTGCTTTTTTAAACTTCTTAATGTTAACAAACCGTATTAATGTGATAAAAGAAGTAATAATTTTTTGTCGCTGATTAAAAAAATAAAGTATAAAAATACGAAACCTTCTATGAGTTTAAAAGCAGGCGTTTCGCCGATAATAAATGTGTATAATGACATCACATCTTGTTGCTGACTTACGTACGCTAAAAGCTTTTTTAATAGAGTCACAATGGCTTATTGTGGCTCTCGGCGCTGCGATGTCACTATTCGCTACCATCATGGCGAGCACCTACTCTACCGAAGGTGTTTATTTGCGAAATAACCCATTCTGTTCATTATTTACATTATGCATGTATTTATTCGGTAAATTATGAACGATGTCTTTTTTATTAGAATGGTTTTCTAATGTGTGGTCAACAGTTTTGGGCGTTTGTACCATTAACACCACAGAATTTCCTGAACTGACACTCTCTTTCAATGATTTTTCAATTTTGGATTATTGAGATTTCGTACACTTCCATGTATTTTGTCACTAACGAATGGACTCGAACTGACAGACAGTAAACAGTGTCCAACGCTTATACAGAAGACACAAATGCGACAAATATTATTTACGAGATAAAATATTATACGTCTGGGATCCACACTGATACCTGAGTTAACATTTCAAGAATCGCCTTAATCCTTATTTGGTAAACAACACATTAACAGAGTGGCGAATTGCCGCTTTCCAACTACTTTTAGAATTACCAGTGATTTTACAATTATAATGGCATTGTGGGTTTCAACGGTATGCAATTCGACGAAAGGGTAAATATATACAATTATTCCACATTTAGTGACATCTGTTAGGTGTTTCAAGGTATAGGATACAGTAACGGAGAATTTGGAAGGTTCAGCTGCTCGTTCAGAATTGGCAAGGAATTTAACTGGGCTCTATTGATTTCCAAAATTTCTTGATAAAATAATTTATAATCCCCCATGTTTGATGCAACAGTTTAACCCCATCATCCGCATTAAACGTATGGTTCTCCATTAGCAAGTGATTTGCGAATGTCGAAGTTTCTTTTTGTAATCTAAAGTCAGCTAAATGTCTTGATACCCTTATATCTAATGTACGTGTGGTCGTTAGTGACAAAATACATGGAAGTGTCAAAATCTCAATAATTCAAATTTGATATTGAAATTCCATCAAGCAAACTCAGTCGATGTCTTAGATTTTTCAATTGATTAATGAGTTAGTATTCAACGGTCTTCACGGGCTCGACCCTGGCCCGTCCCGTGAGTCGGGTTCGGGCGGGTAAAGACAATTCAAATTCGAACTCGGGCCGGTCCAGGGTACGGAATTTAATTTGCAGAAAAATATTTCTGACTATGTTCGGGTCATGAGTCAGGCATAAGACAATACTATTCCTAGCTTAAATAATTTATTCCACATCCGTTATGAATATCGTTGGAAATATGGAAAATAATCGTCCTTTTTCGGGCTGAGAAAAATAAATCTGGGCTTCAAGTCGTGTTCGGGTAACAAGTATGGTATTAAGACCCTTAGGGCTGGGATGGGCCTAAAGATGTCGGGTTTGGACCGGGTAATTTTGTAAAATTTCAGCCCGTGCAGGCTTCTACCTCATATACATACATCGAATCCCAAAAATACGTTGTTGGGAAAGCGGTTAGTTAATTATTAGTTTTTTAAGCCCGATAATTGTTTTCTTAACTTCTCCGTAAATGAGATGTTTGGTGACTGAATTTAAACAAGTTCTTGTAAAACAAATTCTGTTGGGATTTTTTGATTAGAGGGGGACATGCAAAAAGGTATTAAAGGTCTCGTAACTATATCTAATGGCTCTCTTTATAGCCCCAATTTTAAGAACACATAATTTATAGGGACTTTAAGAATCCCACCCCTTAAAACAAATCGATATATGGAAGTCTGCAGTCAGTGTAAGTGTTAACAACTCATCCACAATTCCGGCAATCTTAAGTAAGTTTCATAATAAGTTAGAATCTGTGATAGTTTTAGTCTGCTCTTAGAGAAACACGTGTTCTGGTGGAGCATGTAGACTTCTAATGGAGCATTTAAATAGCGGTTGCATAATAAGAACTAGTTGTCAGTTATTCTTCATTATTAGTCTTAGGAAAGGAGGTGTGTGGGAAGAGATGCAAACATCATATTATACATCTGATCATTGAAATATCAATGTGTAAAAGTGTCCATTTGGGATTTCAAACGATTGACTAAGCAAACAAATTGGACAAACATTGAAAACACAATTATTATTACGGGATCAAATCGATATGCGCTGAAAAATTAATTTTTGTTTAATTTCGTATAATTTTGTGTGTAAGATGTTGATTTTTCCCGTGGTCGAGTGACTAACGTCTATGCCTTGGGATACGGTGCCAAAGAGTCCCAATTGCATGAACTGATTTTTCAATTGTTTTATGGATTTATGTTAGAATGCATGGATGTTTGTGATGTTTCAAATGATTTCCCAACAATCCAATCCTTAAAATGAAGCTTAGCGACAGACAGTGATTAATTAAGTTATTACTAGATAGTACTTTCCTAGTGCTATCATTCAATTCCTTACTTCCTTCGAAAAAGATAAGTTGAGCAACTGAATAACAAGCAGTTTTTGTAGACAAACTTCTGTTGAAATACCTCAATTAGGTGGACATATGCGCGACACTGGGAGCGGGCATGGTAAAAAAAATAAATTAATATAAGAAATGTAACATGTTTTAAAAATAAATGACCGAGTTTTGGCGGTATAAAAGATACACACGCAATCAGGTAACAGATGACGCATTCAGAAAAGGGGTTTCCCTCCACTTAGGCCCATTTAGAAATTTTTTCGTTGTTTTCTTGGAATACGCAATAGTGCATGGTTTGATAACTTTTACATGCTATAAATTTACCTTCAATACGATATTTCGTCGTTGTTCTGGAAGAAGACACTAACTGAAAAATACTAATTGTGAGTAATTGAACTTTTTTAGTTTTTTATTTTGTTTGTTTGTGCAAAACAGTTTTTAAGTAAAATTATCATTTGCAAAAATAAGTGTGTTCTTCCATACCGTAGAGTTTGAAATGAGGAACGTTTTGGTTTAACTAACTCAATATGTCATTTTTTCGATTTAGTGTTTTCTTCCAGAACAGCGACGATTTGTAATCGAGTGGTCAATGCTTTTGAGCCATCATGTAATATGTGTATTATGTTACATATACATATACATATTATATATATCGTCGGTGTTCTGGAAGAAAACACTGAATAGAAAGAATGACATATTGAGTTAGTTTTAAAAAAATTCTCTTATTTCAAACTCTACCGTATCGAAGAACTCGTGAACAACTTGTTTTGAGATACCTCCATTACCTATATTTATCATAATCGTAGTAGTATGAACAGGGGCATTCAATCCCGGACCCTTTTTATATTAATATTTAGACAATCCCGGGATTACGGGATTTACTTAATAATGCATAGACTAATATGCACATATATGTACACTGACGAGAAAGAGGTTGAGTTGTCAAGTGTTGTAGTTGGAGCACAAAATATATTGCTTTATTCTGAAAAGAGGTCGTGAGGATACGTTGAAGATTAGATTTTTATTATATTATAATAAATAAGTGCAAATTTTTTTTTACAATTTTTCGTAGCCTATCTGAAAATCTTTAGATACCCAACAGTTAAGAATCACTGAAAGAGTATCGGACATATTTTTTGATGAGATATCGATGATGTTTGGCCAATTAGTGTAACCCTCAAAATTGAAATTGTTCAGGAGAGAGTAAAAACTGTTTTTATCGAAAAAAATATATGGTGAGTTGCGTTACGAATCTTTAAAATGTACTCATGTAAATTCTAACGTTTGCAAATACGGCTTTATACCTAGGGAGTGTAAATATAACAATGGTTTACATCAAGCGCTAGGGTCAGAATTTTTAAACCTAAAACAAAAGTAAAGTGATGTTTCCCTTCCAAAAGTGGTCAATTTATTTTTCTAATTTACATCATTTGGTTGAAACCTGCTCTTTTGTCTTTAAAATGATTTCCAATTATTAAATCGTTTTTATATTTTTTGAGGTTTACATATATTGGCCAAAACACAGTCGATATATAAATTTTTGTTAGTCGAAAGGTTTGTTTAATTGTAATCTTTTAAATATAACAATATACTGTGTATATAATAATTGTTAAATGCATGGTGCATTGGCGTCAGCTATTATTCCAATTTATGTCCTTTGTGAATAGATAAATAAATGATATTTAGTTTTAACGAAAGTTAAATTACATGACAGAATAATCTTAGGAATTCAATAAAAACTTTTAGATACTCATGAAAAATGACAGAAATTTGATAAAGAATTTGGATGGCAATTCACGTTCATAATGAAATAAAAATAGTTCAAGTCATTCATCGGAGATAGGCTGAATTTTACGCTTCATTTATCAGCTGGAAGTTTTACTTTGACAAAACTTGGCAAGGGTAAGTAGTCGTATCACAGAAAATCAATACAACAATTCCATGGAGAGTTTTATTTCATACTAAAATAGTTCTAAAAATATTTTACGACAATTTTTCCATGTGTACCATCCCTACAGGGGTTGGCAATACCGGAATTGCTATAAAATATTTTGAAACCCGGGATTTTTCCGTTTGCTTTCCGAGAAAACATTCTGCTTAGAATTTATTTAGTGTACATTTGACAATTGTACGGTAGACGGTAAATGAAAAAAATAACGAATAGAATTATTGAGGGAAATAAGCCAGATATAATAATAATATATTGATATCAGAAAACACAATTGAAAAACAATACACAAAACTCATCGCTGAATATCTTCAGTTCTCTAGATAATGCATTGACCAGCCAGACAGCCTTTGCAACTATCTTCTAATGTGATCAATGCGAACAACAAGTTTTAAGAAGAAAATAGTTTTCTAATTACTTCTGCCAATATCACGTGAATGTATTTAAGTTTTTAATCTTGCGAACTTGAGGATTATAAACTCGATCCCGTATAATCTGACACAATACATTAAGTACCAAAGCAAACACAGGTTTTTGGGGTATTGACATTGAAGGCAAAACACACATATTTAATCACTTTTAAGATATTAACTGTCAATTCCTGATGGAAAAGCATTTTATTTTAAAAATAAGACGCAATGTTTGTACTACTTCCACATATTTATAATAATCAGGTACGGTTTCACTCATCACAAGCATTATCAAATGATAAAAATAAAATCATAACTGGGCTATTTATATAAAATTGAAAGTTAACAATTTCAAGGTATATACAATAGTTGGTTAAAAAACTATGACGAGAGTTTACAGGTAATCAAACAAATTACATATAAACAAAATTAAATAGTCTACAATTAAAATGTTAAGGACCTCTTATTAATCAGAAATCAAAAATTAAGTCATATTAAAAATCTGCTGTCTGAGAAAAATATAATGAGTTTTAAAATAATTCGTAAATAAATACATACTCATTAACAAAAATGGTAAATGGGAAATTTTAAAAGAAAGTGAACCATTTTTAAATAATGGAATATGTAATTAAAGTTAACTCTAAACAGCGCATGATAAATGGGGAATGAAGTTCGGCCAGGAGCATCCAAAAGATAATTGAAAAACAAATTTAAAGATACCAGAATCAATTCTTAAAAGCGAAATTATGAAAATAGTTTTTTAGATATAATACATAAGCATAGATTAATGAAACGGGTATAAAAGTGGAGAATATATATATCCGTATATATTATATAATGTTGGTTGCTATTTCGGCATCACAATATGGCGTGGTACCGAAGTGTTTTGTATGCCTATATTTATAACATTACTATTTTATCGCTCTACCATGAAAATACCAATTCAATCAATCAATCACTAGATTCCCACTTGAAAGCAATAAAAGACACACCAATGTTTAGTATTGATTTATTTACACAAAATTTTTCAATTAAAATTATTTTATTATTCCCGGGACTCGAAGTTTTGAAACCCCTAACATCGAACAATGTCGTAATATTATTATTATAATGAGACGTTTTCTCAATCTATCATTCGGTATTATAATTTTATACTTTATTATGATGTCCTCTGAGATTTATGAGAGTAAAAGACGGTTTGAATATACATACCAAGTATAACTACACATTTCAATGTGTTTTTTTTTTGCAAAGTTTCTTTATAATAAATCTATGCTGGGAAAACTAATGAGTGTAAGCACAAACATTCAACTTTGCAGTGGAGCAAAAACTGTAAAAAAAAATGCTAGCAGGCGAAAGGTTAAAATATAATGATCAAATTTAAATCGTATAGTTTTGTGTCATTATGTGACACGCCCTGATATTTTTGCTAACATTTATTTGTTTCTTGGAAGGTTGGAATGATCTAGAACGGCATTCGAACACTTGTAATATAGCAGTTCTCACAATAATTTCTAACAAACGTTACCTGGCCGACCGACTTAGAGTCATTAAGGAGAGAGTGGTTGGTATCCGACCGGTTAATTGCCTGACAACAACGACAGCCACTAACAAAAGGAAGGGGCCTACTTTGTTTGAAGTTTTAATTTTTATTTTGGCAGTCAGTCTGGTTTCGGAGGCCTCCGCCGGATTATTGTAAAGTGTTTTGGTTTGTTTTTAAATTGGATTTAATTTAAATTTAAAATCGTTTGTTGCGTCAATTGTATTATAACTTAAAGATAAATTCATGTGTTAAGTAAACGTAAATTTCGACTCAATTTTATGTTTTACTGGTAATTTTTGTGTATTAAACCACTGCATCTTCATTAATAAATAAGAGATGAACCGGACTGGAAGTGGTGTTTGATTGAAATCCTAGACATCCTGGATGGTGATAACCAAGCATTCGCCCCTCTTCGACCGGCCATTCTCATATGGTAAAAGTTGATATGTCCGTTTTTGTCACGTTGGGTTTATTCTCCAAATAAAAGTAATCAGTCAGTATGTGGTGGTAAAATTTGGTGTGCAAGTCACATTAACATACCCAGTGAATAATCGAATTATCCATTTTATTTGAATATTTGATAACTTACCAAGGATCATATTTATTTTGATGTAAGATAAAGTAGAACTGTCAACTTCTGCCATAACGCCACAGAGTTACAAGTAATAATCATAAAACGAAACGAATGGTCGCGTTATTGATATTCTTCTTTTGAACTTTTTATTCATATTTATTATACATATCAAAATGAGTTTTACACATTTACTATGTTTTTATAACTTTCGTCCATTCACAACATTAATGATTATAAGACCAAATTTTGTTTATATTTTTAAATCACTCTTTCAAAAATGGACGTATAACTCTGAATTAACAATATAGCATCCCATAGAAAAATGTTAAGTTTATTGATTGAATTGGCATTTACTTGTCAGAACTCCGTTGTAATAGAATAAAATATCAAAGTATTTACTTCTACAAAATTTTATTGGGTAGTTGATATCTATTTCGGCTGAACGCCATCGTTAGAACAATACTCAAACTTATTTTAGCTTAGCTGTATATACTGTTTAGGAGAGATAGACAATATTATGTCGTCTCACGTATTCAAATATCGAAATATTTATTGAAAATTATATTATTTAAGGCATTGATTGTGTTTTTGGAAAAAGAGCTTATGAGGGATTATTAATTTATCATTAAAATAAAGGCGTTGAAATTTTATTAATTATGATTAATTACATGAGCTTCTTGTAATGGCTTAAGGCGAATAAGTAGGTTTTATTTTCATTTCACGAAAATCGTTAATCGTTTTCCGTCACCTAAAAAATATGAAACGTTGAAATATTTTTTCTTTCTTTTAGTAATTGCACTCTCCAAAGTATTTGTTTACACTATTTATTTAAATGGAAATAGTAAAGTTTTCAAGCCTGTCTAGCAAAGAGTTGACTAGATTAGGGTTTATTGTAGGTTATCGAGATTTGATGTCTGTGAGAAAATCGTAGAACAAAGTATTTTTAAGAAAGTGATCCCAAGGGAATTTGCAATTTATTGAATCTAACGATTCTATAAAGTTTTTTGAAATGTACAAAAGAGTTCGTTTTCTCGCACTTTTTCTGATTGATATTTAAAGTAGAATTATGCTGAATATTTTTTTTTTTACAAAAAATAGAGCAACAGAATAAATCTCAAAAAAAAAATTATAAGAATAATAAGTAGTAATTTTTCGGTATATGTTTTTATTACATTCCATTGTGATTAGGTTAAGGAGCTCATTGTTTGGTCAATAAATAATTCCATAAATGGTCAGTAATAAATAGTTGATGGTCAGTTAATTATTATTATTGGTCAGCAAATAATTGCCAAGTAAATAAAACTTAGGTTAAATTAGGTTGAATTAAAAAGCTGACCGTTGTATAATGAATATCTAACAGTTAAATTTAATAACTGACTATTCTATATAATTTAAGACATCGACTGAGGGTGCTTGATGGAATTTCAATATCAAATTTGAATCAAATTTGACTCGAATGCCTGAAGATGCCGAAAGGCGAAACCCGGGTCGTTAGTGACAAAATACATGGAAGTGTACAAAATCTTAATAATCCAAATTTTTTATTCTATATAAATTACTGACTGTTAATTTTACTAATTGACCACGTCAATACTGACTATTTATTATTTATTACTGACCGAAAATTGAAATAGTTGCTAATAAATACAGGTCATGTATTTAATGTTTATACACAATAAAATTGTTTTTAAATAGGGTATATGAATTGATTAAAATTCATTGACGAATTTTTTCACCTCTTAAAGAAATGCACGATATCCCTTGCAATTGTCGTCTAACATCTAATACGATCGACGAAAATAATAATAATGTAAAGAAATCTATCTGCCTATTGTAATTGTGAGGATCGATATTTTTAATTGCTTCAGAATTTTAAACTCGAAAAGAAAAATTAAAATTCATTTGAAATCTTATCTATTGTCAAAGTTTTAAATTATATTTCGTAAACTAAATAATAGATTTCAGTAAAATCCAATTCTCAAATAAACTTCAGATAGGTAATAAACATACTAATAATGTTTTATACATTTCGTTTTATTAATAATGAGTTCGAAGAACAATTTATTTCTCGCACGTAAACTAGAAATTATTATCGGAATGCTTTATTTCCAGAATTTCCGATATCGGAAATTCGGTTGTATTAATTAATACCCTTTATTAATTGAGTTCGTAACAATTGTCGCACAGTTTGATAAACACTGATAGTTCAGTTAAAAACACTGTTAGAAATAATGAATTTGCTTTGTATCGTATTCAATTTATTTTAAATAGTATAGCTTAGCTCGAGTTGTCAAATTCGTGGTCGAGTGGTCAAAGTCGTTGGCTTCGGTTGCTGTGCTTACGGGTTTGAATACCAGTACGAAAAGTTTCATAAATTTATTTTTAGATCTATTAATGGATTTCTTTTCAAAGGCATGGACGTCTTTGGTGTCCCCCCACCCATTGAATCATAAAAATGAGGTGTAGGGAGAGCAATTAGCTTACCACTAGTCGTATCCTAGGCATATCTTTCTTTCTCTACTGTTTTCGCAAAAGCGAGGTTAAGCACAAAATAACAAGCAGTTATTGTAAAACTGGACATAATAGTTTCACTCAGTTTTGGTTACTGAAACAAAGGCTGACTATTTGTGACGAAGGGAGAAAAACGAGTGGAATAAAATGTGACGCCACTAAACCATCATAATACATAACACAAGGGGGGGGGGGGGTCAAAAATAGCTAAAATCATGTGACATGATTAATGAATGGTCCCTTAGGCAGAAGGTTTTTTTAATGAACAGTCTTTTTTTGAATAACGTATTTCACAAAACATACAAACTACAAAAAATCGATCCATTCCGAATATTTGCGATTAACCTTTTCTCATTTAAAGTAAAAATATTGTCAATTAATATGAGCGCTCTATTTAATTTCTGTTGACGAACTGTTGTTGCGCTATTCAATAATTTCATCCCTGGCATGTGGGCTGGTGGGCTGGAAAACTCTTGATGAATTTATAGCGCAAGGTCTAGTAGGAAAAAAATCCTCGATATAAATATAAATCATAAATTTGTGAGAGTAATATTGCTTTTAATGAGGACGTAAGAATTTATTGCCTTTCTTTGCGCGGGATCGGGTATGTGCGTGTAAATTATTTTTAAATTTTAATAATAATTATTGTTGAATGCGTTACGTCAGTTGTGAAATGCAAATGAAGAGTAATGCGAAGGCGAAAGAATACTTTGACAATAATGCTGACATATGAAAGTTTTCTACCGTGTCAGTTTAATGTGAAGTATTAAGACTCGTAAGGGAGTACTATATTTAAACGAGTAAATCAGAAGTTTAACTTCTCTTTTCAGAACGAATGAAGGGAGAATATTAAGGGAGTAGAATAAGTCTGGGTTCCAATGCTAGAAGTCTCTTTATCAGATTTTGACCGTGTTGACTTAAGTATCAGAAAGTACTAAAAAACATCCATTATTTTAATGAAAGTAATCTCTATGTCAACCGATTTAAAAGAAATGGAATAAGAGACAATCTATATATAGTATATGTCAAAATAATGTGTCGGCATATTTTACACCAAGAAAAACCTATATTGGGATTTACTGGTACAAGTCTGGTCTATGTTCACTTGGACAGCTTTAGCACAAAAAAATCACCACGTAACGTTAAAGATACAATCGCCTGTACTTGCACTTATAACATTAGGCTCAAGAAGAAAAATAATCATTCTACTAGTAGAAGCGATGAAAACATCACATATAGTTACGTATCCATGCATTCGGATACAAGTCAATTGACAAGTCATTGTATTAAAGTTTTCAGACGGGTATTTGAATAGAAAGAAGCTTTTAAAGGGAAAGAAACACAAGACTCTACGGGGCTGCAAATCACGTATAATTTTCATATCAAAAACTCCAAATAAAAAAACGAGAATTCTGCCTTTCTTAAAAGTTTTTGATGATTAGCTGAGGAATCGTGGACGTGAATAGTTTATTCTCCCAAACATAGAACTAGCCTATCAATGATGCCTGTCACTGGAAGAAGCTATGACATTGTTTTTTCATGTAGATATATTCCACGTGGGTGTTTGTTGTAGAAAAGTACTATGTCCTTTTTTTATAAGTAGATTTGTCGGAATTTTTTCGGTAGAATTGCTTCCCAATTTTTATTTAATAACAGTATTTAATACCTGTTTTTATATAATATTAGAATAAATTGAATTTATAGGTAAATAATAAACTCGTAAAATTGAGAGAGACCACTTCTATAGATTGATATTTTATAAAAAAAATGTCATGGAGAATAATATTAACTGCCTGTCGTGACTGCAGTGAGTACCAACTGAAAACTTATATGTTGGAGCAGTGGTTCTTAGCTTACGGATAGTGACCCAAAACTGAGTTGATGGAATATTTAGTTCGTAGGATCGTAAAATATCTATTGTCAACAAAACAATATTCTTGATGTGAAATTTGCAAGTACCATCTGCAGTATCAGACAACCCGTACAAGATTTAATGAACTCGCAACTTATCCCCAAGTAAATTTTACATTGATACAATCTTATTATTGATTTAATTATTTCGGCGTCCACGGAGCACTTGGTAGCGTCGTTGGCTAAGGTTACGGATGTCTCGGGTTCAATTCTCGATGCGGACAGTTTCATAAATTGATCTTTCAATCGATTTATTGATCTGTCCGTAGTTTGAGCGTTTGTGATGTCTAAAACTCCCTCCCACCCAATCGATATTCATGGGGCGCAAGCGAGAGCGATTAGCTAACCATTAGTCCTGTCCTAGCTCTATCCTTCTATCCCTACTCTCTTCGAAAAAAGAGAGGTTGATCAACTGAGTAACAAGCAGTTCTCATAGAAAAATTCTGTTAAGATACCTCCATCACGCTCCATGTTCGGAGCAGACATGGAAAAAAATTAAATTATTTGAATATTATTGTATTTCGTATTATTAAAATAAATATAATTTTGTTTATATGTCGTATTTTACTTGTATTATGTTGAGTTGCAAAACCATTATGACTATTTCGCTAAAATGGGACACGGCTCAAAAAGGTTAAGAAACGCTGTGCTAGATAGAGAGTGATGGGGAGTCAGTGTATTATTTACGATGGCAACTCCGAAGTATGAGAGTGCTTTCCGCGCCATCTGTTGTTGACTTTTGCAAACTATCGCTTCGGTTTAGTGTGTTATTAGTTATTACTTTGCGGTTACTTCTGAGTATTTTTTTATTTAAATAAACCAATATCAAATGATTAGTTTAACACCGAATAACTAAAAACCAAAACCAATTAATCAAAGCAAAATTATGGTGCTATTAGTTACAAACATTATTGGAATGAAAACTTTCAAGTGATTTATAGCTTCAGATCTTGAACAGTGACATCTGTAAATGAGAAAAAATAGTTAATGTTTATTTTTTCCGACTTATGTATCTGTGACAATGTGCCAAAATATGCCTTTTTGGGATTTGATTATCATACGATATTTTTTAATTGTCAAAAGCTGACATGTCTACAACAAAAAATACTATCTCTAATTCAGTATCACCGAGCATGATATTTCACATTACTTAAAAATCATATTTCATATCACATAACATAACAGCTTCTGCGGTCTTTGCCACAGATTTACCTAATAAAACTATATCAAGGGCTGCAAAACGAGCACCCAGTTTCCTGAATATTACTATTTCCAAGATGGATACAGACAAACTCTTGATATCTCTAGCTAAGTACTGTATTAAAAATAAAATATGGCAGTTGCAGGTTTCGAATGGAAAAAAATGAAAAACCCCTTATGAATACTGATTTGAGGATTTTATTATATAAACTTTTTGTTTTCAATAGTTCATCTCAACGAATATGCCAAATTGTATTTTGATAATTATGGCAAATAAGTAGATAAAATTCATATTTTATTTAATAATTCTTTTAAAATTGAATTTTACTTTATTAACAAAATATTCCAAACTGGTAGCCTTGTGTAATTACAGATATTTTAAAATTTTGAAATAGATCTGCCGCCAACCTTTGCGGTTGACGGTTAGTGAGAAATTATTGTCGCCCATATCGGTGTGTGAGGTAGTCCGACTTCTATGGCGTTCGATCGCGTTCTTTGCTTTCATTTAGTGTTGCCAGCTCGTCCGTGCTGTCTCTCGTATTTATTCGTTTCCCCACATATAATATTGCAATATGTTTTGTTTTAAAAAGGTCATATTTAAAACCTAACATAAAATTAAAATTGATTTTCCATAAAGTTACCGCTGAATCCCTCGAAAACAATCATATAACCTATTACCAAGGAAGAATATAGTATGATATAATTTTGTGGAAATGGCTTAGAAGAGACTGTCTAATTTGTAGAACTGTTCTAGAAACGTATATTACCATATTTAATTGACAAAGTTCTGAGTGTGTGACGACTTCGAATATTTGCACTCCACCCATGCAGTCTTTGTCATTATAACCGAAATTAGATTTTACTCCAATTAGCGGCAGAAAGTTCCACAAGACTGTGAGCAACTTGAACTCACGGCTTCGGTCAATAAATATTTATCTAGCTCGTAATATTTGCTATGAGAAGTTTCACCTAATTTTGCGAAAGGGTAATTACAGTTTTTCGTTAAATAGTGATACCTTACTAAGCACTATTGAGGTAACTAATTTAACTAAGTGAATATTTAAGAAGTCGAAAGAGCTCACTTCTAATTGAATAAACGTGGTAATTGATCGTCTTCATACAAGAAAAAGTGAGAGAGTGCATTTTTTATTTATATTGGTTTGCAGAAGAATTTTCTTAATTATGATTAAATGTTGCTTAATGTACATCTCATGAATATTTGTTTTTTGGCTGCCGACGTTACGGTATACGTTTATAAAAAGAAAAGTAGCACATAAATCATTAAAATTGAAAACTGACATTCACTCAAACCCTGATTTACGTTGTACAAATATAACATTGATTAAATTTCGCATGTTGTACGAAAATGTCTATAAAACGAAACAGTATGGTACCAAGAAAGAAAAGTGACGAGGTTTTGAAGATTTGAATGTCTAAGAAGGAAATATACAATCTAATATTTAAAAATCAATGTGGGTTTGTTCGTATCTTATGCACTGCCATACCGTTCATCCGATTCCGATAAAATTTTGTCAAGTTATTGCTTGCACTTGCACGAAGGATATAAGCATAGTACCATCAGGCCCGGCCCTGCCCGAGCCCGACTCTCAAGTTTTTAATTTTTAACTTACAGTGGGTCTTATTATATATAAAATAATTTATTTTCAGTCAATTGATCTGTTATAAGTTATAACGCTCACTATGGCTGAAAGTAGATCAATTTCAACAGTAAAAAATGAATAATTATATGTTACGTATTCCAAATACATAAAGAAGTAAACTAAACTCGTCGCATTCCCACTAAGATAAATCGAAGAAAATGAAGAAGCTGAAAAATATTTCATCTACGACTTTACAAGCAAAATGGCTGCGGCTGGTCGCCATATACACCGCCAACACGCCCACAAGCAAGCACGTAGCCGTATAAGTATGTGTAATACATACGATTAACGCTGTGTATCGGCAGTTCAAATCTGAAATTCAAAAGACTTAATATTGAGAGTTCTTGTCAAAAATATATTTCCATGTGTTTTACTTGACATTTATATAATCTGTTGCCTAATCTCTCCACCTAAAGATTTGGATTATTTTTTAAATAATATATTCACAAGTGTTTTCTTCTACTTTGGCCGGAAATACGAGATAAAGTCTTGGACATGTAAGCATGTCCAGCGCGTTCATCGGGTGAATACTGGTATTTTCCATATCTTTGATTCCGGTATTTCAGCTGTTTTTTTCAAATTTAAATTGTTAAAATACTGTTGATGGAAAATAAGCAATATCGAACTGTCAATATATTGATTTTCGATTGAACATAAAAAAAATATGGTGCATATTGTTTCTGAACCGTCATATAGATATTTCCTAGTTGTTTCTTGTAAAAGTTTCACCTATTATCGAAATCGTGACCACAGTCAAGATATTATTGTTAAAATTTTGTTTAATTATCTGCTATGTGTAATTGGTAACGCTCATTTTATATTTACACATAGTGTGTTTCGGTTTTTAGTGTTTTTTATCTGTTTTTGTAATACTGGTATTTGCCATGAAATACCGAACTACCGGTATCGCAATTCCTATGTTACCCTGATCTGTAAACAGAATTTTACTTTGACGAAACAAATGAAGTAACATTATTCAAATATTGTTTGGAATAGAATTTATTCAAATTGTCAGATACTATCAAAAACAAGATGTAAAAAGTGCTCTCAAATTTATTTCTTTATCTTACGCACAAAACGTGTAAATTCATAAAGATGTTTATTTATATTCTCAGGGTATTCAACGCTGTACGTTTATTTTTATAAATATAATTCATTTCCATCAAGAATTGACAGTCACAACTTAAAAGCAATTACATTTTTACTGACTATTTACAGTTATTCATTAATGAGAACTTTGACAACTTAATAAAAGACACAAATTTGTCACAAAGACAATTTTAATGTTCCTTGTTTTTAACAGTAAAGTTTCCATCGATATTTTATCGATACTCTGATAAAATATCGTCATAACTTAAATATGGCTTTGTCAGTACAGTACGGTAAAATACATTTGTATGTTTCGATTTTTTGTGAAAAATGAAATTTTAAATTCAGGAACATCGTGTCTTTGTATGTTCTTTAAATGTAAATTGTAAACTTGTAAATTGTCAATTTTGCTATACCACTAGTTGTTGAATTAAAAAGTAATAGATTTTAATATCATATTAAAAATATTCTATTTAAATTGTTTTGATGTAATAATTTTTTATGATTATTAATGTACAATTTATTAAAAAACATGTTTTTTGACTTATGAATCCACTTAAGTAGAGGTGCGATATGTGCATTTGAAAAATAGGTTTTTTTAATGTAAGCCGTAGATGGACGGGCCAATTTTTATCTAGTGAACAATCACAACATGCTGAATTATCATTCGAAACTAAATTGAAGTGTTTTCTTCCCTGGAAAGTGACTCATGAAATTTCAACAGCGTAATAATCTTGCTGTCAAACATCATTTTATTACTCCATCAATTGAGGGTTTATTTTTCACCATTTTGAATTAGGAAATAAAAAAAGCCCTTCAGCAAAGATGATCAGTGTTCTCTGAGGAGTTTTTGTATTTTGTTTGCGGACAATGTGTCCAATCCATAGGGGTCACCGAATCATAATAGTTTGACATCGTTTGGCTCACCATAGAAGTTGAAAAGTTTTAGTTATAGCGGTGTTGGAAAATATCAATCTGAATAAATGGAGAAATTATTTTATCAATCATCTTATTATAATAAAATACGTCGCTTCAAATATAATAATTTTGTTAAAAAGTTTTTAAAATATTAAATTAAATTATTTGAAAAAGATATTGGTAAACGATTTGAAAGAAGGAAAAATACGATGATTCATTAGTAAAGAAAAATACGATAAGAAACGAAGTTGGGAGTTTAGAAAATTGATACTAAATATTTTTTTCCAAAATTAAATGTTTTTTTAATACCCATACCTTAACACCTGGGTAGTAAACCTAGGGCACGCGTGCCAGAGGCAGCACGTACGAAAATTTAACTATCATGTGAACGATTTACAAATCCAATTTTTGTTTTTTAATAATTCATGCATACAATTTTCGGACTCGTTGTTTTATCTCATTTTGTTTCACTTTGGAACTGAGGTATTCATATAATCGAGTTGTGAGTCATTAGTTTCCGAAATGAATTTTATAAAATGTAGTTTAAGAAATAGGTTGACTGATGAATCTGGTGGGACTTTTATATTACTAAAAGTGACAAAATATATTTAAGAAAATGTTGTATTTTTATCCAGCTTAAAGATTTCATGAAAGAACTAATTAAATAATAAGATTTAATTTTTATATGACGGTTGAAAGTTCTCACTAGCTGAGAGAAATAAGCTCTAATAATTCTAACTATGGAATATTAATACAAAATTGTGTTGAGATTAACATGGAAACAATGAAAAACCAAATAGGTACTCTATACGCAATATTCAAGTTTGCTATAAGATGATGGTTCCATAAAATAACTTAGGTAGTGAAAAAACAGAGTTGATTCCTTCTGTCTTCGCCTTGGGAAGACAAGACCCACTTTGTCTCAGCCGGCAATTGAAATTACATAAAGTGCATTCGGTTTACATTAAATTAAATTCGCTAGCTTTGTCACTCGTTTCCCGATTGCGGACAACTAACTGAGAAACAGTGAAGTATGGGTCTACGCCGACGCCAAATAACTTATCGTAGAGGCTTCGTAGTCGAGCGGCGTAGCTGTTATAATAAGAAAGTTTCAGCAAAGCTTGAAGCTTATGCACAGATGTACCTTAAAAAGTTTGAATTTCGTGTAGTGGATATTGTTCACTTACCAATGTAATTGTTGCAGAATTAATTAATGGTGTATGGTTTATGGAGTAGTGTAAATGAAGTAAAGAAAAATATTTTAGATGGATTTGACTTTCTAGAAATTCATATATTTTTTTTCCATGTCCGCTCCCAATGTGGAGCATATGGTCTCCTAATGGAGGTATCTTAACGGAATTTTTCTACGAGAACTGCTTGTTACTCAGTTGCTCAACCTCTCTTTTTTCCATGAGAGTAGGAATAGAAGGATAGGGCTAGAACAGGACTGGTGGTTAGCTAATCGCTCTCGCTACTCCCCGTGAGGATGGGATGGGTGGAAGGGAGAACTCAGACTACGAACAGAAATCCATAAATCGATTGAAAGGTCATTCTATGAAAACCGTCCGCATCGGGAATTGAACCCGAGATATCCGTAACCGTAGCCAGCGACGCTACCAACTGCGCCACGGACGCCGACAAATACATTTATACAAAAATAAAGTTGGTATCTTTGTTATTCTATTTTTGTGTAGCAAAAATGACACCAAGGGTATCCGTTTTTGATGTCTTTCTGTTTGAAATTTTCGCCTGAGGAAACATGAATTGCTTCTTTCAGCCTAACCATAATAGTATTGTCATTGAAATAAGCTAAAACATTATTCAACGAGATTGTTTCGGATATCAACATATTTGGCGTGGATGTGGGTGAGTTCAGATGAATATGTTTTTATAGAAGATTTCTTCTATCTGAGTTAAATTTCTGTATAAGTACATGGTAGAGGTTTGTATGAGCCCGGGCTTTTACCACCCCTGAACGACTAAAGACAATTCAAATTCAAGCTTGAGTTGGTTCAAGTATAGAATTTAATTTTCAGAAAAAATTCGGACTATGCTCGGGTTATCAGTCAGCCATAAGGCAATACTATTCATAGCTAAAATATTTATTTCCCACGTGTTATGTATATTGTTGGAAACATGGAAACAGTAACACATATTGTTTGGAAAATTAAATGAATTTCAATATTGAAAGAATCGGGCTGTTCGGGATGAAAAAATTAAGCCTGGGTTTTGGGTCAGGTTCGAGTAACAAGTGTGATATTGAGACTTGGGCCTAATGGTGCCGGGTTCGGATGTTTTATGATTTCGGCTCCTTCAGATCTCTAGTACATGGTCAAAATGTAAAAGTAATAAATAATAATAAATTGATACGATTATGTATTTGATATAAATAGTTTTTTTTAAGTAATAAACATTACTTTCAAGTTTTTATTTATATTGTGAAAGCGCTTTGCCATACTTTCTTGATACTGTTTATTAAAGCCTCCTTATACCTGCAAATTCGCTGAGTAGTTTGAACAACTCGTTAGGTTTTAGAACTTTCACAGACTTTCATTTGGAATATTCTAGTTATAATAATGCAAGAGCGATAGCTCACTTAGAATCTGTCTTTAGCTTAAATATATTTTAGGAGCCTTTGTAATTTAAGTGAATTATTAAAATATAATTGTTTTTTGCGTTTCAAACCACTTGATACTTTTCTTCAAAAACTATTTTACTTGTTAAGTAGGTACAGACTGTGTCTAATACCCTTACATTGCTGAATTTTTTCGCGGTGTTCGTTTATAATTACTTTGAAAAACTTCTTACGAATACTGACTGTGAATCGTTCGTATTGTAATGGTCTTATGAAAAAAAAATATACGACTGTGAATAACGATTTCGTATTATCACCAAATTGCTATCACATAAAAAAATGCTGTTCTATTTCCGATGCTCTGATTCCTTTGCGGAAAATAAATGATATGTTTATTTTTCAATCTAAAGGCGACTTTGTATCCAGACGCCGTTTGGGATATTTTCAAACCTTTCACATTCTTGGACAGAGATTGCTGGGCACCTTTCAAGCTTATCATGTGGAAGGTTATGTGACTGATTTGTAACCACTCCTCGCTAAAATATCAAATGCTGAATTACTTTATAAGGAATACATACACTCTGTACACTCATTCAAAAAATACTTTGATTTATTTTATTTGTATGAAAGTCAAAAACTGGAGCCTAATACTAAAAGTGCCTATGCCAGATTTTGACCATTTTGAAATACCAGAAAGTACTTTTAAATATTGATTCTTTTAATTTTCGAAGTCCCTATTTAAGATTAATGAAACAAAAGAGAATTATTTGTCAAAATAATGTGCGTTACACCAAGAAATGTCTATGTTGACATAAGCAATTAAGATGTAGGGATTTACTAGTACAAAAGGCAGCTCTAACACAAAAATCACCACAGTATTTAATAACAGTAATGTGAAAGATAATAATATTTATTGTATTGAATAATACACAATCGCCTCTACTGAGCAATTGGTAAATATGGCACAGGAACTTGTAGCGTTAGACCCCGTAAATAAGCTTCGTTGTTTATTAGAATATTTGCAAAAGTTGAATAAACTGTTGAACTGAATTGTTTAAATAAATTTTAACTGTTTTCGTAGTAATTTAAATGAAAGTTGTAAAGTTAATGTTTGGTCGGCCTGCTGGTATTTAATCATTACCTTTATTATGCATGTTGGAGTCATATACCCACACGAGGCAGCAATTATTATATCGTTAGGCACACGAGCTTTATAAGGGCTTAAAGCTTCGTCTTTTATGTCTTATTTATTTTATTAGCATGTCGTAAACGTATCAAATTTATTTTCCACAACCCTTATGAATTGCTACGGCGACATTCGTATGTATTCATTCATTGTAAGCTTTGCCACTTGGGTACCATAATAAAAAAACACGTTAATTGATAATAATTACAAAATAATAAAATTTAACTATTTGTAATTTAAGATATCGACTGAAGGTGCCTTGTGGAATTTCAATATAAAATTTTGTACATTTCCATATATTTAGTCACTAATTACCCGGGTTTCACCTTTCGACATCTTCAGGCATTCGAGTATACGAATGAACTCGACCTGACTGTAGTTAGTAAATAGTTCAGTTCCAGTTGAAAAGAACTGTCAGTACCATGCGCTGTTCCATGCTACAGTATTTTTTTTACCATATCCGCTCCAACTGTGGAGCATATGGCCTCCTAGTGGAGGTATCTCAACAGAAGTTTTGTACGAAAATTGTTTGCTAATCAGTTGCTCAAAGGGAGTAGGGATAGAAGGATAGGGCTAGGACAGGAGAAGTGGTTAGATAATCGCTCTCGCTACGCCCCGTTTTTAGGATTGGATGGGTGGGAGGGAATGGTTCACCAATTTTTTCTTACAATTTTCCTTATTCATTATTGCTTATTGCATTGGTAATGTCATTAAAAAATTTTGCTCAGCTAATGGATTTTCAATGTAGTTATATTTGTGATTTCAGATTATTATTTATTGATTTGTAAGAGGTCCATAACATTTTAATTGTAGACTCTGAGAACTGTAGAGGTTTTATTTGATTTATGTGTAATTTATTGTCTAATCTGACGATAACGTGTCACATCTAAAACGCGCAGTATTTTGGAAAAGATGATTGTATGTAGTTTCATTATTACTTGATAATTGTTTGTTCATTAAAGCATAAGAATTTAAATTACTCACTTACGAAATTCGTTGAGGTGGCTTATAAAAATTCTCCACCGTAAAACAATGTGTACGATACAAAAAATAATGATTTAGTTTGAAAACAAATATTCATCTGAAGGTATATTTCTTACGTCAGAAAGCTATACTGAAATATGGGTTCAATTTACATGTATGAAAATGTTATTTTTACCGATAATCAAACGATTTCGTATTCATAGAGTCATGCATTTCCATCCCACAAACTTTCTGGATTTGGATTGCAAACAAATGTATCGAAGTTTTCGAATAATAAAATATTGTCTACAGATAAGGAAGAATTTTAGAAAATACGTCTTACGTAGTCCACTTTAAAAGTTGGTACAAGAAATGATGAATGAAGGAACCGTCATCATCATTATTATTATTGGCTCTAAATGCAATTTATCAATTTTCTGATACATTTCTGAGTCCAGTAGGTATTTGAATCACTAAAAACAGCACACGTTTCAGAGGACTTCTGAATAAAATTTGTCGCCTTAACTGTTTGCAGCGATTTGTAGCACCACACCTTGCGTAGGCGAACGCGATTACAACCCGGCTTAAAGCAATCGATGCGAAACGTGAAAAACGGCAACGCAGTCCTACGTGCACACTATCCACTCCCGATCTTCCAGCCACCGTTCGGCATCGTGCATTCATGAACGGACACAAGACTTTTTAATTTGAAAACACATCAAAAATACATCGACGAAGTTTTGGCCAATTGTTGTAACCCTTAAAATTGAAATTGTTCAGGAGAGAGTAAAAAGTGGTTTTATCGAAAACATTACTTGGTTTTGCGATGAATCTTTGAAATACACTCCTGTAAATTTTCATGTTTGTTAAATTTGGAATTATACGTAGGGAATGTAAAATGCTGTTTCCCTTCCAAAAATGGTCAGTTTTTTTTTTCTAATTTACATCATTTGGTTGAAATCTGCTCTGTTGCCTATAAAATGAGATCCAATCATTAACTCATTTTAGTATTTTTTGAAGGTTACATCAATTGGTCAAAATACAATCGATATTTAGAAAGATATTTTCGTATGTAAGACATCACGTATGTAAAACACCGCGTAATAAAATAATAAATATCTTCATGTTCTGTGACACACCCTGGTTTTTTTGTTAAGTTTAAGTTTTATTAGGGCCTATAAATGAAATCGCAGTGTTAACGATAATGATTCCTAGAAATCGGTTGGACTCTTGTCGCTAAGGGCGCTCGTTCAATAGCCGGCGGGCACGTCCGCTGGACGAGTCCATTTTTGACGAAAAGGGGTGGGTCCGCCAATGGAGAAGTCTTTTTAATTTTATAATTTAAGACATCGACTGATGGAATTTCAATATCAAATTTGGATTATTGAGATTTTGTACACTTCCATGTATTTTGTCACTAACGACCCGGGTTTCGCCTTTCGGCATCTTCAGGCATTCGAGCACACGAATGGACTCGAACTGAGAGACAGTAAACAGTGTCTAATGTTTATATAGAAGATACAAATGCGACAAATATTATTTACGAGGTAAGATATTATACGTCTGAGAGCCACACTGATACCTGAGTTAAAATTTCGGGAATCGCTCTAATCCTTATTTTGTAAACACCATATTAACAGAGTGGCGAATTGCCGCTTTTCAACTTCTTTTAGAAATACCAGTGATTTTACAACAGGACCGTGGTATTTCCTTTGTCCGCCTTTGTGACAATGATATCATTATCTTTAATTTTAGTTTTAATATTTTTAGAGTAGCCAACTCCTCATTAAACTTATTGTAATTTTCGTTGCTGTTTAAGTAATCTTTCTTAAGGATGCGAGAACAAATATGTTTGCTGGTTAAATCTTTATGTAATGCAATTTCTAAATCTATAGCAAGGTTTTCATAATCCGATTTTCTATTTGGCAAAGGCGGACAATATTTAAGACCTTTTGATAAAAGGCTCTGCTCGTCTTTTTTTTAAATTGATTTTTTTCAATTTGATTTCAATTTAAAAAAAAAAGAAGAACCGGCCATCAGATGCGGCCATCATTTTAACTCAGACCATCCTTTCTCATATAAATTGGCTGCTTTCCATTCTCAGGTTCACAGATTAGTCACTATACCTAGAATCTGGCATAGAATTAGTTATTTAGGTTGCATAAGCTTTAAAATTAAAAAACAACTCGCTGATAGTGTTAGACCGGCGTTTTATTGCAAAAACTCTCTAGGCAAATTACTTATTAACAATAAAGATAGAGTAAACTTTAAGAACAAATCTGGTATTTATAAATTACAATGCAATGATTGCCAACATTTCTATGTGGGTAAAACCACACGTACATTAGATATAAGGGTATCAGAACATTTAGCTGCCTTTAGATTAAAAAAAGAAACTTCGACATTCGCAAATCACTTGCTAATGGAGAACCATACGTTTAATGCGGATGATGGGGTTAAACGGTTGCATAAAAACATGGGGGATCATAAATTATTTTATCAAGAAATTTTGGAAATTAATAGAGCCCAGTTAAATTCCTTGCCAATTTTGAATGAGCAGCTGAACCTTCCTAATTCTCCGCTATTATATTCTATACGTTGAAACACCTAACAGATGTCACTAAATGTGGAATGATTGTATATATTTACCCATTCGTCGAATTACATCCCGTCAAAACCCACAATACTATTATAACTGTAAAATCACTGGTATTTCTAAAAGAAGTTGAAAAGCGGCAATTCGCCACTCTGTTAATATGGTGTTTACAAAATAAGGATTAGAGCGATTCCCGAAATTTAGACTCAGGTATCAGTGTGGCTTTCAGACGTATAATATCTTACCTCGTAAATAATATTTGTCGCATTTGTATCTTCTATATAAACATTAGACACTGTTTACTGTCTCTCAGTTCGAGTCCATTCGTGTGCTCGAATGCCTGAAGATGCCGAAAGGCGAAACCCGGGTCGTTAGTGACAAAATACATGGAAGTGTACAAAATCTCAATAATCCAAATTTTTAATTTTATCTGTGAATAGTCGATTACGATCTGTCGAGCCGGGAGAGTCACCGGCCGCGTGACCCGCACCGGTGACGATGTGAATTGTTTGTGTTTGTTTTGAATTGGACGTAATTTAAAATCGTTTGTCGTGCCATTTGCATTATAACTTAAAGTAATTTCAGTTGTTAAGTAAATGTAGAATCAATTTTATGTGTTAGGAATAGTAAAAATAAATAAGTGTTGAACCCGATTTGAAATGATGTTTGTTTGAGATCCTAGCCTTTCCAGGACGTTCGATAACCAACCATTCGCCTCTCTTCGTTCCGGGTCTTCTCATCTGATGTATCGAAAAGAGGTAAATATAATATATAATACATGTTATAGGATGTAGTCATAAGTTACTAAATTATGCCGATCCTCTTTCTCTCAGTAGTGAATGTTAATGAGCTTTGTCCACTTGGCTGCGGGGTCACGGGTTTTGTACCCTCGAAATGAAACGTTCGTGTATCGAATTTTCAATTAATAATTAATAAATTTGTATACAAAAGCATGGAGTCTGTGATGTTTCCCCCCCCTTTCCATCCATCCAACCATTATTTGATACTTAGAATGAGGCGTAGATACGGCAATAATTTAACTACATTACTAGTCTTTGCTATAAAAGTTGAGCGACTGATTTACAACCGGCTCTCGTTAAAAAAATCTGATACTAATGATTAGGAGTGTATATCACAAGTATGTTGCTTATTGCGAGTGGACATGGGTATAAAATACGTTTATTTATTAACGTTTAGAAAGCTTTTATATTTGATGTAATTATATGTAAATATGAATTGCAAAGCTTATACACATGCACACCATGGATTTGTAATAAATTGAATCTAAATATATTGTATCAACGTTGTCATTTTATTTTCTAATGAATGACTTTGTTTTCATTGAGCTCAACACTTCTATTGTGCTAACTGTCAGTTCTTGGTGGAATGGCATTATATAAATAAATATAAAACACAATACAATTATTGAAATCGATTGAAAATGCTCGCGATGAGTGTAATTTAAAATGTAAGTTTAATAAAATTATAGAATTAGTACAAAAAGTTGTGTTTTTTTTTTGTAAATTTATTGTTCATTATAAACAAATTTAAACATCAAAAATTACAGAAACAACGTCTTAAGACTAATGCCAGGGTTTTATAATAAGCCTCAGTTTAATCTATTTATTTTCTGGAGTGTTATTTGAATTTAATTTTAGTGTTGATGGTAACTTTTGCGGGAACTTTTGGGTTAATTTAAGGTAATTATTTATGTTCCAAGTAATTTTTAGGCCTTTGTCAATAAATATTAGCATAGATTGACGTATCTGACGGGTAGTTTTCTCGCTAGTTTTAGATTTACACCTTTACGAATAAAACTATCCCAACCTTTTAACGGCTGAGGGGAGTGGACCATAAGAGACACGGTCACTTTTACACGCGTGAAAGTGTCAATAAATCTACCCCTGAAAGTGTATTTAGTGCGCAGAATAGCATCCCTTCGTATACGTGACGACCCCTGGATTATTTCGACACCACAATACACACACATTAGTGGAGCGTGAATGGCTTGGCGACCAATGCTACAATTTCTACTACTTAGCGATTTCAAAGGGCTCGTCCGCAGCAGACGTTCGCCATCTTTTTTTGAAGTGATAATATTTCTTTATTATTAATGGCGGTGACATTGTGACTTTCATAATATTAAAAAAATATCATAAAAATATTAAACAAATATAAAGAAGCGTAAGAGTATATAAATGGAAACAAGGTTAGAAGTGGTAGGAATTTAATGTATTGTAAATATTATTCACGAGCGTTTTACGAATATAAATTAATTGAACTTTCTTATATCTAATTATTTAAGACTCTTTCGTTTTTAAAATTATTATCTACCTTATATTGTAACTCTAGATTAAATTTATTTTATGATTATTGGTAAAATTACAATGGAAAAATGATGTTTAATCTTGGTTTCAAGATTTAATAACTATTTTAGAAAAACACAACTTGATTTCTACTTCCTTGACATTTTTTTAAAAGTAATAATAAATATAAATATAAAGTATAAATATTTTCATAAAAAATATGGAAGTAATACAAACCAAATTGTGTTTTATTTTTTAAAATATAAAGTCTTTCCACCAAGAATTAACAATTAACACCTTAAATGTGATCATATAAATAGTTTTAATTTTTTAATATCACATTTTATTGATACAAAGTCGATGTACTGAATCTTGGTTTATTAAAGAATTTCTTCTTTATTACTATAGATACAGATTTTCTTGAGTTTAATTAAAATTTGATTTAAGTGTTGTTAACCATGGATGTAATTCCATTCATTCTTTCCTAAAAGTGGGATTAGCGAGAACAATAAGTAATTGATAGTTATTTTCTAGTCACATCATTACAAAATTTACATTTCCAAAAAAGTGAGCTTGAGTGATTATATAACCAATATTTTTCCTGAAAACAACTTTTATTTAAATGCTGCGTTAGAAGTCTCTGTCACTTTTAAGATGTTAACCGTCAATTATTGGTGGAAAGTCTTTATATTTTGAAAATAAAACACAATTTATTTTGTACTACTTCCAGTTGATAATGCTCGTAATGAACGATACTATTGCTGATAATTATAAATATGTGGAAGTAGTACAAAATAAATTGTGTTTTTTTTATTAAAAAAAGTCTATATACTGAGTAACAAGCTGTTGCTAAGTATTTTATGGAAAATATGATAAGCCATGGATTGGCAGGGTTTTATCCACGACTGTTCGTATTTGACTAAAATAAACTTTGAGCAACATTAGAATAATATTTACTTACTTAATTTAAAAAGATTGACAATCATCTGAGTGACAAAGATTTTTTTAAAAGCGTCGCTTACCTGTGATTAAGACCTCTATCATTGTGTCAAAGTAAAGTCGTACCAATTTTATTTGAAGAGCAGTTTTCGTATGTATTCCTAAGTTAGGCTGAAGAATTAAATCGACCATTCTATAGAAAAGACAGCCGAAGCTATCGAAGACACTTTCCGCAAAGTTTCCCAAACTAAACGTGACATTTGTGGCCAAACTTGAGCGTGGGAGCGACCCGTTATTTGCCAACCCCTGACTCGCCGGGCGTCCATTAAAGTGCTTTTTTATTGGACTCAATCAAAGACCTCTTTAGTGCTACTATACAATACGCAAGCCACTAACTAAGTTTGACGGATGAAATTGCGCAGTACTGCAGAGGCTTACTGAGTACGTATACATACGGTAATAAATCAGAAGCAAAATGAAGAAAGTACAAATCATTAATCAGACAATTATGAACCTTACTGATGTAATAAAAAAAATAATTTTCAGTTGACATGATTGTATAATATTATGGTATTTGTGTGTCTTTTTCTAGATCATTTATTGTGATATCATTTTTTAAATAAAGATGTACTACAAGGCTATGGAGTCACACCTGAAATTAATGAAATGGATACAATTTGGTTGCCCCACCTCCACCCATTATGTGTATGCAGCAGCTGTTTCACGGCCGCCTTCCATAACGCAATAACGATCAAGAAAAAAACGAATTTACTTCTCATATTCTTGACTCGATGCAGAGCTGCACGGGACCGATCTTTAAACCACGAACTAATGTGCTTAAGAAAAGAAAAGATAGAGAAAGAAAAAGAAGAAAAAGTGACTTGCTCAGTCACCTAGTTTAAGCAATAGTAAGTATCTTGTAGAGAATATGCCGTAGCGCTGGAGTTTAATCAACTCCGCGTTGAATCTAAAGAGGAATGGAGAAAATCCCGCTCCCCATATGATGTTGCAAATTTATCGAATGCCTCAGAGTTGGCCTTGGTTGAGATCAAGTCAGCGTGGCCTATTGGGCCCGTAAGAGGACGGACCACAGCAAACAGCTCTTCATTCACCTCGGGGTAGTCCCACAGTACGTGATTAGCGTCCTGATGATTGTATCCACAAGTGCAAGTGAGTTTTAACCAATTTGACCAGTCCAAATAGCTTAACATTGAACACGCCATGGCCGGTTATAAACTGGCAAGTCCAGTACCCAAGTGAAAAATGGATACTGTCAAAGCTTGCTAACTGCATGCTACGTTTGTTACCGTTTACTTACCCATATTACGCGTTAAAAGTGAATTATCACAGACAACCGCCAAACAAACATAAAAAAGAAATCACTTTACACATTTATATTGAAAAATACCGTTTGAATTGTGTGTTTAATAATTTATATAAATACGAGTACTAAAATATTTTTTGCATCTTTGTAAAACTTTTAATACACCATTTATTTCATTCAGGGTACTTTTATCCAATATAAAACCGTAACTTTATATACTTACGGTTAGCAGGGACACAAATATCTTTTATTAGTAATTGTTATAAAAAAATACCCGTTTTCAAAGGCAGTTAATTTTCATGATTTTCTGCCCACTTATATTTTGAAGCACATGGAGTATTTCCACATATGGTTTTAAATAATAATTCATTGCAAGTCAGGCAAGCTAAGCGGTTAGGTTACAACTAATATTTCACTATTATGGAAAATTAATGCATCAAAGATATCCATTTATTTGAATTCAAATCCATAAATTGATTTAACAATTAATGTTTGAAAGTGATCTTTCTAGTACTCGAGAAGTGAGATAAATTGATTTTTTGTATTGATTATAATAAAAATTCAAGTTTTCATTAAAAAATCATACAAAATATTAATAAAATATCTTTCAAATATAGAAAAATACATCATCTATGTCATTTTGAATATAAATGTTATTTTTTATATATTGAATCAGTAAATGGATGGAAAATACACATCTTACACTTTTGTTATTTTGTTTTTACGAATTTATATATTAGTCAGTTTGGGCCTGTAGCTGAATAGTTAATGTTGTTGGCTTTGCTTGCAGTGTTCACGAGACTGAATTCCAGTATGGATAGTTTCATTGATAGAGTAGTCTGTGATATCAGAATTCCTCCCACCCAATGAATCCTAAAAACGCGACGTAGCCAGAGGGATGAGTCAACCACTAGTCCTCTCCTAGCTCTATCATTCCATAATTTCTTTCTCTGAAAAGACGACAAAATATCCGACACGTTAAATATTATTATCTGTAAAACAAAATATTTTGTATTTGTTTATAATAATTATTAACAATTGCAGTAAAACTTTGATATAATCGATTTATTCTGACGAGGGATGTTAGTTAAGGACGAAAACCTGATAATTAAATGAAATATGTTTGAATGTGTCGTTTTCATTCACACATGAGGCTTGTGAAGTTTACATAAATGGATGGAAATGTCGTACAATTTTAAAATTATCAAAGATCTACGATGATTTAAATGTCACATAAAAGTTTTCTTAATTTACAGTTTTATTGTTTTAAGCAAGTATGCTTTCCAAACAGAAATTAATAATTTTTTTTTTCAAATATATAGCACACCCATTATATTTTTGATTCCAATTACATTTTAACGATGCATATGACCGCCTGCAATTGCAGGAAATTTTTATGCAATTATTTTCCCAATTAAGGTTAAACGTCATTATTAACAAATCAGTATTAAAGTTAACTCAGATGTCAATGTAGTTAGAACTAGACTAAATGTGATAATATTTTTTCTTAATTTGTCTTACATATAAACGAAATGAACTATTTACTAACGTGTCGCTAGTGACGAAATGCATAGAAATGTACAAAATTTGAACGATTCAAATATAATATTGAAATTCCATCAAGCATCCTCAGTCGATATTTTAAATTAATTTTTTTCAGAAAATACACTATTGTATATTTTTTATTATTTGAATTTAAGCATGTTGAATTTTAATTTGCTATATTGAGGTTTTGTTACTGTTATTAAAATACCAGACGAGATTTCCTTAGAATATCGCTGTCCAGCTCAATGAATCAGTTCAGTTGATATAATTTTATAAGGCTTACTTTCATAAAAATAGTTTTCACTTCTAACGAATACATTCCACAAAAAACAAATTCTTTCAAATAAAAAATAAAATGATCCCACATAAAAAAAGATATTTTAACATTGCATAAATATATTACAGATATTTTCACATAGATGAAATAGTTTTCATAAACTACAACTTAAATCACTTTTTTAAAAGAATCCGTGACTAAGTGGAAACAATTAAAATCAATGTTTGAGTGTACTAATCCAAAGTGAATACTATCTAACACAAAGTGCAACTATTTATAACCCATTTTATAATAAGCAATTCATTTTTTAATCATTTTGACATTTCTATCTAAAAATGATCTTTCGCTGTATTAATGATTTGTGTCAGGATATTAAATACTCTTATTTAATTCTGAGCACTTAAAACAGGCATAAATCACAGGCTAATTGACTGCCAGCCCTGCTTTCTTCACGGCCAAAATGTCCCGTTTTTATCCTTCCATCCTTTCTTTCTCGCCAAACTTTTTATCATTAACGTTTTCCTTTCAGTGGTTTTTGCCATCAGGAGCGTTGACGTCTGATGGATGGCCAGCTAATTGGGGGCGAGCGACGGAAAACTGGGGGTCGTGCACCCCTACCCTTTTACTATGCGGAGAATGGTGCTGTTACACACTGTGACTTAAAAATACTTATGCATATCGTACTATTTGAACAAATAAAATATGTCTGTCTCCCCAGAAAAGCATTTCGTAGTTTTTTTTTAATCAACTCTTAGAATTTTCTTTTGTGATTAGCTTTCTTATTACCTGACTCAACAAAATTAATCAACGGGTCTCACACTTTTTTCGCTTAAATCATGATCACATATACTAGAATTATAGTATTTTAATACGTGGTATATAAGCGATACAAGTTGGTTGCCCGACTTCCACCCGTTATGTGTGTTAGAGCTGCACAGGACCGATTTTTAAACCACGCACTATTGTGCTTAATAAAAGAAAAGAGAGAAAGAAAAAAAAAGAAAATGTAACTTGCTACAGCCACTTAGTTTAAGCGATATTAAGTATCATGTGTATCCGTATACTGAACGATAACTTGTTTTAAGCCTGTTGGTACAGAGCTTTTCTTCAAAGATGCTATTAATATTATGTATACAAAGAATGAAAAGAACGAGAAGACAAGCCATTGATGTATGCTTCTTCCTTAAAACAAGAACCAATTAAAAGAAGGAGAATCTTGTTGATTTCCTTACTTGGTAAAACATTTTTGAGCTTATCAAATATTATAGAACATCTATTTTTATAATAACGGCCATTAAAACAATAACGGCTCAATTAAAAAGTCGACTTTATATTTAACTAGTGAGTACCAGGCATGCGTTGCAATGCCACTTTAAGAAAGAAAGTGTTCGTGATTTAATTTTTTTTAATAAGAAACTTATGTAACGATGCAATTTCCTCGTAAATACGTATTTAGTTTAAATTAAAATATATACAAAAAAAACTCTTCAAACTTACTTATTTTTTCAATAAATCGATCTGGGGAACTTTATATTTATATCATTGTAATATATTATTGATTAATTATTTGCACAGTTGGTTTGTCTCAGCCCATTCAGGGTGGCATTAGAGCTTTCGAATCCTGCGGGCTTATTAGCGGACATGTGGAACGATCTCTTTGTCGATAGATAACGACGTCGGACAGATGGCGAAGGCTTCGCGGCAAATAGGGCGTCGGCGTCGTGGCCGCTAGTCATGCGGGCTGACCGGTCAATCTGTCAGATTATGTGGCCAGATGTATTGGTCGAGTGACTCTAGAATGATGCGTCGGCCAACGCATGGCTGGACCTAATAAATTACCCCTCAAGGGCTGGGGGCTGATCGGTAGTGGGCGCTGACTTTGAAGGCAGCATATGCGTACCGATATTTCATTGATAACAGTTATATAGTTGTGAATAAACCTTAGTGTTGAGTGATTATTATTGAACATTTACATTGGAATACAAAACATTTATGTATATTTACTAGTATTTCTTACCCGACTTCGCCCGAGATAGAGTACGCTTATATTAGGTTATTAAATTTGGGCGTTGGCTAGCTCAACCTCAACCGTACCTATTTTGTTACACCCATAAAATATATTCGACCAATTAATAATGATGTTACAATTTGAAACCAGCTAATAATAAAAGATGAAAATTTTGCCACCTGCACTCTTGTGATGACGTCGCAGAACTTTTCGATAGACAGCTTGTTGATCTGCATTTAATAATGAATCCTACAGCGCCACAATTTAAGCATACGATCAGAGTCATACGCTGATTCTCGATGACGATTGCAGATGCCCACCGAGTTGTACGAATTTACCAAATCACAAACATGAAGCTCAATATTTAACTCAAATATTTGCGTTCGCATTAGTATCTCAACTGTCACTTGCAGAATATATTAGTATAGAGCTGTTGCTAGGCGGTTATTATTATTACTTTTTCATCCTGTATTGACACGTCAAAAATATCGGGTATTCAGTTTTAGGCCAAAAGTTAAATGTTGAGAGTTGAAAGTTGAAAATAGTGTAGTTGAGCTAACAATTGCAGCCAGAATAACACGTGAAAACTTCACGTCGCTAGAGTACGCCGTTTGAGAGGAGTTGTTGTGACTGACAGACATACGAACATATAATAATAGATTCTAATGGAGCTTGTCTGAACATAAACTTTTCTATGAGAACTGCATATTATTCATTTGCTCAACATCTCTTTTTCAAAGATAGTGAGAACAGAGAAGTTGAAACGGATTTTCGATATCAAAACCATCAATTTGTTTGATCAGAAATCCATAAATCTATTTAAAAATCAATTTATGATGTGAGCAATGCAATCGAAGCCAACGACATTCACGACTCAACCGTGGACTCAGCTAATATATTAATTACGGCAATTTTGAAATAAAAATAAAATTATATTTTGACTTCGTGTACAAGATGAAATGAAATTTTTTGTTAAATGGCGAATAAAGAGTGTTTTTTTAATGTTATAGTTTTTCAACATATGGTGCTTTAGCGTCATCCAAAATGTCACGTATTATCGTACTTTTCAAATAACTGCACCTTTAAAAGTTATGCGCATTCAAAAAGAAGAATATCAAATTAAATTAAAATTGGGCCAAGACTAGATCCCTGAGGCACAAATGCATAAATTGATTGAAAAATCAATATGTAGAAGTGTATTTTTTACCCCATAAGTCCAATTAATTAAATCCAATTGCAACCAATTAAACAAAAGCCTAAGATGGTTAACCACTTGACCGCCTTGACAGCATCACTGAAAAATAAGCATTTTATTTCGAAATCTTTCTTGTTGCAAAATTGCGTATAAAATCATTAACCTAACAAGTTATAGATAATCATAATTATACAGAGGAGGCCAAATAATTTCACCAGTCCTATTCAGAATAATCTGAAGTATATATAATATATATTATACATGTATTAAAGGTCCCTAGAGACCTTTTTACATAACGTACATGTATACCCGTGGAACCTTCGTACAGGCAGATTTATGCAGTTGGGCCTTATTTGCTCTTGTTCAGTTTTCCTAGCAAGGGTTGAAAGAATATTGTACCATTATTATAATATGGGGAGGTTTAGAGACTGAGCAAAGAGTTAGGCGGCGTGGAATGAAACTACATACTAACATTTAGTATGACTTCATTGCTTTTGCTTCAGTAAAGTATTTGTAAAAGTGGCATTTTTTTAAATTAGCTTTGTAGTTACTTTGTTGAAAAAGGTTTAAGAAAAACGGCGAAAGAATATTACTAGAGATAATCGAACAGATTTACTTTAAAACTTTATTTGATTTGAAATTGAAACGTCAAATTGCTTGCTGTTTAAGTTATTGAATTGAAACTAGTAAACATAATGTACAATTGAAATTGATAACTTAGTTATTCCTCTGGTTGTGTTACTAAATGTAATGCGTTTTGCTTTTGAAAGGAGTATCTTCCGACTAACTATATCGCAAGGTTATTTATTTCTAAGGTAAACAATGATTCTAAATCTTAATTAAAAATGAAGGGTAAGGTGGGCTAGTTTTCTTCTACTGAACATGGAGAAGGGGTAAGATACAAACAATAATAGTATTAATTAAAATCACCACTAATTAAAAACTTAATTACTAGTGTTTGGAGGTTAAAATAATAATGGAAATAAATTTAATAGTGGTGAGTCATCTGTTCTGAACGAATTTCTACAATGTTATCGCCGAATCCATCTAAAATAGTAAACTTAACATTAGTAAATTTGGATTATTGAGATTTTGTACACTTCCATGTATTTTGTTACTAACGACCCGGGTAATATAAATTATAAATTATATTAAATTAACATTAGTAATATACCATATACTTTTGAATCAACTTTAAAAAGAGCTAGAAGTAATCACCTTGAAGTAAAGATATGTGACAAAGATTCATGGCGTTTACCTTTAAAAAAAAAATATTCTGTGTGGCTACATGCTACATGGTATCAAACCTGAGATATACTACTTGACAAGCTTGAGTTTTTAGAGCTGGTCTACAGAAATTAGTGTTTGCAGCGTGGTTTGCAGAGCTTTTTATGATTACATCGCTTTTGTGTAGAGTATAATTAAATTGTCAAAAGCTAATCTACAATAAGTATTGTTATAATTAATGAATACTTTAAACTATTGAGTTTTTAAACTACTGCAGTCAAAATTAGATGAGCCTTTAAATAATTTACATTTACACATACTATTATATTCATAGAAATCGTCGAGACAAGTTGTCACGGTAGGTAAATTGTCCGTTACTCACTTCAACTACATACCATTTTTTCGTGATGTATACGTTGTTTTAGATTAAAAACGATGTAAATCAACAGTAGGTTTATTGTATGTACGTATGGCCTATTGTATGTTATGGTATGAACGTTATTTCCCGGCAAAAGTGTTGCATAACATCCACTAAACCTGAGCCGCGTTCATTACGAGGGGAATAATGATACAACGGCTGGTTTGTTATGTTTTGACGTCGAGCAAATGACACGGGTAAAGGAAATTTATACCCCTGGGTATAATAGAAACACTTAAGGAATATATGTGATAGTAATTATAATGCAAAATATATGCAATATAAGATTGTGACACCGATTTCACTAGTTAAATGTAAAAAATTATTATATTTTAAGCGTTCAATTTTTGTAAACTTACGTGAATAATGTTTCTTCAAGTGACTGCACATTCAGGCAGGTCTAAAAAAATATTTTACTCTGCATTATCGACATTTCCAAATAGTTGTGACATAGTAGACGCAGTTTTTGACTTTCATATTTTCGTTGTTTTTGTAAAAAGAAACACGTCTGAGGATCTTTTGAGTAAATACAGAAATACTTATGGGACGCCCGTCATAGATGATGGTATTGAAATACTGAATCTTCGAGCTTCTTCAGCTCTTCGATGAGCTTTCACGTTAGCGGCACGCCGGGATTTTGCAGCTTTCGGAGTTTGTCTCGCTATCCATCTCAAACGCCACTGTTCTTTAGTTTCTATATTGACGGATTGATTGTTATTTTCGTTTGTTTACCTCGGAATTTGCGTCATGTTGGAACTGTGTGAGAAAGTTTCATATCTACATGTAGTATGTGATAAAAATAAAACGCATACAGACCGGTCTAGGCTACAATATATAAGATGTAGAATATGCGAGTATCAATAAGATTAAAATTTAAAATGTTTATTTTTTATTTTTTAACTTAGGGTGAATTATTTCTAATTGTGTTTTAGGTGATGAAGATCGAAAAAAGGAACATTTAAAGCGAGCATGAATTTACTCTCATTTCGCTTTACAATAATATACATTGTACAGCAATATAAAAACATTCTTATAATTGAAATAAAAACCGAATTATTAATGGTGGCTTAACAAAAATAACCAACATATTGTCGTTGTTCTTGAAGGAGACACTGACTGAAAAATAGTAAATTCAATTTTGAAATATTTGAAATGCTATACCTTCTTCATTTAATTTGTTTGTACGAAACTGTTTTTAAGTAAAAGTGTAATTTATGAACACAAGTGTAGAGTTTAAAACAAGGAACGTTTTTGGTATAACTAACTCAAAATGTTATTTTTTTCGATTTAGTGTTTCTGTGTGCCGAATGAATTAAGTCTAAAATTGATACTTTTCAGGAGAGACAAAACAAGATTTGCATTTGTATGAAATTTGATGAAAAATATGATGTTTAAACGTGAATTTTACTAATTCAGTGGCATTGATTTAACTCGTCCTTTTTTTCTTATTGTAGTTATTTTAGAATATTTAGTTTTCCTTTCGCACACAGGTTTTCTTCCAGAACAGCGACATTATAAATGAATTTTTAAGTGATTGGAAACAGCACAAGATTATTTATTTCTCTGTTATATAATTAAATAACAATTAAGAAAGATATAAGGTAAATATAATGGTAGTTGACCATGTACCGTAAGAAACGTATACGCGGGATTGCTCTAAATTGTAGAGTTCAGACAAGTGAAACCATCTTTTGTCGGATTGAGGAACTAAAACATCACCATATATGTCATTGGGGTGTCATAGCGGCCATTTGAAAACAACACTTTATGCATTAAGTATTTTATTTTTAATTTCTTAAGAGAATTGTTAAAGATAACAGTGAATGTAAGTACATGCTACATAATTCAACCAAGAGTGGTCTTATAAGAAGATATGATGAAAGGTTGCCCTCTGATTAGGCATGGTCTACTACTGATAAAAAAGTGATCAACTACTGACACAAAAACATGATTGTTAAAAATTGAATACAATTTTTTTGTAATAGACCCTTTTTAATTTTTGTCTTATCATTTGATCCATTATAAATACACTTGCTTTGTCATCATTCGGACTAATGCTAAACGTTTATCGTTATTTTTGTTATTTTTTTCTCTTAAACGGTCAACTACTGGTACGTTTACCCTAACTTAATAAATATTTATTCAGATGCCCAATCTGTGCCGAATGGAATAATACAGTATTTAACAAGGGAAATTCTTAATACTAACCAAAGCAAAGATAATATCATAGAAATCATTGGCAACTTTGATAATTGTAGTAACTTTATTATGGTTATTATAGCACCTATTTGTACAACTAATAAATATTATGACTAAATAGTTGGCGAAGTAAACTTCACAAAGTCGACGATTGTAGCGTCGATAATGAAGTTTGATATAATATTATATTATTTCAGGGTTTAATGTTTTGTTCTATTGTTGCAATACAACTAGTTACAACTTTGGAAGTTAACCAATAATGGTAGTTTCTCTTTAAAACGTTAGGTAACTAGTGGAACAAGAATTCAAGTATTAGCTTCCCCTCCAGCTATATGCAGAGTTGTCTACCAAAGATAAATATATAATGCTATGGAATTATTCGCAGATAAGCTATGATCTATTAACTGATGTGAATATATAAGCGCTTAAGGAGGGTGGTAATACTTCAGTTGTTCAACCCCATACTTGGGGTTGTTAATGAGACGAAAGAAATTTTCGTTAAAGTGAATATAACAAAATGGATATTGTCTATGGTGATATCAAATTAAAGTTGGTTTTCATAGATTTTAAGAGCATTTTTTCGTCAATAGTTTTAACTTGCAGATATGATCACTTCATTATGATGACACAAGATTTTTTTAATAAATCAAAAAATTTTGAAATTAAAATAAAATGCTAAACGCATCAGAAACATTTTCATGACTTTTTCTAAAACAAAAAGACTAAATATAATATTAAAAAAATGCCTTCATTTTTATATATTATTATGTAAATTGCCATGTAATCCAACCACTGTATTCGAATATGGTTAAATTCGTAAAAAATATAATATATAATAGTTTATTTCATTAAATAGCACCCTTACCACAGTGCGTTCGCAAACGTCATAAGTTCATTTTGACCCCTCCCATTCACTATCAGTAGCGTGCGTATTTAAATAATATATTTTTATGTAACAAAAAGTCGATAATGGAATCAATGATTAACATTCATAAAACCAGTTTCAATTATAATTATTGCAAATTGCTCTTGCCAGTTGTGGAGTAACGGGTTTGAATTCTGGAATATAAACCTCAGTACATTGATTTTTCAGTCGACCTCTAAATTTTTTACTGAAAGGATGTATTTTTGTGATATCATTATACCTCCATAACAACCCTTTGTCCGTTATTGTAAACGGGGCGTAAAGAAAACCACTAGTCAACTATACGAAATTTTATAACTCCATCCTTCTGGTAAAGCAAGATGTACAGCAAATGACTTACAATCAGTTAACGTAAAAATAACTTCTTTTGAAATGTGCAAATTGAGAGCAGACATTAATTAAATATTATATAAACATTTTATACACCATTCTTCGTTTTACACGGCACTCGCTTAACACGGTTTTTATTTCCATGAACATAAAATTCTACCGAGAGCGACAGTGAATAGCACTTTTTATCTATGTTGTATAGCACTTTTAAATGAATTAGTATGTATCTATTTTTGATTTTTTCTTAAAAGACCAATCCCCCTCTATTCTATATCTTTGTAAGTCTTGCTCAACACGGTTTCGCTTTACACGGTGATCTATCTGAACCGATCATTCGTGTTAAACAAAGAACAGGTGTATTATACATACAAATTTTTATATATTTATGGCCTCCTAAGTGAGGGATCTCAACATTATTGTTTCTACAAAAGCTGCTTGTTACTCAGTTGCTCAATATCTCTTTTTCTAAGAGAGTATATGGCTACGAAAGGACTAGTGGTTATCTAATCGCTTTTGGATCGGATGTGTGGGAATCAATCAATAATTAATTCGTCGTATCGTAATAATGGAAATCAGCAAAATTAAATAATTTCTCAGTTTCACATACAAGTCATTGGTAGATCAATTTTCTCTCAAGGAATTCTTGTCTTAGTGTTCCCTTTCTTGTAGATAATCGCGAATGTTTCTATTGCGAAGAAATACTGTTGACCACGCCCCTGGATTAGACCCCAGAACCTTTTGCTATATCACAGTTTATCTCACCTCTGGGCCCGATGGATTATAACTTGTGATATTCTTTTTGTGCAAAAATTTCGCCATATCAGCGCCGCGTCTCGGCGGTGCGGAAAACTAATATCGGAGACCTTTTGCGAGGTGTATTATAAAGGTCCCTTCGGGGAATGAACGTGCCAGGACTGCATTCAGGAAAATTATACGGATACGCAGAAAAATAAGTTTTTATATACTTTTTTGAATTTCGGATTGTGTTTATTCATCTTGTGTAATTACAGATATTTCAAAATTTTAGAAAAGATCTGCCGCCAACCTTGCGGTTGACGGCGTTGAGAGATTATTGCAGCCTTTTTAGAGTTTAAGTAGTTCAGCTTCTATGCCGTTCGATCACGTTCCGTCGATCAACCACCTCAGTGTACAGTATAACGAGTTCTGTACGTATCTATGCTTCGTTCAGTGTTGTTATCTCGTCGGTGTTGACCGTCGTATTTATTAGTTTCCTCCCATTAACGTAGAAAATAGTTAAAGAACAAATTATTTCGATTAATGGTGATTTCGATAAGCGCAATTATTCGATAAAATAATTTCATACTCGATTCTCAAGATTTACGATATGTATTCGGTATTAGTCGGCTCTGTGGTGCAGTCGTTAACGTTGTTGGCTACGGTTATAGTATATTTTGGGTTCAAGTCCACAGTTTCATAAATTGATTTTTCAATCGATTTATGGATTTCTGTTCGTAGGCATGAATGTTTGTGGTGTGTAAAATTACCTCTCACCCGTCTGATCTTAAAAATAGGCCATGCGAGAGCGATTAGCTAACCAATAGTGTTGTCCTAGCCCTATCCTCCTGTCTCTACTATCTTCAAAAAAGAAAGGTCGAGCTACTCAGTAAAAAGATGTACAAATGTCAAATACCGACTGAGTTCCTTCATGCATCTTATGGAGAGAATTCCTTGCACATGAAAAAATAATGTAATAATAATATCAGGGTTATACTGACAGAAGGTATTAAATTATAAAAACAAGTTATGAAATAATTGCATTTAAAGCATTTTTTTTCCAAATTACTCTCTTAACAAGTACAATTGTTTGGTTTTTAAAAAGAAATTTTTATAAATTATAAAGAATAATCTTTTTGGCATACAAATCTTAAGATTTGGTATCGATGAATTACAGTTATATATCATGTTTTTTGAAAGAATAATACAATAGTACTTTTTTTGCAAAGCCACTATATTTTATGATTTCATGAGTTCTGCCTGTACGTAAAGCGTTCAATTGCACGCATTTTGTCATTTAAAATAAAAAATCATCGTTCAGTCAGTATACTATCGATATCACACTACTTAATCGCGATATAAAAAAGATTGAACTAAATATTTGTTATATATGAAGTTCGGTCCTGTCAAATCATATAGAGTAGGGATGGTTGCTAAGTTAACACGGAGGTCTACAAGGAATTTGAAAAACCTACAAATAGGAAGCCTATATAATATATAACATATATACATATACAATACGTCCAGCCAAATAATCTTGGTAAAGGATTTTTATACAGAAAATATATTGTGTATTTTCGATGCGTGTTATGTAGTAGTGCAAAATCTCTTCAAATAAATGACTTATTAAATTTGTCATGCTTATTTTTAGTTGTATTCGTTAGAAAAAAGTGCATTTTCATCTCTAGAATATAAACAGTACAAATGCTGATTGCCTTTCGTATTTTTTCAGGGTTACATCAAATCACTGTCGATATTATGTGTCATTCATTTTGCTATAACTGAGGGTTGCTTAAAAACTTTACATCCAAATGACGAAGGAAAAGTCGATGTGGGTTGTCACTTTACCTAAGTGCGCTAGACAGGTTTTGTTTTAGCTGTAACATGACATATGGGGGGAGAAACACTGTACATATTGACGTTTTAGTGCAAAGATATTGTATGTAGAAGTATTGAAAATATAATGAAGATTAAATTTGAGATGCATGATAAATAAAGCTGAAATGGACCCATCTATTATGGATTTGAATGACAAAATATCTCCTTAAATGCCATATTTGGACGTTAAATATCTTTACATTGCAGGCGAACGTTTTGTGGACGTTAACTCAATTCCGACAAAAACTGGACATACAATATAATTACACTAAGAAATTGATATCTACATTTAAATGCTACGTTCTATTTTTTTCACTATACCCCGAATGTAACGCAAATGCTTTATGTATGTATAAAAAATATTTCAGATAAAAATCATCGCATTATATTCAGACGAATACGGCATTTTAAATTTCTTTATTACGCATTATGGAATTTGAAAATTAAAATTAAGCTAGTCACAGATTGATCTAATGAAAATATGGTCAGCATACTATAGATCAGTGGTCCACAACCTTTTGAGAGACTGCATAAAAAAAATTTGGTTAAAAGTTTAAAATAATTTTTTAAAAATAATATATGAATATTGTACGTATATTTGCATATAGGTTAATACAAATTTGATACAATCCAATTTTTTTAAGCAGGAATTTGTGGTATTAACGCCCAGCATGGTGATATTGCAGTCATATGATCTTGTTCTATATTTTCAAGAAGCTAGCAAAAATATTTAATTTTTTTTTTGTCCATAGACTGAACATTTGAATTCAACCTATTCTAATTCCAGTTTATTTATTCCATGATATTCAACATATTTAAACTCAAGCTCATTCATGTGTGTTTTTATGCACCCCTGTGCATAAAAAAGATACATCCAAATGACGACGAGAAGGTAACTGTGGGCTGTCACTTTACCTAAGCCCGCACAAACAGGTCTTGCTTTTACTGGAATATGACATGTGGAGGGAGAAACACAGTAAGTCGACTTTTAATGCAAAGTTATTTTGTGTCCAGTTTTCTTTGTTTTGAGAAATTTGAATTGAAATTTGTGTGTTTTTATTGATGGAAAACATTTAATTGATATAGAATTATTAGTATTTTTAATAAATAAATAATTTTATGAAAAGAAAATATTTTCATATTTTAATAGTAATAGGTTGCCCACGGGAAGTAGGTTTCCGACCACTCCTATAGATGGTTGTATATTTATATATATAGGTATTGAGTAAATTATGAAGTTCGTTCTTGTAATGGGTGAGCGGCTAATTGGATTTATTACTTGGGAGAAGGAGTTTGCTTACACCCTCAGGCTTTGTTCATATAGGTAGAGAATACCTACCCCCCTGCCAACGCAATGTAACAAGTCTCTTTAGCAAGCAGTCTTTTCCAATAAAATTACTAAAATAGTATCACCCTTTGTTTGAACCCATTAAATTTAAAAATAGAGGCTAGAGAAATTTAATTTGCTTTTCTTTACTTATATATAGTGAATTTTCCAGGTGTTCGTATTTTTTAAACGTGGTTGCTCTAATTGTTTTTATTACTTGGTTGAATGTTTAACGGGTTGAAAACGTTTTTTTCACCATATATGCTCCTTTTGCGGAGCATATGGCCTCCTAATAGAAGTATCTCAACAGAATTTTTCTAATATAACAGCTTGTTACTCAATTGTTTCAGCTCTCTTTTTTTCGAAGATAGTAGAGAAGGACACGGCTAGGACAGTACTAGTGATTGGTTAAACACTCTCGCTATGCCACTTTTTAGGATCGGATGTTTGGGAGAAAATTTTATTTATCACAAAAATTCATACCTGCGAACAAAAATCCATGATTCGATTTAAAAATCAATTGATGGAACTGTTCCCACTAGGACCTGAAAACGACACATCAATAACCGTAGCCATCGACGTTAACACCATTGCACCACGGAGCCGACGACATGAATGAATTCTTTTATAAATATTATTTAATCCATTTATAGATTTGTAAAGAACTATATAAATGTCTGTGATGTTTTAATCTCTTTTAGCGCATTTGTTTCTATAATATCTGGTAAATAAAACGGTGAGCAGAAATAGTGATTAACTATCTACCAGTTAATTTATAATTATTACACCTTTCAAACATTAATTTCTCTGAATCCAGAATTTGAGTGAATGATTTACAACCAGTTTTTCTAAGAAGAACGAAATAAATTTAATATTAACTTACATTTCAACATATTAACGGTGTTTTAGCTAATTGATGTAACCCTTAAAAATTACGCAGAGCAGGTCTCGGCCAAATGATGTAAATTAAATAAATAAATTGACAACTTTTTGGAAGGGAAATATCATTTAACATTGGTTTTAGGTTTAAAAATTCTGACCCGGCCACCTGATGTAAGCCTCTATTATATGACATAGTCCAGTATCTGCTAGCGTGAGAGTTTACAAGTGAGTATTTCAAAGATTCATAACGCAGCTCACCATATAATGTTTTCGATAAACAGTTTTTACCCTCACCTGAACAATTTCTATTACATCAATTGGCCAAAACACCGTCAAATGTATTACGTAAAAAATGGTCAAAATCATTCGATCCAAATAAATGAAATTTAAAAATGTGTTTTTTTTGAGCAAATAAAATTCTGCAATATATCAATCGTCTAGTTATTTAATTTTAATTCTAATATTTAAAATTTATTTCCATTGGAATTTTCACCTCGATTGGAATTCTTATGTACTAGTAAATACAAATAACTAGTAGAGACGAGACGTAAACTCACTATCGAATTATCGTTAGATGAAAAAACTTCTTTGTGTTCATCCATTTTTTATTAATCCCTCTCGGCTATTTAATCAAAGTTAATGGAAGTTTTCTCGCGCTCGGCTCATGATGGATATTGGGAGATTGACAAAGAAAACTTTAGCTAAGATTGGCTATTTTCATAAAATAGTTGTTGAGCATTATGCCGTGGTGTAGAATCTAAAATAACCTTCACCCAAGTCTTCTTGATTTGAGTCACTAAACTTATCCAATCTTTTTTAGACGTAATTAATTATAATATGTAGTGAAGTTGATAAATTACTATAAAACACTGTTTCATAACATTGAATCTAAACTATTTTATAATGTTTAAAAAAATAAAGCACAATTCATTTGAAATATAAAATTAAAATTGATGACTTAGTTATTCCACTTGGTTTATCACTAACGTGACGCGTTTCGCCTCTTTAAGAAGGATCTTCAGACTAACTATATTCAGACAGACTATCGCAAGGTTATTCATTTCTAAGGTAAACAATTATTCTAATGCTTAAATTAAATAAAGAGTGGGGTGGGTTTTATTCCATTCTACTGGAGTGCAGCGGGAGGAGGGGGGGGGGGTTAAGATATAAACACTGTTACACTATTTACAAATCAATTGCTGGTACTTGGAGGCGAAAAACCCAAAGGAAACAAATGCAATAATGGTGAGCCGCCTGTTTTGCTTAAAATGTTATTTACTAATCCCCCATTACTGTTAATAGTTTTATTGATTTCTAGAAACTCCAAGCTATTCATTTTAATACCTTTTTTATTTACACGATGGAGTATTCCGACGTTATTAATTTTATTAAAAGTATGATCATTTTTAATTAAATGATTAGCAAACTCTGAAAAATTATTACTTTTGAGATATCTTATATGGTCTTTAACTCTAATATTAATGCTTCTCCTTGTCTGTCCTACATAGGAAACTTGACAGTCTTCACAAGAGAGGCGGTGTATTCCACACTGTGACAATGATTCTATTCGATCTTTATTGTTCAATAAGATTTTACCTAAATTGTTAACTGTATAAAAAGCTGCCTGCAAGTTATTTAGTAACAGCTTGACATTTTTAATGATGTCTCTCCAAAATAAATGATTTTACGCCAACTAAAAGTTTAATCATGTGTTGACATTATTATTCTATAATATATAAGTATTTATTACCCCGTTTCGCATGGATTAGATTCAAACTCATTCTTTATTCAATACGAGTGCCCGTTCTTTTTTGACCAAATCACAGACATGTGACTCTTTACTGAAAAACGGCAGCTTATATACAACGCTTTTGTAAATAAAGCGTTTGTTTTCTATAAATAGAATTTAGTATGTGGACTGTCCGGCGTCACCCTGGTTGGACACCAGAAATACTAATATTTGCGTCTGCAATATTTTGGCGTTAACATTATGTTATTTGGATAACTCGGAAAAAAGTCTAAATTTGATATTCCCCTCAACGGGACATACATGCAGACCAGGCGCGAGCGGTGAATTTATCTCTTTCTCGCTCATTCACATGAAAAGTGAAGGAGCAAACGAGATGCAAAGGCATGCGGCGCATGCTCTTGTATCCTTCTTGATCATAGCCAAATTAGGTTGTGCGATAGATATAGTGATAAATCATTTCCATTCCTGGAGCCGAGTGTTTATAATTATAAGGCATATAATTCTAATCACGATTGAACACTTTCAAATATCTATCATTAAATCGATTCTGGGGCGTTTAAAATTCATTACGTGGTGTGGTGAAAGCTGCTTTCTAGCCACTAGTAATCTTGCTAGTATCAATGTGTACTTACAATTAAAAATAATCAGTTGGTGATGCTCGTGATGAGCGAAACTGGTCCTGGTCATTGGAATGTGGAAGTACTACAAACAAATTGTGTTTTATTTTTAAAATAAAAGTAAGAATTAGTCTGAAGATTCTTCTCAAACAGATGTAACTCTTGTCACACCTAATAACACAACCAGTACAATAACAAATCAATTAATTTTATTATCTATATATATAAATTAAATTTTTGTTTGTCCTCTATGCGTTCCTTTACCATTCATCCGATTACAATGAGTTGTTGGGTGCACACCCGTGAAGGTTTCTGAAAAAAAAATTTTAAAAAAAAGAATCGAATACGTATAAACAGCTATATCACGGAAAAATCTTCTGATTTATTCGTGAACTCACTAGACGGATAAAGTATTGTGTGTCCGAAAGCACTTCAATAAACAGAATTAAAACACAACCCCTTTCTTTCTTTTAGTGTCATTGCAACGCATGCTGGGTACTCACTAGTTGTATTATAAATGAATCTACACAAAGTTTTATTTTATTACAAGCATTCCCGTGTGAATATTTATTTAGTAAATTGCGGTCTCATAATAAGCGAGAAAGGGTGCACTGGTGTAAATAAGATTACTAAGACACTAGTAATAAGGTATGTAATGGTGCATATATTATATTAAACTTGCCTATATATATTGCCTGTATTGTATTTGCGGCAGAAGGTTTATATTAAACTAAAAATATGTGAAAGAATTTCTTTACAAGCACCTTTGAAAAAGTTCTTTAAAAGAAATATTTCTTCCTTTGTCGATGCTATGCATGTGAAATGTATTTATTTTTCAATAAAATTCTCAGTCAAAGGGAGAGTTTGTACACTACACCCAATCAAATAGTGAGTAGCTATACGTCTTTAAAATAAGTATATATAATTTAAGACATCGACTGAGGGTGCTTGATGGAATTTCAATATCAAATTTGGATTATTGAGATTTTGTACACTTCCATGTATTTTGTCACTAACGACCCGGGTTTCGCCTTTCGGCATCTTCAGGCATTCGAGCACACGAATGGACTCGAACTGACAGACAGTAAACAGTGTCTAACGTTTATATAAGTATATATATTTTTTTTAAATTGAAAAAAGCAAAAAAAATACTCGGGATGACAATTAATAGTTGTCATTGCGTCAAATAATTTGAAATTTGAAATCACATCAAATAAACTCAAGGATAAATAACACCACACACACCATGTACGGGATTTCACATTTACATTGGAAATAAATCTTAACTTGATATTGGCCTTACCGGGACCATCTGATCGCTATGGTTAATCTCTTTCCCCTAGAGCACGATGGGTCCCCAAGCTAAGGCCCGCGAGCATCACCAATACATGCCCGATATCCGGATAGTTTATTTTGATTAAATTGTAAAATTTACAATGCAAGTAAATCATGTTTTGTAATATGTGTCACTTAGAATACCAGTTTTGAAGTTTTGAGAAAATCAAGGATTTGTAAAAAGCTCTTAGGATCAAATAACAACCATTAATAACTGTTTATCAATCAACTGAAGAACTTAAACGTTAGTGTAGTAGTGAAGTCTGTCCGGACACTTCACTCATATTCTGATATTGTAGGTGTTTCATAATTATTCTGAAAAATATCGTTAAATATGGGAATATAAAAACAAAAAACAAGTTTTTTAAAGAAGTTAGGAGTATATATGGAGGTGAACCATTAATAAACTAATAGAAAAACATATTTTGAACGTGTTTGAGATATAAACTCATTTTGGAGTTACACCATTACTATTCTAAGTGACACATATATATAAAAAAAAATCCAAAATAAAACACAATTTGTTTACACTTCTTCCACATGTTTAATAAGGTTCATGACCGGTTTCACTCATCACGAGCATTATCAACTGATAAATATACAATCGGCGTCCGTGGCGCAGTTGGTTTCGTCGCTGGCTACGGTTACGGATGTCTCGGGTTCAATTCCCGGTGCGGACGGTTTTCATAGATTGATCTTTCAATCGATTTATGGATTTCTGTTCGTAGTCTGAGTCCTCCCTCCTATCCATCCCATCCTCACGGGGCGTAGCGAGAGCGATTAGCTAACCACTAGTCCTGTCATAGCTCTATCCTTCTATCCCTACTCTCTTCGAAAAAGAAAAGAGAGGTTGAGCAACTGAGTGACAAGCAGTTCTCGTAGAAAAAATTCTGTCAAGATACCTCCATTAGGAGACCATATGCTCCACATTGGGAGCGGACATGGAAAAAAAAAAAAAAACATACAATCACAACAGAGTTAATGTGTAAAAAATTGAATGTTAACAATTACAAGGTATATAAAACAGTTGGTTCATGAACTAAGACAAAAATTTACGGGTAATCAACCAAATTATATATTCGAAATTAAATATTCTACAATTTAAATGTTGAGATGTTTCAGATCAATAGATATATTGAGTTTTAACTAATGCGTAATATAATATTTACCTTCCCTGAACATGAACCCCAACCCAACTATTTGCAAAAGTAATGTTCTAACTACAGAGGGCGACAGTTTGACAAGTTAAGAATCAGAATCAATGGATACGTTATAAATAAAAATCCTTACGGTAGAGTTGGTTTGAAGATGCTTCTCAAAGACGTGAAACACGTGTCACAATTAGTAACGCAACCGGTGTAATAACAAAGTTAAAATTTTCAATTAAATATTCATTTTCACAAATTTGCAGCCGGTGTAAAGGTGATCTTTTTAGCTGTACGAATAAACTCCGACGGATAATCAAATATAATGCCAAATAGCTGGCCCCAACAAGTAATGCCGTCGAATTTAATATGCCGCATCCTTCAATGCCGAATGCCGGCCCCGAGCGTCTGTTCGCAACATGACAAAGATCAGTCACGCAATCCAGTCACATACGCGCATACCACCAAGAACACATAAATAAATAATATCACCACAGAGCTAGAGCATTATTCCCTGGAAACTGATTTTGCATTCGTATTGTAATGGCAAACAGTTGCGTCACGGAATGTTTTTATAATTGGGCGTAAAGGGTATTTATAATTAATATGATTATATCGACGGTGATTTGGCCAATTGATGTAACCCTCAAAATTGAAATTGCTTAGGAGAGAGTAAAAACTGTTTTTATCAAAAAAATTATATGGTGAGTTGCGTTATGAATCTTTGAAATGCTCTCCTGTGAATTGTCATATTTGCAGATACGGGATTATACGTAGGTAGTGTCGATATAATAGTGGCTTACATCAAGTGGCTAGGAAAGAATTTTAAACCTAAAACCAATGTAAAGTGATGTTGCCCTTCTTAAAAGTGGTCAATTTATTTTTCTATTTTACATCATTTGGCCGAAACCTGCTCTGTCGTCTTTAAAATGAGAATCGATTGAAAAATCAATTTATGAAACTGTCCGTAGCGGGATATGAAACTGAGACATCCGTGACCGAAGCCAACGGCGGTGACCACTGCACCACGGACGCGACACGTTGATATTTTTTCCTCAATACAATGGAGTTCTACCAAGTGAATGCCAATGCAATCTATATAATATGATTATGCTGACATTTTCTTATATTTAGATTAAAATTCCCTTCTTGATGAGAGACCTCAACAGCCTTTGGATGTTATGTACATCTATCGATTTAAATGCTTCTTTACAGTCAAAAGATTTCATCCATTCAAAATTGACAAATTATGTGTTGTATTTAAAGGAAATCTTTAATGCTGTTTTTCGTAGAAAATATTTTTTCTTTTTTATCAAAACATGGCCACTTCCAATGTGCCAAGAGCATGTGGGTTCTTAAAGAAGCATTTAAAAAAAAAAGTTGTAAAAGAACTGGTTATAATTTAATTGCTCAACCTGTCTTCAGAAAGAGTTAGGAAAGGTTTAGTAGTTAGCTGGTAGTCGCTCTCTTCCACTTAGTTTCTAGGATCAAATAAGAGGTAAGGTATGAAAACATCACAAATATCAAAGCTTTTGGACTAAAATCTATCAATTTAATTTAAATTAAGGATACAAACCAGTAACGCAGCAATCTAGTGGAATCAGGTTCAAAAGCGATAAAAACTTGGCTACAGTACTAAAATTTAAAAAACATTGAAAAACTCGTTTTATTATTTTATGTTCGCCAATATTTCATCGTAATAGTTTTGTTAAACTGTAATTTTTTCGCAAGCTATAAATTTATTAATTATTTGAAACGATGACCCTCTCGCGCATCCGCCCCTGTCAGTAAACCCAGTCCCGGCAATATTAGATTTATGGTGATAAAAGCAGAGACTATTTCTGGCTCATACATCATACAAGACGAAACTGTCTTGTTGAACATGCTCCGTATAAGTTTTGCGGTGAAGTACCTAAAATAAAAGGCATACAAAGAAGAAAAAGTCAAGGCTGAATCAGGAGGTTCTCTTTCTCATCTTTAGTGGTGGCTAGGGCTTCCAATCCCCGGATCCCGGTAAATTATTCAATCCCGTAATCCCGGGATTCACTTTAAATGCTAAAAAATAATTCACATATCAAATTAAAGCTTTCTGATTAACTACAACGTGTACCTCGGTTTGTTCATGTAAATAGTATTTTTATAATACATGTGAAATTAATATAAATTTATTGTTGTCTCTCTCCTTCTCATATTTCGTAACAGCGGTTCTTAACCAATTTGAAATGGAGTACAAATTAGGACCGCTTTTTAAATGAATGGATGAAAATATTTAAAAATCAAATTCAAGGACATGTCTTCTTTTCAGATACCATATGGTAAAGCATACCATAATGATGCGATAAATAAAATAAAGCATAAACTCATTTTGTTTTTTTTTAAATGACGTCTGATTTTAAATCAACAAAAAAACCATTCCAATTGAAGCAAAATTGACACAAATTAAATATTAAATGTACAATTTAACACATGAAATAAGGCTTAATGACCAATCCCGGGATTAAGGAATTGTGAATCCCGAAATCCCGGGATCGTAAAAAGGTTCTGGGATTGAATGCCCTAGTGGTGACCTCTCTTTTTTAAAATTACTTACTTCGAAAAGTTTCCAGTTGTTGTTCTAAAAAGTATTATTTTTTCATTTAATAAGTATTTTTCAATCTAGATTTTTAGTATAGAAACCCCCCATAGCACATAGGCTATTTAAATAGTTCATTAGAAAGAAATCCTGGATTTAAGTTTTTATAAACAGCAAGGAATTACTAAAACACATCTTTTTACCATGTCCGATATGGCCTCTTAATGGAAGTATCTATACAGAAATTTTCTAAGAGAACTGCTTCTTACTCAGTTACTCAACCATTCTTTTTTCGAAGTGAATAGGGATAGAAGGATAAGGCTAGGACAGGACTAGTGATTAGCCAATCGTTCTCGCTAAGCCTAGTTTTTTAGGAGGGCATTTTAGACATCATAAACATTCGTGGCTACAAACAAAAATCCACGAATGGATTGAAAAATCGATTTACGAAACTGTCCGTATCGGGACTTGAACCCAAGACATCCGTAACCGTAGCCAACGACGTTGACCACTGCACCACGGAGACAATTTAAAAAATATTAAATAATTGATTGCATTGATATTAATTTATGTCCTTACTGAACGTGCAGTATATGGACTCTTGATTGATCTCAACGGAGGTTGTTCTGCGAGAATTGCTTTTTATTCATTCGAAGAACTCCATTACATTAAGGTGAACAAAAGTTCCGCAAGAATAGTGAAATGTGATTGATTGCTGTTTGCACATCATATCTTTATCAGAACTATAGTTCATACTAAAATACTAAACGCTACTTTAATGTTCACTTGTTGAATTCCTAGATTTGTTTTAAAACAATATACATGCAAAAGCAAAATTGATGATATTAATCATTCGAAAACGGTTGAAAAAGATTTAAACCTATATTATTAGAGAGTGTAGTGATATTCGGACGGGGATAGGAATCGTCTAGTAGTTAGATTACTTCTAGTTACTCACCCTGTTTTTAAGATTTGGTATTAGAAATCTGAGATAGAATGAACATACTGCAGATAATCATCTTATTTACATACCCCTAAATAGATTTCAATATCAGTGTATGAAAATTTTTATTCGACGATTTGTACCATCGAATAATTGAAAGCCCAAAAGAATTTACTGCTCAGCTACATTACTGAAAGAAAGATATTCTTAAATAATGTTAATAAATCTACAGCATTTTAAAAGTAACCGCAGGTTATTTGTAATAAAAGACGCGTTTTTTGCATATAGATCATAACCTCACTCTTATGATGTATTATGTCGAAATGTCCTCTCTTTTTTTAATATAATCGTCATACTTGAAGCCTTTCGTAAATATTTATTGAAATGAAAAAAATCCAAATGAACATATCTCATCACGACTTTAATACAAAGAATTTAATAAAAAATTTTAACACAAAGAAAGATTTATTTTTCACGCACTGTCTAAGTGTCTGTCAGGTTACCGGAAAAGCACAGACATCTTCCAAAACATGAGTTAATTAATGAATCATTAAATTTGATATCATATTGTATTAAAATGTTATAAGTATTTCGTGGTATTTGAAACGTCACGCATATTTTTGTTATTTTCTCTGTAAGGTTTTGACCGTTTTGTGTGTTTTCGTTTTTAAATAAATGCTAAGATGATGCATAAATGCTTACGAAATTTACGAATTATGCATGAAATTTTATTATTTATGACATTTAAAATATATTTTTTGGATGCTGTGACTTTAAAAGAGTTTGCGTTGTTATACCTACCAACTGAGATTTTTTGTCAACAAATAAACTGACAGTTGAGAGAAGAATTACATGAATTAGCCTTCAGTTATCTGACAACGATTTCCACGCTCGATTCCCAGTTTGACTTTGATAACAAATAATATTAAAGAAGGCACATAATTAGACCTACACAACTATGAGAATGTGCTTGCGGGTTGCTGTGCTAAGAAATAGACAGCTGTATTTATTCATGGTCTATACTTTGTGATCTCGTAAGGGGCAGTATCGGACAGTTAGTTAATTTATTAAACTAATTAATCGAGTCGTAAAAATGTGATTAAAAATCTTGTCTAAAGGGTTTGAAATTAGGACAGTTAGGACAGTTACATAAGAGCTTTAACGTATCAAGCACAGTGATCGTATCGGCGTTTTATGGCACATTTTGAGCACGCTCCATTGTCAATATTAGAGCGGTTGATATTGCTCGTTTCAGACTTCATAAAAGACAAATTATCTGACATATATTAACTGCATCATTATTTAAAAAAAAAAAAAAAATTTCCATGTCCGCTCCCAATGTGGAGCATATGGTCTCCTAATGGAGTTATCTTGACAGAATTTTTTCTACGAAAACTGTTTGTCACTCAGTTGCTCAACCTCTCTTTTCTTTTTCGAAGAGAGTATGGATAGAAAGATAGGGCTATGACAGGACTAGTGGTTAGCTAATCGCTCTCGTTACGCCCCGTGAGGATGGGATTGGTGAGAAGGAGGACTCATAAATCATAAATCGATTGAAAGATCAATCTATGAAAACCGTCCGCACCGGGAATTGAACCCGAGACATCCGTAACCGTAGCCAGCGACGAAACCGACTGCGCCACGGACGCCGACACGTACACGAATTAAGTGCCACCTACTCAACCCGTCCATGCTGTCAGTGTTGCTTTACAGTTGTGAGTCATGACACCTCACCAAAGCACAGAGTAACCGTATACTGTGCTTTGAAAACAGATGCTTGCGGCAAATAATACGGGTATGGTGGTTTGATTTTTCCAGGAACTCGGAGGTAAGAGAGCGGACAAGCCAGCCTGTTATTACGTCCAAAATAAAAAGCGACGATGGACCTGACTTGGACCTGTGCTGCGGATGCCCCAGGGGAGCATGAACCCTGCCTGTCTCTTCTACCAACCGGATGGATTTCGTCGCCCTGGAAGGCCGTTGATCATCATCTATAAGATGTATTCCGCGGAGCTACGGAACGCCGGGATGACCTGAGAGGAAGCAAAAAGACTGGCGGGGGACAGAGAAGCTTGGAAGAACCACGGGATGGCCATATGCTTCGAGTAGGGAACGGATATGGTTTTAGTAAATTAAAATAATATCTTAAAATAAAATTATGTCTTCTTAAAAAACAGCTGCAAGAAAAACAGAGGGTTATGTCATATCATTATTCTTTACCTTCTTTGAATTATAAATATAACTATCATTTGAGTTTTCAGAAGCTATTGTTGCTACCCACCCTTGATGAGACATTGTGAATCAATTGGAAAGCGTTTGATATTTTGTTACTCATCACTATCACAATTTAGCAATTACCACATTTCGAGATGTATATCTATTTTATACTATACTATGCACCCCCCATAACACCGTTTCTTATAGCACGATTACACCCCCACTATAAAAAAATATCTACAGTACAAGGTCCCTCGTATAACACGATACATTTATATAACTTTGTTTAATTTAATTAAATAATTTTTTTTATTAATCCTGTTATTACGATCTACAAAATTTCTAATCAATTATTTATTTGATAGAAACACTTTCGTATAGATGCACATACACACTAAATATTAATAATATACATGATTACAGCCATTTTGTTCACAATTATGACAAAAAAGTTGTAGAAAAAGAAAAATATTATTTAAATGACTATGTAATAACAGTATTGTATGTATTTTAAAATAACAATAAAAAAAATTTCACCTCAAAGTTTGTATGAATTTTCCTATAACACGGTTTCATATAGTACGCATCCGAAAATCGTTCAATAGGAGGGAGAATGAAGTTTTGATTAAAAGTAACTACTTTTTGCTTCAAAGTGAATTATCAAAATAATACCATTGAATCCATCGATAATATTGGTGATGGCTTAATTAATAAGACATAGATTTTAAGTGGTATTGCGAAAGCTTTGATGAAAATCATACAAGCTTCACATGCTTAAATAAATATTTACCTTTCGAAGTAAACAGTCAGAGAGCAGTATGATAATATCCTAAAAGATCTTGGAAATATTAATGTAGGGTATTCATATCTCCTACGATAAATAATTATTCTGATCTACATAACGCATACACCAATAGTCAGAATTAGTGCCAAAGGGCATGTACATGCTTGCCTTACGACATTGCCCGATGCGCAATTAATAAAGGGAAGCGAAATGTTAGATTTTTTTGTAAAAGTGACACAATTCAACCAATTTTTTATTTTATTACAAATGTATTTAGGTTAAGTAACCAGGTTTGCTTTCTCACTACCATCCGTTGTATGCAGCCAATGTTTCATGACCGCCTTCTACAACGTTATAGACGGAAAAAAAGGGTCTACCCCTCACATTCATGGCCCAAGCAAAGCTGTGCGTGACCTATTAATTAACAGTAAAGAAACCGCCGAATCTATCCGAATTTATAAGTGACGTTTTAATTAGAAAAATAAGCATTTTTAATTAAATAAAAAATCGTTTGCCAAGCTAAATCGGTCATCTTTATATTATATTATAAAATTATCAAAAGAGGTACTAAGTGTAGTTCATATAATCCACATTAGTTTCAATTGATTTTCTCTAATTATTGTTCTCTTTTCAATGAAAAAAGGCTTTTTTCACTACTGGTTTCAGAGAACCATATGTATTTCATAAAGAATAATAACATTTTACGAAGAGTAGTCTTAATTTATCTGTTTGTCTGTACTTAACCTGTAACGCATTTATATTTATAGTATAAAAGCTTGAAATAAGAATATCTTTTCTTGTAAAAGTTGTAATTATTTTTTATTGCTTTTACTTACACTTTTATATTTCCGAGTGTAAAATTATGAGCTTATAAAAACACTTAACAAGATGGCTCTACCAGAAACATTACAATTGTTCCATAGTATAAAACCGTACAATATGAAAATCTAATTTATTGAAATATTATACTAATATTATATTCGTTTATTTAATATTATATACACACTTTTAAATGTAAGCCGATAAATACACGTATTATAAATTTTTTTCCATGTCCGCTCCCAATGTGGAGCATATGGTCTCCTAATGGAGGTATCTTAACAGACTTTTTCTACGAGAACTGCTTATTACTCAGTTGCTCAACCTCTCTTTTTTTTTTCAAAGAGAGTAGGGATAGAAGGATAGGGCTATGAGATAACTAGTGGTTAGCTAATCGCTCTCGCTACGCCCCGTGAGGATGGGATAGGTGGGAGGGAGGGAGGACTCAGACTACGAACAGAAATCCATAAATCGATTGAAAGATCAATCTATGAAAACTGTCCGAACCGGGAATCGAACCCGAGACATCCGTTACCGTAGCCAGCGACGTTACCAACTGCGCCACGGACGGACGATTATAAAATAGATGGCGATAAAACAGTTGTTAAAATTTAAAGTGTATGTGTATTATCTTCTGATTTAATTTTAAACAAAATAATTTCTGTGGCCAACCCAATCCACATCCAAAAACTTCGACAGTTGGCACTGCTTCCTCATAATTTCTGGTACTTAAATATGATCCGGTTAGTGAGCAATTTACGTTAATATATTTTTTTATTTCATTTGCACACTGTTCCAAAAGTATTAAAGCAACCGATTCCGAATAATGAGATAACTGTCTTCACAGGTATGTCGGTGTACCTAGAAAGGTATGAGGTTTGCTTCTGCGGGGTTCCCGACCCGCGAAACATGAATATTATTAATTCGCGTGAGTTATGCGCTCGGGAAGTCCCCGTTTTAATTGCGGAGGGTTTCATTATCAAATAAAGATTGCGTCACGTGATTAACGAGCTCGAACCCCTTCGGTGATTGCAGGATTGTGGAACAGGGAACCAAGAGTGGTGATTCTCAAATACATTCGTACTTTTTAGTGCAATGCGACGGTAAAACAAAAAGTATGTATTTCAATTATAATTGAGTACCTTTTACGTAAGAAGCATTTTTTCAACATTGCCTGCTACTAAATCTATTAAGAGCCCATATATTTCCTAAAATCTTTACAGGAGTCGTATTAAAGGGGACTGAGAAAGAGGGTGGGTGAGCGGGAAATAAAGCAAAAGACGTGTAGTTAGCTTTTGACTTCGGTTATAAATCCCTAAATGTATTGAAATGCTCCATCAAGTTTGCACAGCCCGATTCGACTCGTAATTTCACTACTAAGCAGGGCTTATGCCCAAGGATCTTGTCAATTCGGCTACAGAACTGACTGAACTGAACTGAAATATTCCGTGCCTAATTACAATAAACATGTACTCTTTTCGAAACAAATTAATTTAAGAATTTTATGATATCGACTGAGGGTGCTTGAAGGAATTTCATTATCAAATTTGAAATGTTGAGATTTTGCACACTTCCATGTATTTCGTCACTGACGCCCCGGGATTCGCCTTTCGGCATCTTCAGGCATTCAAGCACACGTCGATTCGAGTTCATTCGTATGTATACAAAGTCTCAACAATTAAAATTTAAATTAAATACTGTATTGTAGCTGTTATACTGAATTTTATACATTGAAGAGAAATAATGTTTCATTTATCACAATATATATTATTTAATGATGTTTAGGCATTTCAAACATACGAATATTAAAATCTTTATATTGTCGTTGTTTTGGAAGAAGACACTAACTGAAAAATATTAATTTTGAGTAACTGGAGAAGTTTTTTAAATGTTTAAAATGCAATACCTTTTTCATTTATTTGTGTGTACAAAATTGTTTTTCATAAAAAATAATTCTGTTCTTTTATAAGGCTAGAGTTCGAAATAAGGAACATTTTGGTATAACTAACTCAATATGTCATTTTTGCGATTTAGTGTTTTCTTTCAGAAAATCGATGATATATTCTAATAATCACTTTTTCAGGTGCTAACTGTCAATTATTGGTGGAAAGGCATTGTGCTTTATTTTTAAAATATTTGAATAACATAATTTATTAATTTCATCATACAAATTTGTTGTTTTTTCACATCCCGATGAGTTAATTTTTAATACTCTATGGCACTCAAAGTTTTTCCCACCACCACCCGCTAAGCCTTCACACTCTTCTTACAGGGTGTATTACACAGTGTAACAACATTATGCGCGTTTCAATTTTTTGCCAGTAATATTTGAGAAGAAATTCCTCCAGACTTGTTTGCATGCACTCAAGTGTGCAGGAAGTTAAGTTATGTTAATACAAACAGGCTAATTTTCCGAGCATTTGAAATATAAATTATTGCCAGTGTAATAAAACTACTCAAATCTCTATCTTCCTTGGGTACTGAGCGATGTATACTTTACCACTCACTTAGGAGCATTAGCCCAAGACTTTTCATTAATGAAATAACGACGGATTAATAATGGAAAGCTTCTATGAGTTGAGATCTACTCGCTTTCCGTATGACGCCGCGATGTTATTAGTTGTAATATATTTCGGCTTTGTTGCAACCTAGTCGTCCAGTCCAACCGTCGGTCGAACTGACCTAAAAAACTTTTTATTTCATCCATCGCTGGATAATCCATAAGAATGTACAACCAATCCTATTTCTACGAGATACATTGCTTCCAGAAATTGACGACTAATAAAAATCGCGTAGTGAAATACTTTACTTCAATATAATTTAATATATATGTTCCAAAAAAATATCGTGTAAAAATTATCAAGAATGTTTGGAAACTAGAGTTGGTTATTTAAATTCTTGTTAAAAAGATCTTTTATTTACATTAAAATTGATTTTTGTTGAAAGTCAAAATAAGAGTGTGGTTTGAGCTCACAATTATTTCATTCCTCCATGGATACTTGTTCACGTTACGTCATCTGGTTAGGATACGTCACTGAAACTGAAGAAATAAACTATTCATGGTGATTGAATTGTTTAGTTTTTGATTTTTAACAAAGTTAAATAGTTAATTTAAGACATCGACTGAGGGTGCTTGATGGAATTTCAATATCAAATTTGAATTATTGATATTTTGTACACTTCCATGTATTTTGTCACTAACGACCCGGGTTTCGCCTTTGGGCATCTTCAGGCATTCGAGCGCACGAATGCCCGAAGATGCCGATAGGCGAAACCCGGGTCATTAGTGACAGAATACATGGAAGTGTACAAAATCTCAATAATTCAAAAGTCATAGAGATTCAAAAATTCCTATGATTTTGTACGGGTCACACTTATTGTAACATTTTTTTTAAATAATTGCGTAGAAAAAGGAACGGTGCCATCCAAAAAACGTGACTTGTAGTACTGGAAGTATAAAAGTATTCACCTGTGGTATACTGTCATGTTAACAATAATGCGCTAACTATTAAGTATTGTAAATCAGTCTGGGATTTATTTTCAATCAAGTCGTTCGTAGTTTATTATAATAAAAGAACCAAGCGCCTCCCAATTCAGAAAGACCTGATCAAAATACACCGAAATCACGTAAACGAAAGAATAATAATAAATTTGAATACCTTATTCTGTTTTGTTTTGTGATTAAATTCTCTACAAAAGTCCTTCGGGACACTTAATATAGCGTACAAAAGATATTTTATCCTGTCCAATCACAAAAGGCTTACTATTTTTATCCAGGAAACTTCGTAGTCGATAACAGCAATAATATTTGTTTCTTGACTAAAGTTTTGTTTGTGATAAACTGAAGTAAAAGATATAAGTTTTTGTTTACGAGATTTTAATGATTATTGCTAGATTTTAAACGTAAAAGATAATTTGTTTAGTACTGTGGGAGACAAATCTATAGCGAGAGCAACCAAGACGAGATGGAAATACTAAAACAGACGAATAGTCTCGGGCAGAATGCGCAATACCGTCAGCGGAATCGGACAATACTACTTTATCACTGGCAGTTGGCCGTGATAGCAAATCTCAGTAATTATGTAAGTAAGAAACACGATCCCTAAAGTACTAATTAATTTCACATTTTTATAATAATCAGGACCGGATTTTCTTATTGCGAGTCTCATCAGTCAATAACGATCGCAATAAGTGAAACCAGTTCTGATTATTATACAAATTTGAAAGTAGTACTACAAAGTTTGTATTTTATTTTTAAAATGGAATGCCTTTCAATTAATAATGGACAGTTAAACAACTTAAAAGTGATCATTGTTAGAATTAAAAATCCTTTTTTATCAATGTTCATCCTATGGACTCCTAATGGAATATTTTAACGGGTATTGTTTCCAAATATAAGGTTAGAATGGGACTAAAAAGGACTGATACATAGCTAAAAGGATAGCTGATAAATTATGAAAGTGTTCTGAGCTATCAGTTCAAGTCAATCCAAGTACTTGAATGCCTGAATATGTCGAAAGGTGAATAGAGGGTAGCTAGTACGGCATCTAATCCCGGTTACCTTTTCTGATCCCGGGATTTACTTTTTCTCAATTCCGGGATTGAAAAAAGACAGGTTTTCATCTTTGAAATTGTCAAAAACTTTTTTTTGTGTATAATATATACCTCGATAAGCCGTGTAAATGAAGCCACTGAAAAAAATATAAAAATGCTCATACAAAATAAAAATAAAGCCCTGTGAAAAGAGATTTGCTGTTCATACAAAATAGGAGGATAGGTAGGTATGTTCCTAAAAATGCATAAAAGAACATAATACCTAGATATACGATGATCTTATTTATCTCAGAATATGAAATAACACAAAATAATTATAATTATAAACACGTGAAATCACATTAAAAATGTTATTATTTTTGAAGTATGTAGGTACCTAAGTATCTTTATAATTATGCAAAAAGTATTTCCAATCAGAATATTCGTATTTAACTGCACATTTGTTTTCTTAGATTTTTTTGCATTTTTATTAGTAATTGAAGACATGTTACAGTTAGATGACAAAGGCTTCACACTTGCACATCTAAAAATAGAATAGTGGTCAACAGTTTTTTGTAGATAATGATTCAAAAAAACAATATATTGTCTGTTCCTGTCCACAGCAGGCACGATATATGAGTTAAAAGGAGATCACAACACAATTATAATATAAGAATAGTATAGTTCATTGGATAATAATTTGCATTTTAATAACAATTATTTTTTACCCGGGATTATGGGATTGACTAATTGTTCGGGATCCCGGATCTCAGGATTGAAAGCCCTAGTAGCTAGTAACAAAACGTATAGTAGTGTATACAATTTGAACGATTCAAATTTGATTTTTAAGTTTCATAAAGGAGCCTTAGTCGATTTTTTATTATTTTTATCATGTGGGAGGAGGGTCGAATGACTGACCTGAATTTTACAAAGCCTTAATAATCTCTGCTAAGAAAATGGTATGTCGGAACTTCCATTTGATGATGTGTACACAATTTCGTCAGCTTTATTTATATTTATCAATCACTGAACAATGAAACCATGAAATAACGAAAGGCATTATATTTATAAAATTAAAACACATTTTCTGTGTACTAAATTCACAATAATTTAATGAAGTGGTATGGACCGGCTTAGCTATCGAGAGCATTTTCAATTGATCTATGAAACTTTGCTGATGAATTATATGAGATTGTGGAATTGGTACAAAAAAACCGTGTTTTATTTTTATTCATATCCTCGTTTCCACGGTAAAACCGCTTATCAAAATATTTTCCATTGTCCAGTAGAAGTAAAAAAACATCATATAACTTAAAAGAAAGTGACACCGACCCATACTTACGGGGCGGACAGGCGTCTTCAAAACCCGTCTGCAGACTCTTTTTATTCATGCAAATTTAATATGTAATATCTCTACTAAGGCATTCGAAAATAATTTGTCATATTTGTTTGGTTACCGTTATTTGTTTACCATTAGAAGTAAACAAAAAGCTTGCGATGCTTAGGGAACAAGGACTCGCCACTCAGCCTTCCCGAGAAGTCGTTCGCCAACGAAGCGGTGACTTAGTCCGAGATTTACGATTCTATCATAAAACCACTAACAGAGTTTTAAATTGAAATTGTGTATTTTAAATCTGTTTGTGTTTGTGTAACTGTCTTTGAGAACTTTGTAAGTGTATACTAACTGCAATTAAAGATAAACTATACTGAATACGACCGGGTTTTAATGGAAGACGAAGGAACCTGTGAATGATCTTTGTCACCACGCCGGACTCGGCGCTGTCGAAGTGTGTTGACGCTCCTCCACCTTCCCCTCGAGTAGCGGACGACTTTCCTACTCTCTCAAAAGATGTTATATCTTTGTTAATATTTTTATTGCGAGTTTCCATGAAACAAGGGAAGAGAAGTCATTGTTTATATCACTGTCACTGTACAATTTCTAGAATTCTCGGAAAAGAACATAATGGAAAGAGAAAAACTAATAAGTGTTTTGATATATTCAAATTAAAGCCTATCTATTGGTGCTCTATTGACATGTTTTTGCCAGGTGATGTAGAATATTGTTTTTCATTCAATGGCATTGCAAATTTTTTGAGTGTTGGTTTTGCCGTGGAATCGACGACATGCATTGTTTATTTGCAAATTTGATTGATAATCTGTAAAATAATTTTATTATTATCCACTAAAAAAAACCGATAGTTTTATGTATAATATTTTGATGAGATTCATCAAAAAATTTTTAAAAGAAAAATAAAATAAACTATAAAATTCGATATATTCAACAAAAAAAATAACTTTCTCATTTATACCAGTACTTTAGTTACATTTTAAAAATGGACCGCAAAACGAAGTTTACAGCCATTCAATAAAGTCACTAAAACTGTGATTCTATTTCATTTTATGTCTTTCAAATCATCTCAAAGAGAAGCTTTCCCTTCTCTTACCCCCCTGACTTCCGTTTCCGCTCTCCCTGCAGTGCACACAGCCTCCAACCACTGTCAGCCACCTCAGACACAGCCTTCAGCTAAGTAAATACTCTTTCACACGAAGTTTAAAATGTCAACTTTTATTTCATTCCCTCAAGTAAAAGAAGCTCACGTCCTTTGAGTGTTTGGTTGTATAAAGTACTTTTCAGCTGCAAAGTGACATGCCAAGTACGAATTGACAGTTGATCTGAAACTAAAATAGGTATATTTACTTCTACATAAAATTGAACGAAAATTGTATTTAGAATTTTATTTTGAAGAGAAATATTATTAAATTTCATCAATGTAGAAAAAATATATGTTCTACACAAAATTGTAAGATAAGAATGCGATGAAATTGTGCTCTATTTTACTGTGAGACTGTCACAATACGTGGTTTAATGAGTATTTTTATAAATATAACTTGTATTTGTTCAAAATAAAAAAGATACGGTGGACTTGGCTTGAACATGTGCTGTGGGTGCTCGGGGGAGCCTGAATACTGCCTGTCTCTTCTACCAACCAGATTTCGTATACCGGAAGGCCGAAGATCCATAGGATGTACTCGTTGGAGCTACGGGACGCTGGGATGATCTGGAAGAAAGCCAGAAGACTGGCGAGGACAGAGAATCTTGGAGGAACTGTGATCTGATGGTCATATGCTCCTAGTAGGGAGCGTGGTTTAAAAATTCTCGGTGGTGCTTTGTGGTTGACTTTTATGAAAAATACAAATAGCTGTTTAGAAGTAGTTAAGTTCTATTTAACGCTTTTTAAATTTATTGATTATTAACGTTTCATTTTTATGTTAAGTATTTTTTGGTTTGATTTTGTTTATTTTTTGTTATTATATTTTGTTGTTTCTAAATTTTTCTGTATATTATGCTATATACAATAATTAATAGTTATTTTTCGAGTTTTTAGTGTTTTCAACGTCACAAAATTCTAACTATTCCAAGAAATGGCAAAAAACAAATTGATTTGGCCTCAATAATATATTACCGACTATCCATGCTCGGGCACCTTAGCAAATTTGGTTAAGTTGCATATGGCACATTGGGTTTTTGAATATAGACCAATATTTCAAAAGCCTATTCATAATATAGACGTAACCTCAAAATGTGGCTTAAAATTCGTGTTACATATTATTTGATAATTAGTAAATATGTTTTATTATTAATAATACTAAGATTTCAGGAAATCAATTTGTGTGTAGCGGTACCTTAAGATCCTTTCAGAAGTTACCTTAGAGTTCGCCGCCTCAGCTAATCCAATCAAGAACTCATCTCAAAGCAGTAATCGGTGGCCTCGGGCTCCACAAATGAAAACCGCTGAAGTGCAACAAAACAAAAAGTTATTGAATTAATAATGAATGCCACCTATTAAAGTGCTTTGTAAAGACATAGTTGTTGAAAGCGTATTTGACGTGGTTATTTCCGTCATTTCAAATATGAATACATTCATGAGCGATATTATATCGATGGCCCAAAAAGTCTTATGGTCCTTGTGACTCGAAAGGATCATTTTTTTTATTCGATGTACACTCGATATTTTTTTTAACACTGGAGATACGTTTCATGTAAAATAGCCGTGCAAAAAAACGCGTAACATAAAATGGAGTGAACTAGATAAATTGCACTGTATTATGCGACAACGAACTAATCCACAAAAATATAATTCAAGTTTTATATATTGGTGAAAAATTTGGGAATCACAAACACATATTTTGGGAGTTCAAAAATATTGAAAGCAATTATTTTGTTACATTGACTACTTGACTTTTACTTTATCTGAGAGAATTAATACATTTTTTTATAAAAAACGTCAATTGGTTCTTTGTAGCAGTATTCAAAAATAAACTCCACGAACTGTAGTCGAACTAAACCTCTTACTGATATATCTAAAAAGAAATTCAGTCTGGAGCAAAGTGTTCTTTGTCAGCACTGCTTCTTCTAAAATGCAAAACATACTTCGGATTTTTTTTTCAATATAGTCAACTATGCTTGCCCCTTTTATTATTTATGCTACTTTGAACATATTATAGCGGCTTGAGTTTTGTAATCCCAGTGTTCCAAAAATGATTGAATTTGAATCCTTGAATTGATTGGCAATTTTTTCCACGATATAATATATGTCTCGATTCATACTATTCACACCAAACTTCTAACAGCTGATTTTGTTCCCTTTGGTTCCTTGTTGCATAACACGAAACGGTCCATAGATGAATGTTGGTTCTTTCTTACAACGATGGATGAGAGAAACGTTCATCTACACACGTGGCATTGTTTTCCTACTCTTATGAGAACCGCATTATAGCACTAACTAATATTAACATGTTGACAGTTGGTTCCTTGTTATATTGAAATTATTTTCCCATCATAGATAATTTATTTCTGAAAATAATGTTTTAATGGTGCGTTAATTCTGAATTCATTATATATACGAAATAGTGAGATAGTTAACTAGTTAATCACTAACCCTTTCCTAACCCGATCATTTTTTTCAGAGATACTCCATTAGGTTAGCATGTATCCTTGGCAGCGTTGGGAGCGTCGGTGTCCGTGACGCAGTTGGTAGTATCGTTGGATACGGTTACGGTTGTCTCGTGTTCGATTCCCGGTGCGAATGGTTTTCATAAATTGATCTTTCAATCGATTTATAAATTTCTGTTCGTAGTCTGAGTGTTTATGACGTTTATAAAATTACCTCCCACCCATGCGATCCTCACGGGATCTGTCCTAGTCCTATCCTTACATCCCTACTCTCTTTAAAAAAAGAGAGGTTGAGCCACCGAGTAACAAGCAGTTCTCATAGAAAAATTCTGTTGACATACCTCTATTAGGAGGCCATATGCTCCATATTGGGAGTGAACATGGATATATATATAGTTTTTATTCAATCACTTAAGCCCCCTTTTTCGGATAAGTTAAAATGGAATAATGAGATAAGGAAAGAATTGTAAGTTTGCTAATCGCTCTCTTTGCGTCCCCGTTTTCGGGATCGGATGAGTAGAAGGAGTTATTAGAAAAAAAATCGATTAATCATTGTTGGAAAGTGCTCGTTCAAGGGTTTGAGTCTGCAGACACTGGTACCGAATAGTAAAACCTTCCAAAAGTACTTATCAGTCAGATACAGGACCAGCTGGATAATGATACCGAATAAGATGAAGTCTGATCGTTTGATTTCTACCGATTCAATTATAAAATAAAAACGATGGTCATAATTATTGTTGTTTTACTACAGTCACATAATTCAATAATAATAAAATTTGTAATTAAGTATAAAATTAAAAACGACATATTTTCTTGATTTTTTAACTTGAACTACCTTATTTATTTGTTGAAGAGATTGCTCAACTAGGAAAAATCGTAACTCCAGGTCTGTTAGCCGCCATTTTACAGTGCCCGGAGTTAATGCAGAAACTTCTTATTATATTTTATTAAAAGCCATTCCCCCTTTGATTGAACGAGGTGACAGATTGAATGGTAGACGTTAAACGAAAGCGAAAAATCCGATAACTTCCGCGCCGCCATTTTGTGCGGGCGAATTCGCGCGGGAATATTCGATTTTTAAAAATAATAGCGTGGCCCGGAATGATATTAATGGCGCATATATATCTGGAAAGGATTTCTTTTTAGCCTGTTCATAAAAGAAGGAAAAGTTTTAATATTTTTTTAGCAGCCTAGAGTGAAAGAGTAAAATAGAAAACTAGTTCTTTTGTTTTTTTATACCTTCACAATATAATTATATCAACGGAATTTATTGTTTGGCAGTATGATTCAAGCAAGGTTTGCGTTCACATTCTGTTTGTTATATTATTTCCATAGTGATTTCCACCAATATAATATATGGGCCAATGAAGAGTGAAGAGAGCCAACTGATTTTTTCGAAATAAAAACAAGTTAGGCACGTCTCCGTACTCTGCATGTCATAAAATATCATAAAAATGAAGTGAGGTAAGTAAAAACGTGTTAAAAAAGTATTGTATTCTGTAAGAAGTTAAATAACGGGTCTGGTGAGTCATCGATACAGACGATACAGACTATAACGTTAATAAATGTTAACGCACTTTCAAATGCAGTCAGCGAAATCAAGCGCTGAACGATATATACAACGAAAATTCAGTATAAGTAATGATAAAGATGAACGCTCTGAAAAGGCAATTCATGATGACTGAAGCAGAACAGACAGGCGACGACGGTATATATGGACGGACAAAGGAAGGAGGGATATTCTGTCGTCGCGCTCGGAACTGAAGACATCTCTCCAGAATCTCATAACTGTCACACATCATCATCATCATCCTATACCAACAGTTAAATCTCGTAAATCATAAACAATTAGAATGATAAAATTTGGATTATTGAGATTTTGTACACTTATATGTATTTTGTCACTAACGACCCGGGTTTCGCCTTTCAGCATCTTCAGGCATTCGAACACACGAATGGACTCGAACTGACAGACAGTAAACAGTGTTTAACGTTTATATAGAAGATACAAATTAATTTACTGTAGAGTTCAGTCAATCTTGCTGTACTAGCAATATTGATATAGTTTAATGTCTGTCAGTTCAAGTCCATTCGTGTGCTCGAATGCCTGAAGATGTCGAAAGGCGAAACCCGGTTCGTTAGTGACAAAATAAATGGAAGTGTACAAAATATTAATAATCCAAATTTGATATTAAAATTCCATCAAGCACCCTCAGTCGATGTCTTAAATTAGAATTATATTCCTAAACGTGTAAATTAATGTTAGTTAACTAAAACTTTCAATAAACAAGATTCACCATTTTATCACTACATACATATTTCGCTTGGGTTTTATTATCGATGCTATCAAAAGAATTAGCAATCGGTAAAAATGAAATTTGCTTATGTAAATATGTATGGTCTCAGAGATTGTCTGACATCCGTCCATACTAATTAAAAAAAAATATGTTTTGAATATTAATGACTAACCACCTTATTACCTGGTTAAATTTAAATGACATAATATGTTTTTAACACCGATAAATATGATTAATGTATTGGGTAACTGTAACATAATTTTTTGCTGCTAAAAATAAACGATTATAATATTTACGGCGCTGTTGTTAACTATGGTTTTTAGAGTATACGCTGTATAATTTTTCATTTTTTACGCTGTATAATCGGCGTCCGTGGCGCAGTTGGTTTCGTCGCTGGCTACGGTTACGGATGTCTCGGGTTCAATTCCCGGTGCGGACGGTTTTTCGTAGATTGATCTTTCAATCGATTTATGGATTTCTGTTCGTAGTCTGAGTCCTCCCTCCCACCAATCCCATCCTCACGGGGCGTAACGAGAGCGATTAGCTAACCACTAGTCCTGTCATAGCCCTATCCTTCTATCCCTACTCTCTTCAAAAAAGAAAAGAGAGGTTGAGCAACTGAGTGACAAGCAGTTCTCGTAGAAAAATTCTGTCAAGACACCTCCATTAGGAGACCATATGCTCCACATTGGGAGCTGACGTGGGAATTTTTTTTTCATTTTTTACTACACTGATTCGCTTTCTGTATACAGAACGTGTCAGTGTACTAGTATGTATGGATCCCGTGATCCTAGAGCAGTGTATAGATCCTATAGTCGTGTATGGATCTCGACAATCCAGTGATTCTAAATCCTAGAGCCGGCGTAAAAAGTTATACGGCGTGTATTCTACCTATCACAGTTACTTCCAAGATGGTTAAGCATTTATTTTTCGGTAACTGTAAGTAACAAAGGTAATATTGAAGAAGTTAAGCAAACAACGACGTGTGTTTGACTTAATGTAATATGTAGCCGTGAGATCTTTATGTCAAATAAATATGATCATATTTTCCATCAAAATTGTATGATATACGAATAATGTGATCATGTATTACGCACCACACTTGTTCAAGTGACTTTGATTGTAAATTTTATAAAACGTAAAATTTTTTTTTTCCATGTCCGCTCCCAATGTGGAGCATATGGTCTCCTAATGGAGGTATCTTGACAGAATTTTTTTCTACGAGAACCACTTGTCACTCAGTTGTTCAACCTCTCTTTTCTTTTTCGAAGAGAGTAGGGATAGAAGGATAGGGCTATGACAGGACTAGTGGTTAGCTAATCGCTCTCGTTACGCCCCGTGAGGATGGGATTGGTGGGAGGGAGGACTCAGACTACGAACAGAAATCCTCAAATCGATTGAAAGATCAATCTATGAAAACCGTCCGCACCGGGAATTGAACCCGAGACATCCGTAACCGTAGCCAGCGACGCTACCAACTGCGCCACGGACGCCGACTACGTAAAAATCCTGGGGCAAATGTTTGGAGTAACATAATATTCACTTTTACTGTCAATTATTGGTGGAAAGACATTATTTATCGGCGTCGTTGGCTATGGTTACGCATGTCTCGGGTTTTCTGTTAGTAGTCTGAGTGTTTGGGATGTCTAAAACTACCTCCCACCCATCCGATATTTACGGGGTGTAGCGAGAGCGATTAGCTAACCACTTCTCCTGTCCAAGCCCTATCGTTATATCCCTACTCTCTTCGAAAAAAAAGATGTTGAGCAACTGAGTAACAAGCAGTTCCGATAGAAAAATTCTGTTGAGATACCTCCATTAGGAGATCATATGATCATTGAAAGAAAGACATTGTATTTGAAAAATAAACATTTTTTTTGTACTACTTCAATATGTTTATAATGATCACGAGCATTATTGTCAGTTGATCAATTGATGATAATGCTCGCAATGAACGAAATCATTCTCTAAATGGATTTTTATTCTTGGTTACTTTGTCTACTTTGTCAACTTTGCTGATACACGATGAGTTTTGTTTATGGATTGGGTTAAATACGTTCCTAATAAAAGTAATATTCACTTTTAAGGTGTTAACTGTCAATTATTTGTGGACGAGCAATAATACGAGCATTATCTTGTTTTATTTTTTAAAATAAAAGTGATATTCAAAATTGTTTAGGAGGGAGTATGGCAATACTTGACGCTGCAAATTTCGAATTGTGAATATTCGCCTGCACCAAAACATGTTGCTTATCAGTAAGCATTATTAATTGGAAAATAATATACGTGTGACAAGACACGACGCTGCAGATTACGGAATGCTTGCAATAATATTTGACCGATATCTGTTATTCTGTTGACACCACGCGACAGGTAGACGTCTCATCTATGTCTGTCAAAACTAGTTCACAAACACAGTATAGATAGACACACATGGGACAACTGAAAAGGATTCTCTATCGACCGCCGAGCGCGATTCAATAATAATCTCATCGTGTGACACCGCCCCGTACTTATGGGGTGGACAGGGTCTTCAAAACCAATCTGCAGACTCTTTCTATTAATGCAAATTTTAAAATGTAATACCCCTCGTGAGGCGTTTAAGAGTTTGTCATATTTGTTTGGTTGCCGCTGTTTGTTTACAGTTGGAAGTGAATAAAAAGCGTGCGCTGCTTGAAAAAAGGAGGAGTCGCTTCTCGACCTTTCCCGGGGGGAGTCGTTGGCCGACGAAGCGGCGATTTATCCACCGCTTGTTAGTAAGCCCACTTACAGAGTTTAAATTAAAAATGTGCAAATCTGTTTTGTGTAACTGTCTTCAAGAAAATTATAGAAACTAATTGCAATAAACGAGAAAGAGTATACGGAATACGACCGGGTTTTAATGGGAGACGAAGGAACGTGTGACTCATCCTTTGTTTTGACACGGGCCTCGAAGCTTGTTGACTCACCGCGCCCCGCTTCTCCCCATCTCCCTCGAGCGGCGAGACAGACGTTCGTTGTTTCTTTCCTACTCTCTCACGTGATACCTGTCGTCACTCGCCAACTGATCTCTAGACAGCACAATCGTCATCACCACCAGCATCCATCATCCAGTCACAATAACATCAAACAGCAACTTTGGAATCGTATTCCTACATGAGTAAAAATTGTTTTTATCGAAAACATTATATGGTGAGTTGCGTTATGAATCTTTGAAATGGATTCTTGTAAATTCTCACGTTCGCGGGTACGGAATTATACGTAGGAAGAATAGATATAATAGTGGCTTACATCAAGTGGCTGGGTCAGAATTTTTAAACCTATAACCAGTGTAAAATGATCCTTCCAAAAAGTGGTCAATTTATTTTTCTAATTTACATCATTTGGCCGAGACCTGCTCTGTCGTCTTTAAAATGAGATTCAATCATTAACTCATTTCCGTATTTTTTGAGTGATACATTAATTGACCAAAACATCGTCGATTATATAAGATCCAAAAGTCATACAAAATAAAATGTAGAATTCAATGTCCTTTTTTTTGAATTGGATACATGAAATTTATCGTATCTGCAAAAAAAAATCCCAAATGTTTAGAGTTTAGACAGTTTTTGTAAAAATATTTTAACTTTGAAGTTACAATCAGCCCCCGGTAAATATTCAATTTGTCAAGCAGGTATAGTAAACCAATGAACAATATAATAATATTCAGTAAATGGAGGTTTATCAATAGAGTGCGAAAAAATGGAGAATATTCGTTTTATCTAGCCAGTGATTGAATTCACGTGGTAAAATTTGACATAGAAAGAGATTTCTCAGAAAATATGAAAATATTTATTTTCGGAAAGCAAATTGGATTGAAGAAAGGGTGTTTAAATTGATAAGGGTCAGCCCAAAGTGACAAAAAGCACTCATTTTTTGTCAAATTGAATTATCACTTATGGAGCTTTTTTACCTCTGGATTCCCTCGAGTAATATTTTTTAAAGAGTGAATTAGAATCTGACGGTAAGTAAAGCTATTATGTTAAAATTACTACAATGAAACACCATTTTGTTTTTAAAATGATTCTATAATTGAGGTTATAAAATTATAGGTGAGCCTGAAATTATGATTTTTATTATCATTTTGAAAAATAAAACACAATTTGCTTGTACTACTTCCACATGTTTATGATGATCAGGGTCGATTATGCTCATCACGAGCATTATCAACTGATGAAGTGAATGATGATCAATTTTTATTATCGTTTGAAAAAACAGCAATATTTTGTCGTTACCCACTGATTTCGATTAGTAAGTGGGTATGAAATAGTGTTGAAGGTTATAACATTTTAAATGCTGTTCATTTTAATATTAAATAAACTATTTTTAGCATGAGCGCTTTCGAAGTGTGGTGCTATATGCTTCACATTGGGAGAGGACATGGAAAAAAATCATTTACGAAATACTTTATAGAAAAAAGTTGTGGAATAATTGAATGTGAAGTTTTTTTTTCAGTTAAAAAGTAAAAGAATATTTTTTTCTAGAGCTGCTGAATTCATGAAATAATACGGTTCACCGGAAGTACGCAGCGGCTGATGAGAAGGATACATAACACAACTCAAAAGAAACAAAATTATTAACAAAAGAACTTAAAGTTGATTGTTTTATTTTTTGTAAATGAGTTATATTTTTGTTATTTTCATGTAACTTTTGACGATTTTAAAAAAAGCATAAAAGATGTGTAATAACTGGAATAATGCGAGGCACAAAGAGTGCCACGCCGCGGGGTGTGATTCAATAAAGGATCAATCCAACGGCAAGGGGAGACGAAATGAAATTTCGAAGGGAACGAACGAACGCTGCCCGTAGAGCGACGCGACGACAGCGCCATAGCGGAGGCGAGTGGAAACGTCCAAATTAACTTTACAGGCGGAATCCAATTGACCTACGACACTGGCGACTAAAGAGATCGTGTAAACGCGCCATGAACACCTAAAGACGGATCCGCTTAGGTTCTTCTATTCAAAAATTCAATTGAGAGCTACTATCTTATCGAGTTGAATTTTATTTTATGTTATGACTACATGTCAAGGATATTTATCAGTTTTAAGCTTGGCACTATCATCACATTATTTTAATTTTAACCTCAATGATAAGAGATAAGATTTAATTCATTTGTTAATTTAACTTTTTTTTTCATTGCAAATCAACATTGCTTCAATGATATTTTTTGAGGAACATGATCAGATCACAAACGATAGTGCAGTGCAGATAGTGATGGCATGATGCAGGAAAAGCTATTATTATATTATACTTTGTAATTCTTGTGAAATTATATCAATAACTATAAATTATAGTAATAAGTATGGGGAAATGCTTAGAATACAAATATCTACCAGTTCCAAAGTGTATCAAGTAGTAATCTGTGGTTATTTTAGAAAAATAGAGGTTATTATTACTTTAGATCCAACTTGCAACAGCTACAAAAATCCTGTGAAAACCTCTGAATACTCCTGTTATTAATATTAGTAAGAAATAAGATATTATAAACATACATATATTTTTTAGATAATTGTAGAATTTCTTAAAAATCTAAAAAAAATAGAATATTTAATCTAAACAATATCTTGTTTCCTTATTATCTTAGAACTATGGTTTTAAAGTTGTCACACTTTGAAACTATGATAGCGATATATTTGTAGCTAATTTAAGCTTACTTTGAAGTGACTAAACTGATATATGTGTTCAATAATAAAGAATTGAATTTTGAAATGGTTGAAATTGAGAAGATTCTAATGATCTGTATTTTGCTCACGTGAGACGGTAAAAAAGTTTTTTTATGAAAAGATTGATCTTGTTGAAGCATATAATTAAAATTATTACTTTCGCGGTTAGTTCAAAACAAATACTAACCATGAAGGTGAACAACTACAATAATGAATTTTCAGAAACATATTATTTTTGTAAGAAATTCGTTAATTATATTTAGCTTTAATTACCAAAATTAGTTAATATTTAATAAATCAAATATTGAGGGTTTTCCTAATGCTTAGTCACGCGTTTTCGTCATCTTATTCAGGGGTTTTCAACTTTAAAATAATAAGTCACTTTTTACGATGAAAAATATTTTTAACATGATATTGTAATTAATTTGGATTTGGTTTATTCCAAAGTAGTGTCATTTATAACAAAGTATTTGTCATTTTCAGTTTTCCAAAAGAAAAACAGACAATCTAAAACTGTTTCCGAATATGTTTTCAATCGTTGAATGCGTGACGCGAATTAACTTTAGTGATGAATGATGACGATTATGCAGCTTAAAGGAGATGTTTCCTGTTCGACGAGTGGTGACAGAATCCCCGTTCGGGGGACGATTACAGAATGAATCTGGTCCTTCCTTGTTTGTTCATACATATTGTAGTTTACTGTGTGTGTCCTACTTACGTCAGTGTAACTTATCTTTTGAGAGCGTCATACAAAAATATTAAACGTTGTTTTGCAATAAGACGCTTGGTGCATTTGCGTTTTATACAATGTTATGTATTACTAAACAACCAACAAAATTAATTATTTGTTTTATCAATCATGACAGCTCGTCATGTGTAAAACTGGCTGTCTTTCTGTAGCTGAACATGTTTTATCGAAGAGGGGAAATATATAAACGTGTTGATAGGGAAAGACTAGTAGGTAACCAATCTCTCTTGCTACGCAACGGTTTTACAATCGAGTGCGTGGACGGGAACGCTAACATCACAGATATCCATGTTTTTAAGGAAAAAGCCATAATTTGATTGAATAAACTTGTCCGTATGAGGATTTGAGCTCTAGTACACCGCAACCGTGTTGACCACTCGGCTATAGAATCGGAAACGTATGACAACAGTAATCTTTTTTAATAAAAATTAAAAAACATTACACCAAAACATCAAGTTCAATAATATTAAATATCTAGTTGTTCCTTTGTTCACTTGAACAATATGTTACTTTATTTTATTAAAGTCTAAAACTCAGTTTTTTTAGTTAGAAACAAATAATTTAATATATCAACTGAGAGTGCTTGACGGAATCTCAATATCAAATTTGAATTGTTGAAATTTTGTACATTTCCATGTATTTCGTCAATTAAGACCCGGGCTTTGCCATTGGCATCTTCAAGCATTCGAGCCCTCGAATGAACTCGAACTGACAGACGGTAAATTGTTTATATCGTTTATGCATTATACAAAATTGTTATAAACTATTTACTGTCTGTCAGTTGGATCTCATTCATGTGCTCGAATGCCTGAAGATGCCGAAAGGCGAAACCCGGGTCGTTAATATCTTGGTTGTGAAAATGGTATTCATTTTCGTAATAAATATTTCAGGGAAATTGCTGTATTTAAAACAACAACGACGTCATAAAATACCTAAAGTAAAATCGTATTGGTATTTATTTATCATTATTTGACAAGCCCTGTTCACGTGATAACAATGTCGTTACAGTAATTTCAATCATACAACGTGATATATATAATTTTAAAGTAATTAAATAGCGTATCTTTGTTACCATTGTGTATAAGAAGAAGGTAAACTGAAACATTTCGTATTTGATGGTGTTTATTGATCCGAGATGGCCGTCAAATTAACACAATGTTTATTTATTGTTTTTATGTGCAGTATAGTGGAGAAATGCTGTGGAATACCTTTAAGTGAAAATATAATGGACTTGAGAAAAGGTAAGAAAAATGATATGTATTATTTAATTCCAGAACTTATAAACGACAAGCAAATGAAAAACATGAAAAATTAAAATTCAACTCTGTTTCGACCAATTGATGTAACCTTCAAAATTGAAATTGTTCAGGAGAAACTAAAAACTGTTTTTATCGAAAACGTTTTATGCTGAGTTGTGTTATGAATTTTTGACATGCACTCCTGATAATTCTCATGTTTGCAGATACGGAATTTTACGTGGGATTTGTCGATATAATAGTGGTTTAAATAAAGTGGGGGGGGGGGGGTAAAAGTAGTCCTAAAACCAATGTGAAATGACGTTTCCCTTTAAAAAAGTGGTAATTTTATTTTTTAATTTACATAATTTGACCGATACCTACTCTGTCGTCTTTAAAATAGTCATAAACTCATTTCTATATTTTTTGAGGCTAATTTTAATTGGCCAAAACACAGTAGATATATTGAAGTACTAAAAGACCAGCAGAAAGATAATTGTTTCGTTTCACAATGTTTCTTATTTAGGAATTCATACTCGATCAAGAAAATATTTATTAATATCAGAGTGAGCTCATGAATATGTTTTCGTTAATAGTTAAATTTATGTCGATCGTTTACATAATATTTTAAGCTTAAAATTTATGACAGGTAAACTTATTTTTCCATCGCTATAATTTTTTTAATTGTTTGTTTAAGGAAAACTACATCATCGATTTTCCCGCCAAGCCATACCGTTAATAGACGTTGAAACCGAAGGCATAGGCAATCCTCCAATCATTGGCTCCAAAACCAATCGCTTGCTATCAAACGTTTTGAAAAACCGCGAAGAATTAGTGTTGGGACAGTCCTTGATACCCGATACAAATACCAACTACAACGCTATCAGAAATAATGCAGCTGGCCCGAATTCAGAACAAAGTGTGGTTACTCTTGCGACCCAATTACAGGGAAATCTCCTTACTGGAGGAGCGCCACTCGGGAATCCTACAGGTGGCGCCGTTCTAGGCCCTAACCCAGCTGATATGATAATTGGCCAAGCTCCTAGAGCTCCCATTGATAGCGGTACTGGTCTAGGATTGCAAGTACCTGGAGCCAATGGTGGGATGCTTGGAGGTGTGGTTGGCGGGGTTCTTACTGCAGGTGGAGTGGCTCTAGGAAGTGATCCGACTGGTAGTGCTCTTGCTGCTGATCGTTTTGGTGGTGGTAGAAGAGCTCCAGCTGGATTAGGAGCTAGTGCAGCTTTGGCTGGTAGTCCTTTGGGTACTGGAGGACGTGGATCAGGGGGTGGAAGGTTGAGTACTGATCCTTTTGGAGCTGGAACAAGTGGTCTCGGTGGCTTACCAGGAACAGGTATTGGAGGAATTGATCCAACAGGTGGGTTAGCAGAAGCTGGTGCTCCTCCTCTCAGAGGATTACCATCTGGTGAACTACCACCTGGTGGATTACCACCTGGCGGATTACCACCTAGTGAATTACCACCTGGTGGATTACCTCCTGGTGGTGATCCAACTGGAAACTTAGGTGGAATGCCTGCTGGTGTTCCACCTCCCCTAAATAATGCATTGAATACTGGACCAGCTTCTAACACAGGATCAAACGCCAATGGAGTAAATGGACTTACAAATGCAAATGGAGGCTTTGGAACAAATACTGGAATAGGCTTAAATACAGTAACAGTCCTTAACCTTGGCGACAAAGATGGGAAAAATCCCTATAGAGACAGTATTAATATTAATATAAATCCTGGAGTCGTTGTTGACGAAGAAGGAAAAATCGCCAGCTCTCAAGCGTCTATTGAAGCGAGTTCATTGATCGGACTTGGTGTAAAAGCTGCAGCATCAGCCCTGTCATTTAATATTCATGACCCTCACGAATCATCCATTGCACATGACTTGAAAAAGATAACTCATATTCTTGAACACGATAAGCCAAAACAATACGATGAATTGAATGCTCAAAAAGCTCATCTGATTGACGCAATCGAAAAAGAAACTGAAAAAGTAAGCTCACATCACCTTGATCCCCATGCCAAAAAGCCACATTCTGACGATCTACAACACAAAGAAGCACATTTACGCGAAGAGATTAAAATGGAAACAGAAAAAATTGACGCACACCACATAGACCCACATCACAATGATCCACATCAAATAGATTATCTTGACCCACATCACAACGATCCACATAAAATAGATTATCTTGACCTACATCACAATTATCCACATCAAATAGATTATCTTGATCCACATCACAACGATCCACATCGATTAGATTATCTTGATCCACATCAAAAAAATCCACACGTAGACGATGTAATTCACAAAAAGGAGCACCAAATAGAATCGATTAAAGAAGATCTGCATCATATTGATCCATACAAGATTGATCCCCACCATGTAGCATACTATAACCCGTACATACATGGACCACGGGACGAGTATGACCCATATTATTATGAGCCACTTGAAGATTTGTATGAAAGGAGACATTCGCATGTTGAAGATCAAATCGCACAATTGAGAGAGATCGATCGACTCGCTCGATTGCTCGAATCACTTCGTCATATGGATCCATATGAATCACACTACAAACGAGAAGTAAATCCGTTGATTGTACAACAAAAAGCTGAAGACTGTCAACAATAACGACACCTTAATGAAAATGTAGCTTGTTTGTATGCCTTGAAAGTTCATTTTTAATTTACATGTGAATAAGTTTTCTTTATAAATAATTTATTCACTTTTAAGGTGTTAACTGTCAATTCTTGGTGGAAAGACATTATATTTAAAAAAAATAAAGCACAATTCATTTGTACTACTTCCAGTAGTAACGTCATTAAAAAATTTTGTTCAGCTAAATGGACTTTTAATGTAGCTATATTTGTGATTTCAGATTAGTATTTAATGATTTGAAAGAGGTCCATAACATTTTAATTGTAAACTCTTTCATTTGATTTATGTATAATTTTTTGCTAATCAGTATTTTCTTTTCTCAGTTTTATATACCTTCATTTTTACACTCAATTTTACATAAATACGCCTGTTATGTTTGTATTTTTATCAGTTGATAATGCTCGTGATGAGCGAAACCGGTCCTGATCATTATAAATATATGGAAGTAGTACAAATGAATTGTGTTTTATTTTTTAAAAAAATAATTTATTGCAAGAAAAATACAACAATTTCAAAATGCAAATACAACTCTTCAAGACTAGAACGAATGTAGAAAAGTACTTTTTTGCTTTATCCTATTCAAATGCCTCATCTTTATAAAAATCTATATCGCTTTTATATTGCTGTCCTTTGTTTTATCATATAATAAAAACCTAATCACACGAGAGATAACAAGAAGACGACTCATTATATCATTCCTTTCATTAAGAAATTGTGGAAAAATTGCTTTTATGTGACTTAGGCTTGACAAGGTTCCGGCATACTTACCCAAAAATTGTTAAACAAAATATTTGGAATTGTTTTATTCTCAATTTTATAAATCATGTAAATCATGTGTTGATTAAAACGTTCAATACTGTTGGATTTATTGTCAATTTTATATTCTTCTTCTTGGCCACATCCCGTCCTTATTCATAACATAACATGGCCGCCACACGGTGCCTCCAAAATTCGCCGTCCCGAAGTATTAATTTATATCCAATATTTTTTCCAAGAACTAAAATATTTGACCGAAAATTGGAATTTGAAAAATAAACCAATAGAGATATACAATAGAAAACCGATTTGTCATCACTGATTGTGAGTTAATTTATATGAAGTGAAAATATTTTAATATTTTGGTCACAATTATGATTGAAAGTTTTAAAAGTATCAACGAATAATATATGTAAATAAATATTGACATTCGTAAATAAAGAGAGCATTGTTCCAAATATAGTTTTAATTAGCCCATAAAATTTTATGGATTTCTCAGCTTCAAGTTTCAAAAACATATTTATGATGACGGCTTACTTTTAAAACAATGAATGATATTGTTTCCGTATTTCTAACAATATTCTTAACATATGGGAAATAACTTTAAGACATCGACTAAAGGTGCTTGATGAAATTTCAATATTAAATTTGAATTGTTAAGATTTTTTACATTTCCATGTATTTCGTCACTAACGACCCATCAGTTCGAGCTCATTCGTGTATTTGAATGCCTGAATATACCGAATGGCGATAACCGGGTCGTAAGTGACAAAAAACATGGAAATTCGAAATAAATTGTTTATGTCATTAACTTTTTTATGAATAGTATTTCTGCATGGCTGACTGAGAACCCAAACATAACCGGAAATATTTTTGCTAAAAAATGTATCTCTTAATCGATCTAGGCTATGGCCCGAAGCTCAGCTGTCTTTAACCGCACTAGTCCAGCACTCGGGCCGGTCTGGGAGGAGTTCGCGGGCCAAGTCTGGGCCTATGTAAACCTCTACTGCATACATACAAGTTTAGCTACGTACAATTGGCGATACAGCTTTGATGAACGCATTAGGCCATGGGAGAAGGCTATCCACTGGAAGTGTCCATTTGCACATAAATGACTCATTTCCCATGACTAAGATAATATGATATTTCAGCAATAAAGCGACATCGGGTTTGCTCAGTTAGTGAGAATTCGCTGCCAATGTAATGAAATCAATATACACTCAATTCATTTCTTGCACGTCTTTTTGTTGCACGGTCTAAGAAAACTGACCAATTATTTGTTGTACACTGATTGTTATGCTCTTACACGGTTTTTAACCCTTTCGTACTCATGATGTAACAATGCGTTACTTCGGCCTTTAAATCTTTAAATTATCTGTGAAATAAATAGGCCATACAAAAAATTTAAATTTTGTAAATTTTTTAAATTTTAAATTCTACATATAATTAAAAATACATTATAGTTTAAGTCTGCTTTGTATAATTAATCATAATTTGAAAACCTCGTTAATTTTACCATCGAAAAATACAAAATTATAGTATGGTATTAATTATAGTACAGTAACAATTAGTCTAGTAAAGTAACGATCCGAGATTCATGACCGTACCGTATGCAACCGTTTTGTTTCATACGGCACCAAAAGTGTATGTATTTCACCATGTATTTCAGGTTTAACACACAAAATATGACCTAAAATAATTACTTAATATTACATAAAACCATATTTCACTTTTTGAAATTGTGATTTCGCTTTATAAATGCGTTTATATGAAAAAACCCACACCGTAACGCAATGTGACTGCATGAGATACGAAGGGATTTTTTTACCATGAAAACGGGAAGGTTAAAAAGTATTATTAAGTACAGTATGAATAAGTAATAAATATGTATCGACACTTCCTACGTATAATCCCGTATTTGCCAACATGAGATTTTACAGGAGAACATTTCAAAGATTCATAACGCAATTGTAAAGTAACGCCTACATGTATCTTCTTCAAAATTTTCCCTGTTGTTTGATGGCTACCCATAAAACTGAATTCGTAGACCACGAAAATGCAAAATACGTATAATCGTGATTAGGCGACTCATGCATAGATTAAAAGTAAATTCGATTTTTTTTGAGCATTTTATATTTTGGTGGTATTTTAAATAAAGGAACCTATCTCGCATATCCAAGGAGTACTTTTTTTAAATGTGTTTTTTATAAACAAATAATGCAGATCTCACAGAGCAACTACAATCCACTATAAAATAATTAAACATGTAGAAATGACATTCTGTATGAAATATTGGTATTGAGTTGTTCGTACGGTAGTCGGTCCAATAGATCGTAATTATTTTTATTATTCTATGATCATTTTTTGTTATACCAATGCATTTATCATGAAAACCAAAATACCGCTATTCGTAAAACTTATCGAGGATACCCTCGATATACACTGAGAGATGGCATTATGTGACACCGCCCCGTACTTATGGGGCGGACAGGGTCTTCAAAACCAATCTGCAGACTCTTTCTATTAATGAAAATTTTAAAATATAATACCCCTCCTGAGGCGTTTAAGAGTAGTGTCATATTTGTTGGTGTTGTTGGTTTACAGTTAGAAGTGGGCAAAGGGCCTGCGATCCTGCCAGCCTGCCAGTCGCGTCTCGGCCTTTCCCGGGGGAAGTCGTCGGCCGACGAAGCGGCGATTTAGTCCACCGCTTACTAGTAAAACCACTTACAGAGTTTAAATTAAAAGTGTGTAAATCTGTTGTGTAACTGTCTTCAAGAAAATTATAGAAACTAATTGCAAATAAACGAGAAAGAGTATACGGATCACGACCGGGTTTTAATGGAAGACGAAAGAGCCGTTTGTTGTGCCCTGTCCTCGGAAGCGTGCTGTGAAGCTTGTTGACCACCGCGCCCCGCTTCTCCCCGCTCCAACACCTTCCTCCCTCGAGCGGCCAGACGTTCGTTCGTTTCGTGTTGTTTCGTTTCCTACTCTCTCATATGTTATAAAAATAAGTTCCGAGATAATCACATTTTCAATGATTTTTTTTTCAAAGTACTCTCTCGCAAGCACGATTGTTTATTTTTTAAAAAGATTTTTTAAACGTTATAGGGAATATTATTTTGAGCATACAAATCATAAGATTTGGTATCGATAAGGTATATCATGCTTTTTGCCAGAATAAAAAAATAGCAATGTCGCTTAATACTGTTTCCTTTCAAAGCCATTATATGACTTCTGTCGGCTCCATGATGCTGTGGTTAACGTTTGAGATTCAATTCCCGGTACGGACAGTTTCACAAATTGATTTTTCAATCTGTTTGTTTGTGATGCCTAAAATTTCCTCCCATCCATTCAATCCTTAAAACAGGGTGTAGAGAGAGTGATTAGCTAACCACTAGCCTGTTCTAGCCATATTCTTCTATTCATACTGTCTTCGAAAAAGAGACGTTGAGCAACTGAGTAACAAGCAGTTGTCGTTGAAAAAAACTTCAGTTGTGTTACCTCCATTAGTAAGCCATATGCTTTCACACTGAGAGCGGGTATGGTTAAAAATATATATGTATGATTTCACTCGTTCGATCAGTACGTGGAACGTTAAATTGCATACATTAATGCATTTAAAATAAAAAATCATCAAAAACTGACTTAATGCGTTTTGTCAGTGTATCATCGACGTATTCGACCATTATAATCCCTTTGCTCGACAAATACAAACAATAATAATTATTGTGAAACACGACTGTATAAAAATTAAAAGCTGTATTATTGTGTATATTATAATGAAAATTTAATAAAATTAATTTAGTAAATAAATAACCGACCTTGATTATCTTAATTAGCGATACTATTATACTGGTACGTATTCCGAAGAGAGATTTCCAAAGATTGTAATAATTTACCTTTCAATATATCGTTACCTTACTTTGAAAAGGTTCTAACTAACATTTTGGCCTAAAATGACATTTTGATTGGAAAATATTGTGCTAGCCACATTCTACAATAAACGTTGATTTCAGAGTCATATATTGTTCAATGAGGAAGTTAGCAGTATTCCGGAGTTCTATCCACCATTTTTTTTTTCATAAATTTGTTTTATACGGTTCTGTGAATCGATATAATTGCTTTTAATCTTACGTTTTTAGCGTCATATTGAGCATTCTTCGCTCGATGGTTGGTGAGTGTTTTACCCTCTACTTCTGTTGTTCAATCGATGTGGTCATTGACGAAACAGCTTGTTCGGTTAGTTCAAACATTCACAGTATATATGTATTCTTATTCTGTTGTATTGTAATATTATTGTTAGCTTATACGGTTCAGCAATTCATGATAATATATACTATTAATGAATATCTCAAAAATCAGAACATTTTGTTTGATAAAATTGAAATAGCCAAAAAAACATTTTCAAAGAAACTATTTTTGTCAGTTCTAATTAAAGCTTTAGATACTCATTATTTTATAATATAAAAGCTTAAGGTACAATACATTATATAAAAATCACTAATTAAAAATACATTTTTTCCTTCAAAATACAAAATATGATCAGTCAAAATTTCAAACGCTCGCATCTCAAAACATGTTCAAGTGCACTTAGAACCTTTCTAAAGTAAGGTAACTATATGACTAATTCTTCGGAATGGACTTCCATGAAAAAAATTGACGTCATCTTTTCGATTAAGAGTTATAATTAGCTTTTCTCTATACGACTCACCATTCAATTCAATTAGTGCATAGGAATTCTGTAATTAACGTTAACCGCAAAATTGGCAAAATATCTGTTAATACATTCAAGAGGGTGGTTGCTTAATAGTTTCAAGTGTCACGGATATTTCCGGTGTCATTAACTACGTACAATTTATTAATTTTGTTTATTTTCTCTATAAGTGTTCACACCATGTCAATATTTATTTAATTGTTCCATTGGTGTGAAACGGTTCACAATGACTGTAAGATTTGTAATATTTGTGTTGCTTTTCACTGCATACGGTTGTTTCGAGTGCAGAGTAATTGAAACAAAGAAAGTGGTAGTTGTTTCTGAAGCTGGTAAGATAACCAAATAATTATGCCGTTTTTGTAGTTTGTGATTTAATATTTAGTAGATCAAACCTCTATTAACTTCATTTGAATGGCTTTTTGAATTTGTGTGGTGTGATACAATAGGTACATCGTTGCTAAGATAGTGCCATAAGTTGTTATCTTTACTGTGCCTTATTTTTTTTTTGTTAAAAATTCTTAGTTAAATTTGAATGAATAGAACTACCCTTAAGAATCCTGAAAAAATATTATATAGACATTGACTGATAAATTAGTTATTAATTATTCACTGAAAGTGCTGCTTTTTTGATGGATATTGAAATGCCCATCATTTGTATTTTTAAAAGTATATTAAAATATGATATAAGAAGATTTGCAATGATAATAAATTTGCCACATTTAAAAAATGTTCAATAGCATATAATAATTTGACACTCAATCGTACAAAGTATAATATAACTCTAGAATGACTGTAAAAAGTATTTTATATAAATTTGAGAAAACATTGATTTCAATTATCTTGTGTGCTGCGTCAAACAAAAGAGCAGCGTCTCCCAACTGGTGGGGAGTTTCTCTATGTGAGAAATTTTAGATGTTCAAGGAAGGGAATTGCTTCTGTATATTAAAGATCATTACTATAACACACTATTCGAAATGCAATTTATGCATTAATATTTTAGGAAATATATAATTATATTTTGAGCAAAAGTGAGACGGAGAATGCGGCAAAGAAGGTTTGAAATCTTTGCAAAAGAGCTTAGTAAATTTAACATTATGTTATAAATACATTTTTTTAGATCTTATCTTAATTCTGAATTGTTTGTACTGTAAAAATGTTTCATTATCAATAAACTACAGTATATAAAATGATTAATAATACAGTATATAAATTATGATAATTATTATATTAATGTTTCAGATTATGTTAAAAAGGAACGAGATCCACTACTCAAAAACTCAACTAGAACGAAACGTCAAAATAGCGATTTTGTGAGGACAATATTAAATTCTTTGAATGGGTATGGCCTGGCTAAAACTGGAGATGCTGGTACAATTAACCAAGGAACATTAAATGGACTGCAGAATTCACAAATCAATATCAACACAGTCAATGTGCATCAACCGCACGAAGCAGAGAAAGGAGTAACTGTGAATATTGTGAACGTCAATAATGCTGGACAAAAGGATGCTTCCTCCAGTGGGCAACCTGGAAGTAATGCAAAAAGACCACACAATAATTTGGACGAAACGATTGGAGGATCAGCAACAGAAAACCAAGGGGGCGCTATAAATCCAGAAAACCAAGAAAGAATAACTCAACCAAATAATAACACAGGACCAGATATCAATGAAAGAGGACAAGGTGTTGGAGATAGAATTCTTTTTGATGAATCAAATAACGGATTCGCAATCGAAAATGGTGGACTTGCAAACACAAATAACCAAGATCCAAATAATGGTGCGATAGGTTTCCAAGAATCAAGCAAAGGTTTTGATACTGTGAATTCAGCAGATATAATACAAACCACAAATACAAAAGCGTTTGGACAGTTTTTGAATAAGTCTAATAATGCTAAGTTGCCAAATATACCTCAAGAAAATTTGGAATCAGAACCACATCCTTCTCATTATGTGCCAGCTGATAATTATTGGGAAGGTCACCATGGTCAACCTGACCAATTTAGTAAATTTAGACACCATGGTGACCATCGTCAATACAGTAACCATGGACAACACGGTAACCATGGTTATCAACACGATCCTTATCATTATTGGAGAGAAAGATCTAATGATTATTTTCAGCATTTTTAGTATTCAGCGATTTAAAAAAATATTCTTAATACTGTGTTCAATGTAACAGAACAATAATATATTATGTACGGAATATATACATTATTCCTATTCCATTTATATTAAAGTAATATAATAAAAACTGAATTCATACATTTTTTATTTATTGACGATTCCAATTCCCTTATCAAAAGAAACAAGTAGCAAAAAAATATATTATTCATGTGTAAGAAAAAGAGAATAATTTCATATATAAATGCCAAATTATTTTTTTTTTAACGGGAAAGTTGTATTAAGTCTTAGATTTTATGAATAATAAGGTGGACAAAACATTACGAAATACATTTGTTATTCATTTATAAAAATATGTAACTTATAAAATTAAATATGTAACTTCTTAGTGAAGGTCTAACTTCACCCATAAATAAGGCTATCGTTAAACAAGCAAATATTATCATACGAAAAGAATTATAAATATAATTTTTGCAGCCAATTTCATCAATTATTTTTTGGTAATTAAGAATGAAAGCTTTTAAGCTCTCTTGAATTAAACCTATTCTTAAAAATCAGTAATGGAAATATCAGTCTCGTTTAGTCAATCTTTGTTAATAGATCAAAGTAAATCCAATTCCTTTTTTGCACGGGGGATATGTCTCAGAGACTATCGTGTAAAAAAATATAACGTGCACGTAATAAAAAAGGGAGATAGGTTCCGTTACTTAAAATAGCCCTAAAATACAAAATTATCACACTCAATAGTAATTCGAATTGATATTTTATTTATGAATAATAAATATACAGGATTTTCGATTTAAATTACACATTAGATGTTAAAAATAAAAACCAGAGATGAATAGAATCGAAAACAAAATTTGTCAAAATAATAACAAGTCGTGCATCAGTCATGAACACCTGCATCTTTAAATTCGCCAAATAGCCAAAATGACGATACCAATAATCACAAATGTTTTTAAATATGTACATGTACTGTATTTGATATTACTTTTAGTTGTTTGAAACCGTGTAAAAGCAAAAAAAAAACAGTTTAAAATAATTAGTCCGTTTTCTTAGACCGTGTAAAGATACAGAATTGAGTGTAATTAAATAATGACTTTTAATATTTATTAGTAACGTTACTTCGAATGTGTGAATACGTGGTCATAAAACATTATATTCATTCTCAATTATTATTTGTTCCCGAAGGTACCAAATGAGCAAATATGTATTTTGTGTGTTAAGCAAAAGTAGTATGTGCTCAGGAAAAGGACACTGCTTGCCTAAGATGTCACGTCGACTTTCTCAAATAATTTTGTTTCTATATTTTTTTGCCTGCCTAAAAATATTATATTTACATTTAAGTGGCATTGATATATTCCGTAATACTGAAAGAGTGATCCAAAAAAATTAATGAAACCATTTAAAAAAACAAAGGATTCCATCACCGTGATAGCCTTATAGTTTTATGAAAATCTAGAAAAGACTTACGACTTAAAAACCGTTGAGAATGTATCCTCAATCCAATAGCTGCTGTTTCAATGTGTATTCTCAATTATCACAAATTCACATTACTAGTAGGGCATCCAATCCCGTATCGTTTTTATCATTCCGGGATTTCGGAATTCACAATTTTTCAATCGCTGGATCTTGGGACTGGTTATTAGAAGTAATTTAATGTTATCTCTAAAATGAAATTCGTGTTCGTTATTGCTTCAATTTTAATGGAAATAATTATGATTCTATATATTTTTGTAGGTCATGAGAATGGTTTCTTTTTATTTATTGTGAGTCTTAATTGTTTTTTTATTGAGAAGATTTAATTTATAGATATAGTTGAAATTGATGAATATTATATATTGAAATATGAGAAGGAAGAGGGACACCACAATATATACATATATATGTACCTATTATGTTGACATTGAAAAAAGTATGAACTTAAACAAAGCAAGATACCTACAAGTTTCAGTTAATCAGAAAGTATTAATTTAATTTGAAATATAAACTATTTTTTAACATTTGAAGTGAATCCCGCGATTGATATTAAGGCAATCCCGGAATCACGGGATCGACTAATTGTCCGGGATCCTAGAATTTTAGAATCCCTGAACCGGGGATTGGAAGCCCTAATTACTAGCTGACTTCAATGTCAATTTGTCAAAATTGAGTCACCATTTAAAATCAAGTTAGCATTGCCGATACTCTTCTAGAGCAGTGTTCCCCAATATTTTTACACCTGCGGACCGGTAAAAAAAGGAAAAAATTTTTGCGGACCATTAATACTCAAATAAAAATGGTTTTCTATGTAATATTTTTTTAATCTTATTTTCATTTAGGTAGTGTTTTGCATCTATGTTCACTATCCAAGAGGAAATATTCCGTTCTCCCTGAGTGTACCTGAGAAGATTTATGACTGTCGAGTCTAAAAAAAATCAAGCGACCATCGTGTCACATCATCCTACCAATTATTATTATTTAACAATAACTAAAAATACAAGTAAACGCGCAAGCGAAAAAATCCTTGAATTTGAGAATTTCTTGAAAGTTGGCGTACTGTTCGCGGCCCGTCACTGGGCCGCGGACCACCGGTAGGGGTACACTGTTATAGACTGTTTCGATAAAGCCAATTATGAAAGCAATATTAATACAAATCAAACACCAGAGAAAGTTTTATGTATTACTGTTACAGATTTTCCTAATAGGCCAATAATATCATTCGAAATATAATAATCAATTCCCTTCGTAGATATTTCTTGATAAACATAGTTGGAGTTACGTCAATGTGTTATCCAGATTGGTCGGTACTTGCTATTCATTAACTTGACTGTACTGTTTTCTAGTGTATATATAAATATTGTTGAGTCGAGTTTTCCATCAATCGCTTCTGAGAATTGGTGGACAAGTTTAGTGATAGCATAGTAATGGTTGACGTGAAATTGTTTTGTTTGTTTTTAGTTTTCGATGTGGTGATATGTCATGTCATATATGCTAAACAAAAACCGGAAATTACACCGCTAGGTAACGTTTATAATTTTTGTTGATATTATTGTAACGAAATCATATAAAAGATCATTCATATATTATAATAGCAGCTAATACAGATTTTTATGCAGTTCAAAAAGTACATTAAATTGGCTATTATCCAGTATTTTCTTTAATTACGACTGCATTAAAGTGTTATTTTTGCTGTTAAACATTTTCATCCATATGTTTTAATCGTATGACTTAAGTAATTTCTCTCATGCTTCAACACTTTGTAGGTATTTTAAATCGTTCCACGTCTTTGTTATTATCTATCGACTGCTATGGCCGAGTTGTAACACTAGATTTTCCCTCTAAAAGTCCATAAATGAAAATTCCCACTAATTATTATTTCAAGTCACAATTTTTCGTGATTTAAATTGTGATCACTCTGAAACTTGCCTTTTTAATAACCATAATTAACTATCTAGCAGTAGTTCTGTGAAGAGTAGTATTAAAATAGTTTTCATACTATTAATTTAAATTTTTGCTTATTATAATAATATAACATAGGAATCTTTTTTTTAACTTAACAAATTATTTTTTGTAAATACGTTAACAGAAGAAAGTATATCACAGGGAACGAACACACTATACGGTGCAAACAATCATTAATTTTTTGGAAAGCTAGTATTAAAATAATAATTTTTGTTATATTTTGCCAAGGTAAATCCAATTTAAGATATCGACTGAGGGTGCTTGATGAAATTTCAATATCAAATTTAAATTTTTGAAATTTTGTACATTTCGTACTCAAGTTCGAGTTGATTCGTGTACTTAAATGCCTGAAGATGATGAAAAGCGAAATCTGGGTCGTTAGTGACGAAATACATAGAAATGTACAAATTTACAGCAATTCAAATTTAAGTAAAATGCATTTTTTTTCGCATAAGTCTTCTGAAGATTTAATTGCTTTATAACATTAAAATAACAAAGTATTTTGTTCGATAAAAATTAAATGATAAAGTTGATAACCATTTTGGTTTCACGCTATTATCACAACTAATACTAATATTGTGTTTCTTAATGTTCAGATGATGTTAAAAAGGAACGCTTACACTTCCCAACATCCATTGAAAAGTTTAGAACTATACGCCAAGCTGGTACACCTGATCCCGCTCTAATCACAGAGGTCTTTGGTACGGGAGACGACGTGGTCTTGGACTCTTCAAATGGATTCGGCATCGGACCAGCTGCACAAAATCAAGACGCACTCAATGGAAATGTGCCCTCGACTCCAGTAGTTGAAACACCAGTGACGGACAGTCCGAATTCGGCGAGCAACCCAAGTCCCACAGGAAATATTAATAATGTAGCATTATCTCAAAATGCTGGCAATTTACCAACTGTACCACGTGGTCAGATACCTAACCCAAGCTTTAATACGAATTGGGGAAACGTAAATTACAACGGCATGGTCAGTCCAGGAAGAGGTCTTCAACAAAATATGCCTAATTCCGGATTGGCTTATTCTCAAGTAAAACCCCCAGGAGCTGGGCTAGGTTATAATGCGAATTACAATGTTTTAAAGAAAAATCCAGTTTTAAAACCAAATCCTTCGATTTATACCACTAATACAAATGCAGCTGTGAATTTGGGATTTGGATTTTCTAATGAAAATCCAGTTATTCCAGACAAAGAAAATGCAGAATGTGATGAGCCTTGGGCAAATTCTCATGATAATCATCAACATCGTCATCATAATCACCATCCTCACGACTACTGGGGTCGCTACCATGGATATTGATAAACTGGTGATTTAATTAGTTGCGTATTTGCATGGCTGTTGATTTTGAGAAGACAAAATAATTATAAACCTCCATAGCACATAAGTTTATTATCTATCTACCTTTAGTTGACTCACGGAAAAAGGATGAATTAAAACAAAGCATATTGTATAAAAGCTAGATACAGACAAAATAATTTTACCAATAGACTATTCGGTCCAGCTCTCTTTTCATGAGTCAACTTACGTTGATAACACTTTGTATGTAGTATAATTTAGTACATTTAACGATGTATTTTTGTACGAATAGACCTTACTTGTATGAATCGTAGTATATTGAAAATGTTAGAAATTTTACTTGGATCAAAAATTGTGTGTAAAAAAGATACATAATAGTATATTCTTATGATGATGAAAATGTACAACCAGCCTAAAATAAAAGTCACTCTGTTACACAAATAATATTTATCAAGAATTGTGAAAACACCTTTACGATTATAACACGGTTACATTATTTTTATTTAAAAATGGTGATTGAATGTTATTCTGTGAATATTCTATAAATTTTCAAGAAATATACGATTCTATTTAAACTTATTACTGGAAGTACATAAGAAAAATAAAAAGAAAAGTATCTTTCTTGTTTCAAGCTCGTGTATTTATGACCTTTATTTCGTATTATATATGTTAATTGCTAATGTATATCGTCAGTACAGTGGCAGAAGGCGTTAAGTCAAAAAACCTTGTTTTGAGATAATCGAGTTTTAAGAAAATCATGAAATTTAATCTTTCAATTTATATACATTAACCATTATTAACTTATTAATTTAACCACTTTATGAAATTTGTAAATCATTTACGAAATCGATTTAATTATTAATAATACATTTTTATAGTTTTTTGCCACCAATAACTGTTTATTTGATTCATATTTATTTTTTTCAATTACGTAAAAAATACATGGAATATACCTAAGCTTGTTTTTTTAAACGGTATACCGTCCTAAAATCTATCGTACTGCATTCATAACTCAAAACAGGTGATTTTCGACTTATCGCCTTCTGCCACTATGCTGACAATATAAATTATATTGTGTGACGAAATTAGGAGGGTGAATTGATCATTTCATTGTTATTGCGTTATGACAGGTGATTTAAACACACCTTTGGTGACTAGCACAACCATATTGCAAAAATTGACTTTTTTATTCAATTGAATATATTAGTATCTGTTTCAAAGATGATTTTTTAACTTTCGGCTTACTAATGTAACTGTATTACAATAAATTTTCATTTCTAATTTTCTGAAATTCAAACATAGTAAGTAACATATTTATATTTATCTCAATAAGCTATTATCAGTATAATAATATGAAAATAATTTGTTTAAGCAAGATATACCTGATTGCTGGGAAAAACTTATTACTGATTGTGACTAATATGCTCTGTAGAGTAGTTAACAACTAATTAGTACTGCATAATTATGATATAAATGTTGCCATACCAGTTTTTGGGAAATTCACTTTTCTCTAATATGGCCGAGATATTAATGTATATTTGCTTAAAATATCTTATATGGTCTAAATAAATTATGAATATTTTATTTTAAACATCGATTTTCCATTATTTAATTAAATGCACGGATTTATGTAATGCAATGGTTTTCTTGAATTAAAAGTATCTTTCATACAATCTATAATTACAATTTAAAGTTGAATCTATATTCATATTTTAAAACTGGAAACAATATCATGATATTAACAAAATTCTAAACACAATTTAAAAAACACTACGTGTTTCTTTGAATTAATTTCATTTGTACTTCCACATTTTTTAGTTGATAATACTTGCGATGAGCAAAACCAGTCTTGATTATTTTAAAAAATGTGGAAATAGTACAAATCAAATTGAGTTTTATTTTTTAAAATATAAAACATTTCCACCATAAATTCATTACTAACAACTTAAATTTCTGAAAATGGTTGTTAAAGAAACAAAAATGTATCAAATTTTGTAATACAGTGCATTAACTATGTTATAAATTTTAACTTCGTAAGAGTTTGTCAACTCTGGGTGGTTAAATATGTTAGCTTCGGTTGCTGTGTTCGAGAGTTTGAATTCCAATACACACAGTTTTATAAATCAATTTATGATTTTTTTTTTCGAAAGCAGGGATGTACATGATGTCTAAATTCTCTCCCACTCTTCCGATACCAAATATTGGGTGTAGATAGAGAGATAAGCTAACCACTTTTCCTGTCCTTACTCTTTCCTAATATCCTTACTATCTCAGAAAAAGAACGACTGAGTGACAAGCAATTCTCGTGGGACAACTTAATAGGCTGAGATAAGCTCCATTACATGTCTCCATAACCTACATTGGAAGTGGGTTGTAGCAACGAATTGGTGAAAGTTTACTTTTGTTGTTTATTATTTAAAACTTTAGGAAGTTTTCGCAATATTTTCAACATGATCATAGATGCATAATTATTATGACTCAATTAAGAAGGCAAAATTCATACTGGGTTACAAAAAACACACTGAATTTAACTATATCGAAAACGAAATTTTGTCAGCTCCGTGGCGTAGTTGGTAACGTCGATGGTTACGCCTACGGATGTCTCGGGACCAAGTCTCGGTGCGAACAGTTTCTTAAACTGATTTTCAATCGATTTATGAATTTCTGTTCGTAGTCATGAATGTTTGTGATGTCTAAAACACCCTTCCACCCACCCGATCTTCAAAAACGGGGCGTAGCGAGAGCGGTTACCTAACCACTAGTCCTGTCCTAGCTCTACCCTTCTATCCCTACTCTCTTAAAAAAAGAGAGGTTGAGTAACTAGCCATATGCTACACGTTGGTAGCGGACTTTGTAACAATAAAATGAAATTAGGACCTTCAATCTAGGATTTCAAACTCTACATTTATGTATCTTTTTGGAAAACTAAATCATTTGGTGAGATTTTTATAGTATATAGGTTCTAAAATAGTTTGGAATCTATGGTACCTTGCTTAGGTTATCTGACCACTTGACTTCATCAAATCTTGACAGTATAAATATATTCGTAAATAGACCCCTAGCAGTCTTAGGTTCTACCTTGCCAAGACAAGGTAGGCGAGGAATACTTTTCTCTCTAAAGGTGGCCAGTTTTATGCAGAATATTTATAAATACCTCTGGTGCTGCCATCAGTGGTGGATTGACGACGACGTTCAAGACTATTGGTTAAGACACGAAGACCCACGACTATATGTTATATTATATATGGTGGCTGAGGAAAATAATCGATACAGTACTACAAAAACAGAAGGCATTGGGAAACTAGTGTATTTTTTTTACCATGTCCACTCTCAATGTGAAGCATTTGGATTCCTAATAGAAGTATTTTTTTCATCAGGAATTTTTCTACGAGAACTGCTTTTTACTCAGTTGCGCATACTCTCTTTTTTTAAGAGAGTAGGGATAGAAGGATAGGGCTGGGACAGGACTAGCGGTTAGCTTATCGTTCTCGCTACGCTTCGTTTTTAGGATCGGATAGGTGGGTGGGAGTATATTCTAGACTAGTGGTTCTCATGTGCGGCCAGCAGAGGATATTTCTGCAGCCACCAACGGTTCTATAGTAATAAATATTGATATTAAAAAAATGAGTTACATAAAATGAATTCGACATTTGTTTATTCGTATTGCGTACGTATGCCTTTTTAGATAAAAATTAATCGGGATCAGTACGGTAACCCCATCGGGTTAATTTGTGCTGCAGTGAATTAAGTAATTCGGTCTGTTGTACGATAGCCAACGCTGTTTATCTTGCAATGGTATAATTATCATTGACGTGAGATTTTCTAAGTATATAAAGTGTAACAGTGATTATCTTCTGATTTTTTTATATATATATGGAAGTGTCTGTATATTATGTTATTCTTTATTTTTCTATTTTTAAGGGAATTTGATACAATCCCGAGTTTAAATGGATATAAGAAATTATTTATAAACAAACATTCAGAAGGATGAAACAGTAAAAATCTAATGACTCGTAGATATTTAGACATATTTGAAAAAACAACCTGCAGGGCTATGTAATGTTAAATATAACATTTGTAAATGACAGCATCGTGAAGATATAGTACATATTTGTAAAGAAATTATATTAATACGTACAACTTTTCTGCCTGCGGCGCAAACTTGTGTTCTAATGGTTTATGATTAAAAATATTGAAGTAGGTAATGAGCCCCTTAAATGCATCGGCCTAATACTTTAAATCACTTTGGAAAATTTGCTGCGGCCACGAGACATTTCCAAAAGATCTCTGATGTTCATTATGCGGCTACGGAGAAATTTTCCGTGGGAACCACTGTTATACGTCATATAAACGTCACAAAAATTCATGCCTACGAACAAAAATCCGTAAATTGATTGAAAAATCAATTTATGAATCTTTCAGTACTAGGATTAGAACTCGAGACATCCGTAACCGAAGATAACGATGTTGACCACTGAATCACGGACTCATTTAGTTAAATTAATTTGCAAATACTTACTTACTGCTGTTTGTTCGCCTACCTTTGATAAAAGACAACAAGGGATAACAAATAAATGATAATATTAAATTAAAGGTTTCTTGTAATACCGTTTATACATTTTACTATTTTATGAATTTCCTATTTTTAAATTCATTACCTCGTAAAATGCTTTTTCAAATGGGTTACCCGAAGGTTTGTCGATGACCCATTGAAAACAAATGTAAGACTTTTTCGTACTAATTCGATATTATTTTATAATTATAAGGACTTGCTTCACTCATCGCAAGCATTTTCAATGGATAAAAAATGAATTAATAAATGGTTATTTATATAATTATTGTGTGTGACGAATGACAAGACATAACAATTAGCCAAAGGATTTGCAGGACTGTATTATAAATAAATGAAATTTAACTATCTGCAATTAAAATGTTTAAGATATGTCGGGTTCGTGGTGTAGTGGTCAACGTCGCTGTCTTCGGTTATGGATCTTACGGGCTCGAATCTCAGTATGAACAGTTTCATTCATTTTATGAATTTCTGTTAGAAGACGTTGATGTTTATGATATCTAAAACTCCTTCTCACCCATCCGATCCTAAGAACGAGGAGTAGCTAGAACTCCTTTGAAAAAGAGAAATTTAACAACTTTTCGTAGACAACTTTTGTTGAGATACCTCCATAAGAAGGCCATATGTTTTACACTAGAAACGGAAATGATTTAAGTATATATATTTAAGAACGGCCTGCATTTGTTCGGTCAGTAACTATTTCAATTGTTGGTTGGTAAGAAATATTAAATGATCAGTAATTAATTCGATAGATGTTCAGTATAAACGTGCGGTCAGTTATTTATATAAAAAGGTTAGTTATTAAATCAAAGAGTCAGATATTTATTTAAAACGATCAGTTTTTTAATTAAATCTAACATTACCTTTATTTGGTAATTATTTACTGACGAAACATAATTATTAACTCACCGTATATTATTTCTTAATGGCTGTTTATTGAATCAGTTACTGACCATTTATGGAATTAATTACTGGCCAAATAAAAAAACTACTAAACTGCAATCAAAATCTGACTTATAAAACTGCGTTTTATTAATATAAATATTATACCTTTTCATCAAAAAATACAATTAACACATTAAAAGTGAGATGTTTCAATGATTGGATATTTAACGTGCATTGAATTTTCAAGACTCTAAAATGAAGAACATTGACCGATATGCTTGTATTGTAAACTTTCAACAGCCACCGTTGCCGATAGCAATTGCAATAATTGTAATAACTACGAAAATAATAAAGAAAAACAAGAAATAAAGATTCAAGTAGGCGTGAGATCACGACTGTCAAATGACCTCTTCGTAAATCAAATACGCAATTACCGACCCCCTGTGGCTTTCGGCATCTAGCTCTATAAACTGAATTTGATTGTTTTCCTTACAAATTACTTTTTAATTACGAAAACAAAGCAAGAATTCTCATTTGTTTTTAGATAACGCCGCGACGACGCTGCTGACATTTTAAAGTAATGATGGAGATTTTGTGTTAACATTACGTTAAATGATTTGTAAATTACATAAATCTTGATATAATTTTTGACCATTTTGATAATGTTTGAAAAATTCTAATTAACGTTTTTTCGTGTTATCTCATACTAGGGTCGTTTCGCTAGCGCTCGGCCAGTTAAGCGACAGGTGTACTTTCAAAAGGGATTGAGGAGTCAATGAATGATAAATTCATATTTTTTCGCTGTTATTCCATTAAACAGGGATTAAGTAATGTAACCAACTAAAAATAAAATAGTTAATATTGTACCAAGGATAAAATAATAGAAGTTTAAAAAAAAATGCCAATTGCCCCAGTGGTCGGCTCCCAAAATTCAATGGTCGGCCTTTCGTTGCCCAGTGCTTGGCCATCACTATGAAACTTCATTAATATCGCGAAATAATTTACTGATAGTAGGCAGAACAATAAAAAGCATAATGATGCAAAGCATGACAATATAAAGTATATTTTATGTGGAAGTAGTACAAATGAATTGTGTTTTATTTTTTAAAATATAATGTCTCCACCAAGAATTGACAGTTAAAACCTTAAAAGTGAAAGTATATTTTGTTAGCGATCCCCATACAACATGAATTTGTCGAAACTTGCGAGGTAAAAATGTGTTTTTTTAAATTTCGTATTGCATCATATAGGTCAGTATAGTGCAGATATACATTGGCAAGTGGCAAGACTACCTACACGAAATAAAAAAATCTGTTTTTTTTAAATATATCCACTATTATTTAAGTTTTAAACTCAAAAGACCGACTACTGGCGACGGCTGACTTTGGGAACAAGCACCCTACAATAGATTTAAGCAAAACACTTCAGGAAGAAATCAAAACCATGGAAATAAAACAGAGATGATTTATTTATTTAGATATGAAATACATATGTGGTATTAAATCTTATAATAGACAAGGCGCCAGATATATATGTTTTAGATTCCATTAGAAAATCTCGATAAAATTTATTTTTTGAGTCACTCGAGTTCAACTTGAGAAGAAAAGACATTACAATATACCTATATCTAAAATATTAAGTGTTGAATTGAAAAAATAATATCAGATATTGACCTTGCTGGAATTTGAACTCGGAAATTTATAATCGCTTGAATAAAACTCTTAACACTAGAACGCGGATGACAACTTATACGACGAATTTTTTTTTATTATTTAACCTTTTCCGCTTCCAATGCTCTGCATATCGAGGAGATACTGACAGATGGCATAAAGTCACAGAAACAAGTTCTGTGATAGTCGCATTTAAACATTTTTTTTCAAAGAGAGTACTCTCTCTCCCAAATATAATTGTTTATTTTTCAAAAAGATTTTTTGTACGTTATTAAGAATAATCTTTTTGGCATACAAACGATAAGATTTGGTATCGATGAGTTTTAATAGTTATATCGTGTTTTTTGTCGGAATTAACTTCATACGTTATACCAGCACGTAGAGTGTTAAATTGAATACATTTTGACATTTAAAACAAAAAATCATCAAAAACCGTATATCCTCCATATAGACTCACAATATAGCTAATAGCAAGAGAAGTTTTCTAAGACATTTAATTTTAAGTCAGTCACTCAAGGTATGGTTAAAACAGGATTAGTGATAAGTGCTTTTGCTACGCCAATTTTAGACATAAAAACTTCCATGCCTACCAACGCACACAAATTCATAAATCGATCGAAAAAAAACAATTTATTAATCTATCCTTACTGGGATATATTGAACTCTACAAGATCGCAACCGATCCCAGCGTAAACGTGATTGAATGGTAAACCATTCAACCACCGACGCGACATATGCGACAAAATACTGTCACCGATTTCAGTGTCTCAATTTGAACTATATTGTGATAGTGTCTTATCGCAAACCATCTGTTGTCTCATTTGGTGTAATTGTCCAATAATTAAAACTCGATCATTAACGATTATGACTGGCGACAGAATACGATTTTTGACAGGTATAAATGACTGCAGATTCGTTCCAATCATCAGTCTGCTCTGTTTGTTTAATAGTAGAATCATCCAACCATGTTTCTCTTCAGATTATGTCAGTTCTTCTTCTTCTTCATGGTGGTGAAGTGCGCCACCATTGACGGTACGTAGAAAGCTAAGAAAATGTATTCCAACAATTTTTAACATTGCTATTTTTGTCGTTTGTATTTATAAAAACCAAATAATACAACAAACTTAAACTGTCAAATAAAGCAGCTTTATCATTGTAAAAGTAAAATCATAATGTACGAATGAAAGACGTTCTTAATGTAGTTGGAAATGATTCAGAACTGTGGTAGTGACATCTATTAATCAACTGAAAGGGTTTCAAAATTCTTTTATCATTTAGAATTTATTCCTTGTAATACTATTGCACTTACCGTCTGTATAGGACTCAAATAGCGTTCCTAAGTGACATTGTTTTCTAAAAATATATTTAGAAACTATTCTGTGTGCGAAAAGAAAAGGCCGTTAGGTTAAGTCTAAAATTGGTACTTTTCACGACAGCCAAAACAATATTTGCATTTTTATGAAATTTTATGAAAAATATGATCTTAAAACGTGAATTTTACTAATTCAGCAGCTTTTTCTCGTCCTTTTTATCTTATATACATTTACTGTAATATTTTAGAATATTTTACTAATTTTTCAATTAACTCGGCTTAACTCCCTTTTCCTTTCGCATCAAGTATTATTCGTAAGCATAGTGGTAAAAGGCGATAAGTAAAAAATCTGCTATTTCGTTGTATGAATGCAGTACGAAGTACGATAGATTTTAGAACGGTCTATCGTCTGCAACAACTAGTTCAGTGATATTCCATGTATTTTTTACGTAATTTGAAGAAATCAATATAATATATGAGTCAATTTCGTTCATAGCTATTAGTGGGAAAAAGAAATTATTAATACTAGTATAAAAAAGAATTACCAATAATCAAATCGTTTTCTTAAATGATTAACAAATCTCATAAAGAGGTTAGTTTAGTAAATAATGGTTAGGGTATGTAAATTGAATTATTTAAACTTCATGATTTTCTTAAATGTCGATCATTTCATAACAATTTTTTACTTAACGTCTTCTGCCACTATATATTGAATATCAAAGAAAAGAAATAACTTCAAACTTAAAGAGTTACCAATAAAGTCAGTGTCAAAACAAAATGAAACTTTAAGTACATACCCCACAAGTAATATTAGATTAGAAAGAGTCATCTTTTGTATGCAAATATCCAATTGAAATTTAACCAGTATCATAATAGTCAACATTAAAAAAGTTTCGTGTATTTAAAACGTTTATTCTACATAACATTAGCTGTTAAACTTGGTGAAATGACAAAGCATAACAATAAAACGGTTAATATTTTGGTGCACAATTATTGTTTTATTTAACAATCATCTTTAGCCATATTTACCAAGAACTATACATACTTTTAAACCATCTTTTCGCATGGATTAGGTTAATTTATATTTTTTGAATTCATGATTCGATTGCTTGTATGCGAACCATAAAATGAATCCGTACATTTTTCCAAGTTAACTTGCAAGGTATTATTATATTATATAGGCGCGGCTCTTCCATGCGCACTGCGGAACTGCAGCAACCCCAAGCAAGTTGAGAAAAATGTAATTTTATAATATACATATATTGACGTATATTATATGAAAATATCACTATTATTAAAGCGTGTATTAAGCTCGCCCGCGCACCGATACATCTAATAATTATCATACAAAAGTGAGGCATCTTCATGATTTTGTGCAGTACTGGTTTCGATGGAATTTGCTCGAGTAAGCGAAGGAACGGCGCGGGGAGGAGAGACTCGCCGCTAGATGCTTGATCTGAACTGCGAAATTGACAGTATTTCGTGATAAGTCAATCGTCCAGTATTAAAAGCTTTTTTTCAATTGTTTTTTTACTTTTTAACTTCGGTACTATTTATTTATTAATTACACTAATCAAACTAAATATTATCGGATTGTGAAAGTAACGTAAAGAGGTTTGGAAACAACATATTCTGAGTTATATAATAATTTCATTGCGAATTTACGAGTCGTAGAGTTTTCTTGTCCTTTTATTAACATACAGTCGAAGCAATTTCATAAAATTTAAATTTTATGAAATTCATCTTCAGGTAATTCATAAGATTACTTGTTGTATAGGAATTCTTGTAAAATTTGAAATATAATTAAAACTAATGATTTTATTAATCCGTTTGTTGACGAGTGGTATTGCAAAGGTATGTGTTTTTTTAAATTTTTATTTCCAAAACTAATTTGCATATATTACATTTTTATAGATGCAGAACGAAAAAGTAATACAAATGACTTGAAAATATTCATAAGCATGTGTCAGTGACAAAGTCCTATAGTATTTGTGAATGACAATATGAATTCATTGTGATAGTGGTGGCTTGGGTTGAAATCTTGTGAATCCTGTAATAATTATTGTGAATCAATACATTATTTATGTATTCATGGATTTTTTATGCGTAACACTTGTAACCGAGTGGTTAACGTCGTTTTGTTCAGCTACGGTTTTCAAATCCCGGTACGGAAATTTGCGTAATTTGCTTTTTCAATCGATTTATGGAACTGTTTATGACGGTATGGATATCTGAGATGTCTAAATTCCTATAGATATACACAACCCTTAAAGATGAGACATAAAGTGACCGATTAGATAACCATTAATCTTCTTCTAGTCCTATCCTGATTCTCTCTGAGAAAGAAAAGTTAAGCGACTGAGTAAGAAGCAGTTCTAGTAAAACAACTTCTGTTTTTTTAAGTATCATTAGGCGTCCATATGCTTTAAAATGGGAGCGGATACGGCTACAAAGATAAATAAACAATAATGTCCATTTAAGGTTCAAGCATTTGATCACGTAACTGAGTAGGATTGATGCTGAATAGTCCTAATTACATCTGGTTTTAAGATAATACTAATATTATTAACTAAATTGAATTTTATTACAGTCGTTCGTCATCGTCGTAATGCTGGAGGCTTTGGAAACCTCGCTGGTGGATTAGGATTGAGCGCAGGCATTGGAGGAAACATTGGTACAGGTCGTGGAGCTGGATTCGGATTTGGAGCATCTGTTGGTAAGTTATGATGATAGCAAGATGAATGATATGAGCAAGGTACTGGAAGAGAATACTGTATATTGTTTATTACACTTAAAAACCGTTTAAAATTGTTTATTTTGTACTAATAAGTAATTATTTAGAGAATCATTTAATTCATCTACGGCTTTATTAAATTAAATATTTTCAAGAACAATAAAAGCGATGCTTAAGCTCGATTAAAAAAAGCAAACACCCGGTTGATTTATTTAAAGTTCCCATAAGATAAAAACATTAAGCAAAGAAATCACGTGACTTGAGTACTGATAATTCATTTTGTTGTAGTATCTTAGGGAAATCTCTATAACATGACAACAACAGTTTTGCGTGTACTGATAAAAGCCAAAAGCTATATTTAATACAATGGACACCTATTCCCTTTTCGCCCGCCATTACTTCATAGCTTGCCAGTGGTGTCAAATGTTAAAGATATTAATTATTATAATAATACCAGGAAATTGATGACGATCACTTGATTAATAACGTTAATATAACTGAAATTCAGCACTAAGCGTAATTTTCTTAAATATACTCATTACAACCGAATTTAATCTACATTTATCTTCTTTTGGTCTGTAGAGCTATAGAGCTGTCATTTGTATAATACAATGGACATTTTTTTAAGTCTCTAGTGGCCCTTACAACCCAAAATCTCCGCACTGCATGTCTTTCTTTCTTAATTATACCACTTTTGTAGAGTCTCTATCTTTGCAAGGTAGTTACCGCCATAATCTGCTATGAATTTGCAGCCCATTTTAATAATTCATCGACTGATATTGGTCAATAAATCCCTGTGGTAAAACGGGAAAGACGTTATTAATAAAGATCGATTCGGTGATAGAGGTATATGTGTGAATCTATAGTCATTTGAAATGTGTGAATTTGCAGGAGGAGGCCATCTTGGAGTCGCCGCATCAAGCGCCAGTCACTTGGCTGGATCATCTGCCTCAGGAAGTTCTGGATTTGCAGCAGGTGCTAGCAACTTCGACGCTGGTTCCGCTTCTAAGGTTTCATCTTCAAAGAGCTCCTCATCCGGGTCAAGCAAGAGCTCAAAGATCAAGTCAGGATCTTCCTTCAGTTCAGGAAACCAGAACTTCGACCAAGCAGGATACCAAGCTAACCAAAACGCAGGTATGTCTCCGCATTAATTTTTGATAGAGGATAGAGGATGAATTTGGTTGGATTGGCTATACGATAGAATTTTATTGGGTATATTTGAGTTACATTGTTTTATGAACTGTGTAAGGATGCCAAAAATCAATACATAGATAATAAAACTTTTGCAAACGGGAAATTAATATAAGGGCTGCATAATGTACTATATCACTTTAAAAATTAAATCCGTAATATAATCGATTTCAGTACAGTTAATCTGGGTAACTTTGGCCCAGTTCTAAGAATTTTTGTATTTTTATCGTTCACCATTGCATTTATGTGTGGAATTGTTCTACATAGAAATGAACTAACGTTTTAAGATGAAATGCAATTAAAATAAATAGATTTATTGTTATAATTGATATATACATATAGATAAAATAAGGTGGTCTAAATTTTCATCCGAATCGGGTAACTTTGGCCCACGATACAAATAATCACTGTAATTACTATAAATCCAGTGATTTTAAAGTCTTGGCAACTTTTCTTTACGGTTTCATATATTCTGTACATAATTGAGATAAGAAAAAATATACAACATTTGGTTAACAGATTAGTTATACAAATTGAAAATATGGCTAATCCAATTTATTTAAAGAAAAGTTTTTAAGTTGAGTTTTATCATTACAATCTGACAGCTTACAAATTCAACAATAAAACAAATTATGTTGCACGTTAATTCATATTTTTATCACTAAAGGCGACTCAATACTTTTGCTTAACTAAAAAATATTCATATGGTGTTAGTATTATCATGGTATTATACAGCACCTTTTTCCATGTAGAGGGCCAATCTTAGACCGATGGAAAAACTTACCCAAATTTATGTTATGCTAAATATTCTAAATTGACGAACAATTTCAGATATTGCACCCAGTAAACACAGTAGTCCCCAAAATGTTGTTTTTATTTTAACTGTTCATTTTTAAGGACTAAACTACAACGCTAACTCTGCCTACGGAGTTAACGCAGGACAATTCGGAGCCGGAGGACATGGATTAGGAGGATCATACTTGGGTGCCGCAGGATCGTCGAACGTTGGCCTCGCGTCCAGTCAATCAGCTAATGTTGGAGCTCACTCCATCAACTCTGGATCAGGCTTCGTCACCGGATCATCAAACACCGAAATCGAAGAGTCAGAGTCCAACTCTAACTCTCAGTCAGAAAACTTCGAGTCCAGCCAGAACTCGCACCTAAATGCTGGCTCCAACTTCAATGCTGCAGGTCAGCAGTTTGCCAACAATAATGTAGCTGTTGACCACAGTGACTCGTTCATTGCCATCTAGACAACAATAATACTGTTCGAAAATGAGAGCAATTTTACGTAGTCTTTGATATAATTTAATCATTTTTTTACAGATCTCTAGCAAAATTTTGTCACAAAAAACTTCAATTGATTAAATCGCTTTTGCAAAGAACAGTTTGTTTTATTCTAAAACCAATACTAACCATTTCAAAAATGGTATGTATAGTAAGCAAAGAGTCTAAAGATATCTTTACCATCTTTAAAAAGTTGGTAATTACTTTCAGTACTCAATTCAAAAGTTTATATCTATCGTAGAGAAAAAATATAATATTTTTCTGGAAATACACGTTGTAACCATATAAAATTTTTGATATAAAACAGATTTCGATATCAAGGGTTGGCAAAACTGAGCAGAGTATTAATGCTTTTTACCAACACTTAAAAGTGTAATGTTTCTATCAAAATAATATTATATTCTTACAATCCCTGAAAACTTTAGATGATGAAGTATTGCTTGAAAACATGATTGTATTTCGAAAACTTTTAAAAAATGCTGCACTGTACTTGTTTAGCAGTAATGAATAAATCATCTGTTCTCTTAAATACACCTTAATGTTTTCTATGTTATGTGATTGAAAGTTAATTTAAAAAGATGGAGTATTTGAAATAAATAAAACTTTACATTAAAAAAACAAATATATACGCTCTGTGTATATATATAAATGTTGTTTGACTTATTCTTCATCTTTCTAAGAAAAACAATTCGTAATAATAAAAAAACAGTTCACAAAACAAAATCGGTTTTTTTAGTGAAACTGATGATTTTTATCGTTTTCTTTGATAAAATTGAGTTTTTTTATACTTTGATTAAAAAAAAAAATACGTTTGTTATAATAAAATGAAAGAACTGGTAATTATATATATATGTATATACGATTAAAGCCGAGTGTATTGATATAATTATTTTACTAAACAAAAGGTCTTGAATTGAATCGTATATTAATTTGATAACTGAAAAAGGGAACGTAAATATTTTAATTACATACTAAGCAAGCATTTTATGTTTTTGTTATATATATCGTAGGTATAGTGGCAGAAGACGATACGTCGAAAGTCGACTCTTTTGACTTATGAATCCAGGGTTTTTCGATGGTCTAACGTCTGAAAAAACAACTTCAACCATATTCCATGTGTTTTTTACATACTTGGAAAGAACCATATATGAATTAAGTCGATTTCGTTTAAAGTTATAAGTGGCAAAAACCTATAATTAACATTACTATAAAAAATGACTAATACTCAAGTTGTATTCTTAAATGATTAACTAATCTCATAAAGTGGTTAGTTAAATGAATTATGCTTGCGCTATTTAAATAGATAGACTTAAATTTCATGATTTTCTTAAATGTCGATTATCTTAGAATAAGGTTTTTTGACTTAACGCCTTCTACCACTACACCGACGGTATTATGTAATATCAAAACAATCTATTACGCTTACATCAATTCCTTAAACATTAATGAAATATTATATATAATTATATACACTTTGGTTTAGAAACGGTTTATAAAAAAGGATCATCATTGACAATTTTGCTGAAGCTAATTCCTTTCATGTGACTGAAAAATAAACTATCATATTTTGGCAATATTTATCCAAAAAAATAATGTTTAAATTGTTTATATTTCTGTGCAGGTGCTGGGTTCAATAACGCCAATCAAGAAAGTTCCTTCGCCAGTAATCTTGGATTTGGATCTGGATTGGGCTCAACATTAAATTTGAACTCCGTTCAACAGGATGGAGCAAATCTTGCTGGAGGTATTTTGGGAAACTCAATTAAATCAGTTTCATCAATCAACGGAATTATATCTGGGAATTCAGGATCAGGTTTAGGTGGCACATTTTCAGGAACATCACACTCAGACATCACCGAAAAGTTAGGTGGTCACGGAGAATTCAGCTCTGGTAGTGACATCTCTGTCCAGGCATTGATAGGATCAGGTGTTTTGAATAATAAGTTAACAGGTTCTTCCGGAATTTTGGAATCTTTTGGCGGAAATTCAGTGTACGATAGCAACATTGCATCAAATGCAATTAACTTAGTAGTTGGAAGTGGTTTTTCGGCAGGAGAAAATATTGGGGATATTGTTTCAAGTTCTGTCGGCCAAATTTTATCTGATTCCAACCAAAGAGCAGATAATGTGAGAGCTCAATTATTGACTGGATATAGTGGAACTGTCAATAATGGAATGGGAATATATGGTTCAAGTGTATCAGACATATCCAGTTCAACTATAAATGCGGCAAATAATGGACGATTACATGGAGCTGTCTTTGCTGGACAAGTTTCTGGTGCTGTTAATAGTGGCGTGTCAAATGTATTACAAAGCACGTCTATCATTGGAGAAGCTATTTCTAAAGGAACTTCAAACTCATTGAACGAGCAAGCATCTATTCGTGAGGCTGTATCAAATTCAGCTGTGAATGCTGTAAATAATGGATTGTTACAACAAGCGCTTATTTCCAAGAAAGTTTCTGATGTAGTAAACAGAGGTGTCTCAAACGCATTGAAAAGCTCATCTGTCTCTGAAGCAACAATTTCTCAAAGAATTACAAATGCCTTAAATACACAAATTTCTGTTGAAGGAAACTTACACAGTGTTGAATCTATCGGTGGATCTATTAATGAAGCTCTTTCTAATACAGTAGAAGGAGTTGCGACTTTGGGCCAAGAAATATCATCAAGTGCAGCAACGTCTGCAAACCATATTGTTAATGAAAATGGAATTGGTCATTCTTTGAACCATGTCTCTAGCATAGAAGGATCTGTTATGGGAGCATCTGGTTCGATAAGTTCTGGAATTGAAAGTGATTTGAGTGGATCGTCTTTGGGAGTATCCGGTGTTTCTCAAGCTGTAGAAAATGATTTATCAGAAGGACATTATGGAGGAAGTTTATCTGAAGCAACTTTCATTGGCTCAGCTCTTGAAAGTGGTGCAAACGTTGCTACCCAAGGAGTAGAATTAAATGAATCATTGGAAGATTCTGCCAGTTTAGGAGGATCGATTTCAGGAGCAATATCTGGAGCCGCGTCCATTGGCTCAGCTGTTGAAATTGGTGAAAATGTTCATGGTATCAATGTTGGCGTTGAATTAAGTGAATCAATCAAAGATGATGCCAGTTCAACAGGAACTTTCTCTGGAGGTATCAATTCAGATATTGAAAATGAGCATTCACATGGTGAAGTAGTAGGTGTTGTTGAAAGCGGTATAAGTGGATCATTAGAAGCTGTATCAAACTCAGATAGCTCTTTTTCTTCAGGATTATCCGGTGTCTCTACTGGATCTTATTTAAGTGGATCGATGGGCATCAATAGACATAGTGCTGGGGCTCTTTTAGGAGAAGTATCCGATATACATGTAGCTGGCTCTTCCCTTGAAGGCAGGTTCAGTGGATCTTCTCATGATGTTGGAAGTAATTCAGTAGCATTTGTTAACGTAGTTGCAGGAGTTGTTGGAGGCGGTTCAAGTGGTACAGTTGAAGGTAGTTCAAGATTGATAGGTGCAGTCTCAGAAATATCTGGTTCAACAACAACAAGCACTGGCGTAGGTCTTGAAGACAGTTTAGCTGGATCGTCCAATGGCCGTCAAAGTATTTCTGGATCTTTTTCTCAAAGCAGTTCTAGCTCGGCAAGTTCTTCAGCAGCAAGTAGCAAGAGTGTCTCCAGTAAAGAAACATCATTGAGTGCCTCGTTTGATGGGAATGTAGCATCTGGACTTTCAAGCGCCAGAGTAATAGGTGCTATCAACACGGTTTCCAGCATCGAAGCAAGACTTCTATAAGGAATTTCTGGATAAAACCACTATCATTTTGATTCCCATGACAGATTTATTGAAATAGTTTTATATTACATGATGTTAATATGAATGTTGAAATGTTTGATGAAATTTTTTCTCACATTTTTATACATGTACAACTTAATAAATGTTATAAAAACATATGTCATTAAATGGTTTTTTTATACTGTTTTTCATTTGGCTAGACTGATTTAAAAAATCAATCACTTGCTAACGTAAACCCAGTATTGAATAATAATTTTAGAACAGAAGCGTTAACACGAAAAAGAATTAAACTAATAACGATTTGAGATAACTTATTCAAGAATACAAACGATAATTTATTATTTCACTGGTGAAATAAAAGACATAAATAAAGTTTAAATAAAAATAAAGCTAAAGTAAAGAGAGAAAATTATACTACGTTTATAAAGAAGAATTAAGGAATCTTGTGAAATAAAAACAAATATTTTTTTAAATTCAGACGGTGCCTATGCTGTCGCTGGTACAAACAATTTTGGAAATGGTGCATTTGCTGCCTCAAGTGCAGGAGAACTGTCATCATCTTCTTATGCTGGAAACGCAGATTTTTCTGGGACTAAAGCTTTTGATAACGGATTATCTTCACATGCTTCGGCTTCCAAAAGTTCTTCAGCCAAATCCAGTAAAACCTCTTCTTCAAAATCATCCGCCGCCTTCTCAGGAGTTGGACAGAATTTTAACCAACAAAATTTCCAAGCCAATCAAAATTCTGGTGAGTCCATAATTTTTTTATTTCTTTTTACCTCTTCTTCAAAAATCTATTAGTCTCTTCTTTTAAAAATAGTTTCTTCCTTTCATTAAATTTTAATATCACAACTGTTCTTATTTATTTGATTCAATGTGTCCAATTTGGTCATACATTATTTTCGAAGTAAATTATATTTCTGATTACAGATCAATATTATTTTTGCCAACAGTTAGCGTTGACTTACTTATGATAAATAAACGATTAAGATAATCAGTCTCGTGATCCGGTGTTTCAGATCATTATAATTAATGTAGTTATTTTAATGAAAGGCTTACATTACTTCAAAATTGAATAATTCAAAGACTTTATGCAACCATTTTTAGATAAAAATTTGGCGCGTTAATTCACTTTAGTGTGTTTTAGTATTATTTTTGGCCATTCGCATAATTACATTAATTGACATGTATTATTTATGAACACCAGTCAAGTATTTTCGCTGTAGAGTTTCTATAGTTGTCAAAAGGAATACTTTTAAAGATAATCCGAACTCTTTCTGATAGGGAAAGACTTCTTGTCTAACACTTCATTCAGTACATTAAAAGTACTTAACGTGATTTCTTCAACATATCACAAAAATGATTTTAAAATATGATTCAGCTGATTTATTTTGTTTCTATACAGCTACAATTAATTGTTATTCTATATAGACTATTTATTTTAATATTTAAAAAACTTTATTCAGCAATATTTTTGTGTTTACTTTCATTTTAGTTACGGTACAGTCAATCTGGGTAACTTTGCCCTAGTTGTGAGAGTTTTTGTATTTTATGGTTCGCCATTAAATTTACGTGTGGTATCGTTCTTAAGATGAAATTTAATTATCATAAATAGATTTATTGTTATAATAGATAAAACTAGGTAGGTAAAATTTTCATCGAATTTGGGTAACTTTGGCCCACGATACAAATAATCACTGTAATTATTATAAATTCAGTGATTTTAAAATCTTGGAAACTTTTCTTTATGCTTTCATAATATATTCTGTATATAATTGAGATGGAAAAAAATATACATAATTTGGTTAATCGAAAATATGGCTAATCCAGTTTACTTAAAGAAAAGTTTTTAAATTGTGTTTTATTATTCCAAGCTGACAGCTTACAAATTAAACAATAACGCAAGATATAACGCACATTCTTTCATATTTTTACCACAAAGGGTTGCTCAATACCTTTGCTAAACTAAAAAATATTCATATTGCGTTAGTATTACCATAGTATTTTAAAAAATAAAACACAATCCATTTGTACTACTTCCACATATTTCTAATGATCAGGACCGGTTTCGCTCATCACGAGCACTATCAACTGAGTTGGTTGATAGTGCTCGTGATGAGCGACACCGGTCCTGATCATTAGAAATATCTGGAAGTAGTACAAATGAATTGTGTTTTATTTTTTAAAATATAATGTCTTTCCACCAAGAATTGACAGTTAACACCTTAAAAGTTATTACCATAGTATTACAACAGCACCTTTTTCCATGTAGAGGGCCAATCTTAGACCGATGGGCAAACTTACCTGAATTGATGTTACCAACAAACATAAATATGGCTAAGAATAATATAAATAATTCACATAATCTGTGTATAGGTTATAAAAATTGATGGGGTCTTTTGATTTGTCAATTAAAGTTTGAAATAATTATAATGAACTTATTTATGCAATAGAAATATTCATTTTAAAATATTTATTTATTATATTTCTATCCCTCTAGGAATAAACTACAATGCTAATAGTATGTTTGGAGTAAATAGTGGTCAATACGGTTCTGGAGCTTATAACGCTGGCGGAGTTGCCTCTGGACGATATGGTGGAGGTTTGTTTGGATCTAATGGATTTGGAGGAAATGGAGCATTTTCAGGAGTGCAAAATTTTGGTCGTAACACGGGTGCTACATCTAATTTCGGAGCTAACCAATTGTCTTTAGGAGGATTTGGTTCTAATGTATTTGGCTCTGCTGGGTTTGGTACAAGTAACTCATTAGCGGGAACATTCGGAGCTACGAGCTTAGGACTTCAAACAAGTGCACCTTCAATTTTTGGAGCTGGAAATACTGGTGGAATCTCTATTGGAGGACAAAATGGTGGTATGTTTGGAATGAATGTATTTGGTGGAGCAAATTCATTTCTAGGAGAATCAAGTGCTTCAAATATGGGTCTTGCAACAAACGTATTTTCAAATACTGGAGCTGAAGAAGCAACTGCGGTTTCCAGTGGTAATTCTGTAGGAAGAAATGATGATATATTCGGATCCAGTGGAGTTGGTAACGTGTTTTCAGGAGACTCTGGTGTTGCTAATGTAGGTCTTGTGGATTCATCGAAAAGTACTGGAGTTGAAGCAGCAGATGCTTTATCTATTGGAACAACTGGTGAAGGGAATGCTGATAGTGTATTTGGATCCAATGTTGGTTCTGGAGGTAGCGTAATTACAGGAGAATCTGGTGTCGCAAATATAGGACTTAATGTTGATGATTCCACAAGTAACGGAGTTGAAGCAGCAGGTGCTTTATCTATTGGAACAACTGCTGAAGGGAATGCTGATAATATATTTGGATCCAGTGTTGATTCTGAAGGTAGCGTAATTACAGGAGAATCTGGTGTCACAAATATAGGACTTAATGTTGATGCTTCCACAAGTAACGGAGTTGAAGCAGCAGGTGCATTATCTATTGGAACAACTGCTGAAGGGAATGCTGATAATATATTTGGGTCCAATGGATTTACTGCAGTAGCAGGGACTTCAATTGAGGGGGTTGAAGCAGGCACCTCATCAAATGTGGCAGCTGAAGCAGCCAGTGGCGCATCAGGCTTTGTGACTGGATCTTCAAATACAGAAATTGAAGAATCAGAATCCAGTTCTAGCTCTCAGTCTGAGAATTTTGAATCCAATCAGAGCTTCAACGTCAATGCAGCTTCTCAATTGAATGCTGCTGGTCAAGAATTTGCCCAAGAAAACGGTGCAATTGAAGATTCTGGATCTATTAAATTTGAATAAATTGTATTTTTTTTTGTAAACATCGTTGTTTTAACTGTGGAACAGAAAATAAAGTTACTAAAAAAATGGTTATATAAGTACTAAAAATTATAATATCGTCGTTGTTCTGGAAGGAGACTCTAGCCGAAAAAAGTAGTTTTGAGTAACTGGTCTTTGGAGTTTTTCAAATGTTTGAAATCCTATAACTTTTTCATTTAGTTTGATTGTTCAAAACTGTCTTTAAGTAAAAGTATATAATATAAAAATCAATGTGGGTTTGTTCGTATCTTATGCCCTGCCATACCGTTCACCCAATTCCGATAAAACTTTGTCAAATTATTGCTTGCACTTGCGCGAATGATATAGGCATGTTACAATTGGGTCCGGTCCGGCCCGGGTCCGAATCTCAACGTTTTAATTTTAACTCACAGTAGGTCTTATTATATATAAAAATCAATCTCACAATCCAGATATATCTAAAATCTAAAATAAAAATCGAATTCGTACAAATAGCTACATCTCGGAAAACCTTTTGATTTATTCGTGTACACACCAGACAGGAAACAAAAAATATTTTGTATCCAAAAGCACTTCAATAAACAGAATTAAAACATAAACACTTTCTTTCTTTGAGTGGCAATGCAACGCATGCCGGGTACTCACTAATAATTTGTATATATAAGTGTGTTCTTCCATAAGGTAGAGTTTGAAATATGGAACGATTTGTATATATCTAAGTCAATATGTCATTTTTTGATTTAGTGTTTTCTTACAGAACAATAGTTTATTAATATTACATGTTTCTTTCAAATTGAAAAATGCTTGGCATTGCAACTAATGCTAATAGGGCAAATATTTTGAAATTGAAAAAACACGAGGAGAAATAACATCACAAGGACACATGCCCACGATCTCAAATTGAAATTAATAAGAAACTAAAATTGATATTGATTTTGCCAGCACCAGGACCCAGACTCACCTGTTCTCTAGGACAAAGCTGTTACCACTGGACCATAAAGGCCGACATGCCATTTTGACAAACATGAGTTATTGCTATCATTATTAAAGTTTAAAGCGTATTTTCTTCTCATAATTCTTCAAATACCAAACAAAAACTAAACGACGGATCATATTGCTTACATATAATTTGTTTGAATAATTATGTTTTGATTTTAATCACTTGAAAGTATCTAGCTCTTGTCGAATGAAATATTTAAATTTGCATGCTCATGTTGCTTACATATCGATACTGCCTACGTATATTCAGGTAAGTGCAAAATATGTGTTTGTATTATGTCTTTTGCATTTTCGTTGTCTACCCACTCAGTTCTATGGGTAGGCATAAGACAACAGGGAAAATTAGATTTACAATAGTAGCACTGTCCCAATTTTGAAGAAGATACATTGAGACGTTACTTTGCAATTACGTTATGAATCTTTGAAATGCTCTCCCTTAAAATGTCATTTTTGTAGATACGGGACTGTTGATATTATTTACTATGATATAATGAAGTAGAATTTTAATTGCTTGCTGCTAGTGCAAAATGTTGTTGAGACATATTCACATAATTTTTAGAGTTAAATTCAATATTGTATTCAAAAATGAATAAAAGTTGATGCAGCAACTGTTTCACAGACGCCTTCCATGACGCAATAACGATCAATAAAATAAATGAATTGACACTTGACGTTATTGGCCAGATATAGAGGTGCACGGGACCGATCTATTCAACATGCACTTTTATGATTCAAAATAAGGAGAAAAAAAATCTGTCTTGCTCAGCCAATTACTTTAAAACCCGTTTACTAAGAATCTACCGTAGCGTTTAATGCACTATCTAGTTTATTGCACTCCGCGTTGAATCTAAAGAGGAGTTCAAAATATCCCACCTTCCGCGTATGATGCTGCGAATTTATCGAACGGCTCAAAGTTGGCCTTGGCTTAGATCAAGTCAGCGTGGCCTATCGGGCCCGTATGAGGACGGACCACAGCAAACGACACTGCTCGTTCGGCATTCATCCCGGGGCAGTCCCATAGTACATGATTGCCACTCTGATGGTTGTGTCCTCAAGTGAAATTCGGTCCAGCACAGTTATTCGTTTTAAAAATGAAAAGAAAATTTACCTTTCCCTCTATTCATACTCCCTTCAAAAAAGAGAGGTTGAAGTTGTTTATATAATATGATATATACTCAAAAATACAACATGTTTTAATACGTAAATAATAAAAAAAATATTATCGACTAAAATGCATTAGTTTATAATTAATAAAACATATAAATTTGACAGCATCCTTATATTATGTGACTTGCGTTAACAGGAAAATATGACTATAAATATTTTATAAAAGACCTATTCGTTACTATAATAATAAAAAAAGTAAATAGCAAACAGCATACCCTCAACGATGAAATATTTCTCTGTGATTTTTTATCGGTTGATTATTATAACGAAATTTTGTAAAAGGTAAAAAAAATATATTTTTTTCCATGTCCGCTCCCAATGTGGAGCATATGGTCTCCTAATGGAGGTATCTTGATAGAATTTTTTCTACGAGAACTGCTTGTCACTCAGTTGCTCAACCTCTCTTCTTTTTCGAGAGTAGGGATAGAAGGATAGGGCTATGACAGGACTAGTGGTTAGCTAATCGCTCTCGTTACGCCAAGTGAGGATGGGATTGGTGGGAGGGAGGACTCAGACTATGAACAGAAATCCATAAATCGATTGAAAGATCAATCTATGAAAACCATCCGCACCGGGAATTGAACCCGAGACATCCGTAACCGTAACCAGCGACGAAACTAACTGCGCCACGGACGCCGACTAAAAATCCGGTAAAAAAATCAGTACGACTAAAATCACAGTTTACTCATGGTAAAAACAAAAACCAATACAAAATTTTCATTTTTTATTTCAACTCTTTATGGAGGGAATAGGTTTGACATAAATGTGCTCGTATTCGGCATTTTATATAAAAATACGTAACCAAAAAAATGATTTACAATAATAAAATATTTGTTTATAAATAACATTTTCTTATAGTTGGAGTAAAAGGCCAATTTTACAGCTCACTTAAAATACGAATACCCCCAAGGCACCGTAGATATAAAAAGAGCATTATTTAAATGGGTGATTTCTTATTTTTACCAGCCACCGCCAATTTTTCAAAGGATCTTGTTTGCTCCCAAATTGTGGGTTTTCTGATGCCCTGGGGGACCGTCGATTTGCCGTCTATTAGCTAGCCGTACAAGGGCGCAACTTTTGTGGGGATGAATCTGCTGCAGTATAAAGTTACATCAATGTACGAAAAGCAGTTTGGTATATTTGAGTGAAAAGTTTACCTATGCAGAGTATGTTTAAATTTGTTGCAGTTTCTAATTGGATTGTATTTATCATTTTAACTAGATGAAAAACAATCTAAACATACAAAATAAATCCAATAAATCAAATTGTAAACACTATCTCAATAATATTAAATTTAATTAAAAATGATAACTTAGTTATTCCACTTGGTTTATCACTAACGTGACCCGTTTCGCCCCTTTGAGAAGCATCTTCAAACTAACCGTATCGCAAGGTTATTTATTTCTGAAAATGCTTCTTAAAGAGGTGAAACGCGTCACGTTAGTGATTAACCAAGTAGAATAACTAAGTTATCAATTTTTAATTAAATTTAATATTAAAAATGAACTTCCACAAAGTTACTGGCGAATCTATAGAAAATACAATCTCAATAATTTAACTCGTCAATGGTTATGTAATGATTAAACTGTTGAATTAGTATGTCGATTTCAATAAAAAATTGTTTGATATTATGAATTTTAAATGTACTGCTAAGATCACTTCATTAGATATTTAAATCGGTTAAAGACTCAAGGGAGACGGTAGAAGGTATATACAACACAATTGAGCTCATATGCGGCAAAAACAGCGTTGTCCTAAAAACGTTGTTCAGATATAATAGCGGTTGGTTGTTGTAGAGATACAATTAATCGAAAATATTTATGTTTAGTAAATAAAGATGGCTTGAGTAATTTTATTGAGAACATGGTTTATTGATCAAAAAATCTTTTACTGGATAAATGTGTTGACAAAAAAACCAAATAAAGACTAACGTGTTTTTCCGCATACGGGCTCAATTAATGTGTACATTTTCATTAGCCAAACAAAATATTATTTAAAAATAGCTCTATTTTAGTAATAGTGTAGAATTATTACTGAAAAATTGGATTTTATTTTTAAAAACACAATTCCTTTCCACCACGAATTGATCGTTAACGCGTTAAAAGTGATATGACAATTTATCCTGGCCAAATAACTGAATATTCGTCAGCTGCAAATGCCGGCGATGAGTAAAACTGGCACAAATTTATTTATTTTATCTTTATTTCATTACATCGACGGTGTTATATCCCAACTCTGAAAATTGAAATTGTTTAGAACAGAGTAAAAACTGTTGTTATTGAAAACTTTATATGCTGAGTTGGGATATAAATCTTTGAATTGAACTCCTGTAAATTCTCATGTTTACATATACGTTATTATTCTCATGTTTACATATAAGTTGGCCGATACCTGCTCTATAATCTTTAAAATGAGATCCAATAAATTGTCCAAAAAATAGTCGACATGAATTATTAACAGTAACAGATTAAAAGTGAATATTCCCTCTTGGTTGTAGAATTTATCAGTTATTACACTATTCCTTGTACTCTATAACTAGAGTAGTAAGCCTTCAAAGGTCATCGTGGTCATCTTAATTTTCTTCACAGATAGTGACATTTTCTATACACATAATGTTTTTTGTCAGAAAAATCACGACGTATCATTGTCTGCTAGTGGTCTGTGTATTTGCAGATGGAAAACAATAATGATGGACTACCGCTGTGTTATCAAACTGTTTACTAAAGCTATTTTTAGTTTAAGGCTGCTAAGCTTTCGTTTGCCAAAGGCTATCAAAGAGCTTCCAAAACCTCACAGTATCCACAAAAAAGAGATTCTTTTTTTTCGTTAGAATGAAAGATAAATTACCATGCTAAAAACTAGTTTTACAATGTTAATTTGATATATTTTATGGGATTTTTATTATTGTTTTGCATATAATATCTCGCACCTTCAGTAAAATAGTGTCGTTCGTCTGAAATTGTTATGTTTTAGTTTTGAATATAGTTAAATTTGTGATTTTTGCTTTGTTTTTTTTTTGAATCTGTTAGTATCTTGAACTTAAATAGTGTCGGAGGAAAATCACTAAATTCATTTGGTTACATATTTTCTACGGATTGATTTTTGATATAAAATTTAAATTGATAAGTTAGTTATTCCACGTGATGATTTTCGCCGCTTTAAGAAGCATCTTATGACTAACTATATTCGTATGCATCGCAAGATATTTATTTCTAAGGTAAAAAATGATTTTAATTCTTAAATTAAAAATGAAGGGTAGGGGTAAGTAAGTCAGAAGATGCTTCTTAAAGAGACGAAACGCGTCACGTTAGTAAAAAGAATAGTGGAACAACTAAATTACACTTTTTATTTTATGGCGTTTGATTACATTTAAAAATCGGTCAAATTGATAATAAAAACAATATCCTCAATTATAATATCTTGACAAAATCATTAGCAAGAAAGTTTTAAGTCAGAATACATGTAAGAAAGTGATATAAAAACTTGTGTACTCTGTACTTACCATAGATATAACACTGAGAGTCCGTTTTTCAGACTTCACAAAGTTTAAGTAGGTAAATATAGATTGGAAAAGTAAAAAATAAATATAATTTGTAAAATCCATTCAATTTCGTTGATATTCCAACAAATGGTTCACAAATTATGACTATTATCCGCGGTCTTAACGCGGGAAATGATTTTTGTTGGGATTTGAGCTTGAAAATCTTTTCTAAATACGTTCATCATTAATAATATATAACCAGTGTTTTAATAAAAAGAATTAAGTTCGAAAATTGAAAATAATTTGGCAGCCACTGAAGTACAGCATGGGTCAAAGATTAATGGCTATGTATTTTGTTGAACATGATATGACGCAGGTTTTGAGACAGGGGGTTACGTAGTTGGGAGAAGAGTATTATATTATGTACTTGATCAGAAGCTTTCCCTTGTTTTAGAAAGCATTCGATCTGTTCATGACAGGATTTTTTTATCCTTTGTAGATAATATCGAAATGATGGTAGCAATAGACATCAATCCAGCTTGATACAAGATTACATTAAAAAACTACAGCATATAGGAGCCAGTCGTTTGAAGTCATACAACGATTTAAATCAATGTTTCTTAACTTTATTGAAACCCTCACCCCCTTAACTACACTCAAATTTTCAACTTACGTAAAAATGACATTTAAAACCAAATTAATTAATGTATTTCACTTTTGAACTTTTAATGGAACGAAATTTTACTGGATGAATACTTGCAGACTAGCTTTTTGGAATTTAATAAATCACTTAAATATGAAATAAGCATAAAATTAGGTATGTATATTTGTGAACATGTAATAAATCAACACGATTTTCGAGATTTTCGTCATTATTTTCTCACTGAAATGATATTGTTTTTACTATGTCCTGTCCCAATGTTCTGCAATATGCTATCGGCAGTTGAAAGCTGAAATTCGAAAGATTGAAGATTGAGAGCTTTTTTCAAAAATATATTTCCTTGTGTTCTACTTAACATTTTCATGATCTGTTGCCTAATTTTTATACCTAAAGGTTTGATATATTTTTTAAAGCATACATGCATAAGTCTTTCTTTCTAGTTTGGCCGGAAATACGAGATAAAGTCTTGGACATGTAAACATGTCCAGCGCGTTCATTGAGTTAATGAGCAAACTTATACTATTGGGACCAAGAAATAATAATAATTATACGATTTTAATTCAGTCGGCTCCGTGGTGCAGTGGTCAACGTCGTTGGCTTTGGTTACATATGTCTCGGGTTCAAGTCCCGGCACGGACAGTTTCATAAATTGATTTTTCAATCGATTTGTGTATTTCTGTTCGTAGGTTTGAATTTTTGTGATGTCTAAAATTCCCTCACACCCATCCGAGACCGAATAGCTAACCACTAGTCCTGTCCTAGCCCTATCTTTTTATTCCTACTCTTTTCGAAAAAGAAAGGTTAAGCAACTGAGTATCAAGCCGTTCACATAGAAAACTACTGTTGAGATACCTTCATTAGGAGGCCATATAGTCGACACTGGGAGCGGACATGGTAAAAAGAGTAAGTTTAATAGACGCACAAATTCATTATATTTTTTGTAGAGAATCTGTTACGTATGTTGTTATAGATGTACCAATTTAACTTGGCCGCTAGTGATGGCGCCACCGTCGCTTTTAGAATGTTACCATTCTCAACCACAACTGAAATTTCAAAACTGATGTTTTAGCGACAGTTATTAAAAGTATACTAGATATTTACTTTGCATAAGATGGCAAATCGATAAATTTATTCTAGTCTGACTATTCTCGTTCCAAATTTGGCGGCGGCCAAGTAATGTTGGTAATGTCTCATTGAAGCGTTCTAATATTTTGAATGATTTTCGTACTTATCGTAAAATTACCATAAATGGAGTAATACTCATAAATCCGCCCATAATAGATATATAACTGTTTGTTAGTCAGTCATTCAACTTAATTTTGTGAGATATTTTTTTTCTTATTTTACGCTGGATAGTTTGTTATGGCCTAGAGTATTTAATCATTTGTGTGCATAATGAAAGTTTCTCTTCGAAGTTATCATTTTGTATTATATACTTTATGAAGCGCACTGCACTGTCTGATGGCGTTGGTGTGACGACTGTACTTTAATTACCTTTTGAATTTATCTTCTGTATCGTAAATATCGACCACGGGGCAACAAATAAATTTTAATGTACGCGCTGTAAAGTTTGCTTCGTTCCACTGTGATATACGAATATATCCGTGTAGATTAAAAATACTTTAAACGCAGTCATTTTTATGTTTTATTTTGTATATTGTCACACTACATTTTTCATTGAAACATTACATTTTGTTTTGTACCATGTCCGTTTTTAACGTGAAGCGTATGGATTTTTAATAAGCTCCAACTAAGGTGACTATATCATTAAATATGAAACCAGGACATTAAAAATAGCTCAACGAGTTCCAGTAATAGTCTCGAATATTGCGTATCTTTTTTGTCTTTAAACCTTTCAGTTCCATTGGGATAATATGATTCACAAGCACAAAATCACTAACATTACTGGATATTATCTTCCCACCGGTTATTAACTGCCTTTCTTCCCACTCAAGCGCGTCAATAATATTGTGCAAGTTATTGTTTTTTGCATCACTAGTGACGTATCCGTGCTGGTGTTCGCTTTACTTACTGATATAATTTAGTAGATGTAAAAATAGTTCGGGGCTCAAAGGGTTCAAGTCAAACCAGACCAATGTTCAAAAACCCAGTACTGGTAAAATCAGTAAGAACGGTCGCCTTAAGTTTCTGGTAATTTGCTAATTACTCGCGCTGTTGCCCGTTCTATTAGGATCGGATAGGTGGTTATGACTTTCAGATTGAAAAATCAATTTTTAAAACTGGAATGCACATGAACAGCGCAACCGAACCCAACGGCGCTGAGCATCCGGCTACAGGCCCGGATATATGCGTATTTTATTCTTAATGCACTCCAGAGTGGTGCGTTAAATATTTTAATGAAAATATTTCATTTTCAATGAGTAACTTGCGATGCTTTGATTGATTGTAAAGATTTTAACATTGTTCCCTCTAAAATACTTTATATAAGCACAAACTTGAATTGTTAAGATTTTGTACATTTCCATTTTGTGCTCGAATGCCTGAAGATGCTGAAAGGCGAAACCCAGGTCGTTAATGACGAAATACATGGAAAAAAATCTCAACAGTTCAAATTTGATATTGAAATTCCATCAAGTACCCTCAGTCGATGTCTTAAATTATATAAACGCATTGATATATAAATCTACCATATTGGAAGCGTACGTAGATTTAAAAAAATATTTAGCATCACTGTAATGATCGAGTATTCGCCAAATTACGTATATATCTCAAACATTGGACTTTTCTACAAATTACTGATCCAACCTTTTGTGTTTTTTTCCAATTTTTCACATTCGGTATTTGTCTGGAACCATCTGGGTACACAAATAGCGCTCACTAGCTTCTCTTCCTTGGATAAGTTATACAAATGTCACATTCAAAAAGTCAATATAATATGAAATAATTTAAGCCCGGAATAATCCGAACCCTTCTGAGCGGCTTCTTATCGCCGAGTATTAACATAGTAAACTCATAGTTTGAGGGTTTCTGATTGTATCAACAGTTTAACAAGAACTGGTGCGATCAGTAAAAACAGTGATCAACAACATTGTCTTTGAAAACGTGGATGCAATCGAAATGACTCGAGCGTGGTTAGACTAAAATAGATCGAAAACAACGATAAAACAAAACCCTCATTAATTCAAACATATCAAAAAATCTCAAACACATGTTTTATATAAACCAAAGAGTAGCGCAGTATTAGAAATTCAATTCCAAATGGAGTATAATTAAAAAGATTACTTTAGGTATAGGATGGTATTTTAAAGTGACGATTATGTGGTTCCGGAGAGATGTTTTCAGTTCGGGGCGCGACGACAAAATGTAGGTCTTTTTCTATGGCGTACCATTGTTGTCAGGTTGTATTGTTTTCTGCATTAGTCAAACTCAAACTCTAAACACTGTCGGCTCCTCCCCTTTTCATCAATAATAGAATCGTCCTGCGGACGAGTCCATTACCAGCGCCTGCTTTCTAATTTTAGCTCGTCGGTCGGTCGGCATCGATTCATTGTTAACGACAATAAATCGGTTCAACTACCAAGAATCATTGCTATTAAAGCTGTGCGCTGTCAGTTATGGATCCAAATAACAAACAAAACCGGGGTGTGTCATATGTTGTATTTGAAAGTATTAAAAAAAAGAATAAAATATAAGGGGTAACGTTGAAATTTTAAAATTACATGAGATAAGCTCAATGAGAATTTTTGAAAGTCACTCGAGGAGAAAAGACATGAAGATCATCCATGCCAATGATCTCAAATGCTAGATTACAAATATCTAAATTTGATGTTGACTTGCAGGAACTCTTTGGCCACTAGGGTACAACGTAAAACTAGACCACAGAGGTCAACGTTGAAGACTTTTCTTCAAACTCAATTTATCAGATTGAGTACCACGATTTAGAAGTTTAAGATAGTAAGATGTTCAAATTAAAAAAATGTTTCGTTCGTAATCTTAAGGCGTGCCAACATAAGCCGCTTAGCGGTTAAGCCGCATCCGATTAAGCGAGACTCTACTTTACTTCATCAAAGTTCCACCACGAACAAGCAGTCGAAAGCAAAAATAGAAGATTTACTGAAGAACTATTTCAATTATATTCTTTTTTATATTCAACTGTAAAAGTAATGAAGATTTTTTAAAGATACGATAAAAGCCACCTTTCCGAAAAGTTTTAAATGAAGGTTTATTTTATTGAAATCGGCAGTACATGATCTTGACTTCAATGTGCGTGCTCGAAGAAACCAAAGCTGTGTTCACTTTAACTGTATATTCTTGGTGAAAAGGCGTTATATTAAAATTCACAAACTGTGTTCCGTGGAACGTAAATTTGTGTTTCACGAAATTCTTAAAAGGTTTTTTATTAACAGATTCATATTGATATTACCTACACAAAAAAATATATAAAGTTTTTCGTTACAATGCTCCGATTGCAGGAAAATTTTAGTAAACTCTGTTCTACAGGAATCATAAAGAAGCAATTAAGTAAGATCAACAATATTTAAAAAAATAAGTATATTCCCGAAAGAACGAATTCAATAAACTTATCTTAGTATTGAAATATTAGAATTATCGTGAAACATTTGAATTCTCACTTTTACACTGATTTGTCAACAATCCAATTAGAATTGAATCGTAAGTGATCTGTTTTGGTTACACAGTGATACGAATAAATAATAACGAATCCATTAGAAGAATACAATTAGACTTAAATCCGAGTCATTTGATTTCAACACTGCTTTGTCAATAGCATGTAGAGTAAGAAATCAAACGATTCAAGAAGAATCGAATCGCAAGTGATCGGTTATCGTTACGCAGATATACAAATTAGTAATAACGAATTCAAAAGGACAAACGATTCTTATTGTTCTTTTCGCTCCTAAACTACTTACTCCTTATGTCTAGTGAGAAGTCCTTAATGCACACGGTGTCGCACCACTGACCTTAGGGAAAATTACAGCTAGTTATATAATGATATGTTTATAGATAGGTAGACTAGGAGTCTGCTAGTTTGCATACGGAGTTTCCTTATAATTAATCACCGCATATTTATGACTTCTAAGCGGAAGTCTAAGAGATATCATCTATCACTGGTCAAGATGATTTGCACAAGCAATGGGTGGGGCGGGCTGTTATGTGTGGTATTTTAATAATATATAAAAAGTCAGCTTCAAAAGCATTCATATATTTTTATTATATCGTAGCCGAGTGGTTGCTGTTTATGGCCTTTCATCCATTTCATATGAGAGAGCGATTATTTGACTGTCTGTTTTTTTTGCATTATTCAATCCTTACCGACTAGCTGCCAACAAAGAATGCTTCATTTGCAGTCCATATATTATGCTATAAAGTGGGAATGGTTATCTATGCAAGCTAAACGACACATGATCGATAAATAAATGCATATTGATAATTATAAATATAGTTTTTCCCTCAACATACAATAAAACGATTAAAAATATGATTTGCAAAATCAAATGTTATACACAAATTCTGTTTCAGCTGTGGTAACGAATGTGCAATGGTAGATTTATCTTATAATAATTGTTTTCGAGTAATTGTTGCACACTTCAAGTAAGATGGTCGATAAACACACTAAAGAATTTTATCGATTTCGTTTTTAGGTATTAACGTTGACACTTCTATTGGCACTGTACGAATTATAGCCCTTAAACGAGGTAGTCGATATATTGACCGTTTTTGCGCTTGCCCTATAAAGAGTTAGAAATGCAAAAAATAACAGATATACATGACAAAAAACAGAATAAGTGGGCAGGGGGGTTACCACATTGGCTGCGTATTATTATATAATATTTATTGGAGATTATTTTTTTCATTATATACACGTCATCAATTAATTGTTTATGATGGCATTTTTTTGTTTTGACTTCGGTATTTTGGGGAGTAAAATATTTCAGACCCATGCTTTCCCTCCCTTTGTATAAAAATACAGATAAGTAAACAGGTAGTGATTATTAATATTAAATGTATCAAAATGACAGTCAGCAATTTGAACAATTTTTCACTTCTTGGACTGTGGGCTGAATGATATTTTTATTTAATAAGGCAAGGCTACTTATTAAATGAAATTTGTTAAAACAATTAAGACAAAACTTTTGCACTAAGCAATTTTAAGCTGCAGAAAATTTTCACGGTTTTCCATGGAAATTATCCCATAAATCGGTCGCCCAGTGCTTTCGCCAAAACTTTGTTATACAGTTTCGTGTAAATAGTAACTCGCGGCCCATGAATATGCATGAGGCTTCCTTCATTACCCCGGGCGCTATATGCTAATTCCCGAATCGCCTTACCTACCCAATCTAGTAGATTTATCAGACGTTTATTTAAATAGATAACAACATTTTAGAAATTTTTATTCAATCTTTTGATGTTAATACAACTCCGTGGTTCTAGATTCCGATGAGATTGTTCACTTGCTCGAAGGATCTGGAAATTCTGAATAGGTTTTCTATAAGAGTTTTGTATAACGGTCAAACTTGAATGTAACGAGCACGGGGTTTAAGATATCTGGGCCCTAATAATCAAGAATAAGTATTACTACACGATTTTTCACTTACTACATAGATAAAAGCATAAAAAAAGGATGTATGTTGAGCGAAGAAAAGTAGTCTTGTGAATTTAGATAGATTTCATGACTTTAAGGGTAGCCCTCAGATGGAAAACTTACGATTTTAAATATACAATCAATCGTTTTTGATAAGCAGTCGGTCACTGTAAAATTCTCACGAGACATGTGTTTTTCTAATATTTAATTTGACTCCTTGCTTAAGTACTTTTAAAGTGTTCACTTTCAATTCTTGGTGGAAAGGCATTATATTTTAAAAAATAAAACACAATTTGTTTGTACTACTTAAACATGTTTACAATGATCACAAGCATTATGAACTCATACTGTTGACTACTGACGTCAGTCCATAATGCTCGTGATGAGCTAAACCGGTCCTGATCATTATAGACATGTGAATGTAGTACAAACAAATTGTGCTTTATTTAAGTTTTAATTTTATTGTTTTATTAATATTTTGTTGGATGGATTTCTCTTTTCAAAGACAGCCGATATCTAAAAAATAATGTATTAATTATATGATGGACAAACTTATGAGTATAACTCTATTTTTGGTAATTTTACGATACGTATGAAAGACGTTACAACTATGAAAACGTTTCAGAGTGACTGATAGTATATGTTGCAGATATTCTAGAAAATTATAATAAATTTATGTGTCTATTAGACTAGCTTATACCTGAATTAAATTTGATGTAATACCATTATAATTTGGTATCAATAGTATAAGTTTGCTCATTAAAATATATTTTATGGTTCTAGAAGTACAGGTCCATTGATTCTTGTTTTAATGACATTTCGTTATATATCTGAACACCGTTGATAAGAATAGTAAAAATTATAACAATATAAAGAGTATAAACATTAATGCTTAAAAAACGAAAGCTGAATATAACTTTCTTTTTAGGCTTAGGTCCACCCGTCATAAATATTCTATCAGACCTGGGCAAAAACGGCCCATTTGTCTTATTTTTAATAACTTCTAACTTTCTTTTTGCTCGCTCAAAAAAGCGTTTTTTGGACTTATACTAATAAGTTGACTCATCATAGAATTAACAGTAGAGAAAAAGATTTTTCCTTAAGCCAATGATTTTTTAAAAATAAATATTGATGAAAATTGACAAAGTATTGGTCTGCTATTAGCTTTATGAGTATGTTAAATTGAAATTTGATAACATATGTTTATTTATATTGGACGAAATCAGAGCACCATAGAGTGTCAAGATTCCATTGAATAATAAAAAGTGAATTTTTTTTTTTTTTATGGCATCAAATCTCGACGTTTAAAAAAACAACAGCTTTCAGTATCGAACTTTAACACAATCAACAAACATCAAAGAGCCATCGATGATTTATAGTAGGTGTATTGAAAGTGTCAACTTGCGCTAATCAGTTGAACACTGCACAGAGGAGTGTCAAACTCTTTTTGGAAGTTTACAGAGGATGACAGTATCAATTATCAAACACAATGCCTCCCCCAGCCGATCCCCCAATCCCCGCCACTGTTATGTTTCAAACATTGTAATTGATCGAACTTCCTCTTATTAATAAGCTCTCTATCGAAACGGTAATGTGCCGTATTTAAAATGTTTAATTAAACTGAAATTATGGAATTTTATTTTTGCTTTTCTCTAAAAAGGATCAATACAATGATTTTATATGAGTGTCCTGTGATAAAGAAACTGGTGTTTAATAATGCATTTTTACAAAAATTAAATGCAAAAAAAAAAATACACTTTTTTACGATAATTCAAAACGGTTATGCATTCATTTTACTAATTTCATTCAAATAAAAAAAAGTGACATAATTTTTGACGTATTGCCCGACTTTGCTCTATGCTTGTAGACTTCTAATAATATATTTATAAATAATTATTTAAATTAGAACTAATCTGTGCTGGCAGTACCTGGTTTTAAAAACCATACACGCGAACTTGTCTTCAAAGTACATTCTTTTCCTAACGTTTATAATAACCCTTATTCCCCCAACCCCTTTTCAAACCCAAAGTTCTAAATACGTTGGAGATTTTAAAAACAATTTTACAGTCAATCTGTGTCACAATCCAATATTTTCTTCAAAGTTTTTGATTTTATAGGAGAGGTGATTCTTGTGCTTTCTAGCAATAAAAAAATGCATTTTTTTTTGTCAACATTACCCAATAGATAATGAAATTGTGTACATAAAAAACACAACAATGAAAAAACGAAAAAAACATCAACTAGCCAAAATGTAGCTTAATTTATATAAATTATTATATCTATTGTCAAAAATTGAATAATCTTTAATAAATTATACCACAGTTAATATCGATGTCGTACTGACATAGGATATAACGTCATATGATATAACGAATTCGAAAGAAGTTTTTTTTCCATGTCCACCCCCAATGTGGAGCATATGGTCTCCTAATGGAGGCATCTTTTCAGAATTTGTCTATGAGAACTGCTTGTTACTCAGTTGTTCAACCTTTCTTTTTTTTGGTTTTCGAAGAGAGTAGGAATAGAAGCATAGAACTAGGACAGGACTAGCGGTTAGTTAATCGCTCTCGCTACACCTCGTGAGGATCGGTTGAGTGGGAGGGGGGTTTTAGACATCACAAACACTCAGACAACGAACAAAAATCCATCAATCGATTGAAAGATCAATTTATGAAAACTGTCCGCACCGAGAATTGAACCTGAGACATCGCCAATTATGCTACAAACTGCGCCACGGATGCCGTACTAATTTATATCGTCTTTGTTTTATTATGGTAAAAAGCACGAGTTAATACTCATCGATAACAAAACTTATGATTTTTACGCCAAAAAAAAAAAATTCTTTACTATATATATAAAAATGAATGTCTGTTTGTTGGTTTGTTGGTTTGTCCGGATCTTATAGGCTCCTAAAGTACTCAACCGATCGCGACGAAACTTTCAGGAAGGACTTATTGTGATCATGCTGGGAAATCTATCTATATATATTATATAAAAATGAATATCTGTTTGTCCTTTACGCGTTCCTTTACCATTCATACGATTTCGATGAAACTTCGGTGAGTTGTTGTGCAAACACCCGTGAAGGGTTCTGAAGAAAAAAAAATTGTAAATCTAAAATTGAAAAAAAGAATCAAATACGTACATACAGCGACATCTAGGAAAAACCTTCTGATTTATTCGTGTACGCACCAGACGAAAAACAAAAATATTGTGTTATAACAAGTGTGATATTGAAACTCGGGTTCGGGTGAAGACCTGAAGATGATGGGCTCGAACCAGGTAAGTCTATGAAATTTCGGCCTGTGCAGACCTCTAGTTCAAAAGCAGTTCAATAAACAGAATTAAAACACAAACCCTTTTTTTTCTTTGAGTGGCATTGCAACGCATGCCGGGTACTCACTAGTAATATATAAAAAAACAAACACGGCTCTTTAATCAATTGATCCATGTTATTAACACACTGAGACACTCTGTAGTATACAAAAAGCGTATCAGTATAGTAAAAAGTGTAAAATTGTATGGCGTATACTCTACTTGGGGGAGAGAATACTTTGAACAAAATAACGTTTTAAATGCGATTATATCAGAACTTGTTTTTATGATTTAATGTCAGTATAACCTCAATATATAATATTGTGCTCAACGTTAAAGGAGTTGGTTACAAATAAAACTGCGTTAATATTAACCATTATTAAATGGCCGCTTAAATTACGGCTTCAAATAACATTGATTGAGAATCGTTTCCCATTAAAACATTCGACGCGGAGGTCTTTCAATGAAGTGATTGATGAACGAGGCCAACAATGAAAATTTTGTAGTGAAATTTCGAAATTAATTTCTGTAGCGCACCGAAAGAGAAACTCTCAGATTATTTGCGAAGGTAAATAATACATTATTAATGCAATTAACGCTGACGTAGCATTGCCGGCTTTTTGTATTACACGTCACTAAAATAATTAAACTAATTAATTTACGGGATCCCGGCGATGCCACGTTGTTCGAGAAGCGCTGGTTTATTCGATTTGTCATCAGATTTATCGACAATTTGAGCTTTTAATCTGAATGTACATAAATTTGAAAATAATATGTCCACACACATTTTAGAGAATGTAAACTTCTAATTGAGCACCTGAGCGAAATTATTGCTTTTAAGAGAACTGGTCTGTTTTTTAAATAAAACACTATTTGTTTTGCTACTTCTACATTTTTGTAATGATCAAGACTGGTTGACTAAGTTCTGATCTTTATAAAGATATGTGCAAGTAGTACAAAACAAATTGTTTTATTTTAAGATATCAACTTGCTTGATGGAATTTCAATATCAAATTTGAATTGTTGAAATTTCATATATTTCTATATATTTCGTCACTAACGATCCGGGTTTCGCCTTTCGGCATCTTCAGGCATTCGAGCACACGAATTAACTCGAACTTTCGTTTTCTCAATTAAGATTAAGGATCATTGTTGTCGGGTCGGGTTGGGAGTAATTCAGGTATTAATGTAGCTCCTAGACTTGGTGATAATCTTTTGTCGTATTTTATCGTTTATATATAAACGATATAAACTATTTACCGTCTGTCAGTTGGAGTTCATTCGTGTGCTTAAATGCTTGAAGTGACGAAATACATGGAAATTGAAATTGTCTTTTATTTTTAAAATGTGATGTCTTTCCGCCAAGAACTCACAGTTAAAACCTTAAAAGTGAGAACTATTGTTTTTCGCTCATTTTCAGTGGGAGAAAATAGTTAAACTTTCTTAGATCGATTCGATTATTTATCGATTCAGTTAAATCAACCATACGAGTGAAGTAAATAATATAAACAATATTCCTGAAATTTTTTATCTTTGCATTAATTAAATTCATCGATTGGTTTGTAAAATTTTTAATTTAGTAATTTAGGAATAAAGTTTTTCGAGAAAGCAGATACTTAAAAAAATCTGTTATGTGTATATTTTTATAGTGTTATTATGGAAGCGATATTTTTTATTCATAGAATTTAGAGCTGTATTTAATAATAAAAACATACAATGCTAAATTAAAATTTAGTATTAGTAAGTATTGAAAAACGATGTACTCTAGCGACTGTGTCATCTAACAACCTAATACTTAAACGTCTCCCGGTCGCTCTTACTTCCGGTCACAGCAAAAGGCTCCATTATCAGGGCGGAAACTCACGAGGGGGTAATAATAATTGAAAGCGAGGAGACTCGTGTATGGTACAGTAACTACGTGTGATTAAGATGTCGCTAAATGCGTTAAGGTAATTTGGATACGGGGAAATTAGGCGATAAAGGACTGTGCGCCATCTTTTGAACGCGTACGGAAGGTAATAAAGACATCGTCAACAAAAATGTATGATATTTTAAGCAATTACTGTATAATATTAAACATAAGTATACTTCAGTATATTATCGACTTAGTCAAAGAATTAACTGTGCTGGAATATTATGTGTTGATTACAGATAAAGCTCGACAGAAATTTCTAACACATACTTTAAATTCACATATCGCTTTTTGTTAAAATTAACAAAGCTTGCTCTCACTGTTGTCTATCTAAAATTACATTGAAAGAAATATTAAATAAAATAAACGTTTTATTGAATTCAACAACACACAATCAAAAAAAAAGGAATAGTAATGTATAAATAATCAATACTAACAGAGAGGGTTTTAGAATTCTAGCGACTAGGGTGTAGATATTTACAAATTTCACAATAACACTAGCTAATTTTGACATTTGTGACTCAATAAAACTTTGATAATTTATTTCATGAAAAATAAGTAAAGGTTCAACAACTGTCAGAAACTGCGATGCACCGGTAATTTGTAAACAATGCCATCTGTTGAACGCACTCATTAAAATATATTGTGATTGAAGTAATATAGTCATCTCGCTCATCGCGATACACTGAATTCATAGTTCATTTGTTTGAGACTCGAATATAAGGCAACCACTGTATTTTCATGTCACTTATTTTGATAAAAATCTTGCCAGACAAATACAGTACTTTTTTTCTTTTACCTTATATCCCAATCCGCTCCTAAAAGAGAGTTAACTTAAAATTCGTTATATTCAAACATTGACTGGATAAAATTAATATGCTCTACAGTGAAGATAGACATAGTGCTGACCTTGAAATTATTTATATCTACTTTGAGTGTTATGTATTTCATTTGTTTATATTTTTAAAGTAAAATTTAAAAAAAATATTCATTCTAAATTGTACTGTATTTAAAATACTTAATACTGAGGATATTTTGAGGTTATTATGAGAGTAGTAATGAATACATAATTATATTCATAAATAAATTTTTAAATTAAAAAATGAATGAAGATTCTATCTGACGAATTTCGACAGCGACAATAAAAATATGGAAAAAATCTTTTCAGAATCAATATAAAAGTTTAAGGGAGATATCCAAGCTATGCACGGAGCAATTTTAGAATTAAGATAACACAACCTTGCGACCAAATCCGAGTTTAATTCATTTCGGGGTTTTTTGCTCTCCAATGAAATTAATAAAATTTCCCACAGCATTTTGACTTTTGTCGGCATAATACACCTATCCATTTTATAAACGAGCGCAAAGTTTAAAGGGAGTTCCCGCTGCAAAAAAAACCCGATTTAAAAGTGGGGAAATTTGAATTTCAAATTTCGAACACAGTGTTGCCAGTGTAATAAAAAGTTAAATATCCAAAAAAAGGATAATTTATGCACTTTGTTTGTTCATGTAAAGGCATCTCTTTGATACCAAAACAGTTAAAAAAACTCATTTCGTTTAGAACGTTTGAATCTGTTTTGTGGTATTAAAGAAAAAATAAAGATTCATGATTATGTTTTCACACAAATGGAAAATGAAATTTTGATTCAGGAAAGGTTACTTTTTATTTTATTAATTACACGCATTTTTTTGAAATATAACTGTCAATTTATGATCAGATTTGAAATTTGAAATTTCGTGTTATTATGTTATTGACAAATTCGAACAATTATGCAACTCAAAGAGCAAAGTTATGTAATAAAAATCATAAATGTAATAATGAAAAATAAATGACTTTATGATCACTCAATGATCTTTTGTTGCAAGGCTACAGAGTCATGCACACAACTCTGAAGATGTAATTTCAAACATAATATTTCACATTCTCGAGAATATCAGAACTCTCATTGTGGCATAGTATAGCCCAAAAGAATGTGTAAAAATCGAGGAAAGAACCTGAAAAGTCACTTTTGTATAAGATTTGATGTTTTTAGTTATTATTTTTAGTAAAGAGTTGTATGTAGCAATTTAATTTATTATTGTATAATATAAAATATTGACGGTGTTTTGGCCAATTGATGTAACTCTTAAAAAATAGGTAAATGAGTTAATGATTGGATCTTATTTTAAAGATGACAAAGCAGGTCTCGGCCAAATGTATATTTTGGAAGGGAAACTTCATTTTACATAGGTTTTAGTTTTAAAAATTCTGGCCCGGCTACTTAATTTAAGCCACTTTTATATCGATCCTTCCTACGTATAATAACGTATCTGCAAACATGAGAATTTTCAGGAGTTCATTTCAAAGATTCGTAACGCAACTCACTTTATAATGTTTTCGATAAACACAGTTTTTACTCTCTCCTGAACAATTTAGATTTTGAGAGTTACATCACTTGGACAAATCACCGTTGATAAATTATATTATATAAGTTTTACATAATATTGTCTTCCTTTGGTACCACGGCATATCGAAATATCATATAATATAAATTACAGTAGAACAATCAAAAGAAAACCACATAATAATAGCATTACAAAAATGTAAATGGACCTCCCAACATGTGTTATTAAATTTAATACAATTACAGTGGCTCTCAAATGATTATCTGTCTGGCCAATCTACAGTGATGGCTAACCAATGAACACACCGCTATAGCGGATATTAATAATGCGAGATTGATTTATAATGGCTCTCAATATTGTATCTCTGCCATTCAAACAATGCAAGGCATTCAATTTCGTAAATTATTACAATCATCAATAATTGGACATTATATTATGAATTGTTCAAACAGTTTCAATAAATAACAAATATTTAGACAAGTGGTTCCCAAAGTGGTTCCTACACACTTCCAGGGGTTCTCACAAGGACCCCTGGAGGACCCTTATGACAACGTCGTGGGGTCCGTGAAAAGTTTGATATAAAAAAATATTTGTGACACATTTTCGTTATTACGAAAGTTGAAATAAACAGCAATAAAAATTGATGGCGATTTGTTGAGTGTTGGACCCTTTTGAAAGCAGACCCACAAACTCAGATGAATCCATACTAATACAGGAGCAATTTATTGAATTCTCCACAAATAAGGAGCTGATACCAATGTTTGAACAAGGATACCACACATTCCGGTTACAAAAACAGATACCAATTTTATATCCTGCATTATAGGTCACTGTACAAAGGCTGTTCATTGCTTTCTCGTCTTCCTAGTTAGTAGAACGTGGATTAAGTGCAGTTATGAACCTCATAATTCTTTAAACATCAAAATGTTTTATTTACATTTCATTTTTACATCATAATTTACCATTGAAGATTTCAAAATTAAATTTATAATTTTTCTATTATACAGTTATGAAAAGTTATTTTATCTTGCGTTTCGTGGTCAGGTTTTTTTTTTAAGAAGGGGTCCATGTAAAGGTCCCGAGAAATAAGTCAATCCCGTAATCCCGGGATTGACTCAATACTAATACAGGGATCGGGATTCGCATAAATAGTAAAAAAATAATTTATATTAATCCGAAAATAGCCCGATTTTTTCATTAAAGAAATTCATTTACACTTTTCAACCGACGTATGTTAACGTTTCCACATTTCCTACGACATTAAGAACACATTATTTGAAGTAAATAATAAATAAAATGAATATTATGAATAAAAAATTTTTTTAGAAAATTGAATTCCTTACCCGACCCGCCGTGTACATAATCTTATTTTTTTAACAATTTCAAATATGAAAACCTGACCTTTGTCCAACCAATAACGGACGCGTGAACACCCGGGAGTCGCAGGAGCAAATTTGTTTTTTGCACTATTTCACACATGAAATCGCAATTGACTTTTTTCAATCTCATTTTCCTTTTTTTCATGTTTGAAATTGTTTTCATGTTCATTAAATACCTGGAATTTGTTCATTTTCCTGGTTTATTATCTGGTTCATTATTTGTCTTTTACAAAAAGTCAATCCCGAAATCCCGGGATCAGAAAAGGGGTCCGGGATTGGATGCCCAAGGTGCATGGGTATAATAAGTTTGGGTACCACTGATTTAGACCATACGTAGAATTTTCATAGACCAGTGGTTGTAAACATTTTCATTAAGATCGACACCCCGAACTTCACTATATCTGAATTTTGTTACATGGTGGAGTTGGGACCTTAATTTTTAATCAAAATACATTACAATATTGTGAAATTCCGTCCATACACTGCTATGATTCATGAATAACCAATGGACGCATGACTCGCTCTGCACGACAAGAAAATCGATACAGTTTGTTTGGCAACAAAGAGAATAGCAAAATTTTTGACTACCTTGACATAATAATATATATTATGTATACAATTAGATATCTCGTAAATAAACGACGGACCGAATCCGTAGCTGAGTGGTCAACGTTGTTGGCAACGGTTGCAGTACTCACGCGTTCGAACCCTAGGAGGTACTGAGAGTTTTATAAATCGATTTATGGATGTCTGTGATGTAGAGGTCCGCACGGGCCGAAATTTAATAAAATTACCCGGTCCGAACCTGACATCTTTAGGCCTAAACCCAGTCCGAAACCCAGATTTGTTTTTCTCAGCCCGATAAAAACCGATTTTTTCATTTACGATATTATTGATATTCATTTTTATCGAATTAATTTTATATTTTTATTGGACATTTGTAAATAAAGAAAGCATTGTTTCAGTTTAGCGCATACAATTTTATCGGTTTCTCAGCTTTTCATTACAAATGTGAAATAAATTATTTAAGTTATTAATGTATTACTATTTGTTGCATTATGGCTGACTCATGACTCGAACACAGCTTAAAATATTTTTCTGAAAATTAAATCCTTAACCGGGCACGAATCTTATTTGTGTTTGTCCACTCTGCTGTGATCTTAAAAATTTGACATAGCAGGAGCGATAAGCTAACCATAACTTCTTAATTTCGAAAATAAACTGATATAGGGATGATTTAAATATAGATATATTAGATATGCATTAGATCTCTTTTTGAAAACGACATAGCAAGTTTCATCCAAATGATGTAAATTAGAAAAATAAATTGAACACTTTTTGGAAGGGAAACATCATTTTACACTTGTTTTATGTTTAAAAATTCTGACCCCCCATTTGATGTAACGATCTATTATATCGACACTTCCTACGTATAATCTTGTATCTGCAAAAATGAGAATTTACAGGAGTGCATTTCAAAGATTCATAACGCAACTCACCATATAGATTTAGGATAAAAAAAAATTTTTAAGACATCGACTGAGGGTGCTTGATGGAATTTCAATATTAAATTTGGATTATTGAGATTTTGTACACTTCCATGTATTTTGTCACTAACGACCCGGGTTTTGTCGCATTTGCATCTTCTATATAAGCGTTAGACACTGTTTACTGTCTCTCAGTTCGAGTCCATTCGTGTGCTCGAATGCCTGAAGATGCCGAAAGGCGAAACCCGGGTCGTTAGTGACAAAATACATGGAAGTGTACAAAATCTCAATAATCCAAATTTAAAAAAAAAATTTACTCTCTCTTCAACAATTTCAATTTTGAGTGCTACATCAATTGATCAAAACCACGTCGATATTCTTCGATGAGTTGTTTAACATCTTTTTATTATGAAGTTATGTTTGTTATAATACGTAGGCGCAAATATTTTCAAACTGAAAATAAATGATGAGAAATAATCTTCAAATTTCTTAGGAATCTAAAATGAATAAACGTCATAGCATATCATACTTACGTTATTTACAATAACAAGTTTTTCCGAGAAAGCCTGAAAATATTTATTTAATTTACTTCTGATTCAGCCTTCGAAGGATTTCAGTGGAAGTATCCTAGCTATTCTTCAATTTTACTTAACCCGAATATTCAATTATAAATTGAGAACCATTGTGTTTTTGTTTTTATTAACTGCTTACGCTTATGTAAAGTAAAATAAACTTTACATATAGACGTAGTGTTGTTGAAATTAATGTCCAAAATAGAATTAATAATATTTGACCGCATAATAATATATATTCGAAGAGACGTATTCAAACATGCATTGATCGATTTATCACACAAGAGTGTCACTGTGGTATGGTAATCTTTGATTAAAAATAAAAAGATGTTTATTTGAATAATGAAACATCAAATTTTAAAAGTAACTTTACGTAAACAAATTGTTTTAACCATGTCCGTTTCGTAGTGGCGAATGGAGCATCTCAACATTATTTTATATGAAAAAAAAACATTGGCATTCAACGTTACAAACATTCAAGATCTGAAATATTTGTTTGAAATAATCTTAATTTGATATTGACCTTCACGGGACTTACCCAAGACTCAAACCCTACGGAGCAGCTCTTACCATTAGATCACAAAGGTCAATATTCGTTGATTGAATTAGCATTTACTTGTTAGAACTCCATTATAATAGGGTAAAATATCAAAGTGTTTAATTCTACAAAATTTTATTACGTAGTTGATAGCTATTTCGGATTAACGCCATTCTCAGAACTAGATAGTTTGTTAAATACTTTGATATTTTAAACTATTATTGGTTGACTTGTCTTGTTTGAAGGGCGTTAAGAAAACGAGGAAGCTCCGAAAGAATCGTTTTTTGCATCAAATGGGTACGGGGAGAATTTAAACATCACAAAAATCTTTGAACACTAATTAACGAATCATTTTTTTACATGTATTACGTACGACTATTCGAACTCATGGACACCGCAGGAACTAAAAAGAAACAACTCCCTAGAGCAAGGGTGATGAACCTAGGGCACGAGTTCCAGAGGTGGCATGTACGAAAATTTAACTGGCACGTGAAAATTTTACAAAGTGAACTTTTGTTTCTAAATAATAAATGCATACAGTTTTCGAACTCATCGTTTTATATCTCATCTTGGTACACTTTGGAACTGAAGTATTATATAAAACAGCAAAAATCTCATTGATAAATACTGATCTGGATTTTTATTTGCTTCAAGTTCATTTTTATAAAACTATTGTAATTTTTAACGTTTTCAATAAATTTTTGAAAACTTTTTTTTCCCCCATCAATTACGTCATCAAGTTCGGCACGTCAGACGGTCGATGCATTATATTTGGGATTTTTGGCACGCGAACGTAAAAAAGTTCACCATCACTGCCATAGAGCTTTGATCACTCGACTACATCTTACATGACCGGCGTTATTATAACTTGAACTATAAGTGGTTGAAATTATTTATGCGACTCTACGTTTTATATCTATGTTCGTAAAATCGATCCACTATGAACGGTGTACGGATTTATTTTTATTATGGGGCGTGGGTTGGTAAATACTATTTTTATTTATTTGTGACGGAAGTACCAATCGTGCCGGAAACTGCTCGTTAGTACTGGAGGAAGCCGGAAGGAAGGCGGATGAACTCGTTTGGTTCAAAATTGCACTGGAACCGGAAAATAAACAAACATAATTTAAATGTACGGTGCTTCATTCTGCTATATACGACTATAGTGGTCTTGTTTTTTTATGCATCTATACTATATAGCAGAAAATACATGTCTACATATGTCTGTATGTCTGTCATAATAACTCCTCCCAAACGGAGAACAGTAGTGATGTGAAATTTGCACATACCATTTCTAGGTCAACTCTGCAATTTTAAAAATTCAACTTTTTTTTTCCATGTCCGCTCCCAATGTGGAGCATATGGTCTCCTAATGGAGGTATCTTGACAGATTTTTTTCTACGAGAACTGCTTGTCACTCAGTTGCTCGACCTCTCTTTTCTTGTTCGAAGAGAGTAGCGATAGAACGATAGGGCTATGACAGGACTAGTGGTTAGCTAATCGCTCTCGTTACGCCCCGTGGAGATGGGATTGGTGGGAGGGAGGACTCAGACTACGAACAGAAATCCATAAATCGATTGAAAGATCAATCTATGAAAACCGTCCGCACCGGGAATTGAACCCGAGACATCCTTAACCGTAGCCAGCGACGAAACCAACTGCGCCACGGACGCCGACTTTCAACTTTTAACGTTTTTATTAATCAATGAACTATATTTTGCGGGTGTTAGATGAAGTACGGTCCACGGTAATATTTTTGACTTTCAACAGAAGCTTGAACGAAAATAACACCATAATAACTCCAGCGTCTAAATGTTAGCGCTCTCTATCACAGGTGAAGCTGGGTAATAAATACAAGTACCTATTTATATAAATGGCTCAGTGCAGGGGTGGTGAACCTTTTTCTGTTGTAAGGCCGCATTTAAAAAGCATTCATAAAAATGTATGTACACTATTTTGCAAATGAAAAAAAAAACAAATTTAAAATTTTTTGATTCAGTCTAAAGGCCGCACTTGATACCCTTAAAGGCCGTATGTTCATCATATTTAGTGTTCAAATTATTTGTGGAATCTATGTTATACCATAGATTCTACAAAGATTGGAAAATAAATGGCTACATGGAAGATTTGTGTTCTTTACGCATATAACGCTAGAGATAAAATCTTTAGTTAAAATCATGACATATTTATATATATGTATGTAATATAATACATTACCCTACCCAAGTTAAAAAATCAATTGAATAAAACTATGAATAGTTTTGGTTTCACATTTTTATCTTGATACAAAAACACTAATACCTTCTTATCGAGATTATATAAAAAAAAATTACAAGTGTTTACAATATAATAATCTTGGTATTTTTCACTAAACTCTTAAGCACAGTGCCGTCCCTTACGCACATATTTCTGTAAAGGGTCTTTCACTGCCCTAATCCTTTCCTCCAAATTAATGACACAAGAAAAGACTAAATAAATTAACGTGCTTTAGTCGTGATCCCAAGAATTTTCACACAACAAACTCCACAATCATGTATACCCCCCGACTCCTGGCATGAGGTTAGTATATAAAGGACAATATAATAATATATGGGTACACATTTTTTTAATCCACGTCCGCTCCCAATGTTGAGCATAGAAACCTCTTATGGAGTTTATCTAAACATATATTTTTCTACGAGAATTGTTTGTAGCTCAGTTACTCAGCTCTAAGTTTTTCGAAGAATAGAAGAATATGAGTAGAACATATCTAGTGGCTCTCGTTAAGCCCAGGTTTTTAAGATGGGTGGGAAACAATTTTTACACATCACAAACATCCAGACCTTCGAACAGAAATCTATGAATCGATAGAAATGTCAATTTATGCATCTGTCAATTGAAGCTAACGACGTTGACCACTCAACCACGGTCTTGGAAAAGGGTGCACAGTACAATGCTTCATTGTATTCAACTTTTTGACGATAAACCGCTCCAGAATTTAAATATATGACCTCATCTAACTTAACTTAAGTCATTTATATAAACTCCTTTTTCATGAATATTTAAGATATATCTTTGTATATCGATTAGTTAATTTTTATATCTATGTTATGTACCGATATACACTTAAAATACAAAACACATAAAAAGCTGACATAAAGATATAGATATGTACCTCTCAGTCAAATGTTTTGGATATCTTTTTAAAATTTCCTATTTTATGTATTCCAAGCAATCAAGAATTCACAGTTTTATGTCAAGTCGCATTTTTATTGTTAAAATAGTGATGTGCGTAAATTATTAACGAGTGAGTCAGTCAGTCATACGAGTGAATCGACCGACTAGAATGACTCAAATGCGGCATTCAAAAAATAAAGAATCACTCATGTGCCGCTCGCTTTGTTCTGTAAGCCGTCTCCCCCGCAGTAGATGTGTGAGTGAGATAAAAGAAAGAAAAGTCGTCGAGAAAGGGGAGAAGAAAGAGAAATAAATAAGAGTGGGTAAGTAAGAAGCGTCGCTAGATTGCGAAAGCTTAACGAAGATGTTATCTGTTCATAAGACGTGTTATACTGAACAGGGATGCATCGTTTGTTTCTCGGTATTACTGTGTGCTTAGCTGTAAAAGATTTGTTCTGCCTTGATTAATCGAGGGCGCACGGTGTTTTTATCTCAAATTTGTGCCGCTTATTCTTTATACTAGAACTTAATTCGACCGATTAGTCAAGCGAAACATTCTGATATGAATCTTTTTTTGTTATTCCAAAGAATTTTACAAATTCAAGAACGTTAGGTTTGGATTATTAATAACAATACAGTATATCTCTCTTGATGTATCAGTATATTACACACAGCACACACGCTCTCTCTCTCTCTGTCTGCCCATGACGTATATTGAGTCTCTGGTAATTTAATACTCTAGTAAATTGTTCCGTTGAACGGGATAAGGTGTTCCTAGAAAACAAATTCAAACATGTTTGACTTCATATTCATATTGTCTACCCAACAAAATAATCAAGGAGTTCCGTTAAAATTTTAGGGTTTTCAAAGTGTTTCCTCGCAAGAAAAGTTTGGGCAAGAAAAGTTTGAAAAGCTCTAGTACAAATTTAAATAAATATAAATACAGAAAATTTTATGTTTTCAATATTCAGTATCCTTTTCTATTTAATTTTGTATAGTAAATCTAATTTCCATGTCTATCTGACTATGATATACAGTTTTTTCAGGTAAAAAAAAACCTTATATTAAGAAGCGGCCGATGCACATCGGGGACGGATGTAGTTGACGAAAAATTTTGCCAAGAACAAGTTATTGACGACTGTCAGTACTGTATTACATTCATATATATTACAATCGTTATTGCGCACGCGTATGTTATTGTACATTACGTGTAACTACGTCTGATTTTAAATAAACCAAAAAAAAAACATTCCAATGCCCAAAAAAATATTTAATCATGTATATATTTCAATTTAAGTAATAATGGACACAAATTAAAATTTAAATGTACAATTTAACACATGAAATTACACTTGATGATCAACCCCGGGATTGCGGGATTGAGAAATTCTGAATCCCGGAATACCGGGATCGTAAAAAGGGTCCGGTATTGGATGCCCTAATTCCACCCCTGATACTGACAAATGATTTTACATGGCCAAAAAGTGAGTGTTCTCGTAAAGAGTAAAGATCAAATAAGCGTTGCCATAAAATTGATAAGGATCCTTTTGACGTTTCGCTTTGTAAGATGTCCGCAAAATATTTTTTGCTCGACTTGCGCAAATTTTACTATGGGACACTTCAGTATATTTATATTAAAGGCGCTTTGGTGCAGTAAAATTCAGTTATTTTTTAATCTGTCGGCCTCTGTGGTCTAGTGGCAAGGGTTTTACTCAAGTGATCCGATCGGTCTAGGCCCAAGTCTCAGTAAGGTCAATATCAAATTTTGAAGTTAAATGTTTGTGATGTCTTTTCTCCTCCATTTGATCACGATTTAAATATTCAAAATATTTAGAGTCTAAGCTATTTTTTTAATCTGTAATGACAAATATTTCAAGAATTCTTCGATTTAATATTTATTACCATCTCCGCTCCCAATTTAGAGCATATAGCGTCCCAATGGAAGTATCTCAGCAAAAGTTTTATACGAGAACTGCTTGTTACTAAGTTGCTTAATCTCTCTTTTTCGAAGAGAGTAGAGATACAAGGATAGGGTTAGAATAAGAGTCGTGGTTAGCTACACTCTCGCTACGCCCCGCTTTAGAATCATTCGTTCCTAAAACGGGGCGGGGTGGGATGGAGTTTAAGACATCAAAAACATTCATGCCTACGGACAGAAATTCTCAAATCGATTGAAAAATCATGTTTTGAAACTATCCGTACCGGAACTTGAACCCGAGACATCCGTAAACGTAGCCAACGATGCTAACCACTGCACCACGGAGCCGACGCAATCAAATAGTAATATCGATGTTTTAGTGAAAAGATATTGTATCTCCAGTTTTTGTCGAAATTGAGCTAATATACACAAAACGTTCGTCTGCATCGTTTACGTTGTAAAAATATTTTTCGTCCAAATAGGGTATTTAAGAAGATATTGCATCATTCAAATGCGTAATAATGTCCATTTCGCCTATATTTTTATGCTTCTCAAATCTTCAAATTCGATTTTCTCAAAACAACAAAAATGGACACACAATATCTTTGCATCAAATAATCTGTAAATCTATCTATTTGTGTGTGTAACTAAACATTTTTGATAATGTTGACGATGTAAGATTATTATGGCTAATATCTCAATATTTATTCAATGTAATTTAAGACATCGACTGAGGGTGCTTGATGGAATTTCAATATCAAAGTTGAATTATTGAGATTTTGTACACTTCCATGTATTTTGTCTCTAACAACCTGGGTTTCGCCTTTCGGCATCTTCAGACATTCGAGCGCACGAACGGAGTCAGTTAGTCAATTCGAGTCCATTCGGGCACTCGAATGCCTGAAGATGCCGAAAGGCAAAACCCGGGTCGTTAGTAACAAAATACATGGAAGTGTATAAAATCTGAATAATTCAAATTTTTTAATGATTCATATTTTTACATTAATTTGCAATTTCCACATTTTGAATCTCTAACTAAAATAAATCGATCTTTAACGACTTATCTTTCTCATGTGATTTAAAAACTTGGCAGTTATTGGTTGTAATTTCATATATTTTAAATGTATTATATCATTATTGCAAAACAATTAAGTTATGTATTACGAGCATATGGTAGATTTTAAATTAAGCCGTACTTAATGTTATACAAGGATATTTTTGTTGTGATTGGTGAATAAATTAAACCATATGGTTTTATGTTTTTTTATTTCATTTCAGCATCTGCTTTCAGTCGGCTTCTGAAATTTTATTCTGGTAATTCTTTAATAAAGCCAACGTTTTAAAAAATATGGCAAAAAAACAATTTACATTACTTTTTTATTTTATTTGTTTTCATTTGTAAATAAAAAATGTATAATACATGGCATTACAGCTGACGCAAATGCGCCATGAATTTATAAAGTACAATCATATGACACACCCTGGTTTTTGTTAAATATAAGTTTCATTAGTGTCCAGAACTGAAATCACCCAGCGGCAACGGCAATAATTCGTAGAATCGGCCCACTCTTGTTACCAAGCCGTTCAATAGCCGCCGGGCACGCCCGCTGGACGAGTCCATTTTTGACGGAAAGGGGTAGCTCCGACGGTGCAGGCAGTTTTTAATTGTATGTGTACACGACTGTGTACACATACAATTAAAAACTGCCTAAGTCGATTACGATCTGTCGAGCCGGGCGAGTTGCGGTCTCGTCGCGGCGGAGGTGACGATGTGAATTGTTTGTGTTTGATTTGCGTTGAACTTAATTTAAAATCGTGTGTCGTGTCATTTGTATTATAACTTAAAGTTAATTCAGTTGCTAAGTAAATGTAAATGTAGAATCAATTTTATGTGTTAGGAATTATATTTTTGTGTAATGTAAACCACTGCATCTTCGATGGAAAAATAAATAAGTTTTGAACCGGATTTGAAATGGTGTTTGTCTGAGATCACAGTCTTTCCAGGACGTTGGATAACCAGCCGTTCGCCTCTCTTCGATCCGGGGTCTTCTCACATAATAATAACAACAATAATAAAATACAAAACATTTTTAACATTATAAAATCGAAAAAGAAAAGAACAAGACATATTATCAACACGCAAGAACAAAATATTTAGAAAACAATACTCATGCAATTACGTCAGATGTTTGTTTATAATACTTCGATATATTTTGCGAGTATAATAAATAATTGAACGATTTTGCCGAGATATAACTTAAGGCGAAATATTTTGTTCAATCAACTAGAGTGAAATGTTTGCGACTCCAAAAAAATCCTGAATTGAGATATTAAAGAGATATTTTGTCTTCCTAAATGTGCCTATAGCTTGTGGTTAATTTCGTGCTCCTCAGTAGCGGTATCTAAGGGCTTGAATCCCAGTAAAAATACTTTCACAATTCAATTTTTCGATAGATTTAAAAAGGCCAGTAAAACTTATAAATTTATTTTGAAGCGAATGTATATAATTAAAGTTTTGACTGTTGATTTATGGACCAGCCAATTCATAAATGGACTTGGTCACTTCACCGTCAATCTTTTCCAGCTTGGCCGGTTGGTAGATAGTCCATTATGTAAATGCGGCAGTATGATTCACGATGCTGATCACATCCTTTGGGAATGTCCAGATGTAGAAAAATTTCTCAATAATACCAGTCGGATCTGTTGGTTACGTCGGTCATGCCGACATGGTTGCATCTCTGACAGATTACAAGAGTTCAAGGCGTCCTATGCAAAGCGATTGGAGCGCAATTCCTGGAAACATTAATCCCTTCTCTTTTAACATTATTATTTAAAACATTACTTCCTGCACACTAGAGTGCATGCAACCAAGTCTTGAAGAATTCATGGCAAACATTTGAAACACGCATAACGTTGTTTCATTCCGGAATACACCCTGTAAGAGTGAGAAGCCGTAGCGATTGGTGGTGAGGTTAACGCTGAGTACCCTAAATTATCTCGCATCAATTCTACCCTAAAACCGAGGCGTACTGAAAGCGAATTGGTAATTATTAGTCTTCCTATCCTTGTTTTCTTAGGGAAAAGAGAGGTTGAGCGACTGAATAACAAGCAGTTTTTGTAGAATAACTTTTGTTGAAATTTATAAAAATGTATTTGACATTTCATTTTTCATCAGTTTAAGACGCTCGCGATGAGTGACACCGGTCTTTTTAAAATAAATTCAAAAAATGAATTTTATTTTTAAAATAATAATATGTGGTAACCAGAAATTGACAGCTGACATATTAAAATGCATTCTTTTAAGATACCCAGTACATAAGTAAGCCTTACAATCTACATCGGAAGTAGAAGTAGTTGAAAAAAAATTAAAATAGGGCAGAATATCAGTTAGTTAACTAGTTCTGACGAAGGCACGAAACCGAAATAGCTATCAACTATCTAATTGGTGACGAACCTGTGGCCTTTTAGAGTCTAAAGTCTTTTAGTTCTTTTGAATTCCTAGAGTGCACGCAACCAAGTTTTGATTAATTTTTCCTTGGACGGTCCTGGGAAACATTCGAAGCACGCATAACGCTGTTACGCTGCGGAATACACCCTGTAAGAGTGTGAAGCCGGAGCGGGTGGTGGTGGGGGAAACGTTGAGTACCCTAGAGCATTTAAAAATAAATTGAATACTCTGATATTTTTTCCTGTTATAATGGAGTTTTACAAAGTAAATGCTAAATCGATCAATACATTGGAATAAAGTTTTCAAACATATTTGCATTTGAAGTTATTTAATTAAAAAAACTGATTTTTACAAGTGCATTGCTTTTGTAATGTGACAGATGATATAAAAAGGCTCAAAATTAAATGCACTTTTGTTTAGATGATATTCACTTTCGTAAAGATAGTTTTCACTGATAACAAATAAATTCCACAAAAAACAAATTATTTCACTAAAAATAAAGTGATGTCACATAATAAAATATATTTGAACATTGAAGAAATATGTTGCACTTACGAAAAAATATTATCACATAGACGAAATAGTTTTCACTCGATATAAATACTCACACTTTGAAATCGATAGTTTCACAACGCTGTAATGAAATGTCACTTATTCTTTACTACTTGCAACATAGGATTTTCCACCATAGACTAGTTTACTTGTCGCAACTCTATATTGGCGGCGTCCGTGGCGCAGTTGGTAGCGTCGCTGGCTACGGTTACGGATGTCTCGGGTTCGATTCCCGGTGCGGACGGTTTTCATAGATTGATCTTTCAATCGATTTATGGATTTCTGTTCGTAGCCTGAGTCCTCCCTCCCTCCCACCCATCCCATCCTCACGGGGCGTAGCGAGAGCGATTAGCTAACCACTAGTTCTCTCATAGCCCTATCCTTCTATCCCTATTCTCTTTGGAAAAAAAGAGAGGTTGAGCAACTGAGTAACAAGCAGTTCTCGTAGAAAAAGTCTGTTAAGATACCTCCATTAGGAGACCATATGCTCCACATTGGGAGCGGACATGGAAAAAAAAAACTCTATATTAGGCCGCCTGTATTGTCTTTGCTCCACGCATTAGAATTTATTCACTGGTATATTATAGGAGTGGTATTTATGAAGAAGCAGGGTTCTAAGTGGACATGCAATATGTTAATATAATTTATTTGAATGTCCATAACATACAAAATTAAAATAATCCGTTTCAAAGTCAAGCTATCAAAATTAGTCTGTGGTACTTTGTTAGAAGAATCCGTTTCAAAGTGAAAACTTTTAAAATCAAAGTTTGAGTGTACTAAGTTAATACTAACGTATACAAAGTGCCAACTATCGAAATTAAAGTTCAAGTGTACCAAGTGAATACTAGCTTACACAAAGTGCAATTATTTATAACCCATATAAATATGATAAACAAATAATTTAAAAAAATGTCAGAAAGTCTACCGAGGATACTCAGGTAAAAACTATTTGATTTTATACAACACTAGTGAGTAATCGGCATGCGTTGCAATGTCACTTAAAGAAAGAAAGGGTTTGTGTTTTAATTCTGTTTATTGAACTGCTTTTGGATTAGAGGTCTGCACAGGCCGAAATTTCATAGATTTACCCGGTTCGAGCCCATCATCTTCAGGTCTGGCCCGACTCGAACCCGAGTTTCAATATCACACTTGTTATAACACAATATTTTTGTTTTTCGTCTTGTGCGTACACGAATAAATCAGAAGGTTTTTCCTAGATGTCGCTGTATGTACGTATTTGATTCTTTTTTTCAATTTTAGATTTTCAATTTTTTTTCTTCAGAACCCTTCACGGGTGTGTGCACAACAACTCACCGAAGTTTCATCGAAATCGTATGAATGGTAAAGGAACGCGTAAAAGACAAACAAACATTTATTTTATATAATATTTCCCGGCATGATCACAATAAGTCCTTCCTGAAAGTTTCGTCGCGATCGGTTGAGTAGTTTAGGAGCCTATAAGATCCGGACAAACCAACAAACCAACAAACAGACATTCATTTATATATAAATAAATTTCTCGGCATGATCACAATAAGTCCTTCCTGAAAGTTTCGTCGCGATCGGTCGAGTAGTTTAGGAGCCTATAAGATCCGGACAAACCAACAAACATACATTCATTTTTATATATATAGATAGTACTCGTTTGAAAGTATTATTTTCAACACATAACTAATTAAATATCTCATCACTTTCTTGAGTGACATAAATAGTATAATTGCATCCTACCTTGCACGGTAATAACCAGTTCAGGTACATATTACATGAAGAAGAGTAGACGATCTTGCACGAGGGTCGGAGCCCTCTCTCGGGAGAATAAATTTAGCTGGAACCGCGCCCTAATGTGACTGGTCCTATTTCCTGTGCCCAATAACTTTTAGCATGGAAATTGCCAGCCATTAGGTCCCCAATAACTAGGACCTTGATGACGGTCAACTGTTAAATACGACTGCGAATTTACCGAGCGGGAATCCCGGCAGTTGGGTGTAACGGGACTCTGGATGTCCCTAGCCAATTCGTATTTAATACATTTAATTAAAATCAAACAAGAAAAATTTGTTTGTATAATATAAGATTGTGGAAGCAATTAATTAATATGAGAGTGTATATTGGTCCGTGGTGCAGTAGTCAACGTTGTTGGCTTCCGTTACGAATGTCTCGGGTTCAAATTCCGGTACTTAGAGTTTCATAAATTGATTTTTAAATCGAATTATGGATTTATGTTCGTAGGCATGGATGTTTGTGAAGTCTAATTCTGAACTAACCTTACCCCTCAATCCCTACTCTTTTCGAAAAATATGAGTTGAGCAACTGAGTAAAATCTTTCGTCAAGAGGTTTCTATATCTTGATTTTTAAGCCATTTACATATTTGTATTTTCGGTGTATACGTATCTTTGGTGGACTTTCTTTATTATCCAATCCTGAAAAACAGGACATATATAGAAAAATCAACTAATCGCTGTCTAAATAAATATGTATCGTATACCTTTAATATAAATTAAAATGGAGTAAAATGACTTACAACCAGTCTTCGTAAAGTACTAAATGTTTAAGTACACCTACTCCTATCAGGTCATTTAAGCCTACATTTGGGAGAGCATTTATTTTATTGGGTCTGTGGCCGAGTGGTCAACGTCGTTGGCTTCTGTTATGGTGCTAGCTGGTATTTATATTGATTGGTAGATTTTTGATGAAGGCATGGATGTTTGCGTTTTCTAGAAATTCTCTCCCACCGATCCAATTCTTAAAAACTGGGCGTAGTAAAAGCGATTAGCTTAACACTAATCCTATTCTACTCGTATCTATAAATACTCTTTTTGAAAAAAATGGAGGTTGAGCAACTGTAACAAACAGTTTTTGTAAAATAAATCTGTTGAGATACCTCCATTGAAGAGTCCACATGCTCCACATTGGGAGCGGACATGGTAAAAAAATGTTGTTTGAATATCAGTGCTTGGTGGAAAGACATTATATTTAAAACAATGTAGGTTCTAAAAAAAGTATGATCGAAAAATATGCTACTCGAAAACATAATTCATGTCGAACCAAGAACTTTGATTGTTTTTAAAAATTTTATTTGGCGGAGTTCTAACAAATAAATGATAATTCAATCATAAAATAATTCACATTTGATGCATATCGTCACCGTACCGCCCGGGTTAGGCCCGCGGGCTCTTTTCAGAGACAATTCAGATTCGGGCTTGGGCAAGGATTCCAATTTTCAATTTAAATGTTTGGTTCATAAAGCAAATTCATAACATAAATAATTTGTTTCATTGTGTCATAAATATCGTTGGAAATATGAAAACAATCATTTTAAAAGATAATAAATAAATTGGGCTTTTTCCGGCTGAGAAAAATAAATCTGGGCTTCGAGTCGGGTTCGGGTAATAAGTGTGATATTGAGACTCAGGTTCGTACTGTACCGGGTCTGAAGATGGCGGGCTCGGACGGGGTAATTTTATGAAATTTCGGCCCGTGCAGCAGACACAGTTTTGCTCCTCGGTGTATTCATTTGAAAATATTCACTCACTTATAACCGATTTTAATCATCATAGAAAATTGTGGAAAAAATAATAAAAAAAAGGTATTTTGTTATAAAAACACGATTAGTGTTAGTTTCTTTATTTTAAAAAGTTACGGTCTTAAACAAAAAATAATATTCAAAATAAATTAGGGTCATAATAAGCCTACTGGTAATTTTATGCTAGTTTTTCCAATAATTAATTTATTTTATTTTCTGAATGAAAAAAACTGTATATTTTTTCTGGAATAACTCGGCGACGAATCATTTGCGATGTTTTTTTGAAGAATCCGATATGCTTGGTCCTGCTAATAAGAGAAGTTTTTCAAGTGCCTTCGTATTTAGGGGGATTAGCATTTAAATACAACACATGCCCTTTTATACGTCATGCTTTATTTTATTTGTCTCGTTAGTCAGTAGCTAAGTGTGACAGAATTATTTCTGCCTTCTTAAATTGCACGCTTTTTTTTAATGGCCACACAAAAAAAGACAAACCGGTATTTGGTAATTTTTACTTATTTTCAAAATAAAACATAATTTTTTCGTACTATTTCCACATGCTTATAATGATCAAAACCGGTTTTGCTCATTTTCAGAACTGTTAAATTAATGTAAATCTATTCTATAATTATAAATTACTTAAAATGTTGCAGCATTTTGAATAGTATTGCTAATGAAATATCTCATAATATGAATGTTTTATTATGCACTTTACAAATCATAGAAAAGAATAGTGAAAGTAATAAATTACTTATAGAGGAAATGGTGGATCCTCATAAACTATCATGAACGACCAACAAATCTTACAATTGTATGACACAAATGCTCCAACAAGCTCGAAACTTTATGCTACCAATGATAAATGGTCTAAAGATTTGAAATAACAAATTTTCGAAGAAACTTTTGACTTTTAAAATAGCTAATTTAAAACAGAGCATCCAGATTTGGTTGATATTTTAAGATGACAAAGATTTTATTAGTTGATTCAATATAAATACTATCATTATTTCCTACGTGTATCTTTTTTGTTGGTAAATGTCCGCTCTACCTCTCTTTTGTAGAGACATTAAGGATAGAAAGATAGTGCTTAGCTTATTTTTCCCGTTTTTAGGACGGGTGAGTCGGAGGGAATTTAGTAATCATGTAAGCAATAAATGTAATATTGCCCCCTGTCGAAACTTGGAAACAGAATAATCTGATCATTATGTACAGCTCATACTATAAACACTAATCCGACCCTGGAGCCGTCGAAGAAATTCTACAGCTCCATGACTGATCAACCCAGCACAACCATCAGACACTTATACATTTACACAAGCCACAGACACTGACACCAGGAGACCTCGACATGTGTTGCTCTTAAAGCCCTCATAGATTCACATCCTTCACGCCTGCTCGCTGACGGTTGAAAGAACAGGAGACAGACCATCAGCAGAAAACCAGAAGATGCTAGAAGACCAGAAGGAGAATAGGAGAATGACACATACTTAAGATTCAAAATATATTTAAATAATGTAAGCCGTGAAAGGAGATTAAGACCCACCACAAACTTCAATTAAACATAGAGAGTGGATATAGTTAAACAATTCTTCCCAATTCTGAAGTAAAAAAACAATGCAATGCTTAGACAGAGACTGATAAGATGACGGACCTTGGCCTCGGAGTGCCAAATTGAAGTAAATATCAAATAAAAATTCTTTTGTATGATTTCATTCGAAGATATCTGGGTTACACCTTAATTCCTTAATAAATTCGAATAATTATTCATTTTAGAATAGATCTTCCCAATCCAGCCAATCTTTGCGGACGAGGGCTAGTGAGAAATTATTGTCGCCTGTTTCAGTGTGCGTGGTAGTCAGTTTCTATGACGTTCGATAACGTTTTGTCCGTTGCCTCTGTTTTCGTTAAGTGTTGGCAGTACATCCGTGTTGTCCCTCGTATTTATTCGTTTCTCCACATTCATATTATTTTAAAACCAGCGAAAGTTGACTAATACTATAAATAAGATCTAAGATAATTGTTGTTAAATGTGTTGATTACCTGCGCTGCAGAATTAGGTCGATAGAATTGGGCACTTTTACAAATTTGAATTAAATTTCGAGAATTTTTTTCGGGGCCGCGAACAATAATTTGAGTTTCGTAAAATTTCAATCAGTTAAAATATTTTTAACCTTTCAAATATAAATCACATTATCATCACCGATGAAGATATTCAAAACTTTTAAAAACTCGACGAGAAAAATAAATTTCGACTCAACATTTGAAAAGTTTATGAAATACTTTAGAAACGAGAACACGGAAATTTTTGTACCGGCGGGACCAAAACAATGTACCCAGTCTTAAACAATAAAATTATTTGGTTATATTTCTTCCTCAAAAAAAAAAAACATTTCTTTTGTTTGTAAAAACTAACACATATTCGTCCGTGTTATCAGCGTCCGTGGCGCAGTTGGTAGCGTCGCTGGCTATGGTTACGGTTTCGAGTTCAATTTCCGGGGCGGACGGTTTTCATAGATTGAATTTTCAATCGATTTATGGATTTTTATTCGTAGTCTGAGTCCTCCCTCCCACCCATCACATCCTCACGGGACGTAGCGAGAGCGGTTAGCTAACCACTAGTCTTGTCCTAGCCCTATCCTTCTATTCCTACTCTCTTCGAAAAAAAAGAGAGGTTGAGTAACTGATTAGCAAGCAGTTCTCGTAGAAAAATTCTGTTAAGATACGAGAACTGCTTGCTAATCAGTTCTCGTAGAAAAATTCTGTTAAGATACCTCCATTAGGAGACCATATGCTCCACATTGGGAGCGGACATGAAAAAAAAAAAAAAAAAAGTATTTTTTACCCGGCTTCGCCCGAAATAAAAGACGCTTATATTAGTTCATTTAGACGTTGGCTTGCTATATCAAAATTTGTTCGAACGTTAAAAATATGACCTTGGACTGTACCTTTTGTATTACCCTCAAAATATAGTCTATTAAGATTCTGTTAAGATACCTCGGTTAGGAGACCATATGCTGCACATTGGAGTCGGACATGGAAAAAATAATAATTATTTAAGTGTTGCTAGAAATACGTTCAAAAAATATTTAATTTCCTGTGCTTTGAAATAAGAAAGAAACGAGACTAATAAAGAACAGAGAGGAAAAAAACTATTCTTTCAGTCAATTGTACCTTGTAAAATTCAGAGATAATGATTAAATTTATATCTCAGAGGTACTCAAAATTGACCACCACCATCCCGACGGCTTCCATACTCTTAAAGGATGTGTCCTGCAAAATAGCAGCGTTCCGCTTTCTAATTTTTGCTAGTAAAAGGTCTTTTGTTTGACTTTATTGCATTAAAACTACGCTTTATTTTAACTTGCCAGTTTATTTTAGAAAGAAGATTTATTAATGTCATGTAAATTATTATCACAATAGTAATAATTTTTTGTGACTCTGTACAGAGTCTTCATATCGTAGAAAGATGCGGAAAGTAACGCGTGATATTAGAATAAAAAGCTAATAAAAGTTTGATAAGGCAGGACCTGTATATTATCAAGTCTTTTGCATGGTTACAATATGTATTTTCAGCTGGGAGTTTTATAAAAATATGAACATTGTGGCATCATATAAAATTTTATATCCAAAACTTTTAAAGAGATTTGTTCGTGGCTCTTTTCCAACATATAATATAATATATTATAATAAGTACTAACCAGAGTAATCATGTTTTTGTCCGCTCGAAACGTGGAGTATATGTAACTTATCTCAAAAGAATACGTTCTACGAGACCTGATTGTTATACAGTAGTTGAATCTTCCTTTTTTAGAAAGAGTAACGACAAAACGGTAGGATAAGGTGGTTAGTAGCTTCTATGCCATGTTTTTGGTTCGGATGGGCAGGAACGGAGTTTGGATATCGCATACTTACATCTAAGCCATATATATCAAGCTAGTAAATACTGAAACCGTAATCTAAGATGTATACCACTAGGTTACAAGCCCGGAGATTCGTTATTAGTGTAGAATAATGTTAATAATACGTTGATTGAATACTGAGAAAATAAATGACACAGCAGATTTACATGCAGTCATTTTACAATTTACAATCGATTAGGAGTCAAAATGTATTTGTGTTCTTTGGGGTCTGTGAGAGTGATGCCCCATCCTTTTATCAATGCTGTCTTTGAAAAAGTGAATTAACTAACAGTACTCGTAGCAAAAAACTTATGTTGTTGATATAAGCTACATTAGGAGCGAAAATCGTTTTAAAAAAATGGCTTAAAGAATATTTGATAAAGCTTGGTCAAGAAATTTTCCATGCATATGGGATAAAGTCGATGAAACTTGACCAAACTGTATATAGACACTTTAACACAAGAAACGCGTAATTTATTTGACTCTTGAATATTAGTCACATATCTAGGATAGAGTTTGACACATTCTAGTTTTGTAGCGTACCCTAGACAGTGCCTTGAATCGACTTTAATTATGGCAATTCATTTTTTACGGCTTAGGAAAACAAATATTATTTAATGTAACTTCATTTATGTAAATCAGCGTAGTAATAATAAAATCATTTTATATGACCGTTTGAAATATTTCTACCGCCGCAGGCAAAATGATCACTGTGACTCACAGTTGCTACATAAATCAGTCAGAACTGTTACAAATTACAGTAATGGCGAATTTAGGAATATCTCAGCAATTGTAAGTCGCTCTTTTTTAATTCACCGTTTGGACGGATGGTCTATTGTTTGTTTGCCAAACGCTACATGACAATTTTAATTTTGTTTGTGTATAACGTATCTTAACTTGTAAACAGCAAAAAGTTGTAATTTTTTGTGTTTGTAAGCCAACCAACTGGATATATTTGTAATAAAACGTGGCACAGAACTAGTGTTCCTCTTGAGGATTGTCCTGGAAAGTCGGATCTTGTCATCTTCAAGCAACCCTGCCAGAAAGCGTTAGTTTCAAAGTGTAATACAAGAAAGTTGTTACTTAATTCTATCCCTTTCTATAATATTATTTAATATTCAAAATATTATATTAAAAACAATATGGCAGATTAGTTTGCAAGCTGTAAACATATTATATTTATGTAATCCGTATACGGGCAGGTTATGTTATCAAGATTTATACGCTTATCATCCCTGTCACAAGGGTGTCTGAGAAAGCGCTCACAGGCTCCTGTAAAGGTCCACGCGTAATGAAAATATACGAGGAACGCTGGAAGGTCAGACGAAGTCAAGTCGGCGTGATGATTTATGGTGAGGTAGTTAGTTGGTCCAGGATAGAATGGGGACGATGATTCTGAACTAAATAGTAGAGACTATATTATGAAGCTCAATTCCAAAATGTACCCATATTATTATAATTCTATTTTTGTGGATGTACCACTATAGGTATTATGTGTGAAGCTTAAAACCAAACAACTTTATGTACAAAAAAGTGTTTCGTTTTTTCGATAAAATTAATTTACACTCTCGGTCATGACAGTCAAACAACGTTATATCACTCATTTTTAGTTTCTTCTTAAATCGTCACCAAAATTTAACGTTAACTACATAAAGTTGCATTTGCTTAAAGTCAAAAGATTGTCTAAGCTGTTCGAGTTCTAGCTACAAAAAATCAACTGTACAATAGACAATAAAAGATAAAATACGAACGTTTAAATAAGCGTTGTTTGGCTATCCTGTAGTTACACTTTTGTGGATAGTGCTGTTTGAGATTAAAACCTCGAATATCGTCATTGAAACTATAAAATTTTGCAACTGTCAAAACTAGACTTTACAAAATTGATAGTCAAGAAAATTGTAGTTTTGCAAGTGATATATTTGAATAAAATGGAAGACACAAAGTCGATTACAATACGACATTTTTGTTTTACATATTTCATTTATCCATAATTATTTTTAAATGTTTGTCATGTTTCTTGAAACAATACTTGGTAAATATACCTGATAGTTATTCACGCTCATTTTTATATAAATAACCATATCAATATTTAAATTTCATCAGCTGATAATGCTCGCGAAGAGTGAAAACGGTCCTGATCGTTATAAAAAAATGTAGTACAAATCAGATTGCGTTTTATTTTTAAAATGCAATAAGTGAATATACGCATTCACACCTAACAGAGGTTTGCACAGGCCGACATTATATAAAAATTGCCCGTCCTGAACCTGAGTCTAAATATCATACCCGAAAACAACCCGAAGCCCATGTTTATTTTCCTCAGTGCGAAAGAAGCCCGAATTTTTTCAATACAGAGATTAATTTATACTTTACAAGTATTTCCAACAAAATTCATAGTACACGAGATTTTTTTTGAAAAATTATGAGTAGTATTGCCTGATGTTTGACTAATACCTGAAAATAGTATGAAATATTTTTCTGAAAATTAAATTCGTCTTTACCCACCTGAACCCAGCCCACGGGCCAGGCCGAGCCGGGTAAAAGCCTGCAGGCCAAGCCCGGGCGCGAGCAGACCTCTGACACCTAATAAGCTATAGTAAAAGAATAGCATCATTTGCATCAGCTTTTGTTTAATAATGCAAATAATTTTCGGTTTGAAGGATTTTACTACTGTTTTTTTTTGGCCTCTTGAAAAGATGACATTTTAGAGTTATTGTGTTGACTACCGATATTATGCAAAGTTACAGTAATTTTCTACCTGTTTTCAGTGAACGGGTAGCTGTTTCCTGTACATCAGGATGTAAAGCACAGCGCGCTTATTACTGATCCATTTAAGAGGCTGTATAAGGTGGCTTTATCTTAGTTTTCAACACGCTGAGTGGTAATCACGTCACGTTTCCGGTACTCCGTTGCCATAGACACCGCTATGCGCCAGCCAATAGAGAGTAAAACTCGGCATGTACGTAGGCAACGCTGTGGGTTATCGAGCAGTTAACTATATGATATTATATTTTGATATCGCTCGCTTAGGGTGCTTGATAAATTAATGATTTGATTTCTAGAACTTCATTATGAAATGCCACCGGAATAAATTGAAAGCATGTGGAGAGGCGTGCTCATTATGTTATTAAAAATCGAAACCATTTTTGTATAGGTAAATAGAACCTGATCTGAAAATATATACCTATATAAACGTAATTATTGTTCATAGGTGCTCGAGGTCTGAAGATCACAGAGACCTAACTAAAAAAATACATAAAAATAAAAAACATTTTTTGTGTACTACTTCCATGTACATGTTTATTAGAATCAGGAATGATTTCTTACATTGCGAGAATTATCAAATGATAAAAATAAAAATCATAGCAAGGCTATATATATAAAATTTAATGATAAGTCAAGCAGTTGGTTCAAAATCTACGACAAGAATTGACAGGTAATCAAACAAATTGTTTATAAAAGAAATTAAATAGTCTGCAATTAAAATGTTATGGACCTCTTACAAATAAATATAATATATTAATCTGATATTAAAAATTAAACCACACTAAGAAAAATCATCTGTTAGCGAAAATAGCAAATTTTAAAAGACAGTTGTCAATCATTATAAATATGTGAAAAAAGTACGAAAAATTGTTTTATTTTTAAAATATAATGCTTTTCTACCAAAAATTGACAGTTTACACATTAAAAGGGGAGATAGTGCATTTTTACAGTTATCCCGGATTCGGTAATAACAGGTGTGGGAAAATTTGTTGGCAAAAGGATCACATTCGCCATTCAACATTGTTTATTATTATGAAAAAGGAATTCCAATTTAAAAAAAATGGTGATTCTCCAATAACCAACATTTAAATGCGATGAATGGGCTACACAAACATACGCTTCGTTCCGTAGTTTGCCAGCGTAATAATATTATCATATGTATTTATCACCAAAAAGTACTATCTTGCTCATATAACAGTTGAAAATATATATTTGGACATAGCATCGACAAAATAAAAGATAAAATTAGTACACAAAGGCAATACAAATTTTTTTCTTTTTGTAAATAAATATTTTTAAGTTAAATATCAAGTCACAAATAATAATTAAAAAATATGTTTATTTGGGTATTCTATATGTCATAAAGTAACAGCAGTGAAGTAAATTAAGTAATTACAGACTGGAAAAGTATTTTATTCTGTAAGAAGTTAAATTTAATAAAGTGAAAATTTAAGAACATCATTAAACTAAAACTTTTAATAAACAAGTTTCACCATTCACTCGGTCCACTTCACCTCTCAAGGGATCATATTTATGTTTATTCAAATATAAATGTGAGTTGATAAACATGACAATAATTGTGCTGTATTTGCCAAATAAACTGAAAACTGTGTTTTTGTAGATAGGCCACTGTGATTCTAATTTTCGAGCTAAACCATGATGGAAAGGTACAAAACGGTGTAATGGAGGAAATTTGAATAGCACATACTTCTATATTTTTTTAAATGAACTAGTTTTGCTCAACTAGTTGAACACATATAATTAATATTATTGTTGGTCTCGTTGCAAAATACTCAATGCTCTTGAGCATTATTTGACTTGGTTGGGCAGGTAAGGCCTCGAATCTTTGAATGGATATTGTAGTATTTTGATTTTTTGATCGACTAATAGATTTGTATCTAACAGGCCATCCCTTCCTGAAAACGAGGCGTGGAAACAATAATTCGTTACTTACTAATCTTTATATAGCCCCATTCTTGTTTTCTTACTTCCTCCAAATAGAAAAGCTGAACGACCAAACTACTTTTTGTAACAACCTTTGTCCACATTTTTTATTAAGAATCTATTATCTCTACAGTGGGAGATACGAATACGAAAGATAAATAGTGAAGTTTATCAAACAATATAAATGCTAATACTTTCGACGTAATCGAAAAATAGCATAAAATCGTGAGTAGAAAAACCATTATTCTGAATTTGGTCACTTTTCATTGTACCTATGCTCAAGATGGTTTTACGAAAAAACATAACAAAGACAAATGACAATTATTCCGAACAGGGTAAGAAACACATAACATAAACTCATATTTCTGTCGTATCTATTTATGAGTTAAATAGATATACAGCAAAAATTAATAGAAATATTTTAAGAAGTTATATATATATATACTTAATTTAATTAATATGAATTTTCCGTTTTGTCTTCTTATCGCTTAAAATATTGAACGCTCAGTTTATTATCGGACAACTCCAAAAATGAAACTTGAGTTTAATATGCAGTTATACGTAATCTTTTACCCAAAGATGTCACCAAACATGCTAGAGCATATCGATAGCCGAGTTCCATAAGACGATAAGTGAAAAATTTGATGTTTAGAGTTAATGTAGCCATTATATTCGAACACCGCTCTTCTACAGTTCCACAAAAGTTCAGTTTTTCCTTAAAAAGGCAGATACTTGCATACGGAAATCAGTAAAATTAAACAATTTTTAAGTTCCATGTACACACATATTGAAATATCGTATTGTGGAAATATATTTTTGTAAATCGTGGCGTTCCATAAAGAAACAACCTTTAATCCTAAAACTATAAACCATCGACCAGCACATTGATAATAAGCTATAACTTTTTACGAGTCAGCTGTCACCTTAATCGGCCATATCTCAAAACTACCAATTTCTAATTGTATCACTATGGAATTAGGCCATCAATATGTAAACTTTTACACAAAAAGTCTAAGGTAGATAATTTGAATTGTTGAGATTTTGTACATTTCCATGTATTTCGTCAGCAACGATCCAGGTTTCGACTTCAAGCATCTTCAGGCATTCGAGTAAACGAATGAACTCGAACTGACAGACAGTGAATAGTTTATATCGTTAATATATAAGATAAAATACGACAAATAAGGCAGAAGAAAAGGATATTTCTTAATATCCTTCTACTGACTATACTCGGAAAGTGCCTTATTGTTAAACATCTGTTTATAACATTTATTAAACTCGGGTACAAAGAAGGGCTTAAAATACTTTATAAAAATTTGTTGGATGGTTCTAGCTGCTCTACGTTCTCCACTTATGATGGCTGTTTATTGTTAATGTTAATAACATATTTAATATTTCATTGTTTTTTAATGGTTCATTAATTTCTTCATAAAATTTTCCCAATCTGCTATTAGCTTAATGCATCAGAAATGTTTTTAAAAATTTTTGCTCAGTTGATGGACTATCAATGAAGCTTTATTTGCGATTTCAGATTCGTATTTATTGATTTGTAAGAGGTCCTTAACATTTTAATTAACTATTTAACTATTTTATTTCGTTTATGTATAATTTGTTTGATAATCAGTAATTTCTTGTCTTAGTTCATGAACCAATTGTTTTATATACCTTAATTTTTGACACTCAATTTAATGTATATGTTATGTTTGTATTTTTATCAGTTGATAATGCTCGTGATGAGCGAAACCGGTCCATGATCATTATAAACATGTGGAAGTAGTAAAAACGAATTGTGTTTTATTTTTTAAATATAATGTCTTTCCACCAAGAATTGACAGTTAAAACCTTAAAAGTAAAATTAAAAACATTAAATTACATATAATGGGGTCCCGGGATTGAGAAATTTTGTATCCCGAAATCCTGGTGTCGTAAATAGGGTCTGGGATTGGATACTCTAGTACAAATCAATAATAATTGATTTATGGTGACCATTTCAATGTTGTTTTTTTTGAAATGTCTGAGTTATGAATTGGACGATCGATATATGACTTCACGTTTATACAGTGCACAAAGCAAAACAAAATTTTAAAATAAGAAGGCATCCACAGGCAACAGCGGGATTCTTTCCAAGTTGCAGTCGTAAAGATGGATGACTGGACGACTACTGGATGGTAGTAAAACGTCTCCTGGAAATCGAATCAGCAATGCCGCAGTGACAGTCGAAAGGCAAAATATAAAACGGGAGTGCTTTTGAAGGAATCAATTCCACATTATCTTTTTCCACTCTAGCTGACACATTTTTCAATAAGATAATAAAATTGACAATTTTGTTTTTTCACTGGTCATGTAGTTCGGAGTTAAGTGTGTTTCGATTCTTGGAGACTTTTAAGGTATTATTAAGGTAATAATACAAGTTTTTTTTTGTACTAGACGCACAATTTTATATAATGATCATGACAAATTTAGCTCATTATATCCAATTAAGGATTAGTTTCAAGGAAAATGTGTTTTATTTTTATTTAATGGCTTAATCGGCCTATTCTTTTACTTGTTATACATATGAGAAATAAAGAATTTAAGAGAATTTTTTTATGGTTATGTGCGTGAAATAAGGGGTGATAAACACAGTAACAATACTAATAATTACTTGTATGTTTGGGGTGGGGGAAGTTTCATAGGAAATATAAAATAAAAGTGAGTCACCCGCCCAGTTTAAAATATCACAAACAGATGACTGATAACATTTAAGGTTTTTGTATTATTTTGAAGTATTCATTTTCAAAGCTTTATCACTCAATCGATTGAATATTTTTACAATATGGATAATGTAGAAAAATAAGTCTAGTGGTGTTGTTTAAAATGATTGTTTGTTGAGTTTGGCTTGTCATCAAGTAATTAATATTCGTGCAAGATATGGGCCCTAACTTAATTAGAGGTCTAGGCTTGTAAAATATTTGATATACTTTTTACGAAAATGTTACAACTTTAATTGTATGGCAGTCAACAAGTGGTATTTTATTATGTAAACAAAAATATATTAAAACTTAACATTTTCATTGATATACATGAGATAGGCATGCATATTTTTTTGAATAATAATAAAATGTATGAGTCAAGCGGTATATTTGTATCTAGTATTTATTTGTCAGGAAAATTTAGTTCATTTAACGGTTGTATTCTAATGTTACTTCAGGAATCGTTTATTATGTAACTGTGTAATCACAAAGATTTAATTTAGAGATAGATCAGCTGGTGAGAAATTATTGTTGTCTGTCCGTGTGTGAGGTAGTCCGGCTTCTCTGAAGGTGTTGCACGTTCTGCCCGTATCTATGCTTCTGATCTTGTATTGTCATGTCGTCTGGGTTGTCATCAGTATTGATTCGTTCCATACATTACTAAGTTAATTGGTTATGAACTAACGTATTATAACGCTTTGTTTTTACTGAGTTATGAAAGCTCTTCACGTTAAATATATTGTATTAGGAGGTGCAGGTTTAGTGTAAAGTGAAATGACTGTGGAAAAGCTAAACCAATCTGTCAGAGAACTGAAAAAGACATAGCATCCTGTCAAAAGTTAATTTTCGACAATTAAAAAAAACTGATTGTTCTACGATGAATTTGACATAAAAAACGTGTTTTTTAATAATATTGATGTATCCTGTATGGCTAAGCTTGACCCCATCTTTGAAACCACCACTGGTCAGCGATCATGGCACGCACCCCTCGGGAATAACAAGGGGCTTTTTCCAACGACGCCACCACCCGGAGTCTGGGTTAAACCCTCCAGGGGATGATTTGATTTGTCTTAATCGTACTTAAGGGAAAAATGAAGGGTTGTGAGCGGAATTGAAAAATCGCGGTTCGCCTTACCGACGACTCGCATTGAGGTGACGATGTTCTTTCTTTTTCGATTTATTGGCAGTCCTGAATCCGCAGTATCGAGTTTTGGTTTTCATGTGTATTTTATTGTGTCTCTTAACTGAACGTAAACGCGTGCACGAACAGAATATTTTTAATAAAAAGGGAATTTTTTTGTAACAATGTTTGTCCTAACTCATTGAATGCCGTGATCAACTACAGTCGATTAATATTTTTGTGGCTATCGTACCGTAGTCTACTGAGGTCGATTAGTAAAAAAATGTTGGATGCCGACCTGCTTTCATGCGGCGCGCACATGTGCGATTCTCCGACCTTTTTGTCGTAGTTTATACTTTTACTTTTAAGGTGTTAACTGTCAATTCTTGGTGGAAAGACATTATATTTAAAAAAATAAAACACAATTCATTTGCACTACTTCCACATATTTATAATGATCAGGATCGGTTTTGCTCATCACGAGCATTATCAACTGATAAAAATACAAACATAACAGGCTTATTTATATAAAATTTAGAAATTTATATAAAAACTGATGGTTCATGAAATAAGACAAGAAAATACTGATTAGCAAACAAATTATACATAAATCAAATAAAAGAGTCTACAATTAAAATGTTATGGAACTCTAACAAATCAATAAATACTAATCTGAAATAACAAATATAGCTACATTAAAAGTCCATTTAGGTGAGCAAAATTTTTTAATGACATTACTAATGCAATAGGCAATAATGAATCAGGAAAATTATAAGAAAAAATTACTGAACCATTTAAAAAAAATCAGATATTAAGTGCGTAATTAATATTAACAATAAACAGCCATCTTAAGTGGAGAACACAAAGCAGCTTTGAGAATCCATCAAATTTTTATATCTGAAAAACAAAAATTTCAGAGACAGAATCAATTCTTACAAGTTAAAAATAACCTTACAGGTATATTACAAATAAATTAATCGGATATAACAAAAGAAAAGATGCAAAGACGGTTTGCTCATTCAATAAATTTGAATTGGGCAAAAATTTATATCTATTTAATTCTAAAATCTATTGTTTATCTAATTTTAAAGATTTGTTATTTAAATGCAGAATTTTGAAATTTTCTGTTATCATAGTATAACATAACATAGCGACTATAAATATATAAATGTCACAAATAATAACTTTTTATGCGAATCGTAAAACTTGTAAAAAATCAAAAGATTGAGCACAAAATTATCCATCATGTAAAATTATAAAACTTAAAATAGTTAAATAAAGTTTCGTTGGTTTTAAAAGATGTAGGCACAAAAAGAAGAGAACAATGTTAAATGAACTAATATGAGAGACCCCTATCTAGGGCGAAGCCGGGTAAAAAATACTGGTTTATTAAAGTAAAAAATTGATGAAAAGAAGTAACATGTAGAGTAGTAGAGTGAAAATAGTTTGAAGCTTTTAATCAATATAATATACTCTCTGGAAAAAAATCATAGACAAAAATGTTTTTACGATATCGTATTGTAATTATTTATTTTTTGTAATGATTATTTCATATATAAAAAAGCTATTTCTGTGGTATCTTAATTCACTGAAAGCTTGCGTGCGAAAATCTCCCACAGAGCTATTCGCATAGTGTACACAGCCTAGAAAAAGCTCTGCTAAGCCAAGATGATCCCTCTAACATTCTCAATCTCACCCTTTCGCCGCCGAATCTTATCGTGATGATAAAACTTAAACATGGCCATAATGAAAGTTAACCCGCACACTGGAATTGTTTACGTTTCACGTAGTTTTGGCATTTGTATTTCAATATCGCTAAATATTATGTTATAATATATTCTATTGCTTATAAAATTCATAGTTTTACCTATTTTGGAATCTTTGAATTCGTAGTGCGTCTAATAGATGACGTCTTTCAATCATGGTCAACAACACAAAAAAAAATTGAATGCCTGGAAAAACAGTGATTCCAAAGAATCAGACATAAAATCCTGTAAAGTTTCAGGCTGATGATATAAAAATACGTATCTAATATTCTTACATAAAACAATTATTGGCGAATATCAATATAGACGATGCAAATTCCGCAGAATATTTATAAAGGTTAATTCCGTTTGTAAAGCTGTCAGTTAATTCAAATGATCAACCGATGCGGAATTTGTGGATACTAATCAATATAGACGAAGACAATTCTGCTTAAGTAATGGTTAAGGTGAACGCCCGGGAAAAGCGGTCACAATGCAAGTGATGACTATGGCAGAAAACAATACAGCTGACGTCAGTATAAATGGACTACCATAAGAAAGAACCGACATTCTGTCGTTGCGCCCCGAATTGAAGACATCTCTCCGAATCCACATAATCGACACTTTAAAATACCACCCTATATCTAAAGTTAGATTTAAAGATAGTTACAATTTTAGTTATGTTGGTATTATTGGTATATAATAATAAGGATGCGTCGTATAATCAATGGCTTGCTATTAATTACTAGTAACTGCACCTGTCATAGATGATTGTATGGAAACTGAGTTACTGAGTGTCAGAAGTAACTAGTACGTCGGAACTGTGTGTGCATTGCGTATCATTTTATTTTATATATAACCGCGAACGCTTAGGTCATGAGAAAATTTCATATCTACATGTGATAATAATAAAATGTCTACGAGCGGTCTGAGCTCTTATATATAAGATAGTTGAGGAAATATTGTATTTACATAAACACTGCATAATTGATTCTTGCTAATAATTATTATTAATTGAAGTTACATTTAATTAGTTGACATACTATTAAAACATGTAGATAAATAAAAACATTGTTGTATGCTAGTGAATATTAGTGGCTTCATAGTTCGTAGGTTGAACTTCCACTAAGAATAGATTTGACTTCTATATTAAAACATTTTACCCAAAAGATCACACCTTCTTTCTTAAATTTTTTTTTCTGCCTAGTGAAAATTTTGTTGGACTTATAATCATAAATACTCCCATGGTACATATTATCCGTTGATGGAAAACAACAAAGTTTAAGAATAATAAGAAAATAATCCAGAGAAAATCCAATTGACAAAGATCAATCTTAGATTGAGTGACCTAATACGGTATTCACATGTCGATAGATATATGGTAAGAGTGTGTAGTCAACATATATATTCTTTCTAACGGGAGGTGGTCGATAATCCTACCTTATCTTTGCCATTATCAACATAAGAAAATAGCTTGCAGCAGCATTTTTAAGGGATTATATGTAGGTACCAAATAGGAGAGTTTGTAATATAAACATATAAAAAATATAAAAATGATATATATTATGAAAAACTTTTGAAGACCATTCATATAAGTATGCGATGTATTTTTGTGGCTGTTGTTGGTTCGGAGCTTAGTGACAATGCTGTATGTCTTTACTTAATGAATGAAAAACTTGTAGAAAAAAATAATACGATGATTAAGAATGAATATTAAAGATTTAGTAATTACTAATAAGTGGTGACATATATCAATATATTTGGTAAAATATCCGCTAAGGGACCAATAAATTATCAAGAGATTCAATTCGTAGACTGGGTCAAATATTTTCGATAGATTCAGTGGTAACTTTGTAGAAATTAATTTTTAATAAAAAAATACAATCCATTGCTTATTAAATATAACTTTTAATTTTATTTCCATTGAGATTTTCGTCTCTAAGCACTAGTAATTAAGTTTTTAATTAGTACTATTATCGTTTATGTATTGCCCTCTACCTACGTATATTTAAAGGAAATAAATCCACCCTACCGTTCATTTCGAAGTTGATAATTAGAATCATTACTAAACTTAAAAATAAATAGATTTGCGATATAGTTAGTTTGAAGATATTTCTTAAGGAAGCACAGTCAGTAGAATAACTAAGTTATCAATTTTAATATTATATTAGGTCAAATATGTGAGGTAAAATCATTTCAATTTAAAATTTGAAAAGAGTGATTCAGAGAGTGAGGTTAGTAATATCATTTATTTTCGAGTAATTTCGGTAAATTCTAAATATTTTTAAATTATTATACTTTATTTTTAATAATATAATATAATACAATGATATTGTATGGAGCTTCATGTAAAATTTAATGTTTTTCATGGAGAGAAGTTATTTTACAATTTTATTAAGGTTTAGGCAAAATGAAAATCACTCCAATTAAGGTTGTCTGTCAATTAACGTCATACATTTTAGAGAAAAATTAATTAGTAGTGAAAACAATCGCGCAAAAAGGTCGGAAAATTAATGAACAAAATTCATTTTTAGGTGATAGCAAAACGGCCAACGAGTTTTGTTGCTAAGCTGAATTTTCACCGCCAAAGCCTTTCTGTTTTCTTAGAAAAACGATTTGCGTGGAAATTAGCATGTATAAAAAGATTGCGTGGGGATAAAGGGCAGCCATGAATACAACATTAAGATTAAACGCGGATCGTAAAAAAAACTCTTAACGCAACCAAATAATATTTTTTACCACATACTAAAGAGATTTGTGTATCGATTTCAAAGCGAACAAAGGGATTAAGTAGGGTTATCATATTATGGCCTTTGCAAAAGAGAAATACTCAATTCGATTATTTTAGTTTTATTATATTGATTATAAGGTTTTTAAATAATTGTCTTTAATAAATTTGATTACTATGTCGGATACATAAGTGGTTATTGTTGTTGTTCTTGCTCGCTGGCTCGAATCACATTACAAACGGTATCATAAATTGATTTTACAATCGATCTATGGATTTATGTTTGAAACAATGGATGCTTGTGATGTGTGGAATTCCCTTCTATTAAACCGATCTTCGATCTTAAAAACGAGGCGTAGCGAGTGCGATTAGCTTACCATTTGTCCTGCCCCAGTCCTATTCTGCTATCCCCTCTTCAGAAAAGAAAGTTTGAACAACTGAGTAACACGCAGTTCTTGCAGAAAAACTTCTTTTGAGATACCTCCATAAGGAGACCACATACTCCATAATGGAAGCGGATACGGTTTATAAAAAGTCATGATTATTTCTTGGTTTGAAGATTTATACCCTCACTAATTCACCGACATCATCAATAGGTTGTATAAAACTTTTTGATAATCATTTTTTTATCTTCATCTATCTGTATTTAGGAAAGCAATGCTAATTTAAAATATTGACTGAGGGTTCTTGATGGATTTTCAATATTAAATTTGAATTGTTCAAATTTTGTACATTCCTTCAGATATTCGAGTATACGTATGAACTCGAACTGACAGTTAGTTAATAGTTTATATCGTATACATATAATAAAAATATTATCACTATTTAAGTCTAAGAACTATTTTATATTGATGGTCCCAGTAAGGACAGTTTAATGGATTATTTTTTCAATAAATTTGTATATATATGTTTGGATGTCTATGAGAGTGATTAGCTTACTACAAGTCCTGCCCTTGCCCCACCATTATATCCCTACCATTTTCCAAAAAAGAATGTCACAGGCAGTTCTCTTACCCTTCCCGTTACCATAGGTGCACCAAGATTGCCATACGAGTTGAAAACATTAATATCTCGCTTATTAGGTTTTATATAAATTTAGGATTTTAGGTATTTGTAGATAAAACAGTTATGTAATAAAATTAAAATAAATAAGTTGTTCGATTCAATGTTTTCATCATTAAATTATTAAATTACAAAACTCTGATGACAATATTATTCCGAACTCAATTAAAGTGATAGTGATATATAAAATGCTATACGCAAGAGTGACGCACGATATTATTTGTTAAGTTGAGACAAAACGAGAAATGGTATTAGTTAGAAGGAGAAAGGACCGGATGCATCTTTGCTTGTAGTTATTTTTAATGCAGCTGCATGTGGTGGAGTTACTATCTCTATCGCACAACCGCACATGTATATGAGCAAGTAGGATACAAGAGCGTACTCCCGCAAGCCCTTGTAACTCACTCACCCCCTTTCACTTTACATGGTAAATGAGCGAGAAAGAGAGAACGGCACGTCACTCGCTTGGTTGTGTTTGTTATAATATGAGTCATCTCGTCTAGTTTACATTTCAAACGGATTGTATAAGGCAGAAGCAAGACATGCCTGCACCTTATGTGACGTGCCTTTTTCGATATAGTCCATATCTCGATTATATTACATGAAATTGCAAGCTCTAGACACAAAATAAAGTGTAAAACGATGTCAATATGATATTTAAAAACAGAATAACCCTTTTAAAGCGATCAATTAGCTTTAAAAATGCTCAATACATGACCAAGTCCAAGTGACAGCCTGTGTCGACCACGGCTGGTAAGGGGATTTTTTTAGCACGAACTGGTAAATGTTAAGAAAACTTCTGTTGCGATAAGCTCCATTAGGAATCCACATACTCCGGGAGCGAACATCGTTAAAAAAAGCCTAAAAAATATTTCATAAAAGTTTCGTCACGAAATTTACTGCATTAATTCCTTTGCATATGGGATAAAGTTGCTTACAAAATTCGTGTCATTCATATGCAAACGATGAAGCTCTTCACTAAATCGTATACAGACACTTTAACCCAAGAAACGCATAATCCCTTGGACCCTTGAACATTATTCACATATCTAGGATACAATTTTGATACAAGGAAGTTATTACTTAACCCTCACATGGTTATTATTATGGTGTCATTAGCGAATATTGGTATTTTATGAATCTCCCTAATCGATAAAATTAATTATTACAATATCAGTGTCGGCGGAGCAACACGGAGGGGGCGCGACGGAGGGTTAATAGGGGTCTTGCTAATGACCCGAACCTTTGAAGATTATACGATTACACTAACTGGGATTTAGTGGATTAATTAGGGGAGTAATTATTTTATGTAAATAATTATATACTACTCATAGGGATAGTTAGATACACAAATTGTGACTTGACTGTAATGCATCTGCGTGTCTTTGGGTATACAACTATTTTGCATTATATCGCCTTCATACGTCAGATTCTTACTATATGTTCCAAATAGGAATTTCAACTATTCGAAGATCGAATAGTAAAAATGAAACCATTCGAATATTCGATTAGTTTTTCAAGAATGAAAATACTATTAAAAATGGTTATAAATAATTGCACTTTGTGTTAGATAGTATTCAATTAGTACACTTGAACTTTTATTTCGATGGTTTGCACTTTGGATTAGATAGTATTAACTTAGTACACTCAAACTTTGATTATAATAGTTGCCACTTTGTCAAGGATTCTTTTAACAAAGTGAGTTAAGTTGTAGTAGGTAATGTTGGCGTCCGTGGCGCAGTTGGTAGCGTCGTTGGCTACGGTTACGGATGTCTCGGGTTCAATTACCGGTGCAGACGGTTTTCATAGATTGATCTTTCAACCAATTTTCGGATTTCTGTTCGTAGTCTGAGTGTTTGTGATGTCTAAAACTAATTTCTACCGATCTGATCTTGACGGGGAGTAGCAAGAGCGATTAGCTAACCACTAGTCCTGTCCTAGCCCTATCCTTATGTCCCTACTCTTTCCGAAAAAGGAGATCTTGAGCAACTGAGTAACAAGCAGTTATCATAGAAAAAATCTATTGAGATACCTCCATTAGGAGACCATATACTCCACATCAAGAACGGACATGGAAAAAGAAGGTTGTGTTAGGGTTGTTTTGGTTTGGTTTGTGAAACGTATTCTAATGCATGGAGCAAAAACAATATAGGGTAGAAGAATAAGTGAACTTTCATTACAGCTTCGTGAAACTTTCGATTTCAAAGTGTGAATATTTCGTTCATGTCCGCTCCCAATGTGGAGCATATGGTCTCCTAATGTAGGTATCTTAACAGAATTTTTCTACGAGAACTGCTTGTTACTCAGTTGCTCAACCTCTCTTTTTTCGAAGAGAGTAGGGATAGACGCCGATAGCCACGGACGCCGACATAAAATTATTACGAATAGTTAAAAAAAGGGCCGAATATATTCGGATATCAAATATTCGAATATTCGAGTTGGAGTCCCTGGTTCCAAATCACGATTTTAGAAAACAGTATTATTTTCTCACAATTTCGGTTCAAGATTTGTTCGCTTCAGTGGTCCAGTTGTAAGACCATTATCTTAGTTATCAGATGGGTCTGGGCCCCAGCTCCAACAAGGTGAATATACAATTTAGATGATTTATGTTTAAATATAAGGTCTTGGAAATTGGTGTTTGTGATGTCATTGCTACTTAAGTTAACCTCGAGTGACTCGAAAAAATCAAAATTTATGAATATTTGGCGTACGGGAAATTGTAAGCTGTAATGCCAAATATATTTTTTTTTGTGAGGGACGAATCAATAAGGATGGCCACACAGAAAATATGGTAATACTGGAACAGAAGCATAGACACTGGCAGAACGCGAAATACCGTCAGTAGAAACGAACTACAATGTTTTCTCACAGGTAGGTGGACGGCCACTCTATTCTTAAATTAAATCTATGTAATAATACAAGTTAAAAAAACGATTCATACACTTTATTCAATTCTTATTTAAAACTTTATATTAATATTATATCTTTCAGAACATATTTTTATAATGACGTGGTTAGCAAAATGCTATTAGTACACTAATCGCTGTCTCTTCGCCATGGAAAGAGGGGTGTCAAAACTGATAATGGATAGAAAAATCGCAAAAATAATTAGGTTCTTTTACAAATATATTGAAAACTTTATATTTGAGGATTCGAGCCCTTTAACGAACAACTCAGTTGAGCAAATACCCATGAGTGTATCCGAATATATTAATGCAAAAAGATATATGTATTTTTTTTCCATGTCCGCTCCCAATGTGGAGCATATGGTCTCCTAATGGAGGTGTCTTGACAGAATTTTTTCTACGAGAACTGCTTGTCACTCAGTTGCTCAACCTCTCTTTTCTTTTTCGAAGATAGTAGGGATAGAAGGATAGGGCTATGACAGGACTAGTGGTTAGCTAATCGCTCTCGTTACGCCCCGTGAGGATGGGATTGGTGGGAGGGAGAACTCAGACTACGAACAGAAATCCATAAATCGAATGAAAGATCAATCTATGAAAACCGTCCGCACCGGGAATTGAACCCGAGACATCCGTAACCGTAGCCAGCGACGAAACCAACTGCGCCACGGACGCCGACAAAAGATATATATAGATATATATACTATTTGGTATTTATTATGAATGTACGCTGACGTGCTAAATATTATAAAGTGTATATTTTTTCCATGTCCGCTCCCAATGTGTATCATAATATATGTCCTCCTAATTGAGTTATCTCAATAGAAGATTTTTTTAAGAAATTTTTGTTACTCAGTTGCTCTACATCTCTTTTTCAATGAGAGTAGTGATATAGAAAGGATATGGCTAACACTGGAATAGTGATTAGCTAATCGCTCTCGCTACATCCCGTTTTTAAGAATGGGAGAGTGATAGGTTATTCTAGAAGTGCTCAAATTACTTGTGATACACTATTGGGCTCTCATTTTTTACGGCAATTTTATTCAACGATTTTTCAATTGATTTGTGGATTGATATCATTAGGCGTGGATGTCTGTGGTGAAAATAATTTCTCGAGTCCACCTCCTATTCGGATTTAAAAAAACGAAGCATTGCTTTTATCACTATAATGTGATAAATTCGATGCATTACACAATAATAACATGGCGTAGAACACAAAATTCATTTTTATCGGACGGTGTCGGGCGGAATACTTCAACAAGCAATTTAACAACCTTCCCAGAGTCATGCTCGTTTTCACAACAAAACGCCTGAACCGCAGAGCGAGAGCAATAAGAAAAAAAAACAAGAAAAGAAAATCGTATCCCCACAAGAAACGTACGTTTTTTATTGGGAGAGGCATACATGCTGATTTATTTTACAATGCGGCAACACTAAAATGGTCGCGAAGAATTTGCCAACCGGCTATAAAATTGATTAAAGCTGTTTCGTGTAGTGGGCAACACATAAGCGACGATACATTGATAGTGTTATATATGTATCTTGCAGGAGTTTTCATGACAACTTCGGCTTATTTTCAAGGTGTTTTTTTTATTCAAAGTTTACCGTCAAAATGCTGTGTTCCTTAAGGCCTCGTATTCACTAGGGGACAAAATGTCCCCCAACATAGAGTCCACGTTACGCTGCAAAGTTGCCCACTGTTTCACAGCGTTTCACGTGGCATAGCGCATCATTTTTACGTGACACTGGACATGTTGTATACGTGTGATTTCAATTATAAATGAATTTATTACGTCTCAGTCTGGGTAACTTTGGCCCAGTTCTGAGAGTTTTTTTGTATTGTTATGGTTCCACATTCCATTTATGTGTGATTCTACATAGAAATGTAATAATGTCTTAAGGTTTAATTTAATTAACACAAATAGATGTATTGTTATATAAACATAGATAAAACAAAGTGGGCCAACGTTTGCATTCAAATCTGGTAAATTTAATGATTTTAAAGTCTTGGTAACTTTTCTTTATGTAATTTAAGACATCGACTGAGGGTGCTTGATGGAATTTCAATATCAAATTTGGATTATTGAGATTTTGTATGGAAGTGTACATAATCTCAATAATCCAAATTTTCTTTATGTGTTGATATATTCTGTATAAAATTGATATATGAAAAAAATACAGCATTTAGTGTACAGATTAGTAACACAAATTGGAAATATGGCTAATCCCATTTATTTCAAGATTAGTTTTTATATTGTGTTTTATCATTTCAAACTGACAGTTTACAAATTCAAGAATAAAATCAAATATGTTGCACATTAATCCATCCACCAGGGAGGACTGCTTAATACCTTTGCTTAGCTAAAAAATATTCATATGGCATTAGTATTATCATGGTATTATAACAGCATAATGTCAAACATTTTTCCACGTAGTGAGCCAATCTTAGACCGATGAGAAAACTTGCCCAAATTGATGATATTGAACATTATAAATCAACTATGTGCCTTTACTCAATGATATATTTTCATATCACTAACGTGTATGACCAAGTTGAATTTCTATATAACACTCCACTTTGTTAAGGTTAAAAGATTTATTAGTTTCACGTCCATAATATCACAAATATGTGGCGTGAAGTATCAAATTGATATCCCCATTGTCATAGTCTAGAAATAATCGTAAAATCTTTTTCAAATATGTCATGCTTTCAAAATAATTCATTTTGTCTAGAAACCTCCTCGGGTGACAATTGACGTGAGCCCTGGTGTGTAAAGGAAAATATTCCGTGACATTGTTCCCGCCACATCAACGTAGTAATCCGCGTCATCTCCCGCGGCATGTTGCTCATATTGTCCCCTAGTGTATCCGTACCTTTATACTAAAATAATCATATCAGTTCACAAATGCATCGGACAGTGAGTCACTAACTTACGTAAGTTTCATTGACAAGAGAATCTCTTTCTTCCTACGCGTTTGCTGCCTTTAATTTTTCCTCCGATTATGAGTTCTTTGAGGAAAATTTAACCAAAGTATGCAGCTTTTTAAATCTACGTCAGATTTCTTGATTTCTTGGCTCGACTTCAAATCTAGTTGATCAATCAAAAATTTTTCATTGAACAATTCACATCTTTTAATGGTACCTCTTGTCAATATCCAGGCTTTGACAACATAATATATATAACATAAAAGGTAAATGTACTGGTAGTTGATCATGTACCAACAGTTAAGCTTTTTCAATAAAAGTGCCAAAAATAAGAAACGTAAACGCGGGATTGCTCTAAATCTTAGTGTTCAGACAAGTGAAACCATCTTTTGTCGGATTGAGGAACTAACACATCACCATATATTTCATTGGTGTGTCATATCGGCCATTTGAAAAGAACACCTTATGCACTAAGTATTTTATTTTGAATTTCTTAAGAAAAGAGTTAAAGATATCAGTGAGTATATGTATATGCAACTTGATTCAACCAAGAGTAATCCTACAGGAAGCTCTGATGAAAGATTGGCATGAAACCCTCTGATTAGGCATGGTCAACTACTAATAAAAAGTGGTCAATTACTGGAACTTTCAATTTTTTAGATAGTCAAATACTAGTGACACAAAAACATAGTTGCTAAAAATTGAACACAATTTTTTTGTAACAGACCCTTTTCTAATTTTTTTCTCATCATATTCGGTCTAATGCTAAACTTTAATCGTTATTTTTTTTGAATTTTTCTCTTAAACGGTCAACCATTGGTACGTTTACCTTAACCATATCAAAATTATGTATCATCGTATGCCCAAGTAACCAGAATTGTTTTTTGTTTAGGTAATGTTTTGATTACAAAAAATGTTTCATTTTTAAATAGTGTGTTTCATAGTCTCAATTCTGATTATGCTCCCAATTAATTAAGGATCTGTTAAGTTATATAAGTTGGAGAAGAGATTCTTAACCAATGCAAATTTTATGGTATTTGAACAACAATAAAGCTTGTCTGCTTCTTTTTCGGAGCAATGTGATTCCAGCATCTTGGAATCCGTCGTCTACTATCAATATGATGTATTGAGCAGCGCTATCGGACGATTGAATGATGCCAAGTTTGTAGCCAAGTGATCAACATCATGCTTTCGGTTGAGTTTCCACACGATCGAATCTTGTTGATTTTTCAATTCCTCATTCTATCCGAATAAAGGTGGTTGACCGATTGATTAACAATCATTTTTTGTAGAACAACTACTGTTCAGATATTCTTAATTAAAAATATACAATATGGTCTACATCGGTAGTGGACAGGGTTAAAGAAATAATTATATTCCTTAAAAAAAGATCAAACTAATTTAAACAATTTAGAAATTCATAAAATCTTGTATTACTCACAAAAAATATACAGGAGAAAATATTTTCATAACGTAAATGAAAAAAAACGAGAAAAATCTTTATAATTTTTCAAGAGACTGTAACGTTGAATTTTCCTAGGGAACAAGATTTCTCTGAATCCAGTTTTTCTTATGTAATACATAACTCATCAGAAAACCTTATTGGATCAAATTGCCGAATTCCTTCCTTATTAAATGACGAAAAATAAATACCGAGCAACATTGCTATGTAAAATTCACAAGTACGAGTAAGCGGTACCTATTTAAGAAGGTTCTACCTGAAGCTGGTTCAGCGAAAAGCCGTTAGACCCCGGAAATGAACTATTAGCCTGCCGGATGGGACCGGAACTCAGATGAGACGTTCTACGAGGCTAAGACTTGTGTTTCTGTGCGAGGAAACAGGGGTAAAGCACGCTGTCTGGGAAGCCTTAAAGCTAAGGAAAGTTTTGTCATATTTGTAGATACAATGAAGAGATTACTTTGTTTTATATTTATTTATTTGGGACCAACGACAGACCAAATTATAATAGCTACGATAAAAAATTGTCGAACGCATATTTTCGATAAATTCGGTGGTAATTTTGTGGGAATTTATCTTAAAATTGAAATTCGAAAACCCTTTTGAGGCGTAACGTTTATAAGAATAAAATACATTTTTTAGTGTAGTGGGAAATTACAAAAAAATGAAGAAAACTGTGTATATACTATTTGAATGATTCCGTGGTTGAATGGTCAAAAAAATTTGTTGAGTTACCTCCATTAAGAGTCTATATTGACACTTCCTACGTATAATAACGTAAATTTCACATACGTAATTATCCTTCTTTTGCATTTTCGTCGTTTACGCACTCAGTTCTATAGGTAGGCATCAAAAAACATTGCGAAAAAAACCTTCTTCACCTTTTTGTCGTAAAGTATAAGCACCTCACTACCCACCTATACGAAAGACTTTACCTAAAATCCGAACTCCAATGTCATATCTGTAATATTTCAACAACTCTAAACTGTTCAGCAAAACTTTATTTAAACTAAGAAACTAGATTTAAAATAATAGCACTGTCCCAATTTTGAAGAAAATAAATGCAGCCGTTACTTTGCAACTGCGTTTTGAATCTTTGAGACGCTCTCCTGTAAAATGCCACGTTTGCAGATACGGGATTATACGTAGGGATTGTCAATATGCTCCTTTTTGGGAGCAGAGATAGTTAAAAATAAAACAAAACCCTGAGAGTTCGTGTTGCAACATCTACTTAGTTTTATTGGGTGAATAACATATGTCGGAAAAAAGTACATGAGAGCTTATTTTAATACGATTTCAATGAGGAATTTACAGGAAAGTTATTGACCTCTGATGTTGCGCCTTTTCCGGGTTACCTGGATGCGCCCATTAGCACCCTCTACAGGGAAGATCCTGTGATAAATGCATCTACATCGTGGTATATTAGCAAAAGAGTGATGTGGCTATCCGACTTGCATACTTATTCATTTGGGGAATTGGCACCTATTTGGTGTAACTAACACCAACGTATATTTTATTTAACTTGACAGCGTTTTCAAATAATGTCATGGTGGCTTAGTAGTAATACCTAAGGCTTCCCGGTCAATTATTCAATCCCGCAATTCAGGGATTATATAAATGTCGATCCCGGGATTTTGCGATTCACTGTAAATGAAAAAAACAATTCAACTTTAAACTTGCTTATTAACTACAACGTGTACATTGGTTTCTTCATGTACGTATTTTTTAATTAATACTTTCTTCAGGCTTTCTTGGAAAGACTTGTTATTGTAAATAATATAAGTATGATATGATATGCCGTTTATTTATTTTCAATTCTTTATAAATCGGAAGATTATTGATGAGATGAGAATCACTTATTTTTAATTTGAAAAGATTTCCGCTAACGTAGTGGGACAAACGAACAACTTCGATTTAAAGTGCTTAAGAGGATGTGGTAAGTTTTTTTCCTATTTTGTAAAAATATAACTTCTTAATAAAAAGATGTTTAACGCATCGAAGAATATCGATGGCCTTTTGGCCAATTGATGCAACCCTCAAAATTGAAATTATTCAGAAGAGTGTAAAAACTGTTTTAATCGGGAACATCGTATTGTGAGTTGCGTTATGAATCTTTGAAATGCTCCTATAAATTCTTATATTTACGATACGGGATTATACGTAGGGAATGTCGATATAATATTGGATTACATCAAGTGGCCTGGTCAGAATTTTTAAACCTAAAACTAATGTAAAATGACGGTTCTCTTTCAAAAAGTGGTAAATTGATTTTTCGAATTTACATCATTTGGTCGAGACCTGCTCTGTCGTCTTTAAAATGATATTCAATCATTAACTAATTTTCGTATTTTTGAGGGTTACATTAATTGACCAAAACAACGTCGAATAATAATTAATATAAATGTATTGTGGTCTTCTTTTTTCTCATATTTCGTAACAGGCGATCTTAACCAATTTTGAAATGGAGGGAAAATTACGATCGCTTTTTAAATGGATGGAGGACAATATTTTAAAGTCGAATCAAAAGAAATGTCCTCTTTTCTAATACAATCTGGTAAAACCTAAAATCTAAATAATGCAATCAATAAAATATAAAAACTGTTCTGAGCACTTTCTTCAATGAAAAAATCTTCTTGTAATAACTCATTTAGTACGGAGTCATGAGAATACGAAAAATCTTAAGCAAATAAGAATTTCATTATTTTTATACCTATCACTGTTAGTAATTAAATGGTATCTGAATGTATAAGATTTTTTTGTGCAAATTTAAAGGGATTTTTTTAAAATTAGTTTATTTTTAAAGAGCAATATTTTTTTCACACTGATGAATAAATGTAATACTTTATATTTATAGCCATGTACGCTTCCAATGCTAACCATATGGACCCCTAATGAAAATAGATTATCCGCCGTATAACTTTGCACTACTTACCTCACTGATTCGCTTTCTGTATAATACGCAGAGCATGCTAGTGTATTAGTATGTATGGATCCCATGTATATATCAGTATGGATCATAGAGCCGTGTATGGATCCTCTGATACTAAATACTAAAACCGTACCTCAGAGCCGGAGTGTAAATTTATACGGCGCAAACTCTATCTCAACTGATTTTTTTATCCAAGAATTGCTTTTTACACAGTTGCTCAACCTCTGTTTTTGGAAAGAACTACTGGTAGAATAATAAGGCTGGAACAGGACTTGTGGTTAGCTAAACGTTCTCGCTATGCCCCGTTTTAAAGATGTTAATTTTAGACAACACCGACATCCATACCTACTAACAGAAACTGTACCCAATACATCCGTAACAGAAGCTAACGACGTTGACCACTGCACCACGGACCCGAAAAATATTTAACTTCTTCAAAGCAGATTTTAGAGGAAGTAATTACACAGCAGCGAAACGTGAAACCACCATCTCTGCTTGTTTATATAATATATTTGTACCTCAGAGGCAAGACGGATGCAACTGCTAAATACCAAATTATTCATCACAGCCAAAAAACAATTTTTGTTTTGAATAAATACTCATAACTTCCAAAAAATTATACAGATTGCGATTATATATTTTTTTATATTATAATTCAATTGAAGTTCTTCTGTAGTAGTAGGTTAGTAATAAATAAATAAATTTAGTTCCATTTTACATATAAAAAAAATAAATTAAAAAAAAGTAGTATGGATTTACATCTTCCGTTTTGTCAGTGTCCATTTTTGTAGCTAAGTCAAAATAAAACAATTTGAAGATTTAAATTAAACAATAAATATTACATTTTAAAATATATTTTTATTTGTAGTGTTCCCATATACACGAAATTATTGCGAGGCAGAGAGATGCAAAGGGAGTTGCATCCTAATGCATTAGTTTAGATAATAAACAATTTCGATATAATTCCACTTGCATCCTTATGCTTCTATTATAAATAATATGGCACTTTCATCTTTATTTTATGCCTATCTTATTATAGCAGCTAGGTCCTGCATTTAATAAATAATGCCTTTAACATGATAAGTCTGTCAAAAATGGAGTTGCATCCGTCTGCCTCTGAGGTTTTGATAATATATGGTATAAAACCATGTGAATCCTGTCTTGTGGAATCCAAAATAGCCATTTTCCAATACGATGAAAAATGATTAATATTGTAATATAAAAATGCCAAATTGTATAGGACGTAGAAGTTTTAATTGCGTTTTATTATTGAAAACAGAAGTTTTAAATCATGTTGCGCGAGTACAAAATAGAAAAATGGATGTAGTTCATTTCCTATTTGCGAAAAAAGAATTAAAATTTCATGTCCTCGCTGAGTAATAAAACATTGTGCACGGTCAAAGCTGCCTCACTGCTTTGCGCTTTAAAGTCTGTAGGGAATAGCAAGTAAGCTCATATTATTTCATGATAAGTTAAGTGAAGAAATATGTTTTATTCATTTCAAATTTAGTTAAAACAATTAGTGAAAGTAATAATGTCAGTTTGTCTTGAGCAAGATTGTCAGTCTTATTAGAGCATATATTTTAGAAAACAACAATTTAAATTATCTGAATAATTAGTTTATACGCAATTTATTGTTGTCATCTGTTGAAAAGCGGACTGAAGAAAAGGTGGGAAATGTATCTTATAATAATTATTTCAATTGAGATTATTTTATAATTGTTTGAGTAAATTTATGACAGATCTTTGAAGTAAAGCATGTGTGTCATTATGTTTATCTAAATCAAATTTGATTGTAAGTCGAACGCAACGTTTAGATAACGCATTTATATATTGTTTCAATGAATTAATTACTTAAATGATTAGTAATTGACGGTACCGAAAAGGGTGATAGTCAAGTCTTCAAATTCACGAATAAAAACTCCCAAACACTCTGTACGAATAATCACATAAGTGCAAAATATGCATATATTTTGTCTACTTACTCAGTTCTATGTGTGGATAAGCATCAAACAACAAGGAAAACTACATTAAAAATAATAGCACTGACCCAATTTTGAAGAATATACATACAGTCATTACTCTGTAATTGCGTTATGAATCTTTGAAATGCTGTCCTGTAAAATCCCTTATTTACAATTATGGGATTATACGTAACGAGTGTCGATTTAATCAATTCAAGATGTTTATCCAATCGGATGAGGAGAAAATTGTTGTATTCTTAATTCAGTTCAATGAAGGAAACGAGGTAAAAAAAAATCAGTTTTAATTTACTTGTATTTTACTGACGTTTCAATCAATTTATGATGTTTTTGTACAATGAAATTGATGCTTGTGATATTTTAGACATACTTTACTTAACTGCTGCTGAAAAACGGGTGTAGAGAGAATGATCAGCTAGCTATTAGTCATTCATTAGCATATTCTTCTTTCTGAAAACTCTCCGAAAAGACTAAAGACTGTAAAATCTGTTGGGATGCATAATTAGGAAGACATATACTTCATATGCGAATGCGAAGTGTACAACAAAATGAAAAATTTATTTATTTACCAATAACTGGAAGATAAAAATATCGAAAAATTACGCGTAGACCAATTCTTAATGAGAATAGAACAAACAAAAAAAAAACATTCATTAAAACGTATTATATATTTTCATATTGTAGAATCGAACGAAGTTTAAAACTTTATCTTTACAAACTTGACCAATTCCATTATTCCCAGTGGATGTTCACTTCCTTCGAACTCGGTTTTATTGTTTTTATTTAGTTTGACGTTCGGAAGTGCAGTTGAAACAAAGTATGCTGGAGAAACTGTTCTTTTAACATAAAAGTCATTCAACCGACTTGGGAATAAGAAAAAAATGCAATAATCCATTACTCATAGAACAATTTCTTTTTATTATCAGCTGTGTTCAGAAATCATTAGACTACAGAATAGACGAATGCGTCCGTTTTTGAAGAGATCGAGTTAAAAGACTGATTCTTAACAGAATAAAACTTCTCATCTTCGTTTTTGGCTATGCGACTGATCAACTTAGGTGTGAAAAAACTGGTTAGTTTAGTCCCCGTATATTTAACTTGTGGTGATAAAATTTCATATTTTCTCGATAAAAATATTACAACAAATTAAGTCATTAAGCGACTGTAAAGATCATTTAAAGACGGTGAATATACTATCTGCTTTCATCACAGTGTGAAACTTTTCATATTCAATCAAATTCCGACTTTGATTCGTTATTGTCTACTTCGTCTTATTAAATATCACCGTTTTAAACCAAACATTTCATAGTAAAACAATTTTTATCTACGGGATTTACTTCTAAGCAGCTGATACCAATTCAGGATTTTCGATACTTTCTCTTTGTGGTATTGTCACTACTGATTTTTTGATAGCAATTGTATTAAGTCATCGATTATTTCAAACATATCGTTGGATCTCCAATTCCAAAAGACTCAAATAAGAAAAAAACATGCCTCTTATAATTAAAAAAATACGGCTATATCAAAATGATGCACGGAATTTTATTTTTTATCCTTTGAATTGGCCAGAAATAAGCTTGTGAAACCCACAATACCGACCGTTAGCACATCAAATAAATGTAGTATAAACAAAACACATTTTGACTGATACGTCTTCAGGTAAATATGATCAATTCATATAGACTGTACTTTTTTCCATCTGATGTTACCCTCACAATACACGAAAATGAACGATAATGGTTGAATCTTATTTCAAAGACGACAGAGCAGGTCCAGGCCAAATGATGTAAATTAGAAAAAATAGACCACTTTTTTGAAGGGAAGCGTCATTTTAATTGGTTTTAGGTTTACAAATTCTGACCCGGCCACTTGACGTAAGCCACTATTATATCGACAATCCCTTCGTATAATCCCGTATCTGCAAACGTAAAAATTTACAGGAGTGCATTTCAAAGATCCACAACGCAACTCACTATATAATTTTAAAAGTAAAACAATTCGTTTGTACTACTTCCACATGTTTATAGGACCGATTTCACTCATCACGAGCACTATCAACTGATGACAGTATCAGTTGATAATGCTCGTGTTGAGCGAAACCGGTCCTGATAATTATAAATATGTGGAAGTAGTACAAACGAATTGTCTTTTATTTTTTTAAATATAATGTCTTTCCACCAAGAATTGACAGTTAAAAATCACCATATAATGTTTTCGATAAAAACAGTTTTTACTCTCTCTTGAACAATTCCATTTTCGAGGGTTACATCAACAGGCCGTCCAAATATTATCTGGATTCGATCACTTTATTTAAGATAACTAATCAGTTCAGCAATCGTTCATCTATATTTTTGGAAAAGATATTTTTATATTATATTTAACAATTATGATATTCTTTAATTAGTTTCTCAATTATTTCTTGTCAATAAACGTTTTTAAGGTATATTCATCCCACTTTGGATGCCACACACCACTGATCTAAGATTTATTAAAGAGTTAAGATTATTAAGCCTTATACCTAAACTTTTTGCAAAATACTTGTGTACTGCGCAATGTTTTAATAAGTCTGAATTAATTATTTCCACTGGACTGTTTTTATTAGCTCCCTAGAAATAAGGCAGCATTCTAATTAAAAAACTTTTCTCATATTCGTTCGCGAAAAGCACGCTATGAAAATGATGTTCTTCAGTAGCGACTTAGTTCGTTTTATTATTAGTGGCATAATGACTTATACTTAATTTATTATGAGAAGCTCTGTGGCATACGCTTACAACGGGATAGTCTGTCTGCAACCAAATTAATAACTGTCTATTTGTTTACTAATTTGGGTGACTTTGTTTATCGTAACAAGATTTTATATCTGATTTTCGACAGCTTGAGCAATATTTAAACGATTTCATTATAAAATATAAATTGTTGAGATTTCGTACATTTACATGTATTTTGTCACTAACGACTCGGGTTTTGTACTTCGAGTACGCGAATGGACTCAAACAGACAGTACACAGTGTCTAACGTTTATATTTAAGATTTTTTGGGATTAATTCAGGTGGCAGTGTGGTTCCTAGACTTATAATATTTTGTCGTATTGTTATCTTATATATAATGGTTAGACACTGTGTACTGTCTGTCAGTTCGAGTCTATTCGTGTATTCGAATGCCTGAAACAGAAAGGCGAAACGCGAGTCGTTAGTGACAAAATACATTGAAATGTACAAAATCTCAACAATTAAAATTTAATATTGAAATTCCATCAAGCACCCTCAGTCGGTGTCTTAAATGATTTCATTATATTCAATGAAAACTTCATATCGACAGTGTTTTGGCCAATTGAAGTAACACTCAAAATTGAAATTGTTCACGATAGAGTAAAAAATGTTTTTAACGAAAACATTATATAATAAGTTGCGTTATAAATCTTCAATATGAATACCAGCACCAGTTTAACTCATCGCAGCTCATTTCAACAAAAAATCATTTAAAATTGTGGAAAAAGTCCAAAAAATGCCTCTCTACAAAGACTAATTTGACAGTTAACACTGTAAAAGTGATAAAGATCTTCTTTCTTCCATTTTTTCATACAATGTTTCATTTTTTTAAAGTTAAGAAAATATCAATTGATATAAATAGTTGGCTTGATCTAAATATACTTCAATATTATCTTCAGAGAATTTTGGTTTAGCTACACAATCGAAATCTCGATCGGTGAAATTTTAATTCACATCACATAGAGAGGAATAATATTTCAAAGTGTATATTCGATACGAAAATTAGGCGGGAAAGCCATCAGGACAATTGAAAAGCGAAACCGATACGCCGTTTGAATATTAAATGCATTTTCCCTACCCGTTTTCACATATTCCCTTTCACTTATTGCTATTATACTGGGATATATATATATATATATATATACACATAAATACATATATATATATATATATATATATATACGGTAACAGCAATACAAACGGAATAATAATATGTTAAATTATGAATCATAAGCGGGGAACAAGTTTGGTTTATTGAAATCTTTTGCATCAAAACTTGTGGGAAAAATTCTTTTACTTAGAGAGTAAGGGTAGAAAGATAAGATAAGCGTGAGACTAGTGATTTTTGGAAGGGGATTTAGATATCACACACAACAATTAACTTAACCAAGGCTCTTCAAAATTTTTGCCCTAACGGACCCACTGACTCCTACACTAAATCCCAAGGGCCAAGACTAGATCATCATACCAACATACTGTAGTTTTGAAATAAACGCAAATTTAGGTTTGCACTTACTGGCAAGTGTCACGGAAATTTCATTGCGGCGGAGATAGCCGACATAGCCGACAAGATGAAAACCAGTTTCTGTCTGATTTATACACTCATTAAAGTCTTTTCGGTAAAAAATTTGGTGGATCAGTTGTATAAATTTGCTCGTGGCTATTTTCCGCTATCTGCACTACTTATTTGTGTAAAAAAAACTATGGTGGACCAGATACTGAGAATATCTAAGCAGCTACTGTGAGTTGGATTGGTGGTACTCGCGGGCTGGTTTTGGCCCACGTTCCGACTATTTTGATGTGAACCTGTGAGCACCGTTATCGAAGTAGATGATGTTGACCGCTCGGCTTAAGGTATGGCAGAATGCTTCTTGTAAACTTGTACACTGGCATGTTTTTTTACTGTTGTTTTTGTGGATTGCTGTGATAATTTTCCAACTGGGCTTAATGAATCGTTAGATTGAACGTCGAACAAGATGGTTAATCTGAGGAGTGGTAGGGCTTGATTGATACCTTAACCATATTTTCCCAAGTGATTCAATAGTACAATATTTCCACGAGTATACAAAATTTGTTTGTGGACGTGAGTGCGTTGAATTTTTTTTAATAAACCTGTTTTCCGTACAATTCATTCCGAAAACTAGATAGTGGGTTAAATTTTCAAGCAAAACAATTAATATATTTAAACAAATACAATTATTATTGGTTACTTGGCCTCTCAATCTATTCTATATATCGTTTATACTTAAAATGATTAATAGCGTCAAATGCATGTTTTATGTATTACGCATGCGAAAATATTATATGTTGAGTTGCGTTATGAATCATTGAAATACACTCCTGTAAATTCTCATTTTTGCAGATACGGGATTATACAAAGGGAGTGTCGATATAATTGTGGCTTACATCAAGTGGCTGGGTCACCATTTTTAAACCTAAAACTAATGTAATTTATTTTTCTAATTTCCATCATTTGGTCGAGACCTGCTCTGTCATCTTTAAAATGAGATCCAATCATTAACTCATTTTAGTATTTTTTCAGGGTTACGTCATTTGGCCAAAACACAGTCAAATAATGGCGCAGAAGGTTTTTTTTCATTAAAATGTTATACATAATAAATATATCAGTAGTTTGGCGAACTATAATTTATGAAAAAGTCAAAATACAACTAAGTGACATTCTGTGAAGTATTATACTATGTAATTTAAGACATCGACTGACGGTGCTTGATGGAATTTCAATATCAAATTTGGATTATTGAGATTTTGTACACTTCGATGTATTTTGTCACTAACGACCCGGGCTTCGCCTTTCGGCATCTTCAGGCATTCGAGCACACGGATGGACTCGGACTCAGTTCAAAAGACAATTCATCAGAGTTTTGCAATAAATAAATTCTAGAATGAGTGAATACTTCAGAAATACGCAGCGCAGCTCACACGACACATTCGCCTGTAACTTTCTTAAAACGTGTAGAGACTGAACGCCTGCTCGCTACATAAATAACCACAAACGGCGCAAATTTATAAGACAGTTAATCAAAACCGCAACGCCAAGGAGGGAGTCACTTGCAAAACAATTCTACGACTAACTTCAAAAGCTCCCGCGAGAACGAGGACGCGTCGTTAAGTTAAGCCGACAGCAACGCCGACGCCCGAACCGACTCTAGGCGTCGATTTTTAAGCCGTCAGAATTTACACATATTATATTAACACTTTCTTCGTTGTGGTTACCTCAGACAATAAAGAAAAACTATATTACGATTGAAAGAAATCATTTTACACAGGTCTGCACTTTAATTATATTATACACAATACATCATACGTGGGTAACATGTTTATCAAACTTATTTACTGTTGTGTCTGATGAAAGATATTATAAAAATAGTTTTTCACAAACGAGATCAATATAAATTGTGTACCCATTATTTTTCGTGCATTCAAATCTTCGTTATACGCCAAAAAGTTACACAGTTAATATATATTTTCGTTAATATATAGAAGGCATATAATATATATTTTCATCAGGTTTAATTTATTTGATATTTAGTAATTTTTGACATTATCAAGTTAAGAAGTTTATTTCTAAATACAATTTAAGATGTAACAGTACGAAATTTGATATATAATAGTGTCTTTCTTTTTAAAGCAAGTATATAAAAACAGATAAACTTTAATCCGTTTAATTATTGTTCAGACGATGACGTGAAGCTAAAATAGCTATCAACATTATCTCATAACTCTTGTAGAAGTGAATATTTTGTTATTTTTAACGTTTTTTAATGGAGTTTTGCCGAGTAAATGCAAATTTAATCGATAAACTTCATAATTTGCTTGATGATCATGAAGTCGTTATCACGGTTATCAGGTTGGTTTCACAATTTGATCAAGTTATCAAAAAGTTTTACAATCCACCGAATATTACGAGTTTTATGATTATTGCGTCATAAATAATAAATGTAAAACTTCAATCTATAAACATATAGTTATACCAAAACTATTCATAAACCTAATTATTCCCCGGTTAGGATAAGTAGTTCAAACTGAAACTTACTTAAGCCTTTTTTTGTAATTAATTAATATTTTATGCCAACTAAAACGACCCCAAGCCATTAAAATACACGTTAATTAATGTAATACGTCGTAAGGGTGATTTAGGAAAAATATGGCGCGACGAAATTTCGTCAACTTTCCGACAGAGCTTTTTCGACGGAGCTTTTTCGGCGTCACAAATGTTTTGTAAACTTTTGGCACGGGCGACGATTGAAGCTTCAGCTGAAGGCATTATTTGTCGCTTTTGTTGGGAAATCAACGCAGGGGGTACTTTTCGCCTCGGCTCACAGTCAGTTCAGCGCTTCCCAAATATACAGACCAAACAGAATCAAATTTTTTCTATGTGCCGGTAATTTTTTTAAAGTTTTTTTTGAATCGGTAGAAGCTTTTAGCGAACGAAATTAAACCTAGATTTTGAACAAGACTATCGCAAATTCAAGGACAAAAAAAAGTATTTCTCTCACAATAGTCATAACTATTTGTGCTAGTCATGTTTGGTGAAAGGCCGGATTGCACTTGTAGACACAACAACCATCGGGGCGCTAATCACGTTCTGTACGACTGCTCCGAGATGAATTTCGAACGAACAGAACTTTTTGCTGTGGTCCGTCCTCAAACGGGTTGAATAGGTCACATTGGCTTGATCTCAACCAAGGCCAACTTTGAGGCTTGGGGCTTGGGATAATCTCGATTATTCTTTAGATTCGACGTTTATATTAGAGTTTAATCAACTATTAGTAGATTAAACTCTAACGCCACAGTGGATTCTCAGTACGCGGATAGACAGGATACGTGCAGCTTTGCATCGGGCCAAGAACATGAAGAGTAAATTCGCTTCTTTTCTTGATCGATATTGCTTGATTAAAGGCGGCCGTGAAATAACGGGTGGAGGTGAAGTAACCAACTTGTGATTGGGATATCCTATAAAATATTCTCCAAATTTTGAAATTTATTATAACATGCATTACATACTAACATTTCGTTTATTTATAAAATGATTTATTTTCACATAAAGCGCACAACGCTCCGTTACTCGATCATAAAACGTTAATAAATAGAAAAATAGTTCAACTTCACTGACAAAATTAAGAAAAAAAGGTGTGATATAACTTGTAGCATATAAAAAAATGACACAAACTACTCTTCAAATTTTAGCGTACAAAGAAACTCCAATTTAATATGCCCAAAATTCACGTTTCACCGATATTTGCGTTCAATTCCAATGTAGCCCGTTTCACCATGAAACATTCAATTTTCGATTTTACGTTGCGATTTCCTGCAATTTACTTCTGAATTATTCAAAATTTAAGTTTTAGTTTATTTTAATAACATTAATTACATAAAAAACAAAACTTTTAAAAAAATGACATCAAAAGAGTTTTATTTATACAACACTACTTTCCTTGAAAACAACTCTTATCAAATGAAAAAACAAAAAATTTAAAAAAATGTCAAAGCAATCTGCGTGATTTTTTAAATATTTTTTTATTTTAAGAACACCTAATTTACGTTCTCTTTCTGTTTAAATTTGATGTGTAATCAGGGTTCACTGTATATGATACACCAGGTATCAGTTGATAGTACTCGCGATGAGCGAAATCGGTCGTGATCTTTATAAAAAACTGTAAGTCGTGTTATGTTTTGAGACATAGGTAATACCTTTCTTCTTATTGCCTATATCGGGTCGGGTTCATGGTGCAGTCGTCAATTTCGTTGACTTCGGTTACGGATGTCTCGGTTTCAAATCTCGATACTGACAGGTTATCGATTTATGTATTTCTGTTCGTAGGTATGAATGTTTTTGATATCTAGAATTCCCTCCCACCTATCCGATCCTAAAAACGGAGCAGTTAACTAACTTCTAGTTCTGTCCTAACTCTATCCTCTCTTCGAAAAATAGAGGTTGAACAACTGAGTAAGAAGCAGTTCTCGTAGAAAAAAATAATTTATTGAGATACCCCCATTACCCGTTCATATGCTTCACATTGGGAACGGATATAGTAAAAAAACTTTTCACAAAGAACTGACAGTTAACAACTTAAAAGTGAATATTATAATATTCAAATGAATTAAATGGATTCTTTGAGAACCCTTCATATGATTAACACACAGTGTATAACTTTGCCATTCCATCAAGTTGCGGAATCAATTTATCTGAATGACATGATCATCAACTTTCCATGGGAAATTTACTACGCTCGCATGACGTTCCGTATTGCATAGAGTTTATTTTCGCATACAGTATCATTCGTCAGAAAATAAAAAGAGTTTTGTGCATGGATTCCCGATTCGTTCGCATCAATTCTAGGCCATTAAACAAAAAATTATGCTTCGGCGAATTGATTTAGTCGACCATTTTATTATTTCAGGAATTATTTTCGACTAAATACATTCTGTCACGTTTTTTTTTAAAGATATTGTTTGACACACAATAAATAAAATTTAAGACATGACCAAAATACAAGCCTCAAATTATGATATGCCGAAATGATTTTACATATTTTAATTACTCCTCATTAGTATCAGCTCATATATTTCATTTGTCTCAGGCTCGATAGAATCCAAAAAATCACTTTCATCGAACGAGTGTCATTTTTCTTCAGTCTTCATGATTACGTAAGCGAGCCATTTAAAAAAACCAGGGTTTACTTTATATTCAAACACATTACCTTCACTGTCACGTAATAAAGACGTCTTCTCTAAAGCCAAAACAATAACCGTATTACAAAAACTTCAAAGGTAGTTCTACGATTAATGAAGATTATGTTCAAATTGGTTTGTGAAATATGGCTTCATACCGCACGGTTCAATTTTTCATTAATTCCCCTACCTGCTATGTTTTCTAACCACGTACTTCACTTGTATAGATTTCTGAGACTCTATATACATTATTATAGTTTTACTTACAGACAGATATCTCTAAAAATACTGATATTGCAACGGAGTCTATGGTACACAACATGAAGTCAAGTCAGTATATAATGTAATCTTGAAAGTGTACACGAGTATTTTATGAAACAGTGATGTAAATGTAAAAGAGTTTTACTTCACACTTAAAATTAATAATACATTTAACATTTCTTTTTTAATAATTTTTTTGAAAGAAAAAGGTTAATAAAATCGCATCCTCAAAAAAAAAGTTTGAATTCTTCATTTTGAATTTTAAAGTTTTGAAATATTTGCTATAAATACATAAACTGTGAGCAACTTTACTGTAAAATTTTCCATTTACTACTTTGGTTAATGAATATTTTTAAATTCATTATTTTTTTCTCAAACTGATTTTTGGTGGGGCTTAAATTTTGATTTCAGATTAATATTTATTGATTTTTAAGAGGTCATTAATATTTTATCTGTAGACTATTTAAAATTGTTCATATAGGATTTGATTGATTGCCTATAAATTCTTGTCAGAGTTCTTGAACCAATTGTTTGATGTTCCATATGATTATTAACATTTAATTTTATAGAAATAGTCTTGTCATATTTTATGTTTTATCAGTTGTCAATACTCTCGTGGTGAGCGAAACCTGTCCTGATTATTATAAACACGTGGAAGTAGTACAAAGCGTGGTTCATTTTTAAAACATAAAATGTTATTGATTTTTTTCTTACTATTGATTTTAAAGTTATTTGAAATATGGTTCAATGAATTAAGAACTTCATCTCATCAATTCAAAATAGTATATGGCGGCTCCATGGCCTGGTTGGAAACGTCGTTGGCAACGATTACGGATGTCTCGGGTTCAAGTCTAAGATCATTCAATCGATTTATGGATTTCTGTTCATCTCCAAAATTCCCTCCCAACCATTCGATACTAAAAAATGGGGTGTAGCGAGAGCGATTAGCTAATCTCTAGTCCTGGCCTAGCCCTATACTTCTATCCCTACTCTCTTCGATAAAGAGAGTTTGAGCATGAGTAATAAACAGTTCTCATAGAAAACTTTTGTTGAGATACCTCCATTAGGAGATCATATGTTCCACGTTTTGAGAGGACATATAAATATATCAGGCGCGTGTGGTGTTTTTATCTCTTTCTCGCTTAATCACATGAAAAGTTAAGGTGCAAACGAGATGCAAGCCTATATATCCTCTTTGCTCATACCCAAATTAAGTTGTGCCGATGATATATAAATATATATATATATTTATATATATATATATATGGACGATTAATAATTATTTGCTATGTATATGATCAATAAAGACGGCAGATCTATCCTTAAATTAAATCTCTGTAATAACACAGTTATATAATATGCGATTCCTAAAAATATATAAGACGAAATACTTTATAAAATTTTCAATATTTTATATATTATGAAATAAGAATGTGTTCTGTTTTCCTCTTCAAGCACTGGTGCTGTACGATCCTCCGTCCTTTGATACTGTGCTGAGAATTGGATATTTATTTTTACAGTGACGTTGAAAACATTCCTAGACTTTATTAGATACCTACTTCTCAGCTGGTAAAATTTTGTTTATCTATTCCATACTTGAAACGAGTAAGAAATAATTTTTCTTGAGAGTATAACATTATATTAAATTTCCCCACATGTACAATAAAAATACGCTTTCGTGATAAAGTCAACCAAACCAGCCGACAAAGCTTAGTAATAATTCCAAATAAGTTTTCATACTATTTGAAATTTTATTAAAACGGGCTTCGTAAGTGATTTATTTAACTAGTATTTTTAATCCGGTTTCACCCAAAATAGACGATACAAGTAGCTTATTTTTATACTTTTAATTAGTAAATTTTATAATTTTTAAATGTTGGATTGTTTTTCGCTCAATATTTAGATTTTTTTTGAAATTTTACGATTCGCATGAAAAGTTATTATTTGACACATTTATAGCCGCCAAGCAAATTAAACCGAGATTGAATGGCTTTAAAGACATGACGAAAATTTTTAGTATGGAGCAGTTGCTAAGCAGCTGTTTGCTATTATTTTTTATATTGCTTTTCATTGTGGCGTCAAAAATATGTCGTTTTCAGTTTTAGGTTAAAAGTTAAAAATAGCACAGTTGTCTTAGAAATGGTAGCCAAAATGACAAGTGAAAATTTCACGTCGCTACTGTACACCGTTTGGGAGTTATTGGGACCCACATACATGCAAAGATACAGATTTCTACATGTATTTTGGACTATATAGTAGAGATATAAAATAAAACTGAATAGCTTTGTTATCACCTGTGAATAGTTAGTGTTTCGCATATGTAACAAATATTTTCACATCTATCAGATCATACAATCCGGCCTCTGTGGTCTAGTGTAGTGATTAGAGGGGTCTCGATTCAAGTTCTCCCATGGTCAATTTCAAATTTGATTCTTTTTAATTTGACATCTTGGACATGGTCGTTTGTGATGTTTTTTCTAATTGAGTTGTTCTCAGGTGATAAAGAAATGACAAAATATCTAGCGCCTTGGCTATTATTAGCTTTTATATGAAATGAGAGATGTAATAGAGGTCACCAAATTGATGAAATGGCGGTGAGTCGGACATGTCGCACAGCAAACTTACAACTAGAGGCACTAAATGATCTCAGGAGCGCCCCGAAAACCCGCTGGATTGACGAACTTGTCAGGTTCAGTGGAAGTACGTGGCAGCAAAAAGCAAGGAACCGAGAAGAGTTTAGGGAGCTGGGGGAGGCCTTCGTCCAGCAGTGGATCTACCCCGGATGAAAATGATATTAAATTAAAAATGGATAGACAATACTTACATAGTTATTTCACTGACTGTGTCACATTTAGTAACACAGTGGGATAACTAAGTTAGTTAATCAATTTTAATTTTGTGTTAAACATAAATTTCCACGAAAGTTACCGCCGAATCTTTCACATCTATTTCGTCATACTAAAAATATATCTATTTTGTTAGTATATTCTAATCACGCAACAGTTGAAAGTTCTAGAAAGAAAAAGCGTTGTAGAATGGATTTAAATAAAATGAAACTAAGCGGCGAGTCACCGCTTTCATTAAAAAATATTTGGAGGACGAGGAGTGGGGTAGATTTCAATTGTAACAGAATCAAATGTGTGCAGACGTATTTAAAATGTCGTTTAACACATAAGAACTGCTGTTATGTAGAGTTGTTATCGGTTTCAAAATTGCTTTATCTTAAAATCTAAATACATTGAGTAGTTTTCGTTCATTGCTATCATCTTTAACTGATGCATCCGGTGAGCGAATCGGGTCATGATCACTATATACGATTGTAGAATAAGTTAAAACAATATGTTAAATATACGCATAAATATATTTTTCGAATAAATTTATTATTTTGTTTCCAGATGGACGAATCTATATTATTAGAGTTTTATTACAACTGTCCCTACATAGGCAGTGGAATATAGCGGCCAATCACTTACCAGTCGTAAATAGCTTATCCATTTTCCCAGTCTGAAAAAGTTTTTGACCGGTTATTTAACGATTTTTTTTTAAATTGATATCCTGATGAAAATTTTTATAATGGAACCCAAAATAAATATTTGCTTTTTTTCTCTTGATAAAAAATACAAGAAGATTTGATTTTCCGGTGACACTGTGAAAGCACAAAACAAACAGATTCTTTTTAATGTAGGTAACCGCTTTTCTTTTGAAGCGATAAAATCTTGGTTTTTGCCTTAGGGTTTTGCAAGTTTTTTTTTATCATTTTCATATTTAATTATCACATTAATGACCGTTCCTACGCGGTCGGTTAGCTTCTCATTTCTTTTTTGTCAATTTAGATTGCAAAAAAATGCAAATTCATCTCAGGAGAAAGAAAGAATATGATGTCAATTGCAACTTACCATTCTGGTCGCCGACTGGTAATAAAGTTGACTACCCTTACCCTATCTCTAAAACAATTACAGAAGCTCTCAACGATTATTTCTGTTTAATAATTTTCTTTATAGTGTTTTGTTAAAGAATATTTTCCCTTAAAATAAGTCCCTGAAGAATTGGGATGTTTATTTTTTTTTACTTTTTGCGCTGTATTGGTGTATAATATGGAAACTTAAATTAAAATATATAATAACACTTGTATAGTTAGATTACTTCATGTTTTGTTATGTGATACCTCATTATCGACAAAGCGTTTCGCTTAAACAATCGAGAGGGAAAATTACAAAGAATTCTAATAAATAAGAATCCTTTAAAACCCAAAATCTTAATAAAAAATTGACAATTTTGCTATTCCACTGCCTGTGTTACTAAATATGACACTTATTCACTTCTTTAAGAAGCATCATCAGGTGGTTTCCTATTGAAAATAATCTTATACAAATAAAAATAATAATGTAAAAATACGTCATCGAGATTAACAAAGCCATTAACGTTTTTAACAGGACATGTGGCTCACCACTATTCAATTAATTTTTCTTGGGATTTTCACCTCCAGACACTAGTATGTAATATTTTAAATTAATAGTGTTATGGTAATTACTACTGTTATCGTTTGTGGCTTATCCCTTCACGACATCCAGCAGAAGTAAATATGCCCACCGCACACCTCATTGTAAAGTTGAGAATTATAATCATTGTTTACCTTAGAAATAAATCATCTTGAGATTCGAAATGCTTCTTAAAGAAGAAAAACAAATAAAACACTTAGCAATACAGCCAGTGGAATAACAAAGTTATCAAATTTAATTTTATATTAAAAATGAAATTCAACAAAGTTACCGCTGAAGTCATCGAAAACCTTAAATTTTATAGCATACATGTTATTCATAACTCAAAATCAAAGTCAGCTTAGTAGGAAAGACCTACGTTTGCTGATCAATTCAACTGTTCTTGGTAAGGTCGTAAACTAATTGTTCATTTTCCCCACAAAGCGTTCCATTTAAGATACTGTGGATGAGGGTTCGTGGTGTCTTTTAGTCTCAAAATTAATCTCGTGTGGCTTTGTCAATTTTTTTTCTTGATATTATTTTAATTAATTATTGATATTTAGCATTTAGCATTCTCTTATTTTTTTGATATCTATTATCATTTTAAATGAACGTTTATGGTAGGGTATCTTGAGGATGGTAAAATTTCAACTGTTAGAAAAATCGTCAGGAATAACGCCAGTTCTGCTATCTTGTTTATTTTCAGAATCAGCTGGTTGGCTTACAATACAAAGCATTCATAACTCGTTAGAGTTTACAAGTTAAGAAACAAAATTAAAATGGCAACGAAGCGATTGGCAAACAAAAATAGACTGGTCGTCCGATTGGATAAGAGCGAACCGTTTCACCCCCTATCCTTTACGGACGGTAGCCTAACAGCTAGAAATACGAGCAGTGAATGAGGCTGAGAAACTCAAAAATGCATTCTTTTTGTAATTTGTAACGGTTCTGATCGACTGTCACAGGTACGCGACCCGTCGGCTTGAAGCGCTCACTGAACCGATTTCAAACTACTTTACAAAAATGGGGTTCGTAATTTTATTATTACCTCACAGATTTACATAAATGATTCTAAAGTAAATAATGTTCTTTTGCCAATGCTTTTGCAAATGGATTGCCATAGTTAAAAACGATTCAATGCATAGTTTCGAGCACGTCTAGCACATCAAATCAACTGCAGTATCCAGTTCGTTCATCTATTTTGCATCGATGCGCTATTAAAAAAAATCTCCATTCAATTCTTATTGAATTATCTGAATGTCGTTTGTTTCTTCTATTTGCCTGAATTTGACAAAGATATGAAATAGTGGAAAAACTAATGTCTCGAGCTTCAATTGCATTAGATTGTCCACAAGCAGTTTTTTCGTATTCTTTCTGCTATTGAAAAAGTAAAGTATTTAAGGGTAATTCAAATTGACGTTTCAAAAGAATCGAATGTCTGAATCGTCCGCCACAAAGATTAGGTCATTCGTTAGCAAAAAAGGCATGTTTAATACGAAACGTTTGATATAAATAAACTAAAATTCAATTCCCGAGAGGCGTTATAGTATTTTTTTAAGTTGAAAGCCCGCGTATCAAAAGCCGGGAGGTAGGTACTAGGTACCTATTTTCCGCATTTAATTAATTAGAATTCTCAATATCGCAGCCGTGAAGTTAATTTGCTATTCTTCTTTCTTCGGTTGGAGCGACTAGACTTCCTGGTATCTAATTTCTCGGCGGTTTCCCTTTGTTTTATTTCTCACCATTACGTCAATACACACTCACATACAGCTGTGGATTTTTCCACTAAAAACTTTCAGGAGTAACTTTTTCAAAAATATAATTTTGACTCTAGAGATCAGCTAACTTTCAGCTAAAGGCTTTATTCCTTAGTAAAAATATGTATTTAAGAAAAATTTCTTTGAATTAATAAAAAATTATAATTAAATACTAATTAGAAATTATAGCCTTTTAACTATTAGCATTTGGTTAATATACTAGATACAAACAATGTGCACAAAGAAAAAGAAAGAGAATGTCTGAAAGTTGTGTGTTCAATACAAATGGCAATCCAGGCGACATAGAAATCCTAAAATATAAGCATAGACAGGGGCAGAAGTCGGACTACCTCACACACAGACCGACGACAACACTACTCCACTGACCGTTGGCCACCCGAGCTTCTGAACAAGTCGACGGCCGATATATTCTTAAATTAAATTTGTCTAATTATACATGTTAGTAACCCCACCCCACACTTCATTTTTATGTTAAGACTTAGAGTCATTGTTTATCTTAGAAATAAATAATCTTGCGACATAGTTCGTCTAATGCTTTTCAAATATGCAAAACACTTGTCACATATAGTAACACAGACAGTAAAGTAACAAAGCTATCAATTTTTAAAATAATTACACACAATGTGTTGTCTTATTTCGAAATATAATGAATATTTTTCTGCATTTTTTAAAAATAATCAAATTATACAAATACTCGGTTTTCATATTTGATATTCGAAAATTTGCCGTGTGACGATTGTCACAGTTTTTTTTGTATATAAACGACCCAGAAAATACTTTCGTGTATGTCTTTCTTTGTAATTCTCGCGGATCAGTTGCCTTCTGTGAAAGCCTTGCAAAAGAAAGGGTTTATTTTGGGCCGCTCGGCCTTATTGTCTTTCGCGACTGGAAATTCGACATTTATTACCGTTGCATAAAATTTTGGGAAACTTTCCTTTGACGCTGCAAATGTATTTTATGTATTCCATAAAAGGTAACGTAAGATAGCTTTTTATTGGATATCGATAGAATTTAGTCCACTAAACTCGACTACAATCTTGATTTCTTAATTTAAATATTACTATTAGCTGATAGTATAAAGCGTGTATTATTAGTGTAAATCCATAAGAGAACGGCTAATCAATCAAACTCTTTCGCATTATCTAATCGTCAGATGATATTTTTTCAAGTTAATATCTAATATCTGGGGCTTGGCTTTAAGTGATGTTTTTCGTTTATGTTAATTAAGGTGTTTCAATATTCAAACAAATCGTGTGCATTCGCAATTTGCGGTAACGCCAAATAGATTTAAAGTAATACTTACCTCCGTGGTGAATCTTGGCCGCCACAATTATTCTCCTTCACTCTTCTCAGTCCTTCACCTATTTGCACCAGTCACTGATCTCTATCACTTGCAGGTCTTGTGACTCTCCGTCTATCCAGCGAACTTACGGTTGACCAACTCCGTTGAAATGAAAAAAAAGTTACAGCGCAGGGGCTTAATGGGGTAGTACGTACATAGCTGCTTCCAGATGTAGTGGTCCCTGGAAACCTGAGCAACCATATTCAAAATCGTGAAAATTATTGCGCATATGGTAAAGGGTAACGGGGGAGGGAGAGTTGGCTCTCCGAAAATGGGGTTGCAGCCCAGCTTCGGAAAAATAATCCTCATGAAACCTTAAAATTTACAGCGCATATTTTTTATTATTAATGCTATATAAAAATGAATTACTTAATATAATTTTTTCAAGGTATATCTAGTTGATACTTCATATTTTAATTATTGTTTTATCCATGATAGCTCCCAAGGGGGAGTAAATTTATTAATGCTTAATGCCAGATCTGATGTCGAATGATCAATGTCGTTGGCTTCAATTGCAGTTTTCATAGATTCGAATGCCAGCACGGATCCTTCATAAAATAAACTTTATGAATTTATGCGAAGACATGGGTGTCCCACCAATTTAATCTTAAAATATGGAACATAGCGAAAGCAATTAGCTAATCAATGGTTCTGTTCTAGACCCATCATTCTACCAGAGTACCCAGCAGTTCTCGTAGAATAACGTCTGTTGAGATAAGCTCCATCAGGAGTCCAAATGCTTTATATTGAGTGTGAACATAGTTAGAAAAACAAAGCAAAAAATGTGTTTGTAGCAATCATTCAAAAATTTTATTTAGGACGGTGAATTCATTGTTTATTAAAAATGCAATATATTTTTCCAATTTATGGGAAAGGAAACCTATTAAAATATTTTTATCAGTTTATTTATATTTATCAAGAGGAGAATATTTCAAAAAATTGATACATTATTTTTAACAATGAATTGAATATAATTTAAGACATCGACTGAGGGTGCTTGATGGAATTTCAATATTAAATTTGGATTATTGAGATTTTGTACACTTCCATGTATTTTGTCACTAACGACCCGGGTTTCGCCTTTCGGCATCTTCAGGCATTCGAGCACACGAATGGACTCGAACTGAGAAGATGCCGAAAGGCGAAACCCGGGTCGTTAGTGACAAAATACATGGAAGTGTACAAAATCTCAATAATCCAAATTTAATGAATTGAATATTTTATTCTTTAACCCAAGATTAAGCTGCGTAATTTTAAAATTAATTTTTAAACAAAAAAAAACTTATCTTACGAGAACTGCTTGTTACTCAGTTGGTCTACGTCTCTTTTTTGAGGAGAGTAGAGATAGGAGGCTGTCGCTAGGACAAGACTAGTGGTCAGCTAATCGTTCTCGTTAGACCCCGTTATGAATGAATCGGATATGTGGGAAGATATTTTATAAATCATATATATTCATTCCCTTGAAAAGAAGTCCTTTAATCTTAATATAGTTATTTTCTAGACTATTTTGATTTTTTTTCCATGTCCGCTCCCAATGTGGAGCATGTGGTCTCGTAATGGAGGTATCTCAACAGAAATTTTCTACGAGAACTCCTTGTTACTCACTTGCTCAACCTCTCTTTTTCGAAGAGAGTAGGAATAGAAGAATAGGGCTATTGACAGGACTAGTGGTTAGCTAATCGCTCTCGCTACGCCACGTGAGGATGGAATGGGTGGGAGGGAAGACTCAGACTACGAACAGAAATCAATAAATCGATTGAAAGAGCAATCTATGAAAACCGTCCGCACCGTGAATTAAACCCGATGCATCCGTAACCGTAGCCAGCGATGCTACCAACTGCGCCACGGACGCCTCCAGTTTTTTATTCTCCCTTTGAAAAGTTTAGATTATACAATTTTGTAATGGAAATGACGATATATATAAAATGTATATATTATACGTTGTTTCACTTCTAGAAGGCTGCGTGTTCTTTACAACTACTTGAGTAGATTATACAAAAAAAAAAAAAAATTACTCCTGAGACACTCACGGCAATAATTTGAAAGCGCTTAAGACTTTAAGTAATATTAAGCGTAGTAATGTAAATCCGTTTATAAGTACCCTAAGAATTTAAAAATGTTGCTAGTTTAAGACCAACTTAAAGCAATTTAGTAAGTAAATGTGGAGAATTGTTTGAATAATCATGGCAAAATAATAGCGATATTATTATCTTTCTATTTCAATGAAAATTTATCGCTCGAAAGTTAATTATTAGTATGCAGTTGATATCGCTGCGACTGTCTCTGCAACTTAGCAAAATAATGTTAGAAAATAAATACAAACAAAGCATTGAGACAATAATCGAGCTTTTATTATCCTTTAATGCGAAACAAACTGTTTTAAATTCATTACACATAGAATTTTTTCTCAATATTGATGTACGTTTATTTGTCAACTCCTTTTCAAATTCAATTGCAATAACCTTTGTGAATATAAATTGGTATGATTGCTCACACAGGAAACATGATACAAAATATAATATGATCGACTTAAACGTAAGGAAAATCTGGGTAACTTTGGGTCAGTTATGAAGATTTTTGTATTTTTATGGTCCGTCATTGTCTTTATGTCTTAACATGAAATATAATTAAAATAAATAGATTTATTGTTTAAATTGATACATAAATTTAGTGATACTTAAGTCTTGGCAACTTTTCTTTATGATTTCATATATTTTGTACATAATTGAGATGAAAAATATAAAGCTTTTGGTTTACAGATTAGGAATACAAATTGGAAATATGGATAATCCAATTTTTTTCAAGAAAAGTTTTTAAATTGTGTCTTATCATTCCATGCTGACAGCTTACAAATTGAACAATAAAACAAATTATGTTGTACATTATGTCATATTTTTACCACCAGGAGCTACTCAATAGCTTGGCTTAACTAAAAAATATTCAAATTAGAATTGTTGAGTTGTCACAAACGACCCGGGCATCGCATTTCGGCATACTCAGGCATTCGAGTACAAGAATAGACTCGAATTGACTGCCAATTCCAGTCCATTCGTGTACTCGAATGCCGAAAGGCGTAACCCGGGTCGTTAGTGCTAAAGACATGAAAATGTACAAAAACTGAACAATTAAAATGTTATATTGAAATTCCATCAAGCACCCTCAGTCGATGTCTTAAATTATAAAAAATATTCATATTGCATTAGTATCATCATGGTATTATAATAGAACTTTTTTTTCCATATAGTGGGCCAATCTTAGACCGATGGGCAAATTTACCCAAATTGATGGTACCGTGATGGTAAGTGTTGAACCACTCTGTATTGGATTCTTTTTCACTAAACGTTCATCATATAAGTGAGTTCACTTAAACCTTTTAGTAGTTAACTAGATATTTATATTTACAAAAGTACATCTTATCTAAGAAAGCAAGCCATTAATGGCATAGCAACTAACTACTAAAATGTATATGTTGAACTCATGGTTAAATAGATCAATATCATAAAATAATAAACACATTAAAATGTTAATAACATTAACTAAAAGATATCACTTACTTATTCTTTGTTTACAAACCACACGTATTATAATACTACAAACATCACTTGCCTTTCTTGAACGAAATCTATATAGGGCTTTCAATCTCGAAATCCCAGGATCTCAGTCAATTATTCAGTCCCGTAATGCCAGGATAGTCTAAATATTAATCCTGGGATTACAGGATGCACTACAAATGGTAAAAATAATTCATATATCAAATTAAAATTTCCTGATTAATTACAACGTGTATCTCGGTTTATCTTATATATAATAGCCCAGAGAACTCTGTAGATGCTTTAGTGCTTGGCCAGAGTCACGGTGGGCGCGATGTTTGAACTGAAATGCAAAACCGCTCAAGATAAGGCGCACGAACTTCCAGTCTTCCGCGTTAACTACGGACATTGCAAAAACATGTTATGCATTTCAGTTTTAAGCGCCGCGCTCGCCGCACCCGCCCCGCTGTCGCGCATTGACCCTCGCCGAGCACAAAGGCGTCTACAGAGTGTTCTGGGCTATTATAAATAAGATGGACCAAGGTACAAGTTGTAGTTAATCAGGAAATTTTAATTTGCCGTTCTTAATCAATTTGTCGAATTGAAGGATATGTTCTCTTTTTGGATGTGGTAAAAACTACCTTAATTATGCAATAAATAAAATATTTTTTTTACCATGTCCGCTCTCGATGTGTAGGAGATATGAACTCCTAATGAAGGTATCTCAACAAAAGTTTTTTCTGCGAAAACTGCTTGTTACTCAGTTGCTCAACCTTTTTTTTTAGAAGAGAGTTGGGATAGAAAAATAGGATTAGGACATGACTAGTAGTTAGTTAGTTACTGTCAAGGGAATTTTTGAGATGATAGACATCTATGCCTAGAACAGAAATCTATAAATCGATTAGAAAAATCAATTTATAAAACTGTCCGTACTGAGATATACAGAAATAATGACATAAAGCTGTATATTGTTGTAATTTAATTGCAATTAAATTCTGTTTCATAAAAAAAATCATTAAAATCGAGAAACGTTTTTTTCGTTATTTTTCAAGACGCCAATTATTGTGTAAGAGTTACACAATACAAAGCATACTTTCCAAGAGCTCGCTATATTTTCGATTCTCTGGAAAAATTCGTTAAAAACACATTGTTACAATTGCCATAAAGTAAATTCAAAGCACGGCAAGCGAATCGAATTCGGAGAAACCTGTAAAAAAATTTGCAATCACGTTTTGCTACACTTTGTAATTCCATCTTTGCATTTTTGTATCGACAAGATACACACGGAGAGATTTCAAATTGATTTTTATTTGAAGCTCTTTTGAAAGTCTGCTATTTTTACAAACTTTGTATTCCCACATCTTATTTTCCTTTCAAACTATACAGAGCTTTAAGTTTCCTAGCTTATTTATTCATATTAAGAGTATAAGAAAACTCTTATTTCGGCAGTAGATAAGTAACTGTGTGAAAATTTATTTAAATCTCTATTATATAGGACAAAATACATGTAGAAATATGTATGTCTGTCGGTCACAACAACTCCCAAATGGCGCACATTAGCGACGTGAAATTTTTACACGTCATTTCAGCTGCAATTGTCAGTTCAACTGCACTATTTTCAACTCTCAACATTTAGCTTTTAACCTAAAACTGAAAACGCAATATTTTTGACATTTGCGATACGGAATAAAAAAAATCAACGAACGCTGATCACCTAGCAACCGCTTCATACAAAATATTCCGTGATTATTATCGTCAACGTCGTGTTGCTAAGTAGCTATAAATAATATCATAAACGTCACAAATCATTATTGTTCATGCTTGAATCGTAAAATTTGTACAAAATAAAAAGATGCGGAAACTTATCCTTGCAATTCTTTGCTTTCGAAGATGTTTAATGCCCACATCAATGTTAAATGCTGTGTCTACATTGTGCATTTCAGAAACTTTAATTGTTATTAACAACGAATGTTGTTGCAAAAAGTCAAAGGTGCAACAAGTTTCAAAGATATTCGAACCGTCGATAGAATTAAATGTAAAATGTATCTTGGTAAATTCGTTAATCTTGATGTGCATCTGGAAACGTCTGGCGAATTCACCAAACTCGACATTGAGAGGATTTTTTGAGCACTGCAAAAATGTTAGATTTGAAAATACAATATTATAGTGTGATGATCCGAAATTCAAGTCAAAAAATGTTTTCAGTCAACGTAAGGAAGGTTTAATTGTTAAAGGAAATGACGGCATTTGATAATAAGACAACGGTCTTATACTGTGCAATCCTTACTGTTGCTACATTTTATGTAATATGACTGATGTACATTACGTCAAAGGTTCAACGAGTTTCAAATATTTCCGATCCGTCGATGGAATTGAATGGTACACGCATCGTGAAGGACACATATTGGGATTCACCCATGGCATCTACAACGAGGCACTCATCAAGAGTAAAGGTGGGGAAGTTTTTATCTATTAATACTGCTATTTTCAACTTTTAAGATTATTGTTAAGTAATAGACTATATTTTGAGGGTAATACAAGAGGTACAGTCCAAGGTGATATTTTTAACGTTCGAACAAATTTTGATATAGCAAGCCAACGTCTAAATGAACTAATATAAGCGTCTTTCATTTCGGGCGAAGCCGGGTAAAAAATACTTTTTTTTTTTTCCATGTCCGCTCCCAATGTGGAGCATATGGTCTCCTAATGGAGGTATCTTAACAGAATTTTTCTACGAGAACTGCTTGTTACTCAGTTGCTCAACCTCTCTTTTTTCGAAGAGAGTAGGGATAGAAGGACAGGGCCAGGACAGGACTAGTGATTATCTAATCGCTCTCGCTACGCCCCGTGAGGATGGGATGGGTGGGAGGGAGGACTCAGACTACGAACAGAAATCCATAAATCGATTGAAAGATCAATCTATGAAAACCGTCCGCACCGGGAATCGAACCCAAGACATCCGTAGCCGTAGCCAGCGACGCTACCAACTGCGCCACGGACGCCGACAAAAAAATACTAGTAATATATAAATTGAAATTTTCTCTTTCCTGCTTCTTGAATATATCTTCTATCTAATGTTTCGGACATCTGAATTCATATCGCGTGACAAATTGAAATATGACTCGGTTTTACTACATATTGAGTCTTCGTCATTGGTTTTGATTTTTGTTATAGCGGTTTCAGTTTAATTTCTGGTGTTTGGCTACTGCAGTCCTTTTGTTGACCCAACACTGCTAGCGTCTCATGTTTTGGTTTTATCCAACATTGTTTATCTTTTTCAGTTTAAGTTAATACTTTAACAGATCACCAGCAACATAATCAATATTTGAGTCAAGATCCGAGACGTTCTGCTACACCGAGATGTCCAACTATTCTCCTCTTCCTCCTTATGTATACTTAGGATCGTTACATCCTGCCTTATAATTTGGTGAAGTTCACTGTTCAATTAGCCTTCACTGGTGAGGGTCGTGTCCTCCACTTATCGCAACAGCTCGATTTCCATTGACGATTCTTTTGCCACTCGCACCAGTAATTAGAGGCCTGTGGCGTCCTTCATGTGGTCATTTCAGTGAACTAAAGCCCTCAAATGTCCACTTCTGCCTTCAACCTTTCCTGTGACGAAGAGTCTCTCAAAATCTAAAATCTAAGAAAACCGAGATTAACCTGGATTTGTAGCTCGTTAGGGATATATGCGTTTGTCTAATCAAGGTACTGATTTTCTAAAACCATAATTGAAAAGATATACGAACAATACTTAATTTTCAACAAAATTATACCATTTACCATGCATTATACTAAACTTAAATGCTAGAAAGTCTGATGTTATACGCAACGACACCTGTCATAGCTTAATCAGGAATCCAAAAATTTCACATTATAGTGACTATCAAGGGCTACGATATATTTGTAACGACCTAACATAAAAAACGTTCAGTGAACGAAAAAAACAAACAAACCAGTGAGTGTGTATGTGATTTTAATGCGAACATGCAGGACACAGAAAAATACAACACCTTTGATGCCCTTAGACAATGTCCACTTGATTTTCTGTGAGCGCCAACTTGCCAGAAAACGAGCGACAAGTGATGCCCTCAGGCGTCTCCTGCCGAGAAGGTATTCCTTTGCTACTCGGATGCCTTCTGTAAAAGCCCCCTATAATTACAAGCCATGCTGTAGGGCCCGTCAGCCAGTATTTTTGTAGACGAGTGGTCCGTTAAATTTACTGCGGAGTCATGAAATCGATATTTTGGACTAATTGCGATAAAATTCTAGCATGTTTTCATAATGTGAAATAGTGAGTAATTAAATGTAGTATCTTTAATGTTAATAGGAATAAAGTTAATTTGAATGGATTTGGCGGGAACTTTGGTGTTGTAGTATTAAATGAAGGTTGATAATTTAGTTATTCCACAGACTGTGTTACTAAATGTAATGTGTTTCGTTTCTTTAAGAAGCATCTTAATTAAAAATTAAGAGTAGGTGGGTTTGTTTCCTTCTACTGGACGTGGGAAGGGGTAAACCCAAACAATGATAGTACTAATTATAAAATTAACTACTAGTGTTTGGAGGTGATATAGTCAATTATGGTTCGATACAGTTAGTTTGAAGATGCTTCTTAAAGAAGCGAAACGCGTTACATCTAGTTACACAGCCAGTTAAATAACTAAGTTATCAATTTTAATTTCATATTAGGAATAAAGTTGTTTACTTACTTTGAAAGAGTATAATTATAAAGCCTAGTCGTAATCAATATTGTTATTAATCGACAATTCAAAGTGTGTATTTCGCGATAAATTACGGTTTTAACAATTCTACCCTGTCACACATCGCATTTCGTGTCATTCACTACATATATTATGACGACTGTATGATATAATTTATTGGGAATATTTAATTATTACTTAACATGCATATGTGTTGGTTTTCGATGTATCGTAAATTATATAATGGTTATCGTAAAGAAACACTGAATAAACTCACAAGAAATCTTTTTAAATATATGTTATATTCGACGAAAAACGAAGTTGAGAGACAATCTTCGTACAACCGCCATACAATTTGTTCGTAGAGACTGGGACTCCTAGGACTACTCGTAAATTGCAAATTTTCTTATAGCATTGCTTGTAACTTAAGGTTGCTTTGCTTCTGTACATGCATAGATGCCTTTCTTTAGAATGGTAATCGCATCATGTAATTAGATGTTCAAAAGCGGTATTAGAACCACAGTCAGGATTGTTAGCGCATCCATTGACGTCGTCCTGTGGGCCTTTGCTATTGGTCATATAGTGTATAGATGATGCCTTGGTTACATTGTTGCAGAAATCTTTCAGTGTATAGCAATTTATTGGCAAGTATTGGCGCCGTTAAAAGTAGGGGCGGCAATTAAAATCGTCAAGGTAGCTGGCGAACTTTGAGTGCTTAAAAGTTTTACCCAGGGGATGAAATGAAAATGCTAAATAACCCAAGAAATCTTATTGAAGAGTTAATTCGGAAAGTTTGCATTGAGACATGACTCATTTCCCTTTATTGCTCGAAGCCTTTTTGACTTATCCCTTTCAGATACTTTTCAAGTTGCGTCAATCAAACTGCGCTAGTAATAAAATTAAGCTGCATGAAAACTTACTGAATCCTAAGTAATTGAGTTTAAATCTAGTTGATAACTGAACGTAAACAAAAAACTTCAATGTTTGTCATTATCCCACAAATAAAAAATGAAAACATTTAATTAAAGACACAGATGAGTTACTAAGCCATGAATCCTACACTATAATTTAATGCTCTCTATTCGTTTTAACTGATTCGTAAAACAGTGTAGCGAAAAAAATACTTGCTGCTCAAATCGAATTTGATTATTTGTTAGTCATATGTTTTCTTATTGACAGAGCAGTGTTAGAATAGAAAAGTAAATGATTCGTGACAATCCTTGTATCAGATTCTAATATAGTTGTATTACACAATATTTGTCATCATTTTCCGCCAGTTTTATTAATAAAGCGAGAATGCCCGGTCGAAGAGGGGAAAATGCTTGGTTATCACCATCCAGGATGTATAGGATCTCAATCAGAACACCGCTCCAGTATGGTTAATCTCTTATTTATTGAAGATAAAGTGGTTTAATACACAAAACTTACCAGTAAAACATGAAATTGAGTCTACATTTACGTTTATTTAACACTTGAATTTACATTTAAGTTATAATACAATTGATACAATAAACGATTTTAGGTTTAATATATTAAACAAACCGCCGCTCTTCGTGACCAACTACCTGCCGAATTAAAAATTAAAACTTCAAACAATGTAGACCCCCTGCCTTTTGTGAACTGTCGTCATACAGCTGAAGCTATTAACCGGTCGGATAAAGTCCACTTTCTCCTTAACGATCCTAAATTGGTCGGCCAGGTAATATTAGTTAGAAATTATTCGGATAATTGCGATATTAAAAGTGTTCGAATGCCGTTCTGGATCATTCCAATCTTCCAATTAAACAAATAAATTTCCGCAAAAATATCAGGGCGTGTCAAAAGCTTTCATCACCTGGAAGCTTTGAATATGGAGAAACAATAAGTAACATACCTCCCGTCACTAAGAGTTTTTATTGAGAGTGCTTAGTTAGCCCAATTGTATGTAATGCGTTTTTAAAAATGAAGAGCTTACTTCATTTTGACCAGTCCTTTACTGCCTTTTGCAGACGAGAACATAGTGTGCCTAATTTGTAACAATGATTGATGATTTTTTCTATTATATTTTTTTCAGTTTTATTTGCATTGAATTTATTAATAAATTTAACCATATTTGTTTAGAAAACTAAATAATTTTGAGCGATATGTAATGATATGTCTAATTTAACGAGTGATAAGGATGTGTCACTAACCCAAATACTCGCAGTAGCTAGTCACGGTTTGTTATGAATCATCCAATTACTAACTTTAGTGTTTATCACGTAATACCTAACTTATCGTGATATAACAAAGTTTCAATTCGTGTAAGTAGTGCTAGGTAGGGCTTTAAGTCCATGCATCCGGGATCTCGGTCAATAATTCGTTCCCGGGATTTTGTTATTTACTGTAAATGTTAAAAAAAATATATTTAAAATTAAATAATGTACATATGTTATTATAATACCTGTAGAGAACGAATCAAGACAGATGGAAACCCAGATGAGATGGCAATACATAGAAGCATAGAAGGCGCACTACCTTACAGCCGGACTGGTGGAAATATAATACTGTTATACTCACAGCTCTATTATTGAATTAAATCTCTGTAACAATACAAGTCGCGTCCGTGGCGCAGTTGGTAATGTCGTGGGCCTACGGCTACGAATGTCTCGGGTTCGATTCCCAGTGTGAACAGTTTTCATAAATTGATATTTCAATCGATTTATGGTTTTCTGTTCGTAGTCTGAGTTTTTGTGTTGTCTAAAACTCTCTCCTCACCCACCCATCCGATCCTCATAACTAACCACTAGTCCTCTCCTAGCCATATCCTCTTCGTAAAAGAGAGGTTGAGCATTTGAGTAACAAGCAGTTGTCGTAGAAAAACTCCTGTTGATATACCTTCATTAGGAGACCATATGCTTCATGTTGGGAGCGGACTTGGAATAAAAAATAATGCAAGCTAGAAACACAATTCCTTAATACCTTAATAATTTATATGATATATATTTATCTCTTCTTCTTATATTTTACAAAAAAACAATTTCAACTATTATATATAAATATAATGGTAATTTTCATACTACATTTAAAATTATATTTGAAGACTTGCCCTCTTTTTGGGTACCATCTGGTAACACATACCTTATTTTAAAGTAGTTTTGACCAGCTGCAATAAATCTTTTGATTATTAAACTTACTTATATTTGTTTCTGTTTCTTTGTAAATTACTGCCTGATTATAAATAAATAAAAAACCATTTCAAAATTTAAAAAATATATTAAATCATTTATTCATTTCAATTGAAGCTATAATGGACAGAAATTCAATTTAAAACAATAAATTATGCTATGTGACCAATACCGGGATTCAAAATTTTGAATCTCAAAATCCAGGGATCATTAAAAGAATCCAGGATTGAATGCCCTAGTCCTAGGCACTCAGTACACAATAGCTCACTCAATACTTCGTAAAAGTTTCTGTAACTTTTCCCAATGATGAAAATATTGCGACTGATTTCAAGCTTTGTTTTAGGCTTGACATTTTGCTTATTGTATTTTGTACATTTTAATATCACAATTCTCGCATAGTTTTATTCGGTAGCAAAATAAAAACTGTGATTATAATAACAAGTCTGACTTCAAAATTGATGACCTTGTCATAAAATCAACTGTTATAAATAATTGAAATTTGTGTTAGATAGTATTAACTTAGTACACTCAAACATTGATTTTAATAGTTTCTATTTAGTCACGGATTCTTTTAACAAAGTTAGTTAAATTGTATTAGGTTATGTTAGGGTTGGTCTGGTTTGGTTTGTGTAATGTATTCTAATGCGTGGAGCATATACAATATAGGCGGCCTAATACAGGCTAGAAGAATAAGTAACATTTTATTACAGCTTTGCGCAACTATCGATTTCAAAGTATGAGTTTGAAGTTTATATTGAGTGAAAACTGTTTTATCTATGTGAAAATATTTTTTTGTAAGTGTAATACGCGATCACTTTATTTTAAGTGAAAGAATTTGTATTTTATGGAATGTATTTGTTGTAATTGAAAACTATTTTTATGAAAGTAAATATGATCTATACAAAAGTGGATTTAATTGTAAGCCAAAATCAACAAATATCCACTGTTTTCCCTTCTCGTTTGATTGTTTTTCTTAATTCCCGGTCTATGATTCCGTACGACTGAGCAAAGATGTATTTTTTTTAATGTGCCTTAAATCAGCTCTTAAAGATATGTCGCTTTTCTAAAAACCGCAATAGTTCGGACCGTTTTCAATTCAAATAGCCACTTTTAGAGACAATATTATATATTATACCCTCTCCTGAAAGAAATGAGTTTTGTGACTGTTTTTGTCAAGGTTTTGAATTGTTTAGAAATGATGTTGCATAATATTCATTCATTCAAGATTTATGATCAAATACTATTTTATATAGCTTCACTGAGGTTTTAGTATGGATATAAGGTATAATGTTTGACTCTTTGTTCACTCTTCATTGTCATATTAATTGTATTCCAGTACTTGAAAACACTCGTGTTTTTGACGTATAGTTAAGTAAAGTAAGCCATTTTAAAAATATATTTTATGTGCTCGTATATCGATCAATTTTTTAAGAGTGCACCAACGATTTATTTCATTTTTACAATTAAAAAATCTGGGAATAATAGTATCATTTTTGATCTTAACGCATTTTTTAAATTGGGCTGAGTTGACTCATGAAAATCTCAAGATTATAATAATATGTGAAGTTGTTCTAAGTCATATTTATATTATACGCCAGTGGCCAATTTTGTATGGCCAATCAATGTATTGCTTTAATAGCCAGGCATGTTGCGCGATGAATTTCATTTGCTTTTTTTGAAGCGTTTTTTGAAATGTACATATTTCGTTCTTTTTTGTTTTGAAATATCAATATTTAAATTACAATAAATACATTGTTCACCATTTAAATCATGAATGATCACATTGTTTTAACAATTAATTAATACAACTAAAATATTTTGTGGTGTTCTATTCTCTACGCGTTTTATGCCTTATCAATCATTTAAAAAAGAAAATTCATACAAAATGGCGTTTCTAATTGATTTTCACCGTTTTAGTTTATTATTGATTCATTATTCCCCATGGTATAAATCAATGGCTCATAAAACTCATATAATATTCAGATTATTTTTATAGAATAACATGACGAGCTCGTTCACAATAAAGGTCTTAAAATTGAAATATCATTTTAACACAAGTGACCAAGTGGACTAAGAACTATTTGACACCCTACGAACATAATTATTGTTTTTAACGTTGAAAAACTATTCAAAATATTATAAAAATCAATAAGAAAAGAAAATGCAATATAAAGGGTTTTCAGATGTATGAAAAATTTTTACCATTGCTGTAGCCCAGTGATAAGCGTCGTTGACTTCGTTTGCGGTCTTCACGGGTTTGAATTGTACTTCCTTAGTGTTTCATTACTTGATTTTTTTAATCGATTGACATATTTGTGTTCCAAGGTATGGATGTATGTAATTCCGAGTCACTTTCGTCTCACCTAACTGACCCTAGAAAGCAAGGGTGGTTACCATTACCTTATATCATAAGTATTCCCGAATAAGACAGGTTGACCGACTGAGTAACAAGCAGTTTTTGTGTTAAAACTTCTGTTAAAACAAACTTCTTTATGAGTCTATTTGTTAAATATTAAGAATGACATAATTAAAAAAAAGTAAACGGTTCTGTTTACTTTATAATTAAAATTGATAATTCAATGATTCCACTGGTTATTTAATAAATATAACGCGTTTCGCTTATTTAAGAAGCATATTTTTATTTATTTTATATTCTAATTCTTAAATTAAAAATGAAGGGTAGAGTGGGTTTGTTGCCATCAACTGGACGTAGGAAGGGGGAAGACACAAACGACAATTGTACTAATAACCATAACACTACTGATTACAAAATTAATTACATGTGCTTGGAGGTGAAAATCCCACTATTAAATTAATGTTTCTACTTAATGTTTTCACTGTATGACGACTATGTAATATTGAATGTTAAATAAGGGTAGTTGAAGAATTTTACGTGAAATATTTAATGCTTTAAATTTCATAAAAATGATTGCTCTCCATGACTCCCACGCAATGTTTCTTGGATTTGCCCAGTGCCTTCTGGCTACGCAAATGTGGACAGTGTTTTACGTGCAATTACCGACCGATTCACTTGCAGTAAACACGTCAAACAATGATACACGTTCGTCCGCCGCACCCTATCCGGAAAATTGCACTTGCTCCGATGGTCTGGAAATAATGTGAGCTTTTATTTCCGCCCCTCCGAACTGACGAAAATCATTGCAGCGCCGCGTCGCCTTTTCGCGGAGAAATGATTTATTAGGATACAATTTGATTCTACATTGATTGGTGGCGGTGCATCAATATCCGTAACATATCAATTCGTTTATGTATGTTCACTGTCAACATTATTGAGTAGCGTGGCAGTATAATCTCGCTCAATGATTCAAACGTTGCAGGCAAGTGGCTAATTTTGAGGGTATTTAGTTTGTTTTTAAACGCCACGATGAATTGAAAAGACCTAACCTTCCGATTTTCATGCTAAAAAAATCCTTTCTAATCTTAAGCAGTCTCATTTCGTTACCGTGTGGGTTTTGTCATATAAACGCATTTACAAAGGGAAATGACAATTTCAAAAAGTGAAATATGGTTTTATCTAGTATTAAGTAATTATTTTACGTCATATTTTGTGTGTAAAACCTGAAATGCATATCAAACTATGCGAAATTATCGAACGATGCAAGAATAGAAATTATTCATAACAGAACAAGCTCGAGATGTGTCTCGGTGTTGTTTGATACAAAACGGTTGCATACGGTACGTCATCCATCTCAGATTGTTATTTTACTATAATTTTGTATTTTCGATGGTAAAGTTGACGAGGTTTTAAAATTATGATTAATTAGACAAAGAAGACGAAGACTATAAAGTATTATTAAGTATTTTATTTACAAATAGCACAATTTAAAATTTTTTGTATGACCGATTTTAGAGATAATTTAAAGGTTTAAAGACTGAAGTAATTCATTGCTACACCATGAATACGAAAGGGTTAACTTTGACCAAGCCTGCCTGGAAATGATTATTTTGTGTTATATTTCGTGATATGGAGCCAAGATCTGTTGTAATTCCTTCTTGAACTTCAAACTTGTTTCCATTATAGAATCATTTTCTATTAAAAAATTCTGAACATGTGTTATATAAAGCGTGTTGTACAAAAATATGACAAAATTCATCAACCGTGTTATAATCAAAACCGAGTTATACCAAAGTCCATTTGCTGCATAGTAGGCGAGTTTTTAATGAATGAAGGAAGAATATAATATATTTAATTCTTAATTACTATTTTATTAGCGATAAAATTGTGTCTATCAATAAAAAATAATATAACTTGTATCTCGTCGTAAAATCTCGAATTCAAGATTTATGTTTATAAAAAGTATGTTTTTTTTTTTGGAAAAAAAAATATAAAATATACAAAACGTAGGTTTCTAAGTGAGTAAGCGGGGAGTGCTCTTAAAAATCTAAATTAACGTTAAGGTGGCGATCAACATTCTTTCCACGATTGCTGGGCATGCCAGAGCGTCTCGGGAATGAATGTCAGAAGGAAGGAAATCTAACTTTTTAAGTGCTAATAAACCATAATGTGAAATATTATTTAAAAATGATATTTTTAAGCGCAAAAAAATAAACTGTTCAATTCGAATTGGTGTGTAAATAACTATTTATTGATGTTTAAAAAATGTCTTAGCGAGCGGGCATTGATATATATATTAATATAATAAATTATACTATTTAACTGTTACATCTTAAAAATTGAGATTTATTGACAAAATAAAACATTTTTTAATTTAAAATTGTGTCAAACTGTGCCAATTTTGAAAAATCAAGTAATTAAAGTAAGTCAAGACTAAGACAGAAAACAATACGGCTGACAATAGTATAAGTAGGAAACCAAAGGAAAGGCCTGATATTCTATCGTCGCGCCCTGAACTGAAAACATCTCTATGGATACACAAAATCGTCACTTTAAATTACCATCCTAAGCCAAAAGTAACATCTCGTTAATTAATTAATAAACAAAATTTGGAATTTAATTTCTAAATATGTTATTTTTTCAAAATAAGATAATCATTGTTATTTTATACAATTTTCCGCTTTATACCAACAGTCTCAATATAAGATAATATGGTCGGCAGTATGCTCCAGGCATTGCACGGGTTAAGGAAGTGAGAATGAAGAAGTAGTCGAGGGGCTCGCAAAAGCGGCAGAAAGCTTAAAGCAACCCTATGGCCCTTTAGACGTTTACGTGACAAATTAAAATATAAGAGAGTCGCGAATATTTTTATTTCCGCATCTGAGTTACGCATCGCCGGAACTCGGAACTCTTTTGCCTACAGCATTCATTGATTTAAAAGTGTACTTATTTGTACTTTTATTGTCTGATGTTGATAAATTGCTACTAAATAAGATTATTTAGCATTCGCCGTTTGTTTTTTCGCAGCGGGAGAATAAATTGGTTTTTAAATTTAGTTTTTTTTATTGTTTGTGCTTACACTATTTGGAGCGGAAGATGAAAAAATATACTTTAGAGATGTTGGCATGGAAGCGATGCAGAGGATGACGCAATGCCAATTTTTTCTATTCTTATCGAAATAAGAAACAAATTAACGTCTCTTTGTGATATACGACAGGTACGTCTTTTGCTTAATACGTCTTAGAAAAAACAAGATGTTAAACATCTAGTCATCAGTGGAACTGTTAATAGTTGATAAGACAGACTCCTAATCGATGGACTGCTTATCTAAACGCTGCACTGAAGCTGTCCGAAGGTTTCGAAGAATCAATTACTGTAATGGGCAGTATGAGAGTTTTATGTATAATTTAAGTTATTTTGTGTCTTTCAGTGTATAATAAAAACTGAAATATTCTTTTACACTGTCGTTTTTTCGGAGTGCGTCGACCGTGTAACACGAGGATTAAAATCGTGTAAAAAAACGACATTTTTATGTTTGGAATTATGTTTTATGAAGAAAACTGATAGATCTATCGATAGAACACAAACGTACATTAAACACTTGTTTTATTGAAAAATCGCCACGAGCGTGTTAAGCGACTCAATTGTTTATCATTTCATGAAGGTAAACAAGGATTAATTTATCATGTTAGATACTGGATTGGTTATGAATGTTGTGGACTTTTTTTGGTTACAGCACAGTTATTAATTTTGTTTTCATATAATTAAAATATTGACATTATATTAGAATATAACAACGTTATTTTTTGAGTGACTGAAGGTTGTCAGAAAAGCAATATTAATGTGACAGTTACAAATTAAGCATCTTTTGAACGCAACATCGTTTTTATGATTCTAAGAAGCAGCTGATAGCTACTATAGTATAGCAAGAGCGATTTTAATATATTCAAATCAAGTATATTTTTTGTTCGGCTGTGTTCATAATTCAAAGGTATAGTTAATTATGTTGTGCTTATTATTTTTAATTGTGCATAAAAACTAAAAAAAATCTTTTTTATTATAACGATTGTGTTTTGGCCAATAGATATAGCCCTCAAAATTGAAATAGTTCAAGAGTAAAAATTATTATTTTATAGAAAACATTATAATGTGGTGAGTTGCGTTATGAATCTTTAAAATACACTTTTGTAAATTCTCATATTTGCAGATACGGGATTATACGTAGTTAGTTTCTATATAATAGTGGCTTAAGTGAAATGGCTGGGTCAGAATTTTAAAACCTAAAACCAATGTAAAATAAAATTTCCCTTACAAAAAGTGGTCAATTTATTTTTCTAATTTACATCATTTGGCCAAGATCTGCTCTGTCGTCTTGAAAATGAGATCCAATCAACTCATTTTCGTATTTTTTGAGGGTTACATCAATTGGTCAAAACACCGTCGATAATATATTATGTTGCTCAATAAGTACAGGAAAACACAAATCTAATGTGATGAGCGAAACCGGTTCTGATCATTATAAACAAGTGGAAGTAGTACAAAAAAAAATTGTGTTTTATTTATTAAAATATAGTGCCTTTCCACCAAAAATTGACAGTTAACACCTTAAAAGTGATTTTAAATATAATTCAAATTTCAATTGATTTCTATTTTACTATAGAGTACACACCATAAAACTTTGCACTTTAGAACCGGAGCGCAAAAGTTGCTAAATACAAGAGAAGGACTTTAGAAGGACCATAATAAATTGTTATTATAAGAATCTATCTTTTTTTGTGTACATATATGCTCTCTAACAAATTAACTACTATTTAAAAATGATTTGGCCCTAACGATCAGTTCTCGGGAATGTTTTAAATTTTTCCAATATAAAAATATTTTGCCAATTGGCAACTTTTAATAAAGCCTTGAATAAAAAAGGAAACAAAACAACAGTATCATAAAACAAATTAATACAAATAAAAAACTTTGCGTTTATTTTCCCGATTGATATTGAAATAGAATTATGTTAAAAAGTTTTAATTTGTTTAACCTTTAATCTGAATTCGTAGAATAAATACAAAAATACTTTGACCGATATTTGTAAAGAGCTTTTTATATTGCGGTATAACGGTCTTAATCCGAAACCCACTAACTCCTAAATAACACTTAAACCGTATTCCAAATACATTTTTGAATTCATGCCAGAATCGTGAATGAAAAGCGATATGGTATTGGTACGTCCAATCGCAAGCGTGTAATATTCATGCCGCCAATTTCGCAAAACCCAAGTGGGAGTACGAAATACGGGAAAGGTTGTGTTATAATATAACAGGTTTTTGGTTTTTTTTATTGCCGCTTTGCGGATTGGTCTGTGTGGGGTGGCGGTTTTATGAGACGTAGGGGTGGGTGGCGCGGTTTGAATCTGTGATTTAAGAGCAGGTGACATATCGTACAAATGGTTTTTGAAAGGGTAATGATTTTTTAAAAAGAAGAAATATATTTCACAGCATAGAATATTTTTTTGCGTCATGAAATACATAATTAAAACTTGTGCATATTTTTTTCTGAAATAAAACACAATTTGTTTTGTACTACTTCCACATTTTTATGATTCGGTTTCTTTCATCGCGAGCGTTATCAACTGATGAAATATAAATCTTAACGAGGACTTATATACACGAAATTAAGTATTAATAATTACAAGGTAAATCAAACAATTGGTTCAAGAATGATGACAAAAATTTACAGATAACAAAATTAAATAGTCTACAATTAAAATGTTAATAAGCTCTTACAAATCTATAACTACTAATCTCAAATCTCTATAAAAATGTGGAAGTAATAGAACAAGACTAATTGTGTTTTATTTTGAAAATATAATAATGCCTTTCCATCGAGGATTGACAGACCGTAAGAGTGAAAGTTATAATTATAACTACATGAGTACTTTATGGATTTTTTTCTAATTGTAAGAATTCGAGAACAATAATTTTGAATATAGATAATAGCTATCCGATTCATATTGTTACTAATAAGTTCTACACCTTTGTTAAACTCAAATTATATAATAGAAAAAAAATATTTATCGCAGATACTGATTGTTTCATCTAAAAATGGATACTATCTGAGTGAAACCGATGCAGCAGTATTGAAATGCTTTTTTTTGAATACGCTGTTCATATAAACTCTATCTTTCCAAGTGTTTTTCAAGATGTTTCGGCATCTTCAGTGAAGTCAGTTGCGATTTCATTCGTGCGCTCGAATTCATAAATATGCCGAAAGACCCCGGAAAATTCCGGAAAAAAGAATCCCGAGTCGTTAGTGACGAAATATATGGAAATGTACAAAGTTTCAACAATCGAAATTTAATAAAACAATTACAAACTATAGCTGCAATTAAATAATGTTCTTTAAAAAATCAACTGTATTTATTCTTTCAGTTTAAGAATTATCATTGGAAATAAATTATAATAATAAATAATCTAAAAGTTTTTTTTAGTGCGTTAAGCATTTATCTAGATAAATTTATAATATTTTTAGTAGGCGAGACCCTCATATTTCTCAAACGAAATAGATCATTTTTTTAAACTTTATTACTAGTGAGTTATAATTTTTTTCAATTCATCTATGAATTTGTATAGCATGGATCAATATTATTTTATTTGATCTGAAACAAATGATTTGATGATGAAAGTTTTGTTTAATATTAACCATAAAATGTTCGGATGATTAATGCACTGCCTAGAGAGCTGGATATTTTCAACACTAAACTATGGGTATTGTTCACTAAATATTTTTTCCTTTTAAATTAATAATGTCTTTTTTTTTATTATTTAGTAATTCAAAAAAAATGTTTTTATTTTCATTATTGTTTTTATTAGTAGTACTGTTTTTAATAATTATTATTATTGTTGTTACTGTTATTATGTTTGTGGAATGCATGGCGCATTGGCGTCAGCTGTAATGCCATGCATTTCAATTTTTTTAAATTTACAATAAATAAATAAATAAATAAATAAAAAACCCCCCATATGTATTTTTTAACCATGTTTACTTCCAATGTGGAAGATATTGACTCGTAATCTAGACATCTCAACAGAAATATTTCTACGAGAACTGTTTGTTTCTCAGTTCTTCAGCCTGTCTTTTTCGAAGAGAGTAGAAATAGAGTAAGAAAAGCACTAGTGGTTAGCAAATCAATCTTGCTTCGGCCCGTTTTTCTAGATAGGATAGGTAAGGTGGAATTTTTAGACATTGCATACATCCATGTTTTGTTCTGCTATGCCATGTACTGGTATTCGATTCAGTCAGCACCATGACCGAAACCAATGTCGTCAACCACTGCACTGACCCAGCAAAATGTACATACGTCAAATAATCAAATACCCAAAAAAATGTGATTTTTAAAATCAAAAAAGAGCTCAACCTCAATTAGAAAATAAAAAAAGTGTTGTGTCATAACTGGTTATATTTAAACATGCAGCATGAAATACCTATTAGGATTTTAAAATAAATGATTTAATTTTATATAAGCAAGCAAAACTACATATTTTTTCTGTAATATAAAATAACCAAATACACCACCGTAATAATACCAGAGGGTTGAACAATTGATCATATAATACTGAAAGAGAATGTGTAAAGAGGCCAGGAGAAAGCTTGATATTATCGGGTAAGGACTGTAAGGTCATGTATAGAGCCTCCATGGGGGGGCAGTAAAGCTTAGTTGTGGCTACAAGGTAGATAAAATGCTTAGAAATAACATACTTACTCATTGCCATAGGGCTTTCGACCACGGAAACTGCGAGAGGGAATTCATTTTATTGGTGAATGATGTACGAATTCCAAAACTTTAGCCGCTACATTATGTTTGCCTACTGTATATGTTTTCTGTCTAGCATGTATTGAAATTTACATTTACACAAATATTGGCTTATCGTCCGGCAATAATAATTGGGTTTTGACTGGAGCTGCAAAAAACCATAATTTCTCAAACTTTCTCTTGTGTTTTGCGTACAATATCGATGACCGTTTTATTGTCATATCCTTTTCAAATTCAATTACAATAACCTTTTGTGAATATAAATTGGTATGATTGCGCACACACTAAACATGATACAACATATAATATGGTGGACTTGAATGGTCAATTTGGGTAAATTTGGGCCAGTTCTGAGAGTTTTATATATGTTTATGGCTCGCCATTGCATCTATGTGTTGTATTGTTCTACATAAAAATAAAATAATGATGAAGTGTAATGAAAATAAATATATTTATTGTTATAATTGATATTTAAATATAGATAAAGAAATGTGTGTACATTTTCATTCAAATCGAGTAACTTTGGCCCACTATACAAATAATCACTGTAATTACTATAAATTCAGTGATATTAAAGTCTTAGAAAATTTTCTTTATGCTTTCATATATTATGAACGTAATTGAGATGGGAAAAAATATACAGCATTTGGTTTACAGATTAGTAATACAAATTGAAAATATGGCTAATCCAATTTATTTAAAGAAAAGTTTTTACATACTGTTTTATCATTCCAAGCTGACAGCTTACAAATTCAATAATATGACAAATTATGTTGAATATTAATTCATATTTTTACCATCAGAGACTACTCAATACCTTTGCGTAACTAAAAAATATTCATATGGCATTAGTATTATCATGGTATTATTACAGCAAAATGTAAAACCATTTTCCATGTAGTGGACCAATCTTAGACCGATGGGCAAACTTACCCAAATCGATGATACCGATTTGTGGCCCGTTTTATCATCAGCTACTTTACAGCCCGGAGTGGGTTTTGGTTACCTCTTACAGCTGTCTCCACTTCTCGTGGCAAAGCGACCATTCTCTATTTCAGTTTCCCACGCAAATCATAATCATTCAATGACTCTTCAGCTTGATCGTTTTGTGCTATACTACTATTTCTAGTAAGAAGGCGGTAATTGAAAGTTTCAAAGTTTCGAGAAGAAATATAATATATGTTTTTTCAAGTGCTATGGTATGTACAAACAAAAAACTTATTTTTTGTGATTTAAACGAAAAAGTAAAAACACAATTTATATCTAAAACAATTTAATATACCAATCAAATAATATAACAGATACTACCTTTACGTTAATAATTATTGAAAAATTATTATTGAAGATATGCAAATTTTTATTAACGATTTTAGTTATTTTTTTATTATACTGCATCTTGGATTTACAGATTTGACTTGGATACAAAATTATCTTTTAAACGGTATTCATAACTTAATTTGTATTTTTTGAAAATTTTACTGCATTTTTCTTAATAGGGGTGGTATAGTAAATCTACTTGTAATGTAAAATATAAATAGTAAAAATATTGACGATGTTATTAAAAAATAAAGCGATCCTCAAAAATGAAGAAAAGAGTATTCATACCTTTTCAGATAAGGTAAAATAAGAAGACATTATGATAAGAACACTGATTATTACACAATCGCTTTTTACCCCATATAAAAAAATAACTGATTGGCTAAATGATAGATCTAGGAAAGGTCTAGTGGTTAGTTAATCACTCTCACTGCGTCTTTTTAAAACAAAAGGATCAGATGGGTGAGATGGATTTTAGACAATTTCAATGTATGAAACTGTTAGTTCTAGGATTCAAACCCTTTCCTCTCTATCCAACGACGTTTAGCAGACGGCTACGTACACAGCTAACTCCATCGTATTAAGATTAAATAAATTGTGCATATAGTTCTGCAAAAAAGCCGAGGATTTTGGAATGGCGTGACAAAAATATATATAAAAACATTTGTCTCACCGAAATTCGTACATAAAAACAGGAACGTTTCTGTTAATATTTTGTGTCGGCTTCAATTATACATTGATGTCACAGATGATCCAATATTATAAAACTTCTTACTCCAATCTATATCATCGAATTAATAACTCATCGTAACTTAAAATTTGTTGATACAATGTTGGCATGCGTAAACAAAAGCCAGGCTCTTAAAATAAATGCTAAAAACGGTATACAGTTATCATTAATATTATAATTTTTTATTCCCATATAACTTTTTTCCCGGCTTCGCATCACTAAACGCATAGCTCTGATGATGACACAGTGTTTAAATATACAATCAATATAGCGAAGTGTAATCCATCTAGAATAAAATGCTATTTTAAAAACAATAATTAGTTTAAATCATTTAAAAAAAGTGTAGAAGAAAAACAAGAAATAAAATCCCATATAAATTATTTATTGGATGCTTATGGCTCAAGTAATAATATATTTTAAGCCTGAGTAGGGTTGAAACATTGATTAATCATAATCGACTAATTGGCGTTCAACGAATACATATATGATTACATAAAGGCAACCATAGTAACCCTTAATTCATTTTCATAATAATTATAACCGGGTTAGTCGTTAAAACACACGCTTAGATAATTCTCCATTGAGGGGGAATCAAACGTAACGCTTGCAATAAAGCGGGCAATTAACGCTAAGTACGCACGTAATTTTTGCATCAATTACGTGTTTTAATACGATAGAACATTTTATAACTAGAAGAAATATGGCATAAAAACTTATAGATATTTATTATAAACATGAAATTAGTTTTCTCACATCCCAAAATCCCCTCAATACGATTGATGAGAACGATACGCAGAGAGACAGTGTGTTAAAAATCGCTCAACACTTCCGTAGGTGCTGAAATTGTGTGTGTGTCTGCTACGTTACAGATAGACACACATTGATGACGTTTTGACCAATTGATGTGACACTCAAAAAATACGAAAACGAGTTAATGATTGGGTCTCATTTTAAAGACGGCAGAGCAGGATTTTAGGATCAAAAATTATGACCCGTACAGTTAATTTAAGCCACTATTATATCGACACTCTCTACGTATAATGCCGTTTCTGCAAACATGACAATTTACAGGAGTGCATTTCAAAGATTCATAATGCAACTCACCATATAATTTTTTCGATAAAAACAGTTTTTACTCTCTCTCCTGAACAATTTCAATTTTGAAGGTTATATCAATTGGCCAAAACACCGTCGATATATATTATATTGTCTTTTTCTGGAAGATGACACAAACTGAAAAATAGAATTTTTTCAAATGTTTGAAATGTTACACCTTTTTCATTTAGTTTGTGCAAAATTGTTTTTAAGTAAAAGTGTAATTTATTAGAATAAGTTAGCTCTTCCATACGGTAGGGCTCGAAATAAGTAACATTTTGGTATAAACAACTTAATATATCATTTTTCGATTAAATGTTTTCTTCCAGAACAGCGACAATATCCACTCCCAGTATGGAGCATATGGAGTAGTAGTGGTGCGAAATCACAGATAATATTTTACAAAAAATGGTTGTAAGAATGGAGTTAAGAGGAGATTAGGAATTAGATTGTTCTTTTCTTTGTAACCCAAATAGCGACGCTATTATATATTATAGCATACGGATCATTTTAACACTATAACATCTGAACGAGAATTGGTTTCCGTCACTCAAGCTCTTTTTTTATAAATGTATTGACTATTGATATAAAGATAGGATTTAATTAGACATAAATGACATTCCTGTTGTCAAATAGTTATCGCTATTGCACGTTTGTTTTGTTTGGTTGCGGTGTTCTCGGGTTCTAATCTTCGAGTTGTGTTGGCATGGTATTTATGATGCCATACCACCTTTTAATTTCTAAAAACAGTGTGTAGCGAGAGTGGTTAGCTTCATAGCTCCAAACTTCTTTATTAACCGTCTCCAAGATTGAATTGGGCTACTGAATAACAACAACTTTTTCAGATGATAATGATAGGGTTGAGCAAAACCGGTATGATAATTACAAACTTCTAGAATTAGTACAAAAACATTGTGTTTCATTTTTAAAATATGATGCCTTTCCATCAAGAGTTGACGGTCTAAACCTTCAAAGTTACAACCACTTCTCTTCGGATGCAACATCGCGAGTCCATTTGCTTCATTTTGGCAGCAGAGGCGGTTGAAAGAACATGATTAAAAGATTTAATATCAATACGTATCAATCTTAATAGGGGACACAGTTAAAAGGAAATTAATACATGATTAAATAATACTATGATTCATACTTATTAAATATCAATTATAACATACAAAAACTGACATTTCCTTATGTCATAAATCGTGGCAATTTATTTTGTTGTTCATGATTGCGAGTCAAAAGTTTTTGTTATAAATTGTCGACATTTTCTTTTAGTTTTCGCATTTTTCACACGGTGAGTCTGTACTCAGATCATAAAACACCGTGCAGTCACTGGTGTCGAGGTAATAAAAGGATATGAAAATATAAGGGGAACAAATAAGGTAACCAAATATAGAGGTCCCGTTTTTATGAAGTAACATAAATTATCATATTTTATATTTCCGAAAACTGTCAGTCTTTCGAAGTATATTTTCGGAGATTGCCATATTCTCGGTACTATCAATACCAGTAATTATAAATCTGATTTTAGCGACAGTGTAGTGAAATGATACGTATAAGCTGGGCGAATGCGTGGCCGCGCGGTAGTTTTAGAACCCCCGTGCATTCATCTTGAGTTGGCGGGCACTATATTGTAAACTATTCAAATTTAACTTTTGAATGAATACACATGTTCATTTTTTTCCAATAAATGTTTTATGGATAATAAACGCGTGGTTAAAAGAACGGTCCCATGCAGCTCTGCACTGAGCCAAGACTATGAAGCGTAAAATCGTTTCTTTTATTGATCGTTAATGCGTTATGGAAGGCGGTCGTGAAACTGCGGCTGCATACACATAACGGGTGGAGGTGAGGTAGCCAACTTGTATAACAATATTAAAAAATAATATGCTAATAAAACATGTTTTTTTTAAATGTTTATTGTATAATTAATAGTGCCTATAATTTTAAAATATTTGGAAACACAAAAAAATATTACAAATATTAAAATTAAAATTATACCGCGCATTTGTTGGTTCAGCCTGCTCAACGTATCGGCCTCTCGTATCGTAAGAAACATTGGTGTAGTGTCTTGGATGTCCAACTTAGGCCGCTATAGAATAATAAATACAGTACATAAATTAATTTACTTAAATTTCACATCAGAGAAAAGTCACAGAGCTTAAATGAAATTGAAAAAATCTTCTTCCCTCTCACTTCTGTCAGGAAAAACAAGCGTCTAATTTTAAATTTCAGCTGGAGGTCGCATCTTACACTTATTATAAATAGTCAAGGATTATGTAAAAAATGAATCTTAAGTGCAGTGTTGTCTGAGTAAACAATTAGTCTTTGAATTTATATTTTGTTGCATTGAAAATATCTGTAGAAAATGTCTGTTTTAACAAAGAAAAAATGAATATTTAAAATTTGGATTGCAATACCGGACGTATCTAAATATGAGCTTCGTTTGACGTTTACATACATCGCTAAAACAAACACGACCTGTCGGATACCTGTATACTGTCACCATGTCACATACGAATGGTTAAATTGTATTAACAGAATTTTCCTATCAATTTTTCAAATTGATATTTTCTTCAGTCGTTTTCTGGTAGTCATGTGGGTCTGGGCTTATGTTCAAGTAAGGTCAATATAAAATTTAAATCTTTTCAAGTGGTATTTATTCTATATTACGTATTATTATTTACAATGTTTTTTCTCCTCGAGTTAAATCTTTTGAGTTTTTCTAATATGATATTTAGGAATTGATGTTGGTTCCTGGTGTGTATGTTGACGATGGAGGATGATAACGGATGAATAGGTGGTTCTTGATCGGAGGTTCGCTTCAGACTAATTAGTCTTCCTCTATATTGTTGTCTCGCTGTGTCGCGTCTACTGATATTCGTATATGACAGTTCTCACGGTCACAGAAGGTCTCTGATTACAATTACCTCACGTTTAGCGACTGTCTTTGTGTGGAATATCACATTTCACAATACAGCGCGTCGTGTATTCCCACAGATATAATAATTTAAAAATGTTTTGCGTATTGGCTGTTATCTGCGGTTTCGGATTGTTTTTTTGTATCGTTTTAAAAACATGTGCCATTTTTACAACATCATATATTAATTTCGTACCGTGACTTTGCTCAGATTGCATGGTCGGTTTCGTTGAAGGAATTGCCTGCGAATATGAAGTGTGGCCGGTCGACAGAGGTCGTTGTAGTATGGAAGGTGTAATTCGAAGGAGTCATAAAATTTCTCGGCAAACTTACACTGCTTTATGCCAGGACTTTGCGTCAACCGGGCGAGATGTGATATATTGGATTTTTTCAATTTGGAAAATTTACTGCCTCACTTTCCGGCGAGACGTTTGATTAACTATTTTTTCAAAAAACACCCTAATAAACTTTTATGCGAAGGATTATGCTGTTGATACTGTGTGCCGTAATCAGTTTAATATATTGTTTTCATTTAGACGACGCGTAATTGGACCCAGGGTTTTATTCGAAGTGCTTACATGATATCGCCAATCAACAGTGATCGATCAAATTTAGATATAGATTTATAAATTGTTTGAAGGGTTTACTTTAACGCTACCTACAATAACCTATCAATGGTGCTTAGACCAATTGATGTAACCGTCAAAATTGAAATTGTTCAGGAGATAGTAAAAACTGTTTTTATCGAAAACATTACATGGTGAGTTGCGTCATGAATCTTTTAAATACACTCGTGTAAATTCTCATGTTTGCAGATACGGGATTATACAAAGGGAGTGTTGATATAATAGTAGCCTAAATCAAGTGGGTAGATCAGAATTTTTAAACCTAAAACCAACGTAAAATGATGTTTCCTTTCCAAAAATGGTCAATTTATTTTTCTAATTTACATTATTTGGCCGAGACATACTCTGTCGTATTTTTTGAAGGTTACATCAATTGGCCAAAACACGATCAAATTATAAATTATTAGCTATAACAATAGTATTAGAAAATAACGTTTTTTGCCAAATTGAATGCAAAAGAACCATTTTTTACTATGTATACAGACTTTTTTACTTCCCAGTTTCTCAACCTCTTTTTTTGAAGATAGTAAGGATAGAAGGATAGGACTAAGGCAACAGTGGACTAGTGGTAAACTAATCGTTCTCGCTACTCTCTGTTTTTATGATGGGATGAATAGGAGAGAATTCTAGATGTCATAAACATGCCTACAAACTTTTGAGTTTTTACTTGCTTATAATAGAAGATAATTTTTTTTTCTAATAAGAGAAGCAATTGGAAGAAACGTTAATTATTTGTCATCGATAGAGTCCATTTTTTAAATTAAACTATTTATGTCCGGTCCAGCGTAGGACTTGAGTTGTTGAATTAATTATGATTTAAATTCGTTATAGAGTAAATGAATTAACGTAGAAGCAAATAAACCTATAATTAAATTTTCGAGTGTTTATTTAAAATAATTAATACGGTAGTCTTCAAGAATACTAATGTAATTATGATGCGGTTGCTATATTATAATACTGTTTGGAGTTCTTGGTTATGTGCTATATGAAAATACCGCCTGATAAAGGGCGAATGCTCTGTCAACTACATACGTAAGAGAGAGGGTAGCATTTTGCTTTATGTTTCAGAGATGAGTACAACAAGGGCTGGTAACTCGACAGTATTAAGTGGTAAACAAACACCGTTTGATTCGAGAATAACTTGGATTGAGGGTTTGAAAATTTTCCAACCACTTTTCTCTTTATCACAGATGAGCTAAATGAAGAAATTGGCAATATTTGGTATGATGACCAATTCGTATTTTCAGAAAAATGGTTTCATAAATCTGAAATTGTCATTTTTAAAAGATCATGGGATTTATCAAATGTGATAATCGGAAAACACAATATGACAACTAAGGTGGAATACCGAAGAGGACACGAGTGAAGAAAAAATAAAAAGGATCATCATTCTGTTGCCACCCGTTGAACTGGAAACATCTCTTTTGAACTGAATAATCGTCATCATCATCACCGTCATTCTGTTCATAAAATTCACGTAGGACCAATGACATTTTATTTATGTCAACATTTGAATATTCCTTTTCCCATTATTTCAATATAATTTATTTAGAAATGTCTGATTTTTTGTAATGCGTTTTTATATAAATAAACAAAAAATACCAGATTTCAAATATAAGAACAAAAAAAGTTTAATCTACTTATGTATTTAAAATTTTAAACTCATAAAGCGTTTGAAATGTTCTTTGTAATTCTGAATTTAATTCATTAATAAATATGAGAATACGTATTACAAATAATATTAAGCTAAAATGATTCCACAATTCGTTATATTTTTTTCGATCTATCTGTGGCAAATGTTGTTGTAAATGTTTCAAATCACTAGTTTAGTGAAAGCAATTCGAGGGTGAAACTGCATGAGTGTAATATTTATTAAATATTTATATCAACTGACAACCCTTGCGAACAAGGGATGTAAATTCATATAAGATTGAGGTATGTACGTTAGACGCGGCAGAAAAGTGGCTTTATCATTCCATAAATAAGATTTTACGAGAGATAAATAATAATAAAAAAACCCTGAAAAAGAATTTACCAAGAATTTTCCAATCTTATAACAACAATATTTTCCGAATTCTCTAAAAAGCGATAAATATTTTCACAAGTGAATCTTTCCTTGTTTAGATTAAAAATACTTTGTCGTTCGCGTCGAATGCGGTGTATATTGGAGTTGAGGCCTCTTTCAACATCCACCGAGTTATTCGATATGTTATCAAATCTGGCATAGTAAAATTTTAATTTTGTTTCTCTCTTCAAGAAAGACCGATAGTACATTTTTACGTTATGAGGTCGTGCCATATTTGAACACGCATGAAGTGAGATACATATTGTTAGAAAAAATCGTCTTTACTCTATTCATACATCAATTTTTTCAAAAACTCCAATAGATTTTATAAAAACGTGAAAATTATTACGAAAGTTATTGAGCACAATATTTCCAGGGTGTTCTTACAGAAGACATTAAGTCTTAAAAACAAGTTCTGAGATAATCGCAATTGATGAACTATTTATTTTCAACGTACTCTCTCTTCCAATTACAATTTATTGTACATTATAAAGAATATTATTTTTGATATACAAATAATGTTGTTATTGTGATTCCATGCTTTTTGCCAGAATAAAAAAATAACAATACTTAATTTAATACTGTTTGTTTTCAAAACCATTATATCCTATGACTTCATGCGCTTTTTAGTACATTACAAATCGCATACATTTAGACATTAACAACATAAAATTATCAAAAACTGAATGTGTTGTGTCAGTACATATAAATAAAACGATAAAAAAACTAATTAATCAAGCTTATTTAATTCATGTGATATGCGGAACTTACGACTCATAATAGGGCACGTTAAAAGAAGTCCTCTAACCCTTTATAGGGCAAATTAGTTTTTTCGAAATCAAAATAATAAAAAAAATTTTGGAAAAAAACTGTAATTTGTGGTCGTTTATTTATTGAAAAAAATACTGTAAATCAATAAATAAATACACATTGAATAATTATATAAATAGCTTTTTCGTCAACACACAATATAACTATCAATATGATTTGCAAAATCAAATGGCCGCGAATGCGCGATGGTCGATTTATCAATCACTTCATACTAATTGCTTGCGAGTGATTGGTGCACACTTCAAGTTAGATGGTAAATAAATACACTAAAGAACTTTATCGATATCGTTTTTAGGTACATTTCTATGGCTACCGTATGAATTATAGCCCTTAAAGTAAGGGGTCGACATATCGACCGTTTTTGCGCTTTACCCTATAAAGGGCTAGTGAGATATAGCTGGAAAACAGTCAACCTCTCTCATCAGGGTGGATGAGAATAAGAGTAGAGTTAAAAAGAACTAGTAGCGAGTTAATCAACCATTTTATTTCTGGTTTTTCAGTAGCACCAAGAAATAGACTGTAAGTTAAATACAACATTCCAAAACTTTGTTCGCGCAACAAATTTGGATAAAAACACTGTAAAAATTTTTCTTTCATATTTTTGATTAATTGGAGCATTAATTAATCTAGGACAATTAAAAAAAAGCGAAAGGATTTAATCACTTTGAAGGTGTCAACTTCAATTGTTGGTGGAAAAAACAATATATATAAAAGAAAAACATAATCGGTTTTGAACCTATTTCCACATTTTTTATCAATATACACATTCACACACACACTAAAAAATGTAGAATTTATGCAAAACAAATGATGTTTTAATTTATTAAATTAAAATATGCATGTGACAAATAATCGATTAAGAAATCGATCATTATTGTTTTCGGTGTTTTTTATGTCTTGAAATATCTGTATTTCTTGATTGAAATGGCTTTTACTAGATAGAAATCCATTAAAATATTTAATTCTACAGTTAGTTAGTTGATATCTATTTCGGCTTAACGCCAACGTCAGAACTATAGTTCCAAACAATATTTGTAGAACTAAACAAATACTTTGATATTTTATCCTATTATCTGTATTTCTGTTTGATTCTGCGTGATTCACGATGTACGATCCATAAACAGAGAGTGTGTGTAAGCGTTTTGAGGGAATGTTGACAGATGGCACTACCAGTATAATAAAACAACTTTAATTATATGTGCCAATCGCGTATATTTAAAAACTATGTCTAAGTTATTATCAAATAGAAAACATATATTACAATAGCCGGCCGCCGTGGTGCAGTTGGTAGCATCACTGGCTACGGTTACAGATGTCTCGGGTTGAATTCCCGGTCAAGACAGTTTTTATAAATTGATTTTCAATCGATTTATGGATTTCTGTTTGTAGTCTGAGTGTATGTAATGTCTAACAACCCTTCTTCCACCCATCCGATCCTCACGGAGCGTAACGAGAGTGATTAATTAGCTAACCACTAATCCTGTCCTAGCCCTATCCTTCTATCCTTACTCTCTTCGAAAAAAGAGAGGTTGAGCAACTGAGTAACAAGCAGTTCTCATAGAAAAATTCTGTTAAGATACTTTCATTAGGAGACCATATGCCATTGTGAGTGGACATGGGAAAAAATAATAGTTTATTTAAAAAAAAGAAAAATTGAGCCAATTAGTAAGTGTACATTTTTAGTATGCAATGTCGATTTAAGAAAAAGTTAACTAATGAATACTTAGACGTTTCTAACAAAAGATTGCAATAAAAAAATATATTGTTTTGTGTTAAAAGATCTTTGATTTCCAGTCCTGCACTGCATATTTTCAGCATTCCATATTTTACCCCTCTATATAATATAATATTGATAAATTTCAGCCGTTGATGATAATATAAAAACCCGTTTCCGTAAAATATATATATATATGAACCATAAAAGAATTTTCCGCAAACGATATACAAAATTATCAGCTCCACTTACATAACCAGCAGAAAAGAACACTTTTCCTTAAGCATGGGTTACAACTAAGACACCCCGCGCCGGGGGAGGCTTTTGTCATAAATTGAGTCATAAAACCGGTCTTGCACCCAGCAGGTTAACTCTATAAAATCTCTATAAAAAAACCTACAAAAATATAGGAATAACCTTAGTATGTTGGTACGTCAAAAAATTTATTGAACCTTTTTTTAACCCTATATTGAATTACTTTAGTATTTACTTACTCGAATGATGTTAACTGTCAATTTTTGTTAAAATATTAATTTTTAAATATTCCAACGTTTTATTAAAAAAAATTACCGATTACGCTCTGGGAGTGAGTGGGTATTAGGGATTTTAATTCGAATATTCGAATATATTCGGCTTTTTTTTAACTATTCGATATTCGAATATTTAGCAACTAACCGTCATAATTTTTAATGAAATATTTGAGGAAATTGTCGAAAGATCACGTTACAATTTTTCCAGAATTCAAGTACAAGATGAATACAACAGGTTGTGGTTTTTTGCCTTCACCCAACTAGGGCGCTCTCAATATCTTATTATAATACTTGAGTTTGATGAATGACTCGTGGCTGAAAAAAATCCTTTAATAACCCTTGTCAGTAATTAAAGAAATACCTTTGGAGTAATCTGACGCAGCTGCGAATTTCAAATATTGAAATACAATGAAACGGTATTATAACGTGTATTAATATTGTTTATCTGGGATTTGACCGAAGTGGGAAAAGATTTAGATGTATATCTGCAATTTAAAATTTGAACTAATGCGATTTTTATTATAAACTAGTGAGTACCCGGCATGCGTTGTAATGCCACTCAAAAAAAAGAAAGGGTTTGTGCTTTAATTTTGTTTATTGAATTGCTTTTGGATTAGAGGTCTGCACGGGCCGAAATTTCATAATATTACCCGATCCGAGCCTGGTCCGAGCCCGACTCTTAATATCACACTTGTTACCCGAACCCGACCCGAAGCCCTGATTTATTTTTCTTAGCCCGAAAAAAGCCCAATTTTTTTTCAACATAGTAATTCATTTATAATTTTCAAACAATACATGTTAGTGTTTCCATATTTCCAACGATATTCATAGCATATGAGAAATAAATTATGAAAACTATTGCCTTATGGCTGACTCATGACCCGAACTTAGTAGGAAATATTTTTCTTAAATTTGAGTCCCTTACCTTTTGAATACCATTCTGAGATATCGTTGATTGTAAGTATTTTTTTAGATTTTAATTTTTTTCTTCAGAAACCTTCACGGGTGTGATCACAATAACTCACCAAAGTTTCATCAAAATCGGATGAATGGTAAAGGAATGCATATAGGACAAACAAACAAACAAATCTTTATTTATATATAGATGAGCTCGTTTACTTACAAATTTTAATGTACTATTTAATGTTTTATTTTAGTAGGTATAAATAATGTTACGTTATTAATTATTCAAATCGAATTTTTAATACTATTTTCATACATAAGATCATTCGAAAAGTTTCAGTTTTACTATTCGATATCTTAATAGTTAGTTACGATTATGTTAAAAAATACTTAATGAGTGAGTCCGTGTTTGAGTCGTCAATATTGTTGACTTCGGTTACGGTGGTCACGGCTTCGAATACCAGTACAGACGGTTTCGTGAAATGATTTATGTATGCTTGTGATGTCTAATATTATAATTCATCAATAAATATTATTATTGCTTAAGCAAAGCCAGTAATTTTGATCAATAATTTGAATATAAATTGCTCCAATCACAAACAGGGTCTACTCATAATCTACATTATATAAAAATATGCTCTTTGACAACCTAAAAACTTTTAGAAAACAAAACGTTTGTGACAGTTTCTTATTATATATAATATATAGATGCTTTAGAATAACAATCTACCAACTAAACTTTAAATTTTTTACCATACACACTGCCAATGTCTAGTATATGGACTCTTAACGCAAGTATCTCGACCGACGGTTTTCTGCGAAAAATGCTTGCTACTTAGTTGCTCAGTCTCTTTTTTTTCACTAGAATAAGGATATAAGGTGTAGGCTAGGACATGACTAATGATTAGCAAATCGTTCTCGCTATGATGCGATTTTAGAATGGGATAGGTGGGAGGGAATTTATAATATTAGTTTCCGAGCAAAAATCCATAATCGACTTAAAAAATAAATGTGCGAAACTATCATCCTGTACTATGGACTCGTCAAGTTATTGAATTATTACCATACAACTTTCCGTATTAAAATTATTGAAATAATAGTTATCCAAACTCAACATTAAAAATAGTTTTTATTTTTCTGATATTTTTCGATTAACGGTCGAGTCTACACGCGCTCTTAAATACCTGAAGATATCGAAAGAGAAATTCTGGGTTTTAACAATTCAAATTTGATATTGAAGTTCGGTCAAGCACCCTCAGTCGGTATCTCAAGCTACTCAATGAACTATTTACGAACCATCAACTTTGTATTCAATTGCTTCGATATATATATATTATTATTAAATAGAGTTAGTCCACTGTTATTCTAAAGTCTAAAGCAGTGGTCGTCAACCTTTTTATAACCGCCCATTTTTGCATATTTTTTATAATAAAATTTCCTTACCATCCACAGGGGAAGCGAACCTTTTCCTGTTGATGGGCCGCATTCATTTATAAAAATAAATGCACTTTATTTTGAATGAAGAAAAACAATGAAATTTATTTACAAATTTTCAAATTTAGAATATTTTTGATACAGACAAAAGGTCGCTCTTGAGACTCTAAGAGGCCGCAGGCATTTTACTCCTATCGTAGTGATTCAATCCAGTTTAACGATGCAATTATTTCTAGAAGATGAAGGATTTGAAAAAAAAAAATTTAAATCTAAATTTTTATTTATGCCGTAGAAAAAGTAAATTATATTAACATATTAAAGAAATATTGTGAAGTGAAAAACAAGAACTTTATTATTACCATTTTTTCAAATATAATTAATAGTTTATGAGAACCTTAAGCTTAATGCTGTGAGACTAAATATTTGATGGCTGGTTCAATTTTCGTTAGGAACATACGAAGGTCTCCTTTTTGGGTGTTGTTTAAACGATTTCTTTGCTTGGTCAAGATAATATAATATAAACCGCACTGATGCATGATTCTACTAGGTAAGAAGACATTTTTCTATTTTAGATAGTTTTTGGGTTCCAGATCTATTAAAATTATTTTTACTCGCTTCACATTTCAGTTGTAGTAGTTCTTCTTTGTAAGTTACATCGACCTCGTCCAAATTTGCAGTAAAAGGATTTATCATCCAATTAAACATCTTCGCATTCAAAATATCTCTGAATCTTTTTTTCATATCAAATTTAAGTTCGTCAATGAGGCAATTAAATTTTTCAATTTCTTCAGGTATTATATCTTCTTTTAGTAACGATAATTCGAAAAATTATCAAAAGTCTACTGGTGGGCGGTACAAACAGGTTGACGACCACTGTTCTAAAGCATTCATATAATATATTGTATTTGTTGTGGGCATACATACCTTGAAGAAAATACATTACATAGTGTGTCCCTTTACTATTGCATTGGTTGCGAAGCCAAACAATGTTGAAACTAATTACCTAATGGATTGAGATACGTTTGCAGTAGGTAACATGTCAATGTTTGTTGCAAACAAAGATGTCTGAACAATGGTTCCTATATATAATAATATTAACGTAGAATGTAGTATAATGACTTACAGCGAAGTCATCGCAAGGTTTTGTTGATATCGTTAGCTTTGTGGTCTATTGGTCTACACTGAGTTCAAATCCCGACCAGATCAATATCAAATTTAGATTTTTAAATGTTCGGTGTTTATTTTTGTGATGTATTTCTACTCGAATTCGTTCTCAAATGATTTAATAATTCAAAATATCTTGCTCCTTGGGTATTATTATCTGTAGTACAGTATTTTAATATTATTCGTTCAAATATACTAAAACACAATGATATATGACAGATATCATGTGTCAAAAATTCTTTAAAGCCCATCGTATAAGAAGAATAAATATGTGGAAGTTTTTGAATGTCCACATCTTAGTATTTGAAGACCTGAATGTTGAAAATTTAAACTCAGCCATCTGATTCTAAAAATAAGGTGTAGTGAGAGCGATTAGTGTTGTTCTAGCCAAATTCACTTACCATTACTTTCTTAAATAACCAATAAATTTATCTTAATAATATTTGAAGAAAGGTTATACTATTATCAACTCGAGCGTTGTGAGTAGAGTTTCCAACCCGGTTTAAACCGAAACCGGCTAACCGGTTTACCGTGTGTTTTGAGAAAAACCGAAACCAGGGTTATTTTACGCGGTTAACCGCATTTTTTCAATATTTTAAAAATTCTTTTATCTACACTATTTTAAAAATTCCATGTGTTTCAGAGACAAAAGTTGACATATTGTTGAATAATCACCTATATCATAAAGTTGTCGAGATTATGGACAGAAATGATTTTATTCAATAAGCAAATAGGTACACGACATTATCAAAAGACAAAAAGATTCTTAAAGTATTTGTGACAAATAACGCACATGTTACACAATAGCCATTATTGTAAACGTGAGAAATCATCCGTAGAAATATTAAAGAAATCTTTGACTAGAATATAATTTGTAATATTAAAAAAGTAAGCAATTTTAACATTTATAACCTACAATACGATATTTTCATATCTTTATGTGCTAGTTATTTTATGAATATTTCCTTTTCCTTTTAAGTGACAATTTTAAAGATACATTGTTTTTATTTAACATTATACTAATATAAATTTACAAACTTCTGCAGATTTTTTTTCGAAAATAATGAAATGAGGTATTTCGGTTTAAGCCGGTTAGCCGGTTTTTTGAAAAAAAAAGCACCGAAAACCGGTTAGTATTTATCTCCGGTTAATTGGATTCCCTAGGATTGTGAGCAAACTAGCGAGCTCGTTTTCATAAAAGCATCCAATCCCGGACCTTTTTTATGGTCCCGGCATCGGTCACTTAGCGTTATTTCATATTTAAATTTCCGTCCATTGTTGCTTTAATTGGATTGAATAAACGCTTATATATATATATATTTAAATTTGGATTATTGAGATTTTGTACACTTCCATGTATTTTGTCACTAACGACCCGGGTTTCGCCTTTCGGCATCTTCAGGCATTCGCCCACACGAATGCCTGAATATGATAATCCAAATTTAAATATATATATTCCATCAAGCACCCTCAGTCGATGTCTTAAATTATAAATATATTTGTATGGACATGGGAATGGTTTTTTTTATTTATTGAGAATCAGATTTTATTTATAGATAATAAATTTGGATTATGGAGATTTTGTACACTTCCATGTATTTTGTCGCTAACGACCCGGACTTCACCTTTCGGCATCTTCAGGCATTCGAGCGCACGAATAGACTCGAACTGACAGTTACTGAACTGACAGAACTGTCAGTTCGAGTCCATTCGTGCGCTCGAATGCCTGAAGATACCGAAAGGCGAAACCCGGGTCGTTAGTCACAAAATACATGGAAGTTTACAAAATCTCAATAATTCAAATTTGATGTTGAAATTACATCAAGCACCCTCAATCGATGTCTTAGATTATAGTTTAAATTGAGTTTATGTATTAAAATATCATAACATATATGACAACTAGGGATATCACAATACACTATATATTTACTAATTATGTAGGTATTATAAAAATGTATTTTTATTGTTATTTTATCATATAATTACTTTTTAAATAATAAGTTCTTAGTGTACCGTTCTTTTTTACCGTCAATAGTTTAAAATAATCTATGAAAGTTCTTTTGAATGAGATGGAAAAGACATACTACTGATTACAATTATCTATTCCTTTGATGTATACAATTGATTAAGTATTTTCTAACCCCTTTTTGCATATCCTTAAGAATCCGATATTGAACTTGATAAAGTTAATAGCCATGTTTGATCCTTTTTCGTACTGCAGCGTGGAAAAGGGGTTAAATACAAACGTCGAAGGGTAAGACTGCGAAATACTCTTGATCCGTTTTAGTATTTGCTTGATATATTTGCAACCCCTCTGTGTAAAGAAAACTTGGACATATATTGCCACTTGAAAATATTTTACTGCCGTTTAAGGGGTATTTTTGGGATTAGAGCTTTTTTAAAAGCTCGCAGCTTATATCCGGAAACGTCGATTTAAATTTGAACGGATTAAAAGTATGAATGATTAATGCGATAATGAACGTAATTGAAAATACATGTTTATTTAAATTTAATCCTTAAATACGTCGTTAAATACCAAATATAATTGTGTCACTACTTTTCAAAAGCAGTCATATCTATGTTTTAGATATTTTTGTCAATTTCTGTCGACCTACATGCTTTTAATTTTTCTGTATTTAAAAAATGGCCGAAATACTATCAAATACCAAGTAAGTCAGTATTTATATAACCTTCCAACACTGTGACTGTGTACGCGACGAAACAAAAAAGTGGTTTTTCTCAAGTTCGTCCATTTTGGATATGGCTGCTTTTGAAAAATAGCGACACAATTAACGAGTGTATGAAAAACAAAAACGGTCTGATGATTTTAATTGAATATTTATGAATATATTTTGCCACAACTTTATTATTAATTATTAGAATTGAAAGCTTATGCAAGGGTTTTTAATCAAAAAACGTCGTTCAATAAAAAATTTGATACTTAGTTATTTGGATAACAATGGCGAAGAGTGACTACAGAGTAAGGTTATCGATAATTAACGAAGAAATAATTCTATACTTTTATAAGTATGTTATAAAAAACTAAATTCAACCTCTTCTGCAGAAAATACGATTTTACTATTTACTCCATTGAGACCTGACAGTATCATATCAAACTGAAGGCTTGTTTAAATCAGGAAAAAATTATCAAACAACATTAACAGTTTAATAAAATATCCACAAAACGTACATTAATGTTAATAGTTCACGAATATGGAAAGAAAATAAAAGCGTAACTTTTAGATTCATGTCAAATATTTTACCAAGAATAAATTGATGGAAAATATATTGACAATAATTAATACAGTGTCATTGAAGTATTGAATCGGTAATTTACTATTTTTTTTAATTTCATTATCAAGTTATTGTACTGAAACATGACTACAAATAAAAAGCTTACGGTTTTAAACGCCATTTATAAGTTTCTCACATTTTTTAATGATTTTTATTTGCTTTAGAGTTTTTAAATCGAATATTTTTAGGAAACTGATCTCTAAAATAGAAAAATAATAAAATTTGAATAACAGATTCCAGTATTGATGAATAAGCCTTCTTTAAATACGGGGTTTTCATTGATTTATTTGTTCGGTAATGTAGTCCTAGTTGACCATAATTTATAATATTTTTGTGGTCACTTTTATCTGTATTATTTTCCGGTATTTATATTTGCAATAATGGTATTTTTATCAATACAGAAAGGGAACAAATTATTTGGTGTGTACCTAATTCGAAAAAAGGTCAGTAAGAAATAATATTTTTTTTACCATATCCGCTCCTAATGTGGAACATTGGCCTCTTCGTGAAGATAGTCCAACATAAGTCTTTGTAAGAAAACTGTTTGTTACTCAGTTGATCAAACTCTTTTTTCGAAGACAGTAGGATAGTAAATAATAATAAATGGTTAGTTAATAATTATGTTTGTGCAGTAAATAATTGTAAAGTAAGTAAAAGTTTGGTAAGATTAAGTTAGGTTTAATTGAAAACCAAACTGTTTCATATAAATATCTGACCGTTAAATTTAATAACTGACCCTTTTATACAAATTACTGACCGTTTATTTAATTAACTGACCATTTATCGAATTAGTTATCTACAATTATGATTAATTAAACATTGAAATATTTATTGACCCTATAAATGCAGGTTATGTAGAAATGCAGGTATTATCGCAATTCCTAATATTGCTATTTACAACTCGCTTAAAATAATACATGACTCAGCTAATCAGCCGCTGATGATGATGATGAATATACTTTAATTAATTTCATTTGCTGCAATCTTTGTTTATTTAAAGACTTGTAAATAGTTTGTTGGCCGTAATCAAATGACATTAGCGATTGGTTACAAAATTTCATCCCGCTTTGCCGAAGCTCTCTGGCGCTCCCTAACAAATTGCCTCAAAGCGTGACGTAATTAAATTTTACAATATTTGACTCCCATCCGGCTCTGCGATTTATACGATCAGTATAGAGGCACGAATTGGTATGAAAATTTATCGTTTTAAATTATTTTCAGAAGCACATTTTTGTCTTAATTTTTTTTTACAATGATTTTACAACGTGGAAATTTGTATAAAACGATTAGATCTTCTTAGATCTCAAGTAAAATATTAAATTAGTAAATTAAATGAAATTGCTATACAGAGTTTTAGCCAATTTGTTACCATGTCTGCTCCCAAATGTGGAGAAAATGAATTCTTAATGGAGGTATCTCAACAAAAGTGTTTCCACAAGAACTGCATATTACTCAGTTACGCAACCTCTGTTTTAAAAAGATAGTAGGAATAGGAGGACAGGATTAGTGGTTAGTTGATCGCTTTTAAGATTGAATTCCCACTAAGAGGGGTATTTAACCGATAGGAGTAATATTAGTGACCCGTTTTCAACTCCAATGTAAAAAATATGAATTGAAATTATATAAAATGTAAAGGTTTTTCAAAAATGTATGTTGAAGGTTTTTTCCTAGAACTTTGTCTCTCTGTATAAAATTTAAATTGAGCTTGGATTAATCAATTTTTCGTAAAATAAATATCGTCCAGTTCATTATTCAGACATCTCCAAATAACCCATATTGAGATAATGGGAAAAGCAATATTCAAATGGTCACCATAAATCAAATATCATTAATTTGTATTAAAATTTTATACATTTTACAAAAAAGTGTTTAACAATTAAGTACTTAACAAATATAATCAGTAGAACGATATTTAGAAATATCCTTTTACTGACCTAGAAATATCAACATTTTTTTTACATTTTTAAAGTGTTGTCTGCTTTAGCATTTTTGAGCAATCTGATTACTGAATCAGATAGAGGGTACAATTTTACATACAATTGCAGATTTAACTCAAATTATTTTTTTTAGAATTTGTCTAATCGATATGCTCCATGTTGGGAGTGGACATGGCGGTTTTTTTTTAATTATAAGAACAGGTCCTCGATATTTCCCGTATTGCCCGTAAAGCTTGTAAGTAAAGTTGTGTAATTTTCGTATCAGTCTTTTAATTATCTACTGTTTTGTTTTATTATTATACGTCCGTACGGTCCACATCATAATCGAACGTGGCGTGTCATAAATATGTCTTCAAATTGAATTATTAAAATGAATTCCTAAGCTTTAAGGCAGCATAAAACTTTTATTCATACCTCAATACATTATTATAATGTAATAAATCCGTAACTTTTTCATCAATCGTGAGCTTTAGTTCGGCGTAAGCTTCGCGGAGGTTGCAAGCCACATAAAAGCTTTTACAGCGCATCACGCAGCCTTCGACCAATTCAATTCACGGAGAGGGAGAGGCGGGTAGAAACCACCCCTTTGCGGTTCGAACAGAACTGTGTGACATAGGGTTGCGCCCAAGGTGTCAGTAAAAAATCCTTGTCGTACAAAGCCCAAACATTAGAATGATTTACATAACCGACGTTTTAATGTTAAAAGGTTGTCAGACTATGAGAATTAGTGAGTATTTAAATTTTAACTCGAATAATTAAAGCTTTAATTAATTGAATTACCACTGAGAAACCATACAATTGTATCTTTATATTCGTTCTGTCATTATACACGCTTTTATTTTATTATAATTTAAAACTGTCAAAATATATTTCAATTTATGTACCAAAGTATCTGGTATTACTCACTACCAAAGCACGGGAAATAGCCACCTGCAGCTGATCGTAGAGACAATATAATAATCACTTTTCCGGTCCGTGCTGTATAAGTCGGTTTTATATCCAAATTTTATATGCAGACATGACCAGTAAGACGTTTATGAATTTCGAAAACACAGTCGTGTTTTCTGTGGCCCGTCCTCAGACAGACCCAATAAAGCAAGCTAACTTGATTGCAACCGTGGCTTATGTCATAACATTTGGGAAATTTCGATCTCAATATTCTCGATACCTCACTAGATTCATTAACTACGTATTAAAATACAATGGCTTTTCAGTATACGTATTATAAAAGATCAACTTTAATATTTAAAAATTAAAACTGAGAACATTGTTACTATAATGGTTTTGTAACTAATTTTGACATAATCAGTGAAGTAATAAAGTGATCGATTTTAATTGTACGTAAAGAATCTACTTGATTTAAGTAGCTGCGTTAGTTACATTTTGCTACATTATCCATCACTTTTTAGGTGTTAACTGTCAATTTTTTTGTGGAAAGGCGTATCACAAAACATGTGGAAGTAGTACAAATGAATTGTGTTTTATTTTTTAAAATGCATTATACTTATTATATCTTTTCAAGCACTCCAGTGCATGATTTAAAATCAATCACGTGCAGTTTTGATTTGGCTATGAATGTTTAGGAATATGTGCTTCCGGTGTTGAATCTTGGCGTGATTAAACCGTAGGACGTGTTATGATGATGGTGATGTTGGTACATCAGTCCGGAATATATGTTACAGGTCGGAGAGTGGCGACAGACTGATAATCCTTTTTCTATATTCTTCACTCGTTGTATTGCTTTTCCAAATATCTCATTTGATGATTCTCACGCTTGCAGACGGTCTCTTTTTACAATCTCGTGTTTACTTATATTTGCTGTTGTGTGAAATGATGACTTGATATAAGTGTCATTTTATGGAAGAGTAGTCGAATATTTTAGTGTTTGATAATGTTGCGCAATTCAACCGTGAAACATCAGTTGCATAACACAACTGGAAGTGGTAAGAAAGAATCTTTTCTTTCAAGTTGGATACTAAAGTAATGTTGTACAATTACAGCCCTCTTAAGTAGAGGAACACGTGTAGAAACAGTTATATTTATCAGATATAAAGTAATACTATAGAGCATTTCTTTTTATTTTTGTCGTTATAGTATATTGTCACAAAAGAACATCATCAATAATTGATTCTGTGGCATTGCCATACTTTTATATCCAAGTGTTCTATAAAAAGCTTCATTTTCGTCATTCTCTCTCATTCCCCTCGCGTTTGTATTGTTTCTTCTTTATTTTTATTGTCGCCAAATAATAGGTTAGGGGTGGTAATAATCTGGGGGATGGGGGAATGAGACAAATGAAATATAAGCCAATACAGTTATACGGAGCCTATCGGGTTTTCAGTTAGGAGAAATGAGTCAATTGCCATAAAAATATCTTCATTTTTCGCTAAAAACGGCAAAAAAATTTACTCAGGGGCATTAGTGAACGACGGAAAAGATTTTTTCGAGAAATTGCGGAAATAATGAATGAGTAACTTTTATGGATTTGTGAAAGATATATCTTGAGAATTCTTTCCAAATAGGAAATTAAATTGTATACCATAAGACTGTATTTTCTACAAGCATTATTAAAAATCAATAATAAACAATTATTGTTATTTAAGGAAACATTCTGTTTTCTGTTTGTCGTTATTTTATATTTTAGAGAATATAATTTTGATAAGAGAAACTTCGATGCTAAATTAAAGTTCTTTTATTACTCGATAACGTGAATGGAACTTAATAACTTGAACTTATAATTCCTGTTAAAGACATATGTTATTTATTTACCACAAAATACCCCTGAAGATTTGAATAATTAAACATGATTCATTTTAATACTAAGTCACTTTAAAGGTGTTAACTGCGAACTCTTGATGACAAGGTATTATATTTCAAAAATAAAACACAATTAGTTTTGCACAACTTCTACAATTTTTACAATGAGTGAATCCAGTACCAAAAATTTGGGTTAGTATGCCTATCAGTCTAATATTGACCCACTTCATAGAAAAAGGTTTGACATTATAATACCATGATAATACTAATTCCGAATAAATATTTTTAGTTAAGCAAAGGTATTGAGTAGCCCCTGGTGGTAAAAATATGAATAAATTAAAAATTGGTTTTATTGTTCAATTTGTAAGCTGTCAGCTTTGAATGATAAAACACAATTTAAAAACTTTTTTTGAAATAACTTGGATTAGCCATATTTTCAATTTGTATTAGGTTCTAATCTGTAAAACAAATGCTGTATATTTTTTCCCATCTCAATTATGTACAGAATATATGAAAGCATAAAAAAAAGTGGCCACTACTTTTAAATCATTGAATTTATAGTAATTACAGTGATTATTTGTATCGTGGGCCAAAGTTACCCGATTTAGATGAAAATTTTTCCCACCTTGTTTTATCTATATTTAAATATCAATTATAGCAATAAATGTATTTATATTAATTAAATTTTATCATTATTTCATTTTCATGTAGAAAAATACCACACATAGATGCAATGGAGAAGTAAAAAAATACAAAAACCATCAGAACTGGGCCAAAGTCACCCAGATTGACCGTACTGATTATTATAAAAAAATGGAAGTAATACAAAACGAATTGTGTTTTATTTAAAAAAAATAATGATACATGTATCTGATTCCAGCAGTGCGATGATTGTTTTTGATAAACAGCTGTTTCGTTTTAATAAACATAGCTTTACATGCGATAAATACCGGAGAGTGATTTCATAAAGCCTCTCACAACATTCCCGTGTCTAACAAGAATATCACAGAAAATTCCGCAATTTGTTCGAATTTATTCAGTAGTCATATGATCAGCGCTGGATTACCGTCAATATCAGCCCATGTGCGCTTATTCCGTGAATTATTTTGTCGAGCGATAAAAAACGACTTTACAAATTTGGATCAGATGTTTCCCCTCTTGCTGGAAAATTGTAAGATGGAGGAAAAATTAATTGACCATGATATACGACTGTTAAAATGAGGTATTACTCAATTACTCCATCGCTGGCAAACAGTTATAACATTTACCCCGAAAAAAACAAAATATAATACTTTAATCACTTTCCTATACCACTTAGCTTCTGAAAGTATTTATGTGAAGTTTGCGAAGCTGGCTGTCAGTTTCCTCTCTATTTTATGCCATACGTGTACAAAAAAAGACTAAGTATTTATATTTAAAATACATTTTCTGTATGCATTCATCTGAAGACTTTGGCTGGGAAAAACTTCTAACGAATACTGATAGAGAGACGACTCTCATTGCGAGCTTTTTAAAGTGAGTTTAAAATGCTTTCTATGAGTGAAACTGATCAGGTATTTCTGATTTGATTTAGTGTTGATATGAAATAGAAAGAAGCACTTTTGAAAAAATAAAACACAACGTTTGAGAGCTGACTGCATAATCTTATATATATAACTAGTATTTTTTACTTGATAGAGAACGCTTATATTAGGTTATTAAATTAAGACGTTAGTTAACTAATGTTGAAATTTTAAAATATCACCTTCAACCCTACCTCTTTTTTTACACCCACAAAATATAGTCCACCAATTAATAATAATGTTAAAAGTTGAAACCAGCTATAATAAAAGATGACAATTTTGCCACCTGCACTCTTTTTATAACTTCGCAGAACTTCTCTATGGAGAGCATGTTGATCTGCATTTAAAAATGGCTCCTGCAGCACCACAATTTAAACATACACTAATTCTCGATGACGATTCCAGATTTACGAATTTACCAAACTCCCTTTTTAATAAATCACAAACATGAAACTCAATATTTAACACAATTATTTGCGTCCACGTTACTATCTCATCTGTCACTTGCAGAATATATTAGTATTGAGCTGTTGCTAGGAGACTATTGTTATTACTTTTTTCATCCCGCAGTAAAACGTCAAAAATATCGCGTTTTCAGTTTTAGGTTAAAGTTAAATGCTGAGAGTTGAAGGTTAAAAATTTCACTGTTGAACTAACGATTGCAACCAGAATGACGAGTGAAAATTTCACGTCACTAGTATACGCCATTTGAAAGGAGTTGTTGTGACTGACAGACATACAAATTTACAGATTTCATGTATTTTGTGCTATATAGTAGAGATAGCCTAGACCGGTCCGTAGACTTAGACGTAGACGTTTCATTATTATCACATACACATGTAGGTATGAAATTTTCTCATAAACTAAGCGTCCACGGTGTATATAAACAATACATACAGTTCCAACGTGATGCAAATACCGAAGCAAACAAACAACAACAATCAGTAGATCAGTATGGTAACTAAAAGCTACTTTAGACAGTCATCTATGATAATAAACTGGACCGGTTTCGCTCATTGCATGCATTTTCGACTGATGTTTTGAAAATGTTTGTGATGAGCTAAACCGATCCAGATCTTACATTCAATTGTCAAACTAGTACAAAAAATCGGTGTTTCATTTTTATTAATAAATTGCGTTCCCATCAAAAATTCAGCATCAGTAGCAAAGTATTATTTTTATGGTAACTAAATAAAATAAATTGAATTTGTGACGTATAGTTCTTTCCATGTGTAATTTCTTCCTGGTGTTATTTTACTACGTGTATTTTATCTGTTCAGAATATTCCCTGCTTTGATTCATACCTTTATACATAATGATGGAGTCCGGCTAAGTTTGCGCCCTAGGTAAAACGAGTAGGGGCTTGTAAATTATCCTTTGATATGTATTCACTGTCCATTGGCTGGGGTGTCGAAAACTTTCAGCGCTAAATGATGTGTTCTACACAACAGCTGGAAATAGCCTGTACTTAAGTGCTCGCTCGCCTAACACGACAATATTGATTTTATTACATATTTTCCTAGCGTTGCAAACACTGTAAAAAGTTTTTGGTACAATGAAAACCCGATAATTTTTTCCTTATCATGTTTGCTCCAAATGTGGACCATATGGACTTCTAATAGAGTTATCTCAACAGAAGTTTTCTACGAAACATAAGTGGCAAAAAAATGTAATTACTACTACCACAAAAAAGATTTTTTTAACTTGTCCGCTCCCAGTGTGGAGCATATGGCCTCCTAATGAAGGTATGACAATAGAATTTTTCTACGAGAGCTACTTGTTACACAGTTGCTCAACCTCTATTTTTCGAAGGGACATAACTAGTGGTTATCCAATCGCTCTGTTTTTAGAATCGGATGGTTGGAAAGAAATTCTAGACACCACAGACACCCAAATCTACGAAGATAAATCCATAAATCAATTTATGAAAATGGGATTTAAGTCCGAAACATCCGTAACCAAAGCCAACGGCGTTAACCAATGCACCACGTACCCGATATTACCTATTCGGAATTTAGATGTCACTTTGCTGTATTGTTTTTTGTAAAGTTACGTCTATTTAGTAAATAATTAAAATCGATTTTATGTCTGTACTTGGATTTGACACCGTAAAAACGGCGACAGAAGACAGCAACGTGACCATTCTTCTACAGGCCCGACGAGATATTTCAATTAGAAGTTCATATCGACGGTGTTTTGGCAAATACATATAACCCTCAAAATTAAAATTGTTCAAGAAAGAGTATAAACTATTTTTATCGAAAACAATATATGGTGAGTTACGTTAGGAATCATTGTAATGCACTCCTGTAAATTATCATGTTTGCAGATACGGGATTATACTTATGGAGTGTCGATAAACCAATGAAAAATGATGATTCCCCTACAAAAAATGGTAAATTTATTTTTCCAATTTACATCAATTGGACGAGACATATGTCGTCTTTAAAATGAGATCCAATCATTAACTCATTTTCGTATTTCTATGGTTACATCATTTGGCCAAAGTAACGTTGAATTATGCTCCACATTGTGTGCAAAAATATCTCATAATGCAATTCAAAAATGTCACAGCATATAATTGACTTTTTAAATCGAATAAATACTGCAGAAATTGATTGATTACTGCAATTCGAAATGAAAGTATTCTGTTGGTGCTGACATAATATTTGTATCCAGAGTTATTTGATTTTTATTAATGAAAACTGCATCATGTGCAAATTGAGTATATTTCATTTAATTTAATTCGGCGATAAAAAATGTCGTTTTTCGCAAGGATTATAATTAATTAGATATTTTACTAATGTTATAAAAAAACGTTTAAAGAAAATTGTCCGTATTATTCCAGTCGTAAAACATCTTCTTTCATATAAGATAAAGAGAGGGGTATAGAATGTCAGCTCCATGGTACAGACAGTTTCATAAATTGAGGGCGTAGTGAGAGCGATTAGCTTACCACTATTCCTGTCCTAGTCTCATTCTTCTATCGCTACTCTCTTCGAAAGAAAGGTTTAAAAAGTGATTAACAAGCAGTTCTGGCAGAAGATACTTCTGTTGAGACGCCTCCATTAAAAGGCCAGAGATTGGGGACAGACATGGTTTAAAAAGAAACAGATTTGATTGATCGATGCTTCATTTTGAATGGCAATACTTGATTTAAAATTGTAAACAAATGAAAATAATGAATGAATACGTTTTCGATTCTCCAGAAGTAGTAACACTATGGCACACGTATATGCTCGACGCGATTTATCACTTTAATCAAAAATATCTACGAGTTTTTTTGTAGTATTAAGTAGTAAAAGAAATAGAATCTGTCTATTTCATGACTCCAACTACACAGTCCTGATTAATATACTTAAATATTACTTAAGTAGTTTAAAAATACCTATTATATAATATATTACGTCAGAACTGAATGGCATAAAAGTAATCGACATCAAAGAGCTTTCAATAATATAATGTGCTATGTATTGACAATACAAATAAAATTTTCATCGCATAAATGAAATAATTTAAACAAAGCGGCTTAGAGCAGACGTGAAATATTTTGGAAGTCTTGTTTTCGCATTCGCGCAAACAATATAAATATACCGGAATGAAAAACGGAGATTCTATTATATGTACGTGAAAACAATCAACATTTGTTTACTGCCTCAGAGCTTATTTGTCGAGGCACATCCCGCCACTCTAATTGGAAGTTATTTTTCCATGGAGATTATTATGTGGTACTATTCCGGAATATGAAAATGGCCTGGTAACTGAATTTTATGAGGTAAGGATTTAGGAAAATGCTACTTATTAGGGTCACGTCTGGTTAGAGTTGAAAAAAATGTAATTATGCTAAAGTACTTTGAGTTTTATAATGGAGTTTAAAGGAACTCTTAAATACATACGGTTTTAAATCACACTATTATTAAATCCATTAAAATGTTTCATATTTTTGTAACCATGATTGCCTTCAACGTGGAATATGTAGAATCCCTATGCAGTTTATTAAAACGATGACTTCTTGTTACTTTTGTATTTTACGGAGAAAGTAAAGATCACTATCGTTGCGTTAGGTATTTAGGCTGTTGTGAATAAGAAAAAAAAAGAATTAAAATGTCAAATAAAGTGACTTATCAGAAGGAGAAATAGGATATGGAATAAGGGAAGTGGATAAGGTTTGCCGATCTCAGTACACTTTACTTTGTTCTGTAAGGAGAGATACATGTGGTAATTAAATTTTGGGCGCCAGGCGTGAAGATACACGTCGAATGAAAGACAATAATAATGAAAATACGGTTACCGTTAAAAAAACATATTTAATATAGTTGTGGGAACCGTAGATGCACAGAATTTAAATTAAAAACAAATAAAAACAGAAATTACACGACGATACAATATTTATGAACAGATGGTTACACTTAAACAAGAAAACTATTATAATATATATATATAATTACGACCTTATGGATAAAACAGCTCGACGACGAACTCGGGTGTCCGAGACCGATCTCCGGCGCGTTTTCACACGTCCTGATTGTTCCACATAGATAGATGACGATCGCCATGTTGCGACGAAATCGTAACAAGATATCGCAGATATCCATTGAACCATAATCTATAAATCGATTCTCAGTTCTAGAAAGGCAAAATGTTAAATATAAATATTATTGAATGGGGTTTATTTTAAAGGAGAAATTATTCTAGGATAAAATAGCAAAGTACTAAGTCCTACAATTTTTTTTTATTAGGTACTTCATAACTATTTCGCCTTTACGCCAGTTCTGACGATGGCGTAAAGCTGAAATAGCTATCAACTACACGATAAAAAAAATATAGAACTGAATACTTTGTTATTTTATTCTATTATCATGGAGTTCTACCAAGTAAATGCCAATTCAATCAATAATGAGAAGTTATTCTTTTAACCATACAATGAAGTCAGCTAAAAAGGTATTCAAATGATTTAATTCTACAAAATAGTCATAAAATGCAATAGTCTGCATAGCTAAATCATAAGGTTATGGGCTGAAATGCTGTAAAGGTGTATTATAAAAAATATTTTCATTTTCAATTGAAAATTTGATATTTAAGATATGGTTGTGTATGATGCTATTTATCCTCAAGTTTATCTTGAGTGAATTTATTAATTTAATGTAATTCCAAATATTTTCAATATACATTTGATTAAAAAAATATATTAATTTTAGTCATTTTATTGATAAGTAACAGTATCCAAGAAATATTATCAAATTGAGAATTTATTTCGTAGACAACATATGAATTTGTCATAAATCTGATTAGAAAAATTATAATTATTGACAGTTTGTTTCCATATAAGGTGTTAACTGTCAATTCTTGATGGAAAGTCATTATATTTGTAAAATAAAACACAATTTGTTTCGCACTACCTCTACGTTTTTTAAAATGATCATGACCGGTTTTACCCATTAGGAACATAATCAAATGATAAAATATGAATCTTAACAGGGCTATTTATATGAAAATGAGTCTTAATAATTACAAGGAATATCAAAACAATTATGTGTATATAATTAAAATTTTGAGACTTATTTACAAATCAATAAATTCTAATTTGCAATCCAAAATTAAGCCATATTAAATGTGAGAAATATATATTGAGTAAATAAAAAATATACTAATTAAAGAACTCATTTTATTTTTCTTAACCCTTCCGTATTAATGGTGTAACAATGAGTTACTTCGGCTTAAGCCTTAAAATTATCTGTGAAACAGGATTTACAAGAAATTTTAAATTTTGTTATTTGTGAATAAAACAGTTCTACATATAATTTAAAATTAAAAATGCGTTATAGTTTACGTCTTCTTTGTATAATTAATCATAATTTGAAAACCTCGTCAATTTTACAATCGAAAAATACAAAATTATGGTATAGGATAGTAACTATTAGTATAGTATAGAAACAATTCGACATACATAACGTACATTATGCAACCGTTTTATTTCAAACGGCACCAAGACACGTCTCGAGCTTGTTCTGTTATGAAGAATTTCGAGTCTTGCGTCTTTCGATAATGTGGCATAGTTTAATATTAGCAGTTAAAAAGAAAAATTTCTAGCTTGTCTCATGAACAAACGTCATACCATAGTGCATCGATCAAAGTAAAAAAAAAAAAATTTAGAACAGCGATGTTTAGTTTGCGTCATATAAATTAGAATGAGTAAAGGTGTCTTTTCAATCTATGGTGTATCGAATAAATAGGCATTTCTCCGTTATAAAACCAAACTATTTTTATAAAATAAAAATTTTGAAGAGAATGGCCGCCGTAGTAGCGTGGTTGGACCGAGGCGTAAAGCGGGCGGGGGCGTACAACGAGCGAGAAGGAGCAGGGCCGGTTGACCATTCGGCCGTAAAAATATTGCCAATGCGAGCGAATGCACATTCTTTATCCGATGGTATGCTATAACCTATAACATGCTTGTTATGGGGTGCTTACCATCAGTGAAGTACGCACGTAATGTTTGAAAACCAAATATCCTTTAGGAAAAGCGCTTGACGATTAAGAATATTCCACAGATATACTAGTAATACACAATAATTGTAAACGAAATAATATCTAAGTATGATCTATATATATAAAAATGAATGTCTGTTTGTTGGTTTGTTGGTTTGTCCGGATCTTATAGGCTCCTAAACTACTCAACCGATCGCGACGAAACTTTCAGGAAGGACTTATTGTGATCATGCCGGGAAATATTATATAAAATAAATTTTTGTTTGTCCTTTACGCGTTCCTTTACCATTCATACGATTTCGATGAAACTTTGGTGAGTTGTTATGCACACACCCGTGAAGGGTTCTGAAGAAAAAAATTGAAAATCTAAAATTGAAAAAAAGAATCAAATACGTACATACAGCGACATCTTGGAAAAACCTTCTGATTTATTCGTGTACGCACCAGACGAAAAACAAAAATATTGTGTTATAACAAGTGTGATATTGAAACTCGGGTTCGGGTCGGGCCAGACCTGAAGATGATGGGCTCAAACCGGGTAAGTCTATGAAATTTGCAGACCTCTAATTCAAAAGCAGCTCAATAAGCAGAATTAAAACACAAACCCTTTCTTTCTTTGACTGGCATTGCAACGCATGCCGGGTACTCACTAGTATATTATATAATATTTTTTCTGATGCCTTAGTGTAAATAAGATGAAGTTTATCTTTAATTGATTTTGTCAATGTCAATTACAAATAAGCCCAAACATATAACTATGATTAACGCCACTCTTCCTATCACGTCAATGACGGCCCAATTTCTTTTTCATTATTGTCTTTAATTATTATTATTATTATTATTGGAAAAAGGCGTCCAAAATTAATACTTTTTAATAGCGGTAATGCAAGATTTGCGTTTGAGCAATCTTTGTTGAAAAATGCGATTTTTCAACGCGAATTTAATTAATTTAGCAGCATTGTTTCTAATAGTCGTTTTCCTTCTTTATGCATTATAGTTATTTTAGCATATTCAACTGATTTTTCAATTTCTAAGACTTGACGCCGTTTTCCTTTCGTACACAGAATTATTTTAGCATTTTAACCGTGTTTATAATGTAATATTACACCAAATTTTATCATACTTGGGTGTATAGACTATCTTTCAACAATTATCCAAAATTATGTAATGTTTATCATGGACTAGTGATTTCGTCGTTTCAACAGAAAAATCAAAAAAATTTGTGAGAGATATAGAACAGTTAAAAAAACTTTATCAAATTAAAAAAAAATTAAAAAAGTGTTATCGGTCTAGATGTTAATAATTATGTGTTTTTCATAATGCGATAAATTTGTTTTTACGCTCTCCCGAAAAATCAACCATTCACAATTTTGAATCCCGCCGACAGTAACATGTGTTTTCTTCAGACATAGAAAATACAGGTACAAATTTGTAGAAAATATCCATCAAAAAACTTAAATTTTTATTACCAAATGGTAATAATCGCTGTTTTGTGATCAGTAAATTAACTTTTGTGATTTTTTACTGAATTCTTGAAATAAGTTTATGAATTTTTGGCTTCTTGATTTCTCACGGACCACTGGTTGGCGACCGCTGATTTAAGCAATCTAATATAGTCCCCCTATAGAATAGCAAAATCAAAGTAGTGGACTGACAGAATAATAACTGTTAAAAATAATTCACCAGTAATACATTTTTAAACGCCACTGGGAAAACATGATATCAGGTAGTATGCTGGATTTGCACTGAGAGGTGAAAATAAAGATATGTTCTTTGCGCTTCGGCTATTGGGCGAAAATCGGGTCATACCGTATCGACAGCATCATCATTTAATTCTTGTTATTGTTTTTTTTTAATTTATTTACCACATACCCCACCCACACCACTTGCGATGAGAAATGTCGTTAAGTATTCAGTAATTATTTGAAATTAATAAATGAGAAGACGGTCGGGTACTAGTCACAGAGTGTAGCTGAGAGATTCTGACACGTCATTGCGGGTGACAGAGAAACGCAATGTGGTGGCTATATGCTCCACATAGGGAACGAATGTGGAACAAGAACACGAAGAAGAAATGGGTATCTTAAATTAGTAAATAATAATAAAATTATTTTTTTCCTTCATTTTTATTATATAGATATTTTTAAGCAATGTGTATTTTTTATGTCTTTAGTCTCAGTATGTTGGAGTATGATTCTGTGTTACTTTTAAGTTTGGTTCATTTTTTTATGATTTGAAATTTAAAAGTATGTGTAAAAACAAATTTTCCAAAAAAAAATACATGAGACTGATTTAGGAGGCCAAGGTTCACCGCCGATTGTAGCTAAAAAAAATTATAAGAAGAAAAAGTCATAAGTCAAGGTAAAAATATCGTCAGCTTAAAGCGTACTGAAACATGTTCCAATAATCGAAATGAAATTTGTGTTGTCTAAAATTCCCTCCCACTCATTCGACTGGCATAGCGAGAGCGATTAGCTAACAACTAGTCCTGCCCTACCCGTATCCTTCTATCCCTACTCTCTTCGTAAAAGAGAAGTTGAGCAACTGAGTAACAAACTAGGAGTGGACATGGTAAAATAAATAAACTTTTATTATCGCGCTTTTTTTTTCTATTTAGTATTAAAAATATTAATTATATCTACTGGATTTTAATGCAGATGAACAAGCAGAAGTAACTTTTTTCTTGACGAACAATACCTGTATAAATGTTGAAAGGAAATTCAAAAAAATAGGTAAACTTTTCAAGGTTTTTTCTTTTACCCTGATAGGCTTTCTTCTTCAGCCATAAAACAAGCGTGATTTTTTTTTCCAAACCCCCAACAACCATACTAATAATAATAAGAGGAACAAACACAAAAACTTTTCGCGAAACAAAGAATTCCCAACTCGAATATTGGTTAAATTTTAAAAATTCAAAAGTAAGAAGAGTAACAAAAAATCTTTTTACACAAAATCGTAAATGTTTTATCAGACGGAATATTCACGACGCTGGATTTTTCAAAATATTAGACAGAGATTTGTTTTATGAATGAAGAATTTTCAAACTAAATTTTGTTTTTCTTTTTGTCAAAGATCGCCTCAAAGAGATTTATGCATAATATATTATTCATCATTTAACAGAGCAAAAGGATGTCGAAATATAATATTGTATACATTGGTGCTTTTATTTAAGCTCAGCTTTTATTTATTTAATTTTATGTTTATATTATTTAAATGTTAAAATTAGACCAAAGTGCCACACCAAAAAATATCCCATTGTCACTTAGACAGTAAGATAGGGAAGAGTTAATATATTACTCACACATAACTACATATATTAATAAAATTAAAAAAATGTTGTTAAACCTACATACAGAGATTGTAATTGTTTAAGATTGATATAAATATTTACACTCAGCCCTCTTTTTAAGCTATTTTTTAACGTGGTATATTTATTTTCACGTAATTATTTCTTTTTAAAGCGTTTCATCACACGAGTTAAAGCAAAATTCGAATTCGAGCAAAATTTAACAAGTCCGTCCAAAAAATTGCAAGCACATGCATTTCGCCACCGACAGTGAAAGCAGCGAGTGACTCCAATATGAAATTAATTTTAATTTTACCTGCTTTATTTTGTATGTTTATCTAGATCACTATGTATGAAATATCTCAATGTAAAACAGATTTTTGAAACTCTAACTTTATCTAATTAACGATTTAATCAGCCTATACTACTTTATTTCTTCATTCCACCAAAACTCCTGTAACTGGCGGTGTCTCCTAACCAGATGACGTATCCCTAACGGAGCGTTCAAACAAAACTTTTATTTTGAATTTGTCTACATAAATTTCCTACAAAAGAAATCTTAAAAACTTTTTTTTGTTTCATATTAAAGAAATTAAAGAATTATATGTATAACGATTTCTGGAATCAATGTGTCGGGTAAAAATATGATTGTGTGTACTGTCTGTTATCGTAACTGTCATTTTGAATACAGCCGTGTACTTAAATTTATGAAAATGTCAATAAGCAAAAGCTGGGTTATTAGTAACAAAACCTATGAAAGTGAACAAAATTCGAACAATTTAAATTTGATGAATATTATATTTCATTAGAACTAAAGCGACGAAGCCTGGTAATACATAAATCGTAACCCACAACGATTATAGCAGTAACTCGCTTTTGGTAATTTTACAGGGCAGGAAATTAAAAATTCTCAATCGCTAAAGAATAGTTTAGGATTCTTGGAAATCAATAAAATCCTTACTATGATCAATTTATCATTGTTTGAGTTGCTCTAAAACTGATATTTATTTTTTGATTTCATTTGTACAAAACCACGCAGCTATCTGATAAAGATATATCTTTAGTTTTTAAATATTGTCGCATTTGTCAGATAACTTCATTTGTTATATCATATAAATCATAAAATTTTTGATTTAATATGTGAAAGAACAATGTGTACCATTGTAAACAAAAGGCTGACCCCTTTCTTATCTTGATATATATTCACCAATCCAAGAAAGAAGGCAGTTACTATATTTTAAAGTTGTCACACGTTTCACCAACGTTTTCCCAATGTGTTTTAAGCGTGACAAGTAACACATTTTTTCCCCATGTCCGCTCCCAATGTGGAGCATATGGTCTCCTAATAGAGGTATCTTAACAGAATTTTTCTACGAGAACTGCTTGCTACTCAGTTGCTCAACCTATTTTTTTTCGAAGAGAGTAGGGATAGAAGATTGGGCTATAACAGAACTACTGTTTAGCTAATCGCTCTCGCTACTCCCTTTGAGGATGGGATGGGTGGGAGGGAGGACTCAAACTACGAACAGAACTCCATAAATCGATTGAAATACCAGCTTATGAAGACCGTCCGCATCGGGAATTGAAACCGAGACATCCGTAACCGTAACCAGCGACGCTACCAACTGCGCCACGGACGCCGACTAATAATTATACAATCAATATAAATGTATTGTGGTTTCTCTCATTCTCATATTTCGAGGAGAAATTAGGACCGTATATTAACACATTTATCAATTTAAATCTTTGATAGTATTATTTCAGCGTTTGATTTTGTATTTTTATACTATTTTAAAATCACTCCTGACTGCAAAACTTTTATAAATCTGTTATTTACAATTGGATTTGTATCCACGATCGATACTGAAAGACATACTATATGCAAAGATGAAAGATGTAAAATGAGCTTTAAAAAACAAAAAAGCTCACTCAACGTATTATGAGGAGATAAACTTTGAGTTCGCTCCACAAGAGCCTCGGCACTGCTGTTTTGCGCGACGTCGATTTTCAAAAAAAAAAAAAATAAAAAAACTTTTCGCTTCCACACAAGAGCTACGTAAGCCACTCTGCGAAAAGCTTTCGATTCATTTGTTTACACAGCGCATGTGAATTGAAAAGGAAAAACAAAATGGCGTTCAAAAGCTTTGAGCCCTCCGAGTTTTTTACCCTCTAGTTTCAAGAGAATTTTCACATCAAAACAGTAATGTTCTAATGAATATTTTATTCTAAAATTTCAGTCTCATGTTCTAGATAATGTACCCGATTTTAAGTACAGGTTGTCCTAGACGATCGAGATACGTTCCTTTTTGGTCGTTGGTCAAATTCAATACAAAATATAAAAAATTAAATTATATTGTTCGGTTTTAGCGGCGTCACTTTCATTTGTGAAAATAAAGCAGCTGCAACCAAAAATGGTGCGGATACATTTTAACACATCGTACTTGCTTTTTTCAAATCTTATATTGTAGCTGTCAAACGACAAACACAATATAATACAATCATATATACAACATATTCACTTAAAAATGCGTGAAGTAAATTTATCTCTTTCTTATCTTCTCAATTACATGTAAATTGAAGAGCGCGAGCAAGATACAAGGGAATTCAAGTACAAATTTGAAAATGCCTTTACTGATCTATCTCTCTGTATACGTTAACAGATGGCAATGATACTCCATGATGCAATAAAAATGTTTTTTTTAATTTTTGGTCGTCGTCAGCGTCCATGGTGCAGTTGGTAGCGTCGCTGGCTATCGTTACGGATGTCTCGGGTTCAATTCCCAATTCCCATTCAATTCGGTTTTCATAGATTGACCTTTCAATCTATTTATGGATTTCTGTTCGTAGTCCGAGTCCTCTCTCCCGCCCATCCCATCCTCACAGGGCGTAGCGTGAGCGATTAAGCTAACCACTAGTCCTGTCCTAGCTCTATCGTTATATCCCTACTCTCTTCAAAAAAACAGAGGTTGATCAACTGAGTAACAAGCAGTTCTCGTAGAAAAATTCTGTTAAAATACCTTCATTAGGAGACCATATGCTCGACTTTGGAGCGGATATGGAAAGAAAATGCGAACCGTTGTAAGTCAAACACTACCTGTAACATCAGTTCACAAAACACCAAACTTACAATATGCAATCAATGATAACATACTGTATAATAAATATCTTAAATGTTAATATATCTATTGTAAGTAGTCAATGGTGCCATTTTGTTGTCTCCAGCCTTAATAATATGAATAATGCTTTAAAAAAATAGTTTTCATGTGTAACGCCTCCATTTCTACGTATAATACATAATTATGAAGTGAACATGTAAATTACTGAAAATTCAATCTATGATTAAAATATTTAACTAGCTTGTATACCTATGACATAATTTAAAACGATTTCATAAACCAGTATGTGATAAAACAGGTATCCGAAACATTATTAATTTCATGTTGTTATATACGAACAATAACTGGTTTTATACACAGGCTCTTTCACGCGCAATCACGTGGTTTGTGTGCTTGAAAGCGAGAAAGAGTTTGTGTGACGTTCTCGTTTTAAAGCTCACAGGCTACTCAATCGCTCGAGTATAATGCCGGCCATTTAGGATTTTTGTATCCTACAAACCTTTTTGCTTCTTTTCGAGTCAATTCAGTTTCGCATATATCTCGCAAGTATATCATCTCAATGGTAAAAATTAGCTAAATAGATTGATTCGATCTGGTTGGAAAAAGAGGCAGTTTGCAGGACGTGTCCGAGTAAGCTGTTTATTTTTCAACTTTATAAGACTCTTTATAGTTCGGTCTCTCGTCTACAAATATGACAATGAAAAAAAATGGATGTCATTTTTATTTAATAAATTGTTGTAGGACATTATGTAACTGTTGCGATAATGGAAAAATGATGGATCCTCGAGTTTATCACAGTGCGTTAAAGTAAAAGAAAATAGATACAATACTCCAAATATATATGTCATAAAGCAGGATCTTTGTGGATCAGGTTTTAGTGCTGTATCGTAATTACAGTAAAGAATGACGTGTTGACTTCTTTTGCCTGCTTTGTTTTATACTGCCCTGTAAACACATCTAGTGCATCTGGCGGGTTTGTAAATGAATGCAAATAACATACAATTTCTTCTCATATTTACATTAAGCTATTTTTTATATTAAGTTTTCATAGAAAACATAAATAAAAATGGTAAAAATAACACGACTTGTTGTAAAAAAATACGAACTTACAAAATATTTGCCATTTTAGCTAAAAATTGCTAATGAAAAGGCTAAAAAGTACAAAATATTTTTATGTTTGAAATTATCTAAAGTAAACTTATTCGAGATCAACCAGAGGAAAAATTAATTCAAAAACACCCATGACTAAGATATCAAACTTAAATTGAAAAATCTTCATTTGATATTCCATCTGCTTGCCACGCTGAAGCCTTTTCCACTGGACCACGGAGGTCAATTTGTTTAGTTTCACACGATATAGCTATAAAATGTATCTTATAATTCTTGTGGGACTGTATACTATACTAATTTTATCTAATTTTATTCTACCAATTAAATGCCAAATCAATCAATTAAGAAATAAGTAATATGGTATGTCCATCGAAAATTTATTCTTATCAATCTGAACAGGGGTCTCCGAAATTTTCAGCCTGAGGGCCACACTGACTCATCCATTAAGTCCCAAGTGTCAAGACTTAGCTAGTTTTCACACCAACATACTGTAGTTTTGAATTACGCGCATATTTTCGTAATGAGACTAGCCGCGCGAGCGAGATATCTATGACGCAGGGCGCGGCGGTGGACTGCCGTGGGTCGGATTGGTGGTGCTCGCGGGCTGTAGTTTGGAGTAGTTTGATCTAGAGTCAGAAATAATTAACATTAAAGATTTGATTAATACAGTTGTAACTATCTAAAAGCAAGATGTGTCATTCAAATAAAGATAATATAAATATGATATTCTTCTAATCTAAAACAGATGAATAAATACGTATAATAAAGGTTAAGTATAACCTATCAAAGAAACATATTTTGTACTGTCAAGGCACAAGGAGAGCTGGGGTGGAGCTTTGGAAGGTACGGCTTCACTGGATGGGTGGGGTGTCACATCAGTGATTATTTTATGAAGTGGTAAAGTTGAGGAAAATTACGGAGATTGCCAATATCGGATGGGTGATGACAGAAGAAATCCGATCCTACATTCTTTGTTCATATATACTGTCGTCGGCTGTCTGTGCCCTACTTTAGTCATCATGACTTGCCTTTTCAGAGAGTTCACCGTTATCGCAGCGTATTCAGAATCCGTGTCGTATATCTGTCGCTGTCGTATATCTGTCAATTTCGCTGACTGCATTTTCTAGTGTATTAAAAAATAAAATATTATTTGCCAATTAGCTTATATATTTATATTGCTGACAAATAATGACAAGCATAATGTTTCACATATCTGCAGCGTCATGGTATCATTACACATTTGAAAAACTTTTTTTCAGTTATTATTTTTTTCAATTGATGTAACCCTTAAAAATACAAAAATGAGTTAATGATTGCATCTCATTTTAAAGACGACATAGCGGTCAAATGATGTAAATTATAAAAATAAATTGAATACTTTTTAAAAGGGATACATCATTTTACATTGGTTTTAGATTTAAAATTTCTGACCCGGCCATTTGATGTAAGCCACAATATGAATACTCCCTACGTATAATCCCATATCTGAAAATTTACAGGAGTGTATTTCAAAGTTTCATAACGCAATTCATCATATAATGTTTTTAATAAAAACAGTTTTTATTCTCTCCTGAAAAATTTCAATTTTGAGGGTTACATGAATTGGCCAAAACACTGTCGATATGGTTTATATGTATGTTGCTAAGCAAAAATATTGAGAAACGAAATCCAATAAATTTAATTAAATTATTGTTATTTTATTTTGAGTCAATTATCTGAATGTAAGCTACAGTTTTATTTCTCCTTTAAATAACCATATTTTGGAAGATAATCGACAGCAGTGTGTGATATTTTCTTTTCTACAAAATATCAGAACATAAAAAAGTGTCCAACATTATGTCCCGTACGAAAAAAGGTTTCACGTGATATTAGTTTTTGTTTTGGTGTTGCCCGATACAAAAATGAAATAAATTGACGAAAGTAAAGTTAGTTCATTGTTGTTGAATACTTTTTTTCCTCGTGATGGATCACGTTTATTTATGAGAAGCTTTTAGGATAATGTGAGAAGTATGTAGAAATTTAAAAAAATGGGTGAAAAAAAGCAATAAATTTTATTTTACCAATATTAATTCCACTCACATATAATACGATACAGATGTGTTTTGTGTTACCTTTTCAGTGCAAAAAAACTCATGTATCATGTCTTACTCCACTCCCCTATTTTAATTGTAAAAAGTGTGTTAGTATAAAAGCGAAACTTTAATATAGTTTGTATACGCTCAAAAAATATTTCATTTTCCTATTCAAGTATGCATAAACATTTTTTTTCGGTGGTGAATCTAATAACAAGTGCTACATATCAAAATTAAAAAAAAAACAACAAAATCTACTTGGTACGCCAGACAAAATTATTATAAATTTGAACACTTGTTAACATATAGTTTTCTACAGCATTCTTAATGATTTATTTATGACAAAAATTCTAAAAATTCTTCAAAAATATTTTAATTATTGATTAGTTCAAGACATTGATTTCCAAAATTTATTTTAAGCAATAAATTAATTTGGTGTTAATTATCTCCTCAAACATACATAATTCGAGAGTCAAGACGACAATACAAACTGTTTCAATGGTAGTGTATATCTCATAAAAACTCTCCATTTTTAGAGAGCATTTTTAGAAGAATAAAATAGTGAAATTATGAGAAGAGTTATGCCATAAAAGATTAATTTTCGATCCGTCATCTGAAAAACATAAATATGTTTTTAATATTATTATTTTTCAGTTGGAAGAAGAGGCAAGCAGGATTGAGGCTGTCAAGAGGCATCCGCAGCACGTGACCGTCCCAGTTCCAACGTCTCTCCAAGACCACTGATGCAACAGGGCGTTGTCTGGTACGTCGAGTTCCTCACAAAGTCAAACAATCTCACCTCCAGTATCTAACGCAAGCATCTATTCTCGGGTCCGGCGTCCTGGAAGACAATCAGGTTTTATCCACAAGATGTGTTCGGTGGAGTTGAGAGACTAACATGTTATGGCATGCAGCAAAGCGATTGGCTGATGACAGGGAGCGAATATGGTCTAATAAGAAGAACAATTTTACATTAGTACTGAGAGAAGTGTAATTGTTTTTTTTTAATTTTAAACATAAGAATTATTATACAGGTAATAATTATTTTCGAACACATGCAAAGTCATAGTTTTCTAGTGTATATTAACTCAGAAACATTGTTTGTTGTTTGGTTAGTAAAGTGAAGTAATAATTGTGTTTATGCGTGTGTTAAAATATTGGAAAAAGTTGATGACTCATATAAAAAATGCAATAAACCTCGTTTGAAAGAATAAAGAAACAATATTGTTTAAATAAATCATTTGAGATGCAATAAAGTCAGTGGAGGAAATGGTTTTTTTTAGTAACTTTTCATCGATTAAATTCCTCATTTTACATTCGTTTTTGGCATAAAAGATGTCTTTTTTTATAGCACTTCAGTTCTTTTTATGAGTATTAAGCTTACTACAAAGAACACTCTGGTAGTAAAAAGTCGATATAAAAAATACAATTGTGAGGGAGTTTGCCTACTCTCGAGTACTCAATAAATAAAACAGTTTTTGCAATAGATTCAAACTGTCATATAGAATGGATTTAAAATAAAATTTCACAAATATGAGCGTAAAAATAAATAAACATTCAATGATAAAATAAAATTGATATTTTTTTATTCCGCGAGATCAGGTATCTCCAACCATTTTAACCTAAAGGCCACACTGACTCCTCCATTGACTCACAAGGACCAAGACGTAACTAGCTCATTATAACAACACGCTGTAGTTATGAATACGCGCAAATTTCGGTTGGTCTCGTCGCGGCGGAGGTGACGTGACGATGTGAATTATTTGTTTTTTTTTTTGATTTGCATTGGACTTTATTTAAATTCGTTGTGTCATTTGTATTATAACTTAAAGTAAATTCAGTTGCTAAGTAAATGTAAATGTATAATTAATTTTATGTGTTAAGATTTATATATTTGTGTTATGTTAAACCACTGCATCTTGAATGGAAAATAAATAAGTTTTGAACCGGATTTGAAATGGTGTTTGTCTGAGATCAGCCCTTCCAGGACTCCAGATAACCAGCCGCTCGCCTCTCTTCAATCCGGGGTCTTCTCACATTCTACTGCCACTCGCCGAGCGTGAAACATCTCCTCTAAGCTGAATCATCCGTCTTACTGTATAATCGCGTCACACATTCAAACATAGGAAGTAAATGTGTATTTAAAAGAGTCTAACAAACGTTCAAAAACATTGATTATTTGGTTACGGGAACATCGATCTAAATATCTTATTAAATAAAATATGAAATTGATGATCCATCAAAAACTCGAGTTATATATTTGTGTAGAATTTTCTTTGTTATTCATCACATACTTGAATAAAATGTGGTACTAAGTTATTTGGTTATTAAAACAAGATTTATCTAACCCCAATTCTTTGATATATATAGAAGTAACCGCTACCGTTATATTTGACAAGTTAATTAGAACCAGATTAATGAAAAGGTTGTGTGGGCATTTATAGCTATTAATAAGACATACGCCAAAGCAAGAATAATAAACAATTACTTTACTGTATTAGGCACATGTTTTAAGATAAATCAAGAATGTTGTTCACAAAAATAATTATATGTAACTAGTGAGTATCCGGCATGCGTTGCAATGCCACTCAAAGAAAGAAAATGTTTGTGTTTGAATTCTGTTTATTTAAGTGCTTTTGGATACACAATATTTCTTTCTGTCTGGTGCGTACACGAATAAATCAAAAGGTTTTCCGAGATATTTTTCGTACGAATTTGATTCTTTATTTTAGATTTATTTGATTTTAGATATACCTGGATTTTGAGATTGATTTTTAATAATAATTAAACCTACTGTAAGTTAAAAATTAAAAAGTTGAGAGTTGGGCCCGGGCCCTTTTAATTCTGTTTATTGAAGTGTTTTTGGACACACAATATTTTTTTTTCTGTCTGGTGCGTAGGTACAGAAATAAATCAAAAGGTTTTCCGAGATGTCGCTATTTGTACAAATTTGATTCTTTATTTTAGATTTTGATCTGGATTGTGAAATTGATTTTTATGAATAAAAAGATCTACTGTAAATTAAAAATTAAAAAGTTGAGAGTCGGGCTCGGGCCGGGCCGGGCCTTATTGTACTATACCTACATCCTTCGCAAAAGTGCAAGCAATAACTTGACAAAGTTTTATCGGTATCGAATGAACGGTATATCAGTACATATGATACGAACAAACCCATATTTATTTTTATATATTAGATTACTAAGCCCTACTCTGTTGGAAAAAAAAGATAAGTTGAGTAACAAGAAGTTCTCATAGAACAACTTCTGTTGAGACACCTAGATTATGAGGCCATTGGGAGTGGACATGGCTTCAAAGAAAAACTATGTTTATTGATTTATTTATTTTAAATTACGTGCAATGTCATGAAATGTCATGAAACACAAGCTAGTGACACGCTCCCGAAGGTTTTTAAAATTTTGAGTAAATCACGAAAAACTGTTGTGAACGATATGATTGTTTTAAGTATATGCTGTCGTTTTTTTTGAGCATCTCAACCGTGTAAAACGAGGATCAAAATCGTGTAAAAAAACGACATTTGTCAGTTTGGAAAATTTTTTCAATTTCGAACAGGGGACGAAATAGGAAATTTTTTTAAACTTTACACATACGTACATTCAAAACTTATTTTGTGAAAAATCGCTAGCAGCGTGGTTAGCGACTTTAGCGACTCATATACCGTAATAGCCTGAATATAATACGATTTAAAGAAATTATCAAATATAAGATTAAAAAAGGTCAAATTTTCTTGTTAAAAATCTTAATAATCTAAACAGGAATGCTTTTAAATGATAAGAAGAAAATGACAATTTACACTCCAGATACGGCTTAAATTTATATAGAAATTATTATTACTTTTGTTGAATCCGAATATATATGAAACTCAATTTTTGTCAATTTTTGTGTTGACAAGAATTGAAAGATGGGACTAGAAGAATACTTGTAGTTAGCTTATCGCTCTATTGAATAGAAACGTGGCTGAAGATAAATGATAATATCACATAAATGTATATGGTTAGATAGGTTACGCCGAAAGCACCTCATACATTAATTACAGCTATCAGCCAAGCGCAGGATATTTAATCGCATAAGAATTTATATTAACTCACTCAAGATCAACTCGAGGAGAAGAGACATCACATACAACCATGAACAAAATCTCAAATTTGAATTTGAAAAAACTCACATTTCATATTAAACTAGCCGTAACTTGAGCACAGACCCAGTTGATAAGCTCTTACCGCTAGACCACAGAGACGTATGTTTTCGACAGATTGTAGATAAAATAATCTTTCATAAATTGCTATGTTAAAATTTTCATGTTTAAAGGCATGGATGAATGTTGTTTATATTATATTTCTCCCCCACCTTTCCAATCTTGTAAGTGGTTTGCGCAACAAAAACTATTAGTGAACTGCTAGTTGTGTCCTTACCTTATCCTTACATCTCTTCTTTTAATAAAAAACGGAGAAAATCAATAAACTAAAAAAGCACACCCCAATAATATTTTTGAATACAGTCGTATACCATTTGACACATCTCACTTATCGCAGCGAAGGGTGTCGAAGCGATCCACCATTGTCGGTTCAAATCTTCCCTTACGTCCTCCCTCACCCCATTGGCATTGTAAATCCCACGAAAATCACTTCCCACTTCCACCGCGGCTGCTGAAATTCCGGATTTTATGTGTCACTTTGCATTCCCTGCGATTCTCTAACTCAACACCTTCACAAACTTTTCCACCAAACTGTCACATAAGGCATAATGTTATGAACATAACACGCCGCACGTGCATAGAAAAAGTGCTGCTTTATTTATAAATCTAGTGTTTATGTATGTATTTGTATGAAAAATGATTTCATATGCCTTTGTGCTTATCTCCACAATTCTCAAAATGTGCAATCTAATATAATTTTCGTAATTTACATTTCGTTTGAATCAAAAATAACCTCAAGTCGAAATTGTTATTTTCCGTCATTTAATTAAAAAAAAAATATCTAGCATTACAGCTTACAGCCAATGCGCCAAATATATATTTTCCCATGTCCGCTCTCAACGTGGAGCATATTTTCTCCTAATGGAGGTATCTCAACAGAATTTTTCTATGAGAACTCTTTGTTACTCAGTCGCTCAACCAATCTTTTTTCGAAGAGACTAAGGATAGAAGGATAGAGTTAGGCGCCAAATAATATTTAATAATATGTTATGTTGAAATTGTAAAATCATTCGAGATTAACTCGATGAGAATTTTTATATGTCACTCGAGCAGAAGAGACACAACAAATACCCATGTCCAAGACCACAAATTTAAATTTTATATTCACTCTACTGGGACTTGAAACCAGACCCATCTGATCGTTAACGTAAAGCCCTTACTACTAAGCCGACAAATCTCAGCTAAAAAAATCAATTATAGAAATTTTATTTTTTTAATTATCTAAATATGTATAACAACATATCGTCGCTGCACATTCAATTTGTCCTATGTAAAGTAATTGGTGAAAATGAATTATAACTAGTTCGAGGCGTAGATTTTGTCTTCACATTCTATAATATAGCTGATTTAAAGATTATGGATAAATACAAAAAAAGGGAAATTAAATGTTCAAATGTAGTAGTTTATCATATTAAAATATTAGTTTGAAAATTTGTACCGATTTCATTATACTTTCAAACAGTTTTTTTTTGATTATATCTAAAAGTACTTTAAGTAATATAGAACAAATTAAATGTGCAATTACAACATAATGTGTAAGCATTATCAATTGTGTAAACTCACAAAATCCTTTAACTCAAAAAGTAATTATTTCTTATATGTAAAAAAACATAACATTTAAAACAATATAATTTGACGGTGTTTTGGCCAATTGATGAAACCCTCATAAAATACGAAAACGAGTTAATGATTGAATCTTATTTTAAAGACGACGGAGCTGGTTTCGGTCAAATGATGTAAATTAGAAAAATAAATTGAACGCTCTTTGGAAGGGAAACATCATTTTACATTGGTTTTAGGTTTAAAAATTCTGACCTGGCCCATTATCCATTCGTATAATCCCGTATCTGCAATCATGACAATTTACTGGAGTGCATTTCAAAGACTCATACGTAACGCAACTCACCATAATACGGTTAAACATTTTAATGAGCATGTTAGAATATTTTAACTTTACTATAGATTCACATGCAATTTTATATATTTACTTTATTGAAAATTTTATACAATCAAATTTATATGATTAACAGAAATATTAAATTTGATCAATAATAGTATTTCCAACATAAAAGGTTTTTTTGCTAGAACGATGCTAATGTGATAAATTGGGAATTCTAATTTAATATACAATAATTATTTATTGTCGTAGTTTTCTTTTGTATTTGAGTAATCACAGAGTTACTGTAGTACCAATTTTTTTGTTTTAGATTTAAAGAATGCTCCATATAAAAGTTTACATTTTCATATTGGTTTCTCATTTGAGAAGGCTGTCAATATATTTTTACGATTTAGGTAAAAACATTATTTGTTTTATTATTGTTTTTTGTACACTTCCTATTCACTAAAACAATGAATGATTTCATATAAATCGATTAAGAGTACAGGACTATTTAATATTATGTTAACTTTATTAGGAAAAATGCGACAAAAGTAATTATATTTTGTTAGAGCCACACTGATTAGTTATTAAAAAATGTCCCTAAAAACATTATGACTGATTGAGGTTTTACTAATATTTTTTCTTAAATCGTTCGCAACATAGACCCATTGACAAATAGAATCTCTTGGTAGTGATGTATAATATTTTACTGTAAAGAAACGTACTAATTATTATATAAACTTGGAAAACTGGGTATGACTAAAAGATGTTTTACCATGTCCTCTCTCAATGTTGAGCATATGGACACCTAATGGAGGTATCTTAACATCTTTTTCTATGATAACTGCTTGTTACGTAGTTGTTCAAGCTCTTTTTCAATGGGAGTAAAGATATAAGGATAAGGATAAGACAGTACTTGTGAAATGTCTGTACCGGGATTTGAGATTGAGACATCCGTAAGCGTAGCCAACGACGTTGACCATTGCACCACGGACTCGAATAATTTACCTTTTATATTTTTTTTAACTAACAGAATACATATAAATAAAGTCAGTTCACTAAAATTGTAGACAAACCATGGTATAGAGTTTTTGAGAGAGCCACCGTCATTTAATTGAAATTATTTAACTACATTAAAACGAAAGTAAAGTGTGATATTTTGAAGATAATCTGGTTTTGACGTCGCCTTATACTGACCGAATATTACACGAAATTATTCCCTCATTTTTTAAATACTGAGTATTAATGTATTATAATTTTTTCAATTGTTTTTCTCAAATATCTTTATTATGCCATGTAGACTAGCGGTAAAGAATCCGTTTATCGAGATCAATATTGTTTTGATAATTTTTAAAAATAAGTCACGTTTTATTCATCAACTGCAATCTGCAATGGAAGACCAGGAAGCGCCCTGTAACGTTAGTGGTCTTGGATAGGCATTGGAACTGGGTGAGACTCTAGACAACCATTTGAGAAACACTTAAGTATGTACAAAGTTTGTAGGTATACCAAAACCTTTTCTAATGTATCATAATTTTAAACTGTCGACGAATGATTGTTTCAAATTTATTTTGAAAAGAAGTTTCTGAATATAAAGTAGCGTCAAACTAAAATTACTACTGAATTCAAATAAAGCACTTTTCACTGATGTGACTGAGTAACTAAGAAGTATCTTCAAACTTACACCTTTACAGGGGCGTGAACTTCCGCCTGGAATATGATTTTTAAGAACTTCCCTCCGCGTTCGGGGGTTTCCGGCAGGCTTCGATTCGGCGTCCGGTTGCCGCGCGACGCATTAGGAGTCGTGATCTGGGAAACAGACGGGCGTCGACCGGCAACGGCGGCGCTAGGGTCGCGCGGATCCTTCACGAGACCGTATCCTGTGGAGGAAAACCTACTGACGAAGTTTTTCGAAGCAAAGTTTCGCACTTTGTTGGATGTGTGTAGATTTTGATCTCTGACCCAAAAACGTGAAGCAATTAATTTTTGTTGTGATTGTGTCGATACTGAAGTGAATAAAACTTTATTTATATTACAATAATAATAAACAAACTTTTAATAAAAAAAATATTTAATTCACTTTTAAAAGTTGCATAAACAATATTATCTTGTTCTCTATTACAGTTAAATCGTTTAAAATATATAAAATAATACTAATTGCTAATTAGTTTCTTAGACGATTTTTAAAGAAGTGTTTTCTGGTTATCCTGGATTATTTAATATGAGGTAAGAATTGTTCAATTTGAAATCCCTATTGTATACGTTTGTTTTTTATTAGAAGTTGGAAATAAAATGATTATCACTATCTATCATATCTCAAAATAAATTATTTACTAAATATCTGTATCAATTTAATAGTTTAAAACATTTTTCAAACACATTCCTGGCATTATTTTCTTATTATTTTCAACCAGAATTCAACGGAGAACATTTTACTTAATGTTTAACGTCCCATTCTTACTTAAAAGTAATTTTAACTAAATAAATTGTTCATAAAAGTTTGTGTGATTTCGGTTTTTAATTTAAATTTATTTGCCAATTACTGTGACCGAGTAGTAACTCTCTGAATTGAAATTTGAGAATCCGTTATTCACATTTAAAAATCAAGTTTAAATACTGTATTTCAATCGATGATTTCTTTGCAATATTTTTAAAGTTTCTAAATCAAAACTATTCGTCTAGCAATTGTATAACAGCCATTTTTGTTCCAATTAAAATACTTTTGTTAACCATTTATAAAAATGGTTGATAAGCGAATGAAAATTCATTTGTAATATTACAATAATTATATTATGAAAGTAATATTGATGACAAATGGTGACAAGATGTACATTTTTAAAATGGCTTCTTTTTGTGTTTTTAAAATGTTTTTTAGCCAATTGATGTAACCCTCAAAATTGAAATTGTTCAGGAGAGAGTAAAAACTGTTTTTATCAAAAACATTATATGGTGAGTTGCGCTATGAATCTTTGAAATACACTTCTGTCATTTTTCATGTTTGGAGATACGGGATTATATGTAGCAGTTATAGTGTCGATATTATAGTGGCTTACATCTAGTGGCCTGGTCAGAAATTTAAAATCTCTAACCAATGTAAAATAATGTTTTCTTTTCAAAAAGTGGTCAATTTATTTTTCTAATTTACATCATTTGGCCGTGACATGCTCTGTCGTTCTTAAATGAGATTCAAGCATTAAATTATTTCGTATTTTTTGAAGCTTACGTCAATTGACCAAAACACCGTCAAATTATAATTCATAACGCAACTCACATAATTTTTTTATTTTTCGATAAAAACAGTTTTTACTCTCTAATTTCAATTTTCAGGGTTACATCTATTGACCAAAACACCGTCAATATTATACATAGAAAGCAAGCAATAATATAAATTGAATTCAACAAACCTATTTTAGCATTTTACGTTACAAGATAAAATAATCAAATAGCAGTATTTCATAAAGCAAGAATAATCAAAAAAAAACCTAGATGAAATATTGATTAACGATGACAATTACTAATTTTACATAAACATTCATTCGAATACCAGATAGAATGTTTGCAAACGCTCTTGTCTACTGTGCGTTCTCCACTTACCAAAACTGCTAATTGTTAATATTAATTACATATTCCACAGTTTTTAAATGGTTCACTAATTTTTTCTTAAAATTTTCTCAATCTGCCATTTGCTTAATCTATCAATAATGTCATTACATTTTTTTTGCTCAGTTAATGGACTTTTAATGCAGCTATATTGTGATTTCAGATGAGTATTTATTGATTTGTAAGAGGTCCTTAACATTTTAATTGTAGACTGTTTTATTTGGTTTTTGTAAAATTTGTTTGATGATCAGTAATTTCTTGTCTTAGTTCATGAACCAACTGTTTTATATACCTTAATTTTTAACACTCAATTTTATATAAATAGTTCTGTTATTTTTGTATTTTTATCAGTTGATAATGCTCGTGATGAGCAAAACCAGTCCTGATCATTATAAACATGTTGAAATAGTACAAATGAATTGTGTTTTATTTTTTAAAACACAATATTATCAAACAAACTTCAAATTCTTATCAAAGATATTGATATTTGTCTATTGTGTAAGTCTCCTTTAATCTAATTCAAATATCCATTACAATTAAGCGGTCATTCTTTTACCTTATTCCCTTTCCTTCTTTTATTATTAAAAGAAGTTAACTTTAAAATTCTCCAGTACTATTACCTACATCACGTTTAAAGCTTAGCTAAAAGTCACCCCCTAAGGGTCAAAGAAGCGTATCTAATTGTTTCTTCACTTTAAAAGACAACCCAATAAGGCTTCCCGAATCATCAATCATTGATAAAAAAACGTTTTTAGCATAAAAAATATTTTTGATATTAGTTGATCACTTTGAAAAGCCTAATTGCTACTAACAGTATTATATCATTAAATATCCAATATTAAAAGTAGTTCAAAATCGCTTAAGATTTTTGAGATAGGTTTCTTTGACCCTAAGAAGTTGAAGTTCTATTTTAAAAAATAAAACACAATTCATTTGTACTACTTCCACATATTTATAATGCTCAGGACCGGTTTCGCTCATCACGAGCATTATCAACTGAAGTTGGTCAGTTGATAATTCTCGTGATGAGCGAAACCGGTCCTGATCATTATAAATATGTGGAAGTAGTACAAATGAATTGTGTTTTATTTTTTAAAATATAATATCTTTCCACCAAGAATTGACAGTTGACACCTTAAAAGTTGAAGTTCATTTACATGAGAAGAGTTATTTTCAAATCTTTGTGGGATGGTTTTATCATATTTTTAATATTAATTGCCGGTCCTTTAGCCAATGCTCAAAGCTACGGATTGTAAAGCCACAAATCCTTTATACTGGCCTTTTTTTAATACCGAGATATCGTTTTTTTAATGCAAAAAACCGTTTTTTCGGTATTGAAATCTAAACAAAATATTCTACTAAATGTACAGAGATTAAGAAGCGAGGTCTTTTTAGTCAGCTGATCATTGTTACGTATTTTTTAAAAACCACTGTAGATATGTGTTACTTAGAATAATAATGGTGTAACTCCAAAATTACAAAAAATGACTTTATACTTCAAACACGTTCAAAAGATGTTATTCTATTAGTTTAATAATGGTGCATTACCATATATACTGCTAATTTCTTTAAAAAAACCTGCAATATCAGAATATGAGTGAAGTGTCCGGACAGACTTCACTACTACACTAAAGTTTAAGTTCTTCAGTTGATTGACAAACAGTTATTAAAGTAAATCTTAGTACAAACAATTTTATATATTTAAAAAATAAAGCACAGTTTGTTTTGTACTAATTCCACATTTTTATAATTACCAGCTGCGGTTCGGCTCATAACCAACATTATCAACTGATGGATCCATCTAAACTGCGACTACTTAATAGCTTTTTACGCAATTGAAGAACTTGACTTTTTTTAAATGAAAATATTTTGGCACAATGCTAAGACGAACACATTTACGTTTGAATCAAATACGCTGAGACGCTTAACTGTCAATTCTTGTTGGAGAGGCGTTATATTTTAAAAATAAAACACAGTTTTAATCAGGAATGTTTTCACTCATCGCAAACATTATCAACGGATGAATATTGTAAAATTGGTAAATATATATGAATGTTTCTATTGAAAGATTTGAACTCTTCGTTGTTCAAAAACGTACTGCGTAATCCTTAGAACAGTGACCACTTGACTGCGAGCACTCTATTCAGGAGGATCACAGAGTGACTCCTAATTGCAAAGCCAGTCGTTAAACTTTCTAATGTTTAAGAATTAGAGAACATCTAATTGTTTTATGGTTAAATTATTTTTGAGGGATAAAATTTTTCACCTTTCATGTTTTACCGTTTTGAATAATAATCACCTTTCTACCAACTTTTAGCGTTTATTTAAATACCGTTTTAATTAGTGCCTCTATAGAATTTAATTTAATGTCATCCCGAGGAAAATGTGGCATGTTTCAACAGTCAATGTAAAGCTCCTATCGTTCATGATTTGAATGAAATTTAGCAGTAGCATGTAAAACTATTTAAGCTTAAATTTCAAATACGACTCATTATGTATTTACGTCATTCTGTTGAGAAAAGTTTAAATATTTTTACAGGCTGTAAAATTGTAACTGTATAATATAAATTATTCTGTGAGTTTTGACATAAAAAAATTGTTTTTACCATGTCCACTCATAATCTGGAGCATATGCTCTCCTAAAGAAGGTATCTCAACAGAAGTTCTGCGAGAACTGCTCGATACTCAGTTGCTTAACCTTTACTTTTTTTAATAGAGTAGGAATAGAAGGACAGTGCTGGAGCAGGATTAGTGGTCAGATAATAGCTCTCGTTACGTTTCGTTTTTAGGATCGGATGTATTCTATATTTTTTGGATTCTATACATCAGATCGGACCATTGTCGGGTCCGTAGTTGGCCGCAGTTACGGATGTCTTGGGTTCAAGTCCCGATGCGGACAGTTTCAAAATCAATTTTTCAATCGATTTATGGACTTGTAGACCCCGACAGAACATACAATAAAAAAAATAAACTCTTAATTAGGCATGCAGAATCTGACAAATTAAAAAGATACATAGATAGTGCCTAACTTGTTTTCGCTTATATTTATTGCAATTAGCAGTTTAATGACTGGTAAAAATATGCAAGTTATAAATATGTTAATGGGATATATTATACGATGGAAAAATAAATTATCAATAAAAATAATGATTATGGATGTCTTGTGTTCAAGTCCCGGGACGGAATAATTGATTTTTCAATCAATTTATGAAATTATGCTCAAAGGCATGGATGTTTGCGATGTCTAAAATTCCCTACCATTCACCCAATCCTAAAATCCGGGGCTAAGCGAGATCGATTAGCTAGCCACTATTTCACTCCTAGCCTTATCCTTATATCCATATTCTCTTCGAAAAAGAGAAGTTGAGCAACTAAGTAACTAGCAGTTCTTGTAGAAACTTTCTGTTAAGATACCTCTGTTATGTGGCAAAATGCTTCACAGGAAATGGGAATAAAGATACATCAGGTACGGTCCACGGTGATATTTTTAACAGTCATCCTTAGTTAGCACCAAGATATGGCAGACGCAAAAGTTTTTGTTTCCGGTGTCTGCGTTTAGAAGCTCAATACATCCTGGGTGAAGCCAGGAATTACATCTGCCTATTCAACTTATTAAACACACATGTTATATTCATAGAAGCGTGGTATATAAGCTGTCGCATTTCAGTAAACATTTACATGTTTGTGATTTGGTCAAAAGTGAGTGCGGTATGTACTCGTAATGAATAAAGAGTTTTAAGCAATCCCGGGTGAAGCCGCGTAATAAGTTCTTAAATAAAAATAAAGTTGCGTCCTTCAATTGATGAGATACGATGATTATTGTCCTACATTTTAATAATGGCTTTCAAAATGGTACAATATGATAAAGTAGCCTTTTGTTAGTTAGCTAAGAAAAACTGTCGCTGGCGTAAGGCGGCAGAAACTTTGTTGGAAAATGTCGTTAGATGTTTACTAATGAGCATATAGAGTCACACAAACTAAACAATTTTATGTAAGATCAATTCTTATAAAAATTTCTTTTCACAATATCAATGATTATTCTTCGTTTTTGTCTTACTGAAACCTCAGTATACATAGTCAATTACGACACAAATATATTTGTCAATAAAATAAAATTTGTGGAATCAGATTGACTATGGCCTGGTTTGTCTTTGATAAAAATAACTCTGATCATACATGTGTTGTCTGGTATCATAATTGGTCAAATCCATTTTTACCTCTTTATTCAAGTAAGTATGCACTGTATGCAGTGTGAAACTCTGATATTTCAATATTTGCGACATTGAAGCTTCATGATTATCCTTAGATCTTTCAGAAAAGAAATATATTATGTCAGCGAATCACAAGACATAACAATTCGTATATGTTTATCACCTACATAATTTTCTACTCATTTTAAAAAATGCCGCCCCTACAAAAGTATATTTTGTCAGCGAGTCACAAGTTAGACCGAAGAAAACATGATGAATGGAATATGAGTTGCATTGATTATGTAAATATAAAAAAAATATTTATTTTTAACGTCGCAATTTTCTATTCATTTTCGAAAGACTAACAATTAAATGCCCTTTTGTTTAAATTATATTCGCTTTCATAAAAATAGTTTTCACTTATAAGACTAAAAATAAATCCCACATAATAAAATATAATTTAACATTGGAGAAATATATTACACATAGATAAAAATAGTTTTCACTCAATATAAATATTCAAACTTTGAAATCGATATTTGCAAGAAGCTGTAATGAAATGTCACTTATTCTTCTACCCTATATTAGGCCACCTGTATTTTCTTTGCTTTACGCATTAGAATACATTATACAAACCAAACCAGACCAACTCCAACATAACCAATAACAACTTAACTCACTTCGTTAAAAGAATCCGTGACTAAGTGGACTATTAAGATCAAAGTTTGAGTGTACCAAGTGAATAATATCTAACACAAAGTGCAATTATTTATAACCCTTTTCAAAAAGGAAAAATCGTTATTTTGCGTTCGATTCAATAAATTAAAATGATTACTTATTTTATTTCAATTACCGTCAATTCGCTATCACATACAAAATATCGAAGATATACTGAACGCATTATAGCACTATTTAATGATTTGTTTTAAATGTCAAGGTTTTGGCAATCTAATGCTCTACATCAGTGCTTCGAAACCTTTTCTCATCCACGGCGCACCTAAGAACTCATTAATATTTCGCGGCACACTACAAGTCAAAATATCTAAATTTCATACACAAAACTTACAATTTATTAATTTGTTTTTATTTGATGAATTCGAAATAGTGACTTTCATATTTTTAATAAAAACGAATTAAACTATTTAAGCCCTTAAAGGTGATGGAATACTTACAAATTAGAAAAAAAGCATTTATAAAAGTGTACCTAAAAAAATTAACTTAGCTTCATTACTAAATATTTAACCTCAGTTGAGTGGGTTGAGGTATTGCCCATTTTTTTGTTTTGTCAAATCCAAAATAATCTTTCTGTTTTTGAAAATAGTCTCGTGCAGTGGCGTAGCTAGGGGTTGTGCCATTTGGGGAGGGTCTTGAGTTTGTCCTAGATATGACGCGTACCGTACATCACGGGCATGTAAAGGTTTGATGTTACTCCATGTGCATTATAGACAGGTGATAAATTATATGAGTAGATTTTGTCGAAGGGCCAAACCCAACGTTACATCTGATATTGTATAACAGTGAATAATACAAATGGTTCAAAGTTATTTCCAACTCTATTTATATTCTCTCCTTTACCCTCGTCTTTAGGAATCCTGGAGAATGTAAGATATGTTATTATGACATACGATTGTTTAATGGACTATTGCGATGTTATACCTTTGTTCTATATAAATGTATGTTCAAGATATTTCATTTTACACCATGATGAATAAATTTGAATCGATTACTACAGTTGTCATTATACGTCGAGTAAAAAGCCATAACGCATTTATATTAACCCTTCCGTATTCATGGTGTAACAATGTGTTACTTCGGCATTTAAACTTTTAAATTATCTGTGAAATAGGTAATACAAAAAAATGAAAATTTTTCTATTTGTAATTAATTATACATTATAGTTTACGTCTTCTTTGTATAATTTATCATAATTTGAAAACCTTGTCAATTTTACAATCGAAAAGTAATAATTATAGTATAGAAATAATTCGACATGCATAACGTACCGTATGCAACCGTTTAGTTTCAAATGGCACCAAGACACGTCTCGAGATTGTTTGCTATGAAGAATTTTAATTCTTATATCTTTCGATAATTTTGTATAATTTGTCTTTCAGGTTTGACACACAAAATATGACGTAAAATAATTACTTTATACTGCATAAAACAATATTTTAATTTTTGAAATTGTCATTTCGCTTTATAAATGCGTTTATATAACAAAACCTACACGGTAGTGAAATTTGACTGCATGACATCCGAAGGCATTTTTACCATGGAAACAGGAAGGTTAAATGCAATATCAAAAGCACTGTGGGTATGCATTATGAGTCATAATTTATGACCCACTAACAACATAAATGCAAAAAAAATATTTAACCCGATGAACGCGCTGGACATATAAACATGTCCAGCACGTTCATCGGGTTAAATGATTTTCATGAAAATGACAAGTATAACACAAGGAAATATATTTTAGGAAAGACCTCTCGATATTCAGCCTGTCGATACGCAGCATTAATCGTCAAGCCTATTTATTACACATACTTCGGTGTAGATGAAGACTGGCCGCAGCTATTTTACTTCTAAAGTCGTAGATTAAATATTTTTCTGCATCTTCATTTCCTTTGATTTTTAGCGAAAATGCGACGAGTTTAGTGTACTTCTTGATGTAATTGAGATAACTAATATATATGTTTCACATCTATGTATCTATGTGTGAATTCATTTTTAATATACAATTAAAATTGGTAAGATCGTCTTTTTATCGCGAGACTTTCACCTGGTAATTAATTTTCAATTAGTAATCTTTCCCTCTCCCCACGTCCAGTAGAAGGAAAAAAACACATCCTACCTTTTATTTTTAATTTAAGAATTAGAATCATTGTTTAGCTTAGAAATAAATAACCTTGCGATATAGTTGGTCTAAAGATGCTTCTTAAAGAGGCGAAATGCGTCACTTTAGTGACAAAATCAGTGGAATAACCAAGATACTAATTTTAATTTTTTATTAAGTATGATATTAATTCAAAATAAAGTAGGTTTTATTGATTTCATAAATAATACTTTTCTATCAATTTCAACATCTCAGTAAAACACTATTTTATGTTACTTGAATAAAAATTTAATACTGGTACATTCAAATCAAAATGCACACTCTAAGAAATGAAACGTGAAATATATTTATTAATATATTGTTTCTGTCTCTACTTAATTTTGACATGTAATTTTTTTGTCAGTAAAAATGTTCATTGCTTAGAATATAAATTACAGTCAGAATAAAATATTGAATGAACGCTTTCACAAATAAACCTTCCGTTGTTCATTCTACTTTTCGAGACCATGCCCAAGAAAAAGTTGGTTGGTTATATTCATACCCTCTAAAACAGGAAAGTTTCAAAAAAAATCTGACCCTTCCACCAAAAGCTTATATTTCAAACGTTACGGAGCTGAAACAATCGACCTTCTCACTAAACTAAACTAAAGCCTTAAACAGAAGTATTAAAATTTTACCTCTGAAAACACCCTGCTGGTATAAACGCAGACTAAATGTTATACGTTAAAATCAGCTTTTGTATATGGAATTGTAAATTTAGCTTAAATATTTTTAGTTCTTAAATTTGATAACTTTAATTATGTATAAAAAAAATCTAAGATTATTATTTTATGTAACGTTAGTCAAATGCATCAAACATAATTATTTTATTATTAAAAAACTTTGTCTGATTCACCTTTTGTACTACGCCCTTACTGCTCAGACGCTTAAAATACTATGAGCGAAACTACAAAAAGGTAGTTTTGAAAGTGTTGTGAAAATAAAACAAAAAAATATTTTCGTAAACATAAATTTCTCGATATTATTTAAAAAATCAGCCGTCAACTTTTGAAACGAATTCCGCGGAAAACCAACAAGTTTAAAAAAAAACGTACATAAATTAACGATCAAAAAAGTTATATTTTCTATGATAAAATGGTTATAGCTCTTCTTTAGTTATAACAAATTAATTAGTACGATATGTTTTACTGCATGTTGAAATAAGTTTATGGATACTTGGCTGCAGTGATGTTAATGGAAACACTTTGCGGATCACCAAAATTTATTGGTGGTGCATGAACCACCGGTTGGTGACCGCTGATTTATAAGACGTTTTTTTTTAGAAACTTGAAATGGAAAACTAAATTACGTCATTGATTAATCACTTTTTTAATCATGTAAGGATGCAAGAACATGAACTGACTATATGAAAGAAGCAATGAACACTTAAGAGTCAAAAAAACACTACGAACTTTATCGAAAAAATAAAGTCGAGTACCGTATTAATAGTGTCCTTTTTTCACTGCGTGAAAATCAGATGAAGAGTTTCTAGTATTATATTTATTAATTATATTGGCGTTTTCTTGGTAGGACTCCATCATACCAAAATAATAAATAGCAAAGTATTTAGCTCAAACTCGAAATCGTTTTATGAATTTTTGCTTCTTATGTGAATTTATGTGTAAATAACATTTTTTGTTCCCTATTCTATTTTTTCAAGTATAAAAACAATATTGGTATAATTATTGTTTGTTTTACCTACTGTCTTCATTATATTTGTTAAATGCATGGCGCATTGGTGTCGTGTATTGTCATTTTTTAATTGACAAATAAAAAAAGAAATTTTAAATCGAATTAAAAATCGAAATTTAAAAATGATTGATACTATTACGCACTATTTAAATAAATTTTTGCACCTTGATATAATAAGGCACGTTATAGTTGATTTCTTCATTAAATTTAAACGGGAAAAAATAAGACTCAAAAATTATAACTTTAGTTTTCTTTTGATTTCAGTTACAATTACTTATTTTTATATAAATTACTTTTGCTGGATAAACATAATTATTTTAATAATATTATAATCGCTTCCTTTTTAATCTAAATTTCAATTTACACATTTTCCCCTGAGAACGCTTGCAGGAAATAACAGATGGCGTAAAATAAGGTTATAATAATTTCTAATTATTATTCTTCCTTAAGTCAAAAGGAAGCGTTCAATGATTACAGGAATAATTGCTTTTCGAAAACACGAATACTTATTATTTTTATTATTGAAAAATAACAATTTTGAAATGTCACGGTCTTTAAGTGTAATTAGACTTGTTTCACTAAAAATTTTTAAATAAGAAAATCGATTTTAAAATTAAAAATATAGATGTGCTTTCTGTTGTTATTATTTAAAAAGATGGGGCATATAGTTTATGCCTGACACTCCACGATGTTGCATATGTTAGTTGTTCCACCACCGACCGTTACGTATCTGTATCACGTTCCATAAGTCGCGCTTTGTGGTCTAGTCAATCTAGTGATGAGAGCTCTATTCTTTCAATTAAAATTTGAGATCTTGGATGTGGGTGTTTGTGGTGTCTATTCTCTTCAAGATGACATCAGATGATTTAAAAAAAATGACTTTCTATTGTGGGGACTATCGATGACAGCAGGTTTTCTACAAAAACATATTTTAAGGAGTTCAGTGCAATGGAATTCAATAAATAAATCACTATCTATATTTACATCAACTATGGATAGGAAAAAGGACGTAGCCCATGCAAAAAAAATATTGTGTATAACTCACACAAAACGTGTTAATACACCATATTTAGATATACTCTAAAAAGGCAAAACGACGTATCCCTTCTTCTTTTAAAATTTTTTTTTCGATAGTCACAATGTATACAATTTAATAGACGTTTTCTGTGGGCTATACACAATGTTTTTCTGTGTGTGGGTTACGTTTTTTTTTCTTATCACAGTCGATTTATAAAATACAAAAAAAAAACAGGAAACATGCTTTTATATTTCAAACTTATGTACTAACTTTAATTAATAGATACACATAATATTGTGGTGAACATATTGTGGGATATCTCTTTGTTTTTAATTGATAAATATACTAATGTTATTTTTATTGAAACCAGGTTTAACTCAAAAAAACAAGACTTTGTGATCCTAACCCGCAGATTTTTGTATTGCAGTTCATAAACTTATTGAGCCCGCTAGTAATAAGAGTCAACATCAGGTACCTATTTCATATTCATCCTGCGTCATACAATAAGTACGATCCATTATATTCTTCAAAGAAGTCAAACGGGACTGGAGCAGGGGAACGAGAGTGGCTTTTTGATTTAATTGGAGTTTGAAAATTACATAATCAAGAGACTCACTTGTCGATAATTTGGAATTCGCTAAAGTCGAGCTTTTTGAAAGTTGAAAGCTTTCACCGGAAGCGCGTGGCAGGGTGGCGTGCCCCTAAAAGCCCTTTTTTATAAGCTATATTCTCGACGTATGCCGTTATGTTATTTAATTTACCTTTAAAGCTCATTCATGATTTATAAAATGTGCGTAGGCCGTTATTCAAATTTATAAGAAGACGATATGTAATGCGTAAATTGAAAGAAGACTCTTATTTCATAATTCTATATGTATGATAAGTCTAGATTTTACGTAATATATATATATATGTATTTAATTTATAATTCTTTGATTTAAACTGCCGTATGACATAGTTCTTCCATCGTGCGCTTTCTTTGAGTTAAATGTTCAATCAATTTATGAATCATTATTCAAACGTACGAGTTTCTGTGATGGTTTTAACTGTCTCCTATATTCGCGTTGATTCATTTTTACCAAGTCATAAATGTGAACGCCCTGAAAAAGCGATCCATCAATGCAAATGATGATTAAGGCAACAATGATACGGCTGTCGATAGTATAAATGGACATATGAAAGAACGGACATTCTGTCGTCGCGCCCTGAACTTAAGACATCTCTCCGGATTTACATAATCGTCACTTTAAATTATCATCATATAGCTAAAGTTAGATCTCGTTAATTATACATTATTTGGAATTGAATTACTTAATATATATTTTTATAAAATTAGATGACGTTATTTTTTTCTTGAAATTGAATACCTAAGCTTGTAAGTCAGCAGCTACAGTTAACGTGTTAAAGTAGATATTTCATTACAGATGGATATGATCTAGATTGAAAATTAAAAATGGAGATAAATATGTTTCTTTCTATAACACCGTGATAATCTCAAAACTGTATGAGTTAGTTTTTGATCAGTCTTCTATTTTATATGCAAAAAATAGTTTTAATTACACATTGCTTAAAAAGAACCAAGTTGTAGTGTCGAGAGATATATGTTCTTAATATATGAGGAGTTAGTCACTTAGGAGCGAATTGAATACTTCACATCAATTGACTTTTCCGATTCGTTATAACTGGCTCGTCCATTCAGTCTTATAACAGCGTAACAGAAACAAATGATTCACGCTTCAATTCTGATTTGCAGCGGGACTCTCCACGAGTCATTTATTTATTCACTTTACCTGCTATCGATGGAGCACTGTATGAATGGGAAAGATGATTATTTGTTTCGTTTCTAAATGAATTCTCCGCGAGTCATAGCTTTGTTAAAAAGCAGTGGTAGATTGACAAAAACAAATGACATGCGGATAATAACATAACAATTCGAATTGCAATTCTACTTTAACCTTCCCGTTTTCATGCTAAAAAAGATCCCTTCGGATCTCATCCAGTTAATTTGCGTTACCGTGTGGGTTTTGTCATATAAACACATTTATAAAGCAAAATAACAATTTCAAATAGTGAAATATGGTTTTATTTAGTATTAATTAATTATTTTACGTCATATTTTGTGTGTAAAACTTAAAATACACATCAAACTATGCGAAATTATCCAAAGACACAAGAATTGAGCTTCCTCATAGCAGAACGAGGCTCGAGACATGTTTCAGTGCCGTTTGAAACAAAACGATTGCATATGGCACGGTCATGCATCTCGGATCGTTACTATACTATATTTAATACTACTCTATACTGTTGTCTTTTCCGATGGTAAAATTGACGAGGTTTTCAAATTATGATTAATTATATAGAGAAGACTTTAACTATAATATATTTTTAATTTTTAATTATATGTAGAACTATTTTATTTACAAATAGAAAATTTTAAAATTTTTTCTCGGACCTGTTTCACAGATAATTTAAAGGTTTAATAACCGAATTAACGTATTGTCACACTATGAGTACGGAAGGGTTAATATAATAATTTTTACAATTGAATTTGAATTCTGCATAGGAATATTTGTTTTCTCACACAATGAGTGTTGATTCTTTGAAAGGATAAGCAAATAACTATTTCCATAAAGGTGAATGAGTTACTCTCGATCACTACAAATATTAGTTCCTTTGGATTCGGTCATTCGCAAGCGACCTATGTTTATTGTATTTCATGCACACGACGATAAATTCTATGAGCCCAGTGTGCGAATTTAATTATTTTACAATAACATTGTACGTTCGTATATATGTATAAGAAAACACTGGCGGGTGAAAATTCATAAGTACGCATATTATTTCCACAGCGTTTTCCACAAGTGAGCAAAGCAATTTACGGCCATCCTTTGAACAATAAGCTTCGTTAAGTATTATTATGAATAATTTTGGAAAATTTATTCCAATATGACCCCAAGAAAGCTTCCTCATTGTATTAGAAACAAAAAGCTCCCGGCATGAAGGTCATTTTTAATTTAAATCGAGCAATATTTCATCCCCCGGGAGCCCATAGAAGCAATTTTCGATGTTTATGTACTGTGAAACCACGTTATTTATTGTTCTAAGGTTTTACGCACTTGCTGGGTTCTTACGAACGATTTTAAGCTAAAATAAAACTAAGTAGAATACCGGTAAACTGGTACTTTCCATTACTTAAGTTCAGTTGCTTAAAAATGGTTGGAATTATTTCAATATTAAGTGCCAAAATATTCCAAATATTTTTTATTCCGGTATACATATTATTATCAATCGTACGTTTATGTTTTCATACATTTTTTACGCTCAAACTTCCAGTCCCTAGAATCAATTTCCAACACCTTGTTTTCGCGGTCAAGAGCTTAAATCACTAATTGGATACATTTATACATCGGTTTTTTATTGTTTTTAAGCTGAGGTATGAATGTATGTAATGCTATTTGATCCTAAAAAAAGGATTGTAGAGGAAGTGATTATTTCGCTTTTTTTGAAGACCAAATATTTCTTTATTTACTTTTCTGAAGAGAAAATTTTAACGATTGTCTAATAACTGAATCTCCTTAAACAATTTGTGTTGAGATTCTCATTGGTACAATGACAGCGGTCATTATATTCAACCTATACCACTCTTTCCTTATTTTCGGAGAAGGTAAGAAAACACAATCGGGATAAGAAAGTACTCGTAGAGAGCTAGTCGTTCACTTAACGCCCACTTTACATGAGAAGGAATCAAAACTTTTATCTACCCCTTTGGAACCAATCTATAAATCATGAATGAACGTGCCTTTTTGGTATATCAAACCAGCCACCTTTCAACTGATTATTACATTCACCACTCTGCTACAATACCGGTAATTATTCATTTTACTAGTTAGCAAGTCCTCTTAACTTCTAATACAACCATTAATTTAAAGTTTCTTTCTATAATTTACTCCTGTAAAATACAAAAAAAAATCGCGTAACTAATTTTTAAATTATCCTATATTTCCTATTCAACATAAACTAGGCCTGTAGTAGAGTGGTTAACGTCGTTCATTCTCAGTACGGACAGTATTACAAATTTTTAACCTATTAATGTCTGTGATGTCTGAAATTTTCTTTCACTTATCCTATCTTCGAAATGAGTCGTAAGGAGAATAATTTAATCACTACTAGTCGTGTTCAAGTCCTATGCTTTAACCCTTAATCTCGTCGTAGAAAAATGAGGTCGAACAGTTAAAAAAGCAGTTCTTGTAAAAAAACGTATATTGAGATAATTATATTCTAATAGATCAAGATGTTTCCCATACAAAAGTCAGATATGGTTAAAAAAAATTTAAGCTTCATCAAAGAACTGTATTTTAATTTCTCTTTTTCATTTGTTTTACAGATATAAACAAGTAAAAAGGAACCTAAAATACTCTTGGAGTATTTATGTTAGGTAGTTGTACATGCTATTATGAACACTGTTGACTCATGTAATTCTATTAACAGCTTAATGCCACATTTACGTTAAGAGCCCAACGTCAACAAAAACCGGGCATTTATTTTAACCCATTTATGTCTCATTTTAAATTAAAGGATCCGCACCCATAAAGCTTTGTATCAAAATTTCCCAGCACAAAAGTAAATTTCGTGCTATTTTTTCATTTAAAACATGGACAGTAAATCGCACCTTACATTTTCATTTTAATTCTCAGAATTATTAACAAATATAATTACATTTTAATCTACTTTCTTTCTTTCATTTTTTTTAATAACCTAATAACAAACCATGATATAACACACTTTTGCTATTGTCAAAATTATTAAAAATATTGTATTAGTTTAATTCCAAAATTCATGGTTTGTAAAAAAATCTATTCCCGACTAACATATGATTACAGAGCTGCAGAAGTTGCGACGAGTCTTGGTTGATGATTTAACGTTCATTAATCCAGTGATTCCCAAACTTTTTCATTTCATGGTCGACAAAATTTACCTACACAGAAAATTAAATTAATTTTGATGTTACACGCTTTATTTGACATTATATTATATAATATGCGGTGAGACATGGCGCTGTAGATTACAAAGTGTAATACTCGCCTGTAGCAAAACGTTATCATTATCATTTTCGTCAACATTATTGATTAAGTATAATTAATTGGCAAATAATATTTCACAGATATTCGATACTCTGCAGACGCTACGCAACAGGTGAACACTCATCAAAGCATGACATTGACGATTAAATTAAGTCGGCGCGGGAGTACAAATAAGTATTTTTCATTGTATATTTACGATTGATATGAAAAACTTTTTATTTTTTGCAATATAGTTACATGTGGGCTCAGCTTTATAGTGTCCAAACAGAAAGGGTTGGAATTCGACAGGTGACCACCTCGACCGATACAGTTTCCGTGTCTAACTAGGTTTAATCCGGGGCGTGTGTATCTGAGAATGCTTGCTGATTAGGTTTCCGATTCGATTAATTATGCGGCCGGTGGCCCGCATCTTAATTACCTAACTGGCTAATTGTTCATTTCCTGGGGCTTTGTAATCTATCTTTCAGTTTGTTTGCACAAATCGATGAAATCTACAATTCCGCAAAACAAATCAATGGTTGCTAGAAGGACGAGTTTATAATATTGCCTCTTGTTTTATGGTATGCATTAATTGGTTCACTAACTATTTTAATTTTTGGTCAGTTAATTCAATAAATGATCAGTATACACGTGGTCAATTAATAAAATAAACGGTTTCGCTTCGTAATCAATATAGTTTCAATGTATTTACTTGAACGATAAATGATTAATACCATGTAAGTTCCTTATTCACAAATATAATTAGTAAGTAAAATATTTTAATTTTAAATAAAAGTTATGATGTTAGAATAAGTAATATGACATAATTATATTCTCTAATGGTATATATTGCTAAGCTAAAATAAGTTTAAGCATAGTTCTGACGACGTCGTTAATCTTAAATAGCTATCAACTATTTTTTTAATACGATAGACTTTGTATCACACCAGAGATCATGTTTCCTCAATGATACATTAAATCTACAATAAATATTTATAATATACAGTGACAATATGAAAGTACACAAAATGGCTATGGTTAATTAAGGATTAAATGGTGAGGGGTAGGGAAGATAATTTTTTTCTCCAAAGGAGTCCGCAAATTTTTTGAACTGATGAAAGTTCTCTGAGGAAGAAACCCGATCTGGATGTCCAATATGACCATCGTGATTATTTCCATAGGACAAATACAGAAAATCTCTTTCAATGGACATAATTGGGCAATCCCAAAGAATATGCACAGAATCTTGATTTTTATCACCACACTGACAATATGGGTCTGGTTTAATTTTAAATTCAAATAATTTGGTATTAAACGCATCATGACAAGTGACAAATTGGGAGTTCCAGTGATCTCAAGAGAACCATGTTGCATTCTGACGAAAGAGAATATCTGAGAAGAATAGATACGATTATAATAATGCTATCAACTAACTAATGAAATTTTTTAGACTTAAGAACTTTTTAATTTGAAGATTTAAATACATGGCATTACAGCTGACGCCAATGCACCATGCATTTATACAGTAGAATAATAATAATACAAACATTTTTAAAATTTAGAAAACAATACTGAGAGTTCGTTTCTGAAGATGTCCACCTCTTCCTTGCAATTGGTGAATCTGGTTGAAAGCACGGATGCGAAGAGCAAGTTTTCAGAATAAAAATTGTTTGGTTATGGTATGTATTAGGAGTATGTAAGTTTTGAGAATTTCTGGATTAAAAGAAAAATGCTTTAGAATCAAAAACGATCTTCGAGCTTCAAGACAGTGAAACGATAGCATTCCTTATATACATTTTGGTTGGGTAGTACTCTTTTAGGGAATTATCAATGGAAAAATATTTAAATAAAAATATCGTAGAACTTTCTTATAATAATAAAATTCTACTACGATAGTGCCAATTCAATCAATATAACCTTACCTTATAAAATAGGTTCTTAAAGAAGAAGAAGAAACTTAAAATAGTTCTGACGATGGCGTCAAGCCAAAATAGCTATCAACTTCATAATAAAATTTTGTAGAAGTAAATACTTTGTTGCGTCTCTTATAGATAGTCTTGTATCAAAAAAACAACGTAAATTAGCAGAAAAGATGCTATATTTCGGGAACTTGTCTAAAGACATAGACCGCCCTAGAATCTGGCATAGAATAAGTTATTTAGGTTGCACAAGCTTTAAAATTAAAAAACAACTCGCTGATAGTGTTAGACCGGCGTTCTATTGCAAAAACTCTCTAGGCAAATTACTTATTAACAATAAAGATAGAGTAAACTTTAAGAACAAATCTGGTATTTATAAATTACAATGCAATGATTGCCAACATTTCTATGTGGGTAAAACCACACGTACATTAGATATAAGGGTATCAGAACATTTAGCTGCCTTTAGATTAAAAAAGAAACTTCGACATTCGCAAATCACTTGCTAATGGAGAACCATACGTTTAATGCGGATGATGGGGTTAAACTGTTGCATAAAAACATGGGGGATCATAAATTATTTTATCAGGAAATTTTAGAAATTAATAGAGGCCAGTTATACTCCTTACCAATCTTGAATGAGCAGCTGAACCTTCCTAATTCTCCGCTATTATATCCGATACGTTGAAACACCTAACAGATTTCACTAAATGTGGAATGATTGTATATATTTACCCATTCGTCGAATTACATCCCGTCAAAACCCACAATACTATTATAATTGTAAAATCACTGGTATTTCTAAAAGAAGTTGAAAAGCGGCAATTCGCCACTCTGGTAATATGGTGTTTACAAAATAAGGATTAGGGCGATTTCCGAAATTTTAACTCAGGTATCGGTGTGGCTCTCAGACGTATATGTATTGCCTCGTAAATGATATTTGTCGCATTTGTATCTTCTATATAAGCGTTAGACACTGTTTACTGTCTCTCAGTTCGAGTCCATTCGTGTGCTCGAATGCCTGAAGATGCCGAAAGGCGAAACCCGGGTCGTTAGTGACAAAATACATGGAAGTGTACAAAATCTCAATAATCCAAATTTAAATACTTTGTTATTTTACCTTATTACTTAAAATAAGTAATCGTTGAGATTCATTTATTTTTAAATTTCAATGATTGATAAACCGTTTTTTTAAGTATCGCACTGACACATCATCTTGATAATCTAAATTATTTCATCGTTTGAAGAATATATATTCCAAATCATTAAAATTCCTTTATTTTGGATGATGTTTATAAAGATATTTTTCTTGCCTGATTCTAGAATGTTATTTTTATCGGAAAAAAATCTGGGGAAAATCCGAAACTACTTGAATAATCAATATCACGTTGGCAAGAGGTTTCGTAAGTGTATGCATGGCTTATTTTATTCCGACATCTTTAGCATCAAAGGTTGTTTATGATTTCGCACGCAGAAGGGTTCATGGGGTAGGCGGATATTTCATAAAAATAATGGGGGGTAGATCAAACACCCTGCAGTTCTTTACGCCACCTACTCAATTGGAAATAAAAGTTGTTAGTTTCGGGTTTAAGTATTATAATATTATAAAAAGTATTTGATGAGAATATTCGACAACACGATTACTCTTTTTGATTATAATTATAATACGTTTATTCATTCGTAAAATGTTGACAGCAAAAACGCTTTCTTCGAGTAAAATGGTAATGCATAATAATTTTGTGTCAATTTATTATTCCAATTTACCGAAAATAACAAGTAATTATTCAGTAAAAAATACATATTTTCCTTAGCAAATCTTTGTTTTGACATTAAGTGATTTATTTACAACCAGATTTCAATAATATAAAATTAAATTTGGATTATTGAGATTTTGCTCCATGTATTTCAATTAAAATTCACGAATGGACTCGAACTGAGAGACAGTAAACGAGTCCAATCGTGTGCTCGAATGCCTGAAGATGCCGAAGGGCGAAACCCGGGTCGTTAGTGACAAAATACATGGAAGTGTACAAAATCTCAATAATCCAAATTTAATATTGAAATTCCATCAAGCACCCTCAGTCGATGTCTTAAATAACATAAAATTACTTTGATTAAGCTACTCAATTAAAATTCCATATACAGTGGAACCCCATTCTATCGTCCTAGTATTTATTGTGTAGCCGCAGTTTTTAATAGTTCCGGATAAACATGTATAAGAACAATGTTAAAGATTCCCGCATTCATTATTCCCCAACCTATCGTTTTCTTCGATTTATCGGTTAATTATTATGGTCCCTTTACAAATATTACCCCGATTGATAGTTCTTGTTGAACATTTGACATTCCGTCAGACGTTCGCTCGACTACATTCAACTGTTATTGCTGCTTCGTCACAAATATTGCCCCGATTGATAATTTTAATCGAAAATATGTCATTTCCTCAGAAATACGCACACTTTATTCTGATTTTTCGTCACAAATTCCATCCGGATATATTGTTTTAGTCGAACCTTTGTAATACCGCTGATAAGCACGACCGTTACCATTCAACCACTATCGTAAAAAAATAACCAAAGCGGCAATTTTGCAAGCGTTGTCTTGTTATGATTCCAGTTCATATTGTATTCACTGATGGCTCACCTACTGGGCACCTATGTACAGACTGTTCAGTCATCTCACCGAATCGGTCAATGCTCATTTTTTCCTAACATTTTATTTCGTGAATTATTCTGGGTCTGCAACTAAAATGTTTCCCATGAAGAAAATTTGGACTCTAGGAGACTTGCAAGATTTCCCGCATTCATTGGTCTTTTCATTGTCCCTTGAAAAACAAAGAATCGGGATTCCACTATACTTTTAAATGCGCCCACGTTCACTCTCATAATGGAGCATCTTGACAAAAGCTGTTTTTAAGACAACTGATTGTTACAACTCATTCGACCAACCCCACGTCTCAAACAAGGTAAGGATGGAAGGATTCAGAAATATGAGTTTGTTACTTGAATTTCGTAACGTTTTGCTTTATTTTCTTTTTTAAAATGAATAAGCACGCATGATTTTGGACAATAATTCAAATAAATATGAATAATTCAAAAAAAAAATTTATAATCAAAAAGAGCGATGACCACTTGGCTTATTATACCAGGTGACGAAATACGCACTTTACAAATGGTTTCGCCTTCAAACATTGTGTTAAAGATTTCCCAATGCCACAATATAAATAAAAATATTCTACAATATGTGATTCTATTTTTATTAAAATCGAGTTATCCAAAACAAACGCTAAACCCAATAAAGAACATAAGAAGCTCATCGTTTTCCTCAGAGGTTATTCCACGATGTCGGGTGACAGAGGACAGGAGTGTAAATAAAAGATCATATACCCTTCCTTTCGTTTGCCTTTGGGGATATGTGTGTGCAGAAAAAATATGATACGAGATGAAAGACCGAATACGGAAAGGAATAAGGGGTGGGGGTGTCCAGTTTCTTATTACAGTCATGCTCAATGTTGATATTGACGGGAAAACGGTAAAAGACTGGCATATAGTATGAAATTCTATAGACGAACGAAAGAAATGAAACGAAGTAAAAATGTATAGACTGCTACTTAAAAATGCTCTTTATTTTTTTAATTTTGTCCACCATGTTTGCTCTCAATGTAGATCATAATATATGGCGTTCTATTGGAGGTATTTAAACAGACGTTATATCTACAGTTGTTGAGTGGGGATAGAAGGATGGGGTTAGCACAGTGCTAGTAGTTAGCTTATCACTCTTGCTTCACCCCGTTTTTAGGATTGGATGGGTGGGAGGGAATTTTAAATATCACCAACACCCATGCAGACACCCGACAGACATCCGCTAACGTAGCCAACGATGTTGACCACTGCACCACGTACCCGAAATTATTTTTATCTGATGTTTTTAAATCTATAAAAGGATGAAAAAATTACTACTCAAAATTGGTCTTTATTATTATCTGCCGTTATCAAAGGTGCTTCTAGACAATCGGATCATAACTAATGGTAAACGTATTTATGCTCAGTAACCCTTCAACTGTAAAGGTTTTGAATCCTTGATCATAATATAGACGGTGTCCTTGATCATAGTTGGCCAAAAGGCCAATTGATGTAACCCTCAAAATTGAAATTATTCAGGAGAGTAAAAACTGTTTTTATCGAAAACATTATATGATGAGTTGCGTTATGAATCATTGAAATACACTCCTGTAAATTCTCATGTTTGCAGATACGGGATTATACGTAGGGAGTGTCGATAGAGTAGTGTCTTACATCAAGTGTCCGGGTTAGAATTTTTAAACCTAAAACCAATGTAAAATGATGTTTCTCTTCAAAAACGAGGTGAATCTATTTTCCTGAGACCTGCTCTGTTGTCTTTGAAATGAGATCCAATCATTAACTCTGTTTTTTGAGTGTTACATCAATTGGCCAAAACAAAATCGATATATTTTATTTCTATTACCTAATTAAAGATATAAGCTGTAATGCGTCATATAGTATAATAATAATGTTTCTTCCCGAGCTAAAACGGGATGTCGATATAATCAATAACTAACTACCAGTTGCTCACCTATTATTTAGTTGAAAATTCATGCGATGAGAGAAACCAGTCCTGATCATGTGATAAAGTTGAAGAATTAGTACAAAATTTTTTGATTTCTTTTTTTAAGTATAATTCATTTCCACCACGAATTCATTGTTTAAGCCATGAAAATAGCTACTAGTCGTTTTCTAGTCCAAACCTTATATTCTTGTCCTTTAAATTATCGGTCGTAAAAAACTCGTTACTTTAAAATTCTCCGTCGTTTATCCATATATTGCGTAAGCTAAGTTTATTTTGCTTTGAACTGCTGATTTAATTTACAATAAATAGCAGTATAATCTTATATATAATAGCCTAAACCGCTCTGTAGACGTTTTATTATTATCACATGTAGGTATGAATTTTTCTCATGACGTAAGCATTCGCGGTGTATATAAAATAAAAATATATGCAATGCACACACAGTTTCGACGTACTAACTACTTTAGACATTCAGTATTTCAATTTCAATACCATCATCTATGATGGGTACGGTTACTAGTTATAAATACTGTTTGTCAATTAACTTAAATAATACATCAATAATCGGTTTATTGAACTCCCTCCACAAGGAAGATTAATTTAGATTCATTAAAAACTAAATACCTTTTCTCAACCGAAATATAGTTCAATACGGTGAAATGAGTCCATAAATTCGCTCAGTAATATAATAAATTAAATGCAAATACTTGAAACGGTGTTTTATTTCCGTTTTAATTTAGAGTACAATTTAAATAATTAATTGCAGTATGTAATTCACTGAGAGAATTATATCAGCGTAAATTATTCTTAAAATCGTTAATAATGAAAATGGGGGACTTTAAGACTGATTATGCGTTTCCTCTACACTCTATTCAAGTTAAGTACGCAGCTGTGTTGAATAAATCTCTCGCACACCTATACATATTTATTTTCCTCTGGAAGCCTTCACCCCTTTGTTTACACGAGTTTTCCTGCGGATCGCAAGATACAACCTTTTACCGCCATGCCAGAGCCTACTGTTTTAAGCTTACATCCTTTAAGCAGACCAGTGTTCGTCAACCTTTTTATATCTACCGCCCATTTTTACATATTTTTTATAATAAAATATCTCTACCGCCTACCAACATTGCAAAAATTCAATCAAGTGTAAGGATGCAATAATTTATAGTAGATGGAGGATTTGAAAAAAATTTCAATTATTATTAAATTAAAATTTCGAAATCATCATTTTTTCAATTATATTTAATGGTTAGTGACAACCTTGAGTCTGATACTGTGAGACGTGAGACTAAATATTTAATGTAGACTATTTTTACACAATTTATTTAATACATGATACAACGCAATTTTACGAGTGACATTTACTCTCACACATCTAAGTAGTTACTGTGCTTACAAACAACTCGGCTGAAAAGACACGAATATTTTGTTTTATTCGGATATGTATAAGCGAGAAAAGTAGATAAAAGGACAAAAAGACCCATCCCTATGCACCTCAATTGTCTTCGAAATGTCTTCAAATAAACATAGCCGAGTTTAACAGATGGCTTTGATGAAAACAGACAAAAAAAATAACTAACTAATCGCTCACCATGGAAACGTTAATCACCCACTAGTGAGCGGTACGGTCCAGGTTGACTACCGCTGCTCTATAAGTTCGAAAAGATTTGACGCAAAATTATATTGCGCGAGTACTATTTCTCTAGAAATTAAAGTATTGTGATATGAAAGATATGGATCCCCATGGGTCATTTTTACGGTCTATCTATTTAGATAAAATAAATAAAGCAACTATAGATCCATAAAAATCAACAGAAAACTGGCTACATTATGTAGTTAATGATCATAAATAATATAAATACAAACTTTGACTTACTTTTACTTGTATCTTTTAAAAAAATCTGGAACTCTTCAATGTATCAAACACTTGTCACATAACCTCGGACACTGTGCAATGGTTTTAAATGATTGAAGTTACTTGTTTGATATAGGGTCAAGCCTAGGGCTTCCAATTTCGGGATCCCGGTCAATTATTCAGTCCCGTAATCCTGAGATTGGTATTCAGACAATCCCGAGAATTCGATATTCACTTTAAATGCTAAAAAAATAATTCATGTATTAAATTAAAAATTTCTTGATTAACTACAGCGTGTACCTCGGTTTGTTCATGTACATAGTTTTTTTATAATACCTATAAAGTTAATATAAATTTACTGTAGTCTCCCTTCTTTTCATATTTCGTAACAACCGTTCTTAAACAATTTGAAATGAGCTAGGACAGCTTCTTCAATGAATGGAGAACAAATATTTTAAAGTAAAGTTGAAGGACATGTTTTCTTTTTGGATACCATTTGGTAAAGCCAACCATAATAATGCAATAAATAAAATAAAATATTATTTTGATCATTATGTGTTTTTTAATATTTTTTTTTTGTAATTGATCGTCCGATTTTAAGTCAACAAAAAAAAACCATTCCAATGCTCAAAAAAATATTTAATCATATATACGAACACAAATAAAATTTTAACTGTACATGAAATCACATGAAATTACACTTAATAACCAATCTCGGGATCCCAGGATTGAGAAATTCTGAATCCCGAAATCACGGGATCGTAAAAAGGGCCCGGGATTGAAAGCCTTAGTTAAGCCCACTAGGATAGTGTTCATTTTATTGGATCTATGTAATTAACTGACCATATCTATGTATACTTAATCAAATTTGAATTATTAAGATTTTGTACATTTACCTGTATTTTGTCACTAACGACCCTTTCACCTTTCGGCATCTTCAGGCATTCGATCACACGAGTGAACTCAAACTAACTCAAACAGACAGTTTATAACGATTATATACAAAACAAAATAGGACAAAGCTTATCACTGTGTTTAGTAAATTAACATCTGGACTAGTGACCACCTTACGACTGAACAGAGAGGGTTCTTAAAATGCACTTCTCCAAAATACCCAATTTCAAGTTAGAGTGACCATAGACCGATGTATTAATATGGGAAATTCAGTACTTTGATTGTTATGTACATAATTTATGTTATATACATGGAAATGTACAAAATCTCAATAATTCAAATTTGATATTGAAGTTCCATCAAGCAACATCAGTCGATGTCTTAAATTATATTTAATCAGTTAAAGTATCCCTATCAAAAATAATATACAAGTAATAATGATTATCAGGAAACATAGACCTAAAGAAAAATACACTGTTATGATTGTTTTCATCATTCACAGAGATACTGTTTCTATACATCCAAAACTTATATTGTGCACAGACGTTTAATCAAGACAAAGCAAATGAACAAATCAACATTTCAATGGTGTCTACTCGTAACACAGTTTCGTGCTAAATTTGACAACTCGCAACCATAGGGTCAAGGGTGTTTTCATTAGAACCTGTTGTTATTTAGTTGATAAGTCTAAGGTACAAGAATGCTGCTTGTAAAGAACTGTGCGTAGTTTGATTTTCATAAATAAATCTGTTTCAAATTAATAACTAAATTAGAGGTCAGAGGAAAATATGTAAAATACTATATTATTTATAATTCAAAAATGTGCAATTGAATACTGAGGCTGCGTAATATATACAAATAATATTTATTCATTTTCTTCTTTAATAAAACATCAGCATTTTTTTCTCTCAAAATCAACAGATTCGATGAGAATTAAATAAAACAATTCTAGTTTTATCCAAGATTATCGTGTAGATACTAAAACTCAAACCCAATGAAAACTTTCCGAATACAAAAGAAAAAAGAAGTTTTCTGCAGATAAAAGGAACTTTATCTAACAGTGAGTCATAAATCTATGAAAGTTCTCAGTGAAATTCCATCAAGCACCCTCAGTCGATGTCTTAAATTATATATAATAGGCCAGACCGCTCTGTAGACGCTTTATTGTTTTCACATATCACATGTAAGTGTGAAATTTTCTCATGAACTGAGCATTCGCAGTGCATATATAAAATAAAATGTTATGCAATGCGCGCACAGTTCCGACTATTTTGAGGTTAGACATTCAGTATAACAATTTAAACTTCGTCATCTATACGGTTGCTATTTTTATATTAGTAAAACTAATTATTAGTTAATCACTTTTTTTTCCCGTGCTTAGTTTCAAATGGGAATAATAAAATCACATACATCGATACCTTTGAGCACAAATATATATTTATATCAATTAAAAAATCAAAGAGTACATTCTGAAATTCAAGCCCAAGACCACCTCAAACAAATACGACAACACTGAAAAGCTTTCGGCCACTCAACTACAAGACTGGATAGCGCTTGTAAAATAAAACTAAATATTAAGAAACGATAAAATTGAATTATTTTATAAAAATAAAAAATTTAAAAATAAAAACGTTTTATTAATTGTAATTGACATGCACTTACTTGGTTAAACTCTATTATATTAGATACAAATAGAGAAGTATTTAGTTACACAAAAATCGTTACATAAATAAAAAAAATATGGCTTTTTCTATGGTGTTATACAAAAGAAGCAATCAACTATAATTACATAATTCTTGAAGAACTAAACTTTCATTACAATAATAAAATTTTATGATTTCCTATTAAATTTTAGACTGTGAAGTTGCAAGCTTTGCACTCTACTCTAATGATGTCTATAAAATAATCTGTGACCTGTATTTTGTCAGACCATGACCAAACCTAATGTGCAACAAATAAGCATTGATTTAATAAATATTGTTAAATATACTCGAATTTTCACTTTTCATTTCATTAAAATATAAATTTAACAACTGAATTACAACAAGTTCTCGTATAAAAAATGTTGAATTTTTCATTATAAGTAAATATGCTCCAAATTTAGAGTGGTTGTTGTAAAATACAACTGTGATACAAGGTGCAAAAGATATAAATATATTATATTATATTCACTTCTTAATTCGATACGCTATATTTTGTCTACGAGAATTGTGTGGCGACCTAATAAAAACTTTTTCTGGCACGATTCATTTTCATTATTATACAAATTATTTAAGTATTATCGCCAAGTAAAAGGCTAACACGTGAAGTAGCGGAGGGGGCAGGTAAATTAATGTAAACTCTTAAAGTTTTAAGTTCCATAATGAATAACTGGTAAACCAAACTCAGTATTCGTCAGGGGTTTCCTATAATCATTTTTAAATTCAACACTCTTAGTTAGAATACATGAGTTTGTTCCCACACTAGATTCAAAAACATACAGAGAAACTGAGAACCCGCTTCGAAAGCTAAACAAAATATCGTTTCAGTAGGAAAAAAAAATAGGAAAACATTCTGGAGTTGCGTTGCTCATGTTTGATCAAGCGGTTCGTAGTTTCTGGTTACCGTGTGCGCGTGTTTGACAAACTTGTCTGAACGTAGACAGGCCCCTTTATGGGCCACCAAATACACACTGAGCAAAGAAACTTCGCGACCGCGCATGGCTCCCGAGGTTAAGTGCACAGAATCCGACGGTGTTTACTTTGTACTTACGGCACCACCGTACGTATAGTCATATTATATTATATCATCTTTTATGATGCCGTGCACGGGTAAACCAGAGATCCTTAAAATAAAACGTTAATTCATTTAAGATGATATATTAAGAAAACTTTAAAAGTCTTTTTCAGATCTGTTGTTTGCGCAAAATTGTAGTCTTAAAATTTAGTTACAGTAGACAACTTATTTTTTCACTCTTAATGTGTCAATGATTGATTGGTGGAAAGGCATTATATTTTAAAAATAAAACATAATTTGTTTTGAACTACATCTGCATTTTATAATGAAAAGATTTCGTTCATCGCGAGCATTATCACCTGATAAATTATAAATCTCAACAAGGCTATTTGTAATATGAAATTGACTTTTAATAATTATTACAAAGTAAATTTGGATTATTGAGATTTTGTACACTTCCATGTATTTTTGTCACTAACGACCCGGACTGACAGTTCGAGTCCATTCGTGCGCTAGAATACCTGAAGATGCCGAAAGGCGAAACCCGGGTCGTTAGTGACAAAATACATGAAAGTGTACAAAGTCTCAATAATCCAAATTTGATATTGAAATTTCATCAAGCACCCTCAGTGGATGTCTTAAATTATATTACAAAGTATATCAAATAACTCGTTCAAGGTGACAAGAATTTACATATAATCATACAAATTATACATAAACGAAACTAAATAGTCCACAGTTAAAATGATAAGGTGCTCTTACAAATCGATAACCAGTGTTTCTAAATCAAAAATTAAGCCACATTGAAATTCAAGAATACTAGAAAAACATCACGAAATATTTTCGATGGACTTTGTGAAAATTCAGTTTTAATATAAAATTTAAATTGATAACTACGTTATTCCGCTGGCTGTGTTACTAAATGTGACACGTGTTTCGCTTATTTAAGAAGCATCTTCAGATTAAATATCGCAAGGTTATTTATTTCTTAAATAAACATTGTTGCTAATAAACAACATAAAAATTAATATAATTTAAGACATCGACTGAGGGTGCTTGATGGAATTTCAATATTAAATTTGGATTATTGAGATTTTGTACACTTCCATGTATTTTGTCACTAACGATCCGGGTTTCACCTTTCGGCATCTTCAGGCATTCGAGCACACGAATGAACTCAAACTGAGAGACAGTAAACAGTGTCTAACGCTTATATAGAAGATACAAATGCGACAAATATCATTTACGAGGCAATACATTATTGAAACACCTAACAGATGTCACTAAATGTGGAATGATTGTATATATTTACCCATTCGTCGAATTACATCACGTCAAAACTCACAATACTATTATAATTGTAAAATCACTGGTATTTCTAAAAGAAGTTGAAAAGCGGCAATTCGCCTTCGGCAATCGCCACTCTGTTAATATGGTGTTTACAAAATAAGGATTAGGGCGATTTCCGAAATTTTAACTCAGGTATCGGTGTGGCTCTCAGACGTATAATGTATTGCCTCGTAAATGATATTTGTCGCATTTGTATCTCGGCAATTCGCCTTCGGCAATTCGCCACTCTGTTAATATGGTGTTTACAAAATAAGGATTAGGGCGATTTCCGAAATTTTTAACTCAGGTATCGGTGTGGCTCTCAGACGTATAATGTATTGCCTCGTAAATGATATTTGTCGCATTTGTATCTCGGCAATTCGCCTTCGGCAATTCGCCACTCTGTTAATATGGTGTTTACAAAATAAGGATTAGGGCGATTTCCGAAATTTTAACTCAGGTATCGGTGTGGCTCTCAGACGTATAATGTATTGCCTCGTAAATGATATTTGTCGCATTTGTATCTTCTATATAAGCGTTAGACACTGTTTACTGTCTCTCAGTTTGAGTCCATTCGTGTGCTCGAATGCCTGAAGATGCCTGAAAATGCCGAAAGGCGAAACCCGGGTCGTTAGTGACAAAATACATGGAAGTGTACAGAATCTCAATAATCCAAATTTAATAAAAATTAAGTTTAGTGTAGTAGGTGTAGGTGGTTTTTTTCCTTCTGTTAGACACAAACAATCATATTACTAATTGCCATAACACTACAAGTGTTTGGAGGTGAAAATCCCAAAGGAAAAATATTTTGTAGTGGATATGCTTCTTCAATAAGCGAAACACGTGTAAAATTTAGTAACACAACCAGTGGAATAACTAAGTCAAAAACTTTATTTTTACATTACAATATAATGAGTTTAAAAATAAATTATAAATATTCATTATCAGAAATAGCAAATTGTTAAATTTTACAATAAAGCAACAAGCCACTTAAATAATTAATTACCTCACCTATTTAATATTTAACGAAATGATCAGTTATTAGCATTCAAAACCATATCTTAACAAAATATTGAACAAAAATATGTTTATTAACTATAATTTAAGACATCGACTGAGGGTGCTTGATGGAATTTCAATATCAAATTTGGATTATTGAGATTTTGTACACTTCCATGTATTTTGTCTCGAGTCCATCCGTGTGCTCGAATGCCTGAAGATGCCGAAAGGAGAAACCCGGGTCGTTAGTGACAAAATACATGGAAGTGTACAAAATCTCAATAATCCAAATTTGTTTATTAACTGTTTGTGATTTTAGTTACTTACCACTTACCACATAATTAAAAAGATACAAGCGTTCGTTTATTTTTAAATACAGTGGGAAATCAGTACAAAACAGAACGGCGATAAGAATTACTAATATAAACTCATAATTTATTTTGAAAATATACTGACACAAGCAGAATATTTAAATAATAATTATAAAATTAGAACGGAGGACTGATTTAAATTAAATCCATTTGCAATAAAATTTGAGCCTCTTAACTCTCGTCGAAAGTCAACAGATTTGAAAATATTAATAAAACATTGATAAACGGAAATTTCGAAGAAAAACCTTTGATCAATTATTCTCATCCTGTACAGAGACGAAATAATTTCCTTTGAAACAAGATTATCGAAAAACCCTCACCAAACGGCTTACTAAAAGTACCGTCAAATGGGGTGGGGTTACTTTTCCTACCGATGGGTGTCTTCGCCTAGTCTATTTTATTTTTATAAAACTGCTCACAAAGTATTTATTTTAATGTGAATATCAATGATTCATGTATGATATTACAAAGGGCGCTGGAACCAATGAATACTGCAAACGGTGTCTAACCTCATTACACATCAGTTTTGTAAAATTTTAGTGAACCTCGACACTCCAAATTGCAGAGTGATTTCTACAAACATTTCGTTGTATCTAAAAAACTATTTTAGATTATCTTCTAATAATCTATCACGTGTCTTATTGATGTCTTGGAAATAATTTAAGCATTTATTGAGTTGAGTATGATTGGTTTTGATGGTACATAAGTTACCAGACAATATAGAAAATGAAATTGAATTATGCTTGCCTACATTAGGGATGTCAAAAAGATAAGTAGTTAGGTTTATTACTATTACGATTTGAAAAGTTTTTTATAGGTATTTTACGACAATTTCAAAGTAACTATCTATGTTCGTTTTCAATAATTAACATTTAAAATATTGAATTTTGTTTCAGGGTAAAATACATATTTTTTGACGAATGTCGTTATTTTATTTTTCATTAGACTTCACCATACTTCATTTCATTTGGACGAGTTATCTACTTAATTATTTATCAGTTTTTTTTTTAGTTTAAATTACTAATCAAGAAATCTTATACACCTGATTCTCTTTTTGCACGGTAGATACGTTCTAGAGACTAGCTTACAAAAAAAAAAATGTGTAAAAAAAGATAATGTACAAAAACGGGAGATAGATTCCATAGAAAATTCAAATTTATTTTTTATTTATATATTAAAATCGTTTCATAAGATTCATATATAATAAATTGACATGATTTTCGATTTAAATTACACATTAGACAAAAAATAAAAACCAGAATACAATCCAAATATAGAAGAGCAACATAAAAATTTGTTCAAACAAAACAAAGTCACGCAGTAATCATAAACACCTGCTTCTTAAAATTCGCCGAATGGCAAAAATGATAACTCCTATATTCCCAAAGGCAGAAGTATTTTTTTAAATCTATATTTATATACATGGATAACATTGTTATTCTACTGGCTGTGTAACGAGCTATGACACGTGATTTATTTATTCATTAATCATTTGAAGACTCACTGATACCAATAAAGTTTCTAATATCGTATGAATAACCTAAATTTTAGTATACTGCATGTTTACTAAATAAATATAAAATTTTAGCTGCACTTAAACAGGGTCATCAGGTGCCAACATTGAGCCCCACAAACGGGCGGGTGCTATTAACGAACAAGTAATATATTTTCCAAATGTAAAACCAATCATTTTTTTTTTAAATAAATAGAATATTAAATAACCTCCTTCTTTTAGATCAAATTTAATGATAACACCAAAATATTGATACTTAAACAACTTCAGCAAAAAAACGTCTTTTGCTGAGGAAGTGGTTGCTTTTTTAGTCTTTCGATGAATAATGATAAAACTGTGAAGTATTATTTTTTAAATTTTTTCTTCCATCATCAGTTAATGAACATGACTTGATTATTGAAAAAAAATGTTTAATTATTATCATAATTAATATTTGTTATTTAATAGACATGCAACTTAAAAAAATTAATAATTTTTATTAGAGTTCTAAATAAGAAGATTTCCGGTTTCGAATGTGATACTGTGATTATTTTCGATCCCCAAAACATGATTTCTTAAACGTTGCCTCTTATAAAAATGGCTTCGAAGCAGTTTTACATCCATAAATTAGTGTAATGTCAACAAAATGGGCGATTATATCCCTTCAACAGCTGTTTTCGGGTTGTTATCCTGAGATAATATTGATTTATGATTGATGCCGTCGCCAAAAGACACTTTGCAAAGTTAACACCTCAATATTCAGCCCACAGTTCGTAAGTGGCTTTTTAGGCGCATAAAAATCTTATATTTTTACATTTAAAATGTACGTTTGTACCCACATACTGTATAAAAATATAATTTCACAATAGAGTGAAAAACTTCTTACTTCAAAAACAACAACTTAACAGTAGAGTGCAAAAATATAATAACTCAATTATAATTTTTTGGCAAATAATTCATGTTTTTATTATATTCCATGCCTACCATTATTTGTCTAAGTTATTATAATAAAATTTTCATTGATATCAAACATACGTCTTACACATTTCAACTGTGAGCTTTATTTTTATGATTTTTAGGATCTTAGAGTATTTTACAATACACATAAATGTTCCACTTAAATCTTATTTTCACTAATTTTCATAGATTATAGTTTTGCGATCTAAACAAAAAAATTTCATGCAAAGAACATGTTAAGGATTTTCATTGATAATGTCCACAGTTTTTTACGTGGACTGCTTGTTTGTATAAAATATACACTTCGTCTAGAGTAACTAGACCGATAAGGCAGTAGAACATTACCTCTTAATTCATTCCACATTGTGTCTTCAATATCATATCACGTCCTCTCAATGAGAAACATATATTATATTTTGTATCAGAGAGCTCCAAGATCAATTATATTCAAATTATTTTCATACACGATTAACAATAATTATTGTAAAATGGGGAATTGATTTCTGACAAATCGTTTTTGATAAGGGTAAGAAGAATGGTGTAGATGCTGTACATCAGCGTTTTTCAATCAGGAGTCACCGGATGTTCCAAAGAGGGCCCAGAGGAAATATTTGTTTTAGGAAGCCACAGCAGGCTTTTGCGGGGTCACGGCCACCCGAAATTAAATATACTTTTTAATCAAATATAATTTAAGATACATCATAATTATAAGTTTTAATAAATTTTCGGAACAGTTTTCCAGTTTATAATGGTTTAAGGTAAAAATAATAGTAGGTTATTCATTAATCGAAAACTATTGTAAATATTAAATCATCATTTTTGAGGAAGCATTGGGGGCAGCAAAACCCCTAGCTACGCCACTGCCTAGAAGACGACAGACAAAAAAAATGTTGAGAAAATATGCAGGACATCATATACAAATATATCCATTTAAAATATTTTTTTTGTAATAATTATTTAAAAAGGAATTAATGAAAGATTTGAGCTGGAAATTCTAGTTTCCGATCGTGATGCGGCGGCAAACATTATTACTAATCGGTAAAGTATCTGCGGAAAGTAAATGAATCTTTAATTTTAATTTCAATTACCTTTTCCGAATGTTCACGGACTTGAAACATTTTATAATACTCAAGCATCTTAATAACAAAATTGGACAGTGAATCCGCAATAACGTGAATAAAAATTCCTATTTCTAAAAGAAGCCCATCTCAGATTACGAAATAGCGTAAAAAGTTTTCTTTTGGAGTCGTTAAGTTTATTTATGTAGATGCAAAGGGTTGTAATTCTTCTGCCTTTTCGCCTCTCACAAGAATTATTACATGGATTCTAGGTATGTATATTGTATTGGATACATTTTCTTCGGCTACTTTTTTATGGTCAATAGAGTAATAAATTCTATGATTGATCACTTCCCGATATTTTATAAAGCTGCTGGTCGTTTTTTGAGCGATATTGTTTACAAAATAAAACAGTGTAACAAAGCTTATTATTAAAATTTCAAATAAGTGTTTACTTAAGGCGATAGAAAATGCTGAAGCTTGTCTGACTGTAACATCTGTCTATTAAAGAAAACTTTATATTTATTACAAGCGAATACCAGGCATGTGTTGCGATGCCACTCAAAGAAAGAAAGTGTTTGCGTTTTAATTTTGTTTATAGAAGTGCTTTTGGATACACATTATTTTTTGTTTCCCATCTGGTGCGTACAAGAATGAACCAAAAGGTTTTCTGACGCGTGAGAAGGCCACATACAGCTGTCCATGTGATAAGCATGAATTTTCCAAATTTTGTCCCTGTGATTTGTCGATGGTCATTGCAAATGCGAGTCGCGCCCCGAAAACTGCAGACGTTTGAATTAAACTGGCATACATGTGCGTAGAAACAGTTCATCTTACCATTTTAATTTTCCATTTAAGACCGCCAATTGGAATTTAACAATTAACACCACTTGTTATGTCACACACGAACTGAAATGTTGCTGTTTGTACGTATATCTGATTCTTTTTTTATTTTATTTTTAGATTTCATTTTTTTTCAGAAACCTTCGCAGGTGTGCGCACAACAACTCACCAAAGTTTCATCACAATCGTTTCAATAGTATAGGGACCCATACGGGACAAACAAACAAACATTCATTTATATATATGTATAGATAAGATCTACTGTACGCCTAAAATATTTGCGCAAGTGCAAGCAATAACTTGACAAAGTTTTATCGGAATCGGACGAACGGTATGGCAGTGCATAAAGTACGAACAAACAAACGTTAATTTTTATATAGAAGATTATTTTGATTGGTTCCGGTCCAATTAATCTATTTTACCTATACAGAGAAAAAAAAGAAGTTAAATTCTCATATCATTTTTTCAGCAATAATGATTATACTCTCCATAAGGTTATCAATTACTCTTAACATAAGTGTTTAGATATATATAACTAAAGGCCATTAAAACAAGAATTAACGGACTTCTAGGACCATAAAATATATATTTAATGACCAAACTTCTACAATTAGGAACAGAAAACGATAACAATTATATCGCATTTATTTCAGGTATAAATTAGTCTAATTGACAGATAAATTTATTATAATTTTTGTAGAGGATCTTTGACGTTTACTGTTAGTCTCTCAGACAGGTTTTTATATTTTGAATGTTTTTTCGTAGTTATTGGAAAATAACAAAAAATGGATTTATACTCATAAATGACCGTCGGTATAGTGGCAGAAGGCGGTAATCAATAATCAGCTGTTTTGAGCTATAAATGCAGTATGATAGATTTAAAGATGGTCTTTTGTCTGAAAAAATAAGCTCAGCTTTATACTATGCCTTTTTTAAGTAATTTTAAATAAAATATATGAATTTAGTCAATTTCATTCACAGTTATTAGTGGCAAAAAACTATTTTTAATATTACAATACAATATAAAATCATTAATAATTAAATCAAATCCATAAATTATTAAAAAAGTTTTTTGTTTAATAATTATTAGTATGTAAATAGAAAAAGTTAAATTTCATGATTTTCTTAAAAGATGATTATCTCAAAACAAGGTTTTTCAAGACTTAACGGATTCTGCCACTATACCAACGATATACTGTATAATATATAGCCAAGAATATATATATACACTAAAACACGATGTTTTGGGCAGTCGAAAAAATCCATGAAATGTAACTCCAACCAACGGCTTTCTTACAAATACGTCCCTAAGTCACCAAAAATATCATCCTTTCTGTTTAGTATGTGATATATAGGTTAAACTTTATGACTTATGGTAGTGGACACAGAAGCGGTCAGGATATTCAGCGTGTAAATCAGCTGTTATCAAACTATAAAAGTGTTTAATATTTGAATATTTTTGGTAAATTTTGATATACATACTTAATACCACTATATTTCAAAAAATGTTGAAGTAGTATCCTTTTTAAGGCATTAAATAATGTAAGGTGCTTATTAAGTAAATACACAGTAGTTACAGAAAATGTCTAAGATTAAAGTAAGTATGGGGAATGATAAAGTGGATAATTTGGAATATTTTAGTCAGGAAAAACAATATTAAAATTTATATTTTGTACTGAAAAAGGTCAAAATGTTTATGTAATTATTGAAAATTAACACGACTTTGTAAGTAAAAATACAGCTTCGTTATGTTTGTAAGTTAAAACACAGTCTTTTTGTGAAAACACTGTGTTTTTATAATTTAATTTAAGTATAATTTAATTTAAGACATCGACTGAGGGTGCTTGATGGAATTTCAATATCAAATTTGGATTATTGAGATTTTGTACACTTCCATGTATTTTGTCACTAACGACCCGGGTTTCGCCTTTCGGCATCTTCAGGCATTCGAGCACACGAATGGACTCGAACTGAGAGACAGTAAACAGTGTCTAACGTTTATATAGAAGATACAAATGCGACAAATATTATTTACTGTGTTTTTGCTTTACAATCTTACATAGCATCTTTGTACATTACCCAAAAAAATCACCATCCAGTTATAAATCTTACAATACAAAAAGGTAAATTTTAAATTTAAAAGGTGAAAAAAATAGGAGGAAGGACAAATCGTCGAAAAAGTAATTACTGTGTTTATACTTAGCAGGCCAGAGCTTCGGTCGCGTAATTGTGACCGGGAAGTTTTTATATAAAATTAAAATGAACTTTCAAGTTTTCATCTCGATTAAAACTTCATTTTTATCTTTTAAGCTTTATGGTACAGAAAAAAATAAGCAGTTTAAAGTCATAACTTTTTTTTTTTGATAAAATAATTTTCCAGTGTTGTAGCCGAGTGATCAACGTCGTCCTTTTCGGTTGCGGCATCAACGGGTTCAAATGTACATTGATCGATTTTTGTTCATTTGCACAGATGTCGATGATGTCTGAAATAACCTTTCACCGTTTCAATCAATAAAAAAGGACCTGACAAGAGTGATTACCTAACTACTTGATCTGTCTTATCCCTGTCTCTCTATCCTTACTATCTTCGGAAAAAAATTGAAGTATTTCTCGTAGAAAAACTTCTGTTGAGATGCTTCCATAAGGTGTCCAGATAATATACTTCACATTAGGATAGGTCGTGGCTAAATAAAGTTGTTTTAACACTGCCGTCAAAAATTAAAATATTCCAACAAAGCTATATTGGTAATGGAATAATATTAACAGTGATAAAAAATTACGAACTTTTTTTATCAAGTCACGGAAATTATAGCTGGAAAAGTGCGTTTGTCGTATATTTTCATATTAAACAGTTTAAGAACGCCTGGTATACATAATATGAACGTTAGTCGTCCAAGAATATGGGGTGCTTACTTGGAATTTCTGGAGAGCTGTTTTTTTTTGCTGGGAACGGTGGCTTCAAGGACTGCATTTAATCATGTTTGAAGAACTTAGGTGTTTTTGGCTGCAGATTTATGCTTCATACTTTGTATGCTTTTTATTCGAAACTTGTGTACCACTTTTGAAAAATAAATAATACAGTAGAGTAACTATATTCAAAACAAAAAATTATAAAAACGATGAATATATAATGGCGGGAAAAGTTAAGGATAATAGTAACATAATTTAAGATAATTTAAGACATCGACTGAGGGTGCTTGATGGAACTTCAATAACAAATTTGGATTATTGAGATTTTGTACACTTCTTCAAAACTGACGAACTGTCAGTTCGAGTCCATTCGTGTGCTCGAATGCCTGAAGATGCCGATAGGCGAAACCCGGGTCGTTAGTGACAAAATCCATGGAAGTGTACAAAATCTCAATAATCCAAATTTGATAATAGTAACACTGAAACGAATATTATATTGAAATCTTTCGATAGGATAAAATATCAAGCCATTAATTTATTCTACAAAAATAATTGGTTCGTTGATAGTTTTTTCAGCTTAGTTTTGACGATGACGTAAAGCCGAAATAACTATTGAACTAAATTATTTGACATTTTATGATATGATAATCGGAGTTCTACCAAGTAAATTCTTATCCAATCGATACATCTTTTGATGAAAAAAGAAGTATGTATAATAGTTAAAAATGAGCTAGTAGTTCTGTTTCTTTTTTTACCATGTAGAGCATATGGACTCATAATGGATGTATTTCAACAAAAGTTTTTCTACCAGAACTACTTGTTACTCGGTAAGTCAACCTATCGTTTTCGAAGATAGTAGGGATAGAAGGATAGGGTTAGGCAGGACTAATAGGTTTGCTAATAGCTCTCACTACACCCCGTTTTTAGGATGGTATGGGGATTATAAGCATTACAAACATCCATGTCTACGAACGGAAATACATACGTCAAAATTTGCGAAATACCGAATTGTTGTGCGAAATTTGAGGGCTGCCTGAACTTACTTTCTTAACTCGTACTGAAAGGCGGATATTATTTTCGCTATGTTTTCATACATTACTATCATAAATACAGAATGCTGAAAACATGGTTAATCTTTTCTTTTTCATGCTAAAAAAATCGCTTCGAATCTCATGCAGTCAAATTTCGTTACAGTGTGATTTTTGTCATATAAACGCATTTATAAAGCAAAATGACAATTTCAAAAAGTGAAATAGCAGAACAAGCTTGAGACGTATCTCGGTGCCGTTTGAAACAAAACGGTTGCATACGGTACGTCATGCATCTCGGATTGTTACTATACAATATTATAATTTTGTATTTTTTGATGGTAAAATTGATGAGATTTTAAAATTACAAAGAAGACGTAAACTGTAATGTATTTTTAATTCTTAATTATATCTAGAACTATTTTATTTACAAATTGAAAATTTTTCAATTTTTTTAAGACCTATTTCACAGATAATTTAAAGGTTTAAATTCCGAAGTAACACATTGTTACGCCATGAATACGGAAGGGTTAATATAAATGAGTTATGACTTCTTATTCTATGTATAATGACAACTATACTATCCTATAATTTTATATTTTTCAATGGTAAAATTGACGAGGTTATCAAATAATGATTAACTATTCAAATAAGACGTAAACTGTAATGTATTTTTAATTCTTAATTATATGTAGAATTATTTTATTTACAAACAGAAATTTTTTAATTTTATTTAAGACCTATTTCACAGATAATTTAAAGATTTAAAGGCCTAAGTAACCATTGTTACATCATGGATACGGAATGGTTAATAGAGAGTGGTTAGCTAAAAATGAATCAAGCTCCGAAATTTTTTTATCTTTAATGAACTCTGTAATGTAATAGTAAATGTTTTACAGCATAGCCATTGTTGGAGAACACATATGTTTGTAGCGGTTACGGTTTTAAAAATACGATAAAAACACTTTTTATTTTTTAAGATATGACACCATCAACAATATGAATGACATTTTTTTCAAAAATATCCCCCGCTTACACCGAAATTTTCTTCAACGAAATTTCATGGCTCATTCCCTTTGCAGCCTCCTTACTAACGGCACTTCCATCTTCACAGTTGAACCCGCATTCAGTCTCCTTATTCCACCCCCACACCGCTTCCAGCCGCACGAAGCGGGCCCTCCCCTTCCCCCCAGGGCCCCCCGCCATTAAATCATTCCAGGGTGCAACCTTTCAGTGGCGCATGCGGCAGCGGGGAAAATAATAAACACAGACAACGCAAAAAATATTTGTGTTCCATGGGTCGAAATTAACGAGACGTAAATAATTCATGAATAAAATAAAGATTACTGTATAACGTATTTTTTGTCATGCCTTGGTTACACTCAGAACGTATTTCATTTTAAAATAAAAATGTTTGAGTGACTTAGCTGTACAAAATTACTTCCCATAATTGTAATTTTATTTCACAAGATGGTATTATCATCTATCCCAGGGGACTACAAACTACGTCCCGCGAGCACCACCGATTCGGCACGCCATACTTTATTTTGGTTATATTGTACAATTTACAATGTAAATCATACGAAAAAACAATCAGATTTTTAATTCGACGAGCAATTCTGTGTGCGAAAGGATAGGGGCGTTAAGTCTAAAATTGGTAGTTTTCAGGAGATCCAAAACAGGATTTGATGAAAAATGTCATTTGAATCTGAATTGTTTAGATTGTGTACGCATCTTTAGTCACTGAACAGTTTCAGAATCTTCAGTCAGCCAAACTGTCATTTCGTGTTCATTCGTATGCTCAAATGCCTGAAGATGCCGAAAGCCGAAAGCAAGGTCCGTTAGTGACGAAATACATGGACATGTAAAAAATTTCAAAAATTCAAATTTGATTTTGAAATTTCATCAAGCATTCTCAGTCGATATCTTAAATTAGAAAAATGTGATGTTTTAGCATGATTTTTATATTATATGCATGTAGTTATTTTTAAAATGTTTAACTCCTTTTTCAATTGACTCGACTTAACTCCTTTTTCCTTTTGCACACAGAATTAAGAAACGCACTAAACTGAAGAACATACTAAAAATGAAAATTTTAGCAGTAATTAATGATATGAGATTTATCCTAAAGACTTATAATAAGTGACTTACATAAGTAATTCACATAATGAAATTTAACATTATAATTATGAGTAATGAGGGTTATGAGGCTTTAACTTTCTGCTGACATTTGTTTGCAGTTGTGAATCAAGTTTACTAGGAGAAGTTATCATTAGCGACTTGCTCATCAGTTAATTTGTATCTCTAAATATTTTGCAATGAAAAGTCTTTGAAACTTTCCCATAAGTAACAACCGAAATTGCAAACGGAGATTCCACCCCACACCCTGCCTCATAGATGCCTCTCTCGTCGGCTAGTCCCAATACAAAAATTTGCGCGTAATTCAAAACCATAGTATATTGATATAATTAGCCAAATAGGTCTTGGAATTTGGGACTTAGTGGAGGAGTCAGTGGGGCATTTAGACTTAATATTTTGGAGACCGCTGATCTATTCCATCGAAAAAGGCAATAATATAACCAGAACATTGTACATTATCGACCCCCGCTCTTGTAAACAAGTCGTAAGTAGTAAGTGTAATGAACTTTTCGCTACCTATTTATATTTCGATAGTTTATTACTCAGACATCTCCAAATAACCAATTTTGAAATAATTGGAAAAGCAATATTCAAATGGTTACCACCTGATTTTTATACATTTTATAAACAGGTGTTTCACAATTATATACTTTTCAAGTATAGTTAGTAGAAGAATTCTTAGAAATATCTTTTACTCTCCTAGAAATATCAACATGTTGTTTAATTCTTTACAAGGTTATCTGTCTTAGCATTTTTTGATGGAATTCTTGAATTATCTGAGTACTGAATGAGAATTTTACATATAACTGCATATTGAACTCATTTTTTTTGAGTTGTCTGACCAATGAACTCTTGAATGGATTTACCTACTGCAACTCTATGGAGCCTGAAAAGTGGGCTGTCAGACTACCAGCTATTTTATTTATATTCTATAGTGGTTAAAAACTAATATATTTATCCTTCCTAGCAGTTTTTATTGCTTATAACTTATAACTTACTAAATATTCTGTTGGCCGAAGGCATTGAATGGCGAAAACAATTAAAAAACCCGTCAAAAATTCTGATGTAAGTGTTTATTTGATGAATTGTTAAGGAATGTTTTATCATCTGATTTAAACTTGACGAGTTTAATCAATTTTAAGGTGCTAACTGTCAGTTCTTGCTGGAAAGGCATTATATATTAAGAAAAGAAAACTTTTTCCTTCGTACTAACTCCATATTTTTATAAATATCAGAATATTTTTCGCTCACGCGAGTATTTTTCATCAGTTGATATTGCTAGTCATTGGTGAAACCGGTCCTTTATCAATCAATTGTAATTACTACAAAACATTCCCATTTTTACTTCAATCATCCAAAAAGAATCATAAAGTTATTTTTTATAAAAATGGTGATTCCTCCCAATTCAATCGTCAAGCAAACGACAGAAACTCATTCATTGATATCTTTTCTAATAACATTGATTGTCACATAATAAAAGAAACAACGTCTTAAACGATGCACGTACATTCTCCTCTCAAAAGTTATTGTTTAACGATATTCGACCACTACATTGTTCTTAACTTATTGAATGGAAACAGGAATATTCAGGAATCTTTTGATTTATTTTATCATTTCCGAGGTTTTTTTGTCAAAACGCTGAAAATATACCTCCTATTGTCTTGAGTATTTATTCTTCGAATTATTAACGAAATAACAGTTTCAAGAGATGAACAGTTAGTGAATGCATTTATTTCTAAAACTGCGTTTATATAAATCATTTTTATCAACACAAGCTGCAAATCTACTCAAACACTTTGTATCTATAAAGCGTTGTTGTAAATTTTCAAAATATTTGGCAATAAAACACATTATCAATAAGTCAGGAATTTTTTGAACTTCAAATGTATATTCATCATTTCAAACGGAAACTGTTTTCACTAGAACCTGTTGTTATTTTGTTGAAAAGTTTCAGGTAAAAGAATGCTGCTGGTAAAGAACTATGCCCAGTATAATTTTCATAAATGAATTTGATTTAAATTAAAAATCAAATTAGAAGTCAGAGAAAAATATGTAAAATACTACATTATTTATAATTCAAAAATGTGCAATTGAATACTGAGGCTGCGTAATATATACAAATAAAATATATTCATTTTCTTCTTTAATAAAATATCTGAATATCGTTCATCAGCATTTTTTTCTCTCAAAATCAACAGATTCGATGAGAATTGAATAAAACAATTCCAGCTTTATCCAAGCTTATCGTGTAGATACTAAAACCCAAACCCGATGAAAACTTTCCGAATACAAAAGAAAAAAAGAAGTTTACTGCAGATAAAAGGAACTTTATCTAACAGTGAGCCATAAATCTATAAAAGTTCTCGATGAAAGTTCATAATAAAATAATTTTACAAAGCGAGAAAAATGAGAATAACGCATTGACGTGAGCTTTAGTATCATCTTTTGTTTGTTTATGGACAGAATTAAAAATGAGTTTGGTAGTTTATTGTTCTTAATCGTTTCCTCATGTATTATTATTTTGGTTGACTACAATTTAGTTCTGAATTCTTCTGTTTCTTTGGCCATCAACAGTTCTTGAACATAGTCAACGATATCAATATTTGGGTTTTCAAAATATTTAATGTATACTTTCCTGTGTAAAGCAGTTTATTGTCAGTCTTTGAAATAAAATGATTTAGAATTTTAAAAGTCAAATTTAAATTTTCCAGTCCGTAACTAAATGGTCATTTTTGTTGTCTTTCGTTTAACGGTTTCTAAAGCTCTGAATTACATTTCGAACTCTTTTATAAATTGATCATTTGGTCGAATTATAGATTAGCTGATCGTGTTATTCTATCACCATCCTTCTATTCTTATTCTTTTAGAAAAGAGAGAGGTTGAGCGACTGAGTAAAAAGCAGTTCTCGTAGAAAAAATTGTGTTAAGATAAGCTTCATCAGAAGTCCACATCGTCGTCTCCATTGCAAAATGGTATATCTAATAAAATGTCAATTTTTCAAGGGAACATAATAAGTTTATCGGACTAAAACAAAAATAAAAAAAAACACCTTACTGTTATTAATTATCTATATATAACAATGGACAGGCTGCAGAGCAACTCGTATCGCATTGGTCTCAAAGTCAATGCGAGTAAAACCAATGTGCTCTGCAACAGTTTCTGTCCAGACCCAGACTACCCTCTGACGAGCGTGGGGCAAGACATCGAGAGAGTCGACGGCTTTAGGTACTTGGGGTACACATCACGGGAGATGGCAATCCGCGTAAAGAGCTCGCAATCCGATTAGGGATAGCTGGAGTAACTTTTAACTCAATGCGGAAAGTCTGGGACTCACGGTTGTACTCGGTCAGAACCAAGTGCCACTTATTCAACGCATGCATCCTGACAGTGTTGCTTTACGGTTGCGAGTCATGACACCTCACCAAGGCACAGGGTAACCGTATACTGTGCTTTGAAAACAGATGTTTGCGGTGAATACTAGGGGTACGGTGGTTTGATTTTGTCAGGAACTCGGAGGTAAGGGAGCGGACGGACCAACCCATTATTACGTCCAAAATAAAAAGGCGACGATGAATCTGGCTTGGACACGTGCTTCGGATGCCCAAAGGTAGCTTGAATCCTGCCTGTCTCTTCTACCAACCAGATGGATTCAGTCGCCCTGGAAGGCCGCTGATAACCATCCATAGGATGTATTAGGCCGAGCTACGGAACGCTGAGTTAACCTCTGAGGAAGCGAAGAGACTGGTGGGGGACAGAGAATTCAGGAGGAACCGCGTGATGGTCATATGCTCCGAATAGGAAACGGATATGGTTTTTAAAAAAATCTAGCCATTCTTGTCTTCTTTGAATCAAATTCGGTGCTATTACATATCAAGAGAGCTGATGATATCTCATGGAAGAATTTAATACTGTCAGCATTTCGCATCAAAATAAAACTAAAGATTTTTTTACCAAAGAGTGACATCGGTGAAAGGGGAATATTTAAGGGTAAAAGATCTCCTCCCGCAAATGGGGAAATAGGGTGTTTATTCATGGCGTAGGAGCGGGGATTTTTTTAAGCCTGATGCATTTCGGTTCTCGCTTTTGGCGGTGATTACGCGTGTCTATGATCTTCCACTCCGAGGAGAGTTCCTTGATGATGATGATTATGAGTTCCAGTATTATGCGCATTTAACTGAGCGCTTAAATTTGCTGCTAGCAGTCAAGAAAAAGTCCACGCAGTAAAAATATATTCATTATAAAAAGTGTAATAAATGAAGAATACATTTTACATTGCTACTCTCCATTTGTAGTTGAAAAAAATCGATATAAAAACTATGAAAGAATTTAAAAAAAATACTATGCAGTATAACAATATTGATTATTCGTTATTTCTTGCAATACATTTCTTGTTATTTAGTATTAGACTCACTATTTAATATATTTATTCTGGTAGCTTGCAAAAACTGATTGCTTAAAACGATTCAATTAAAACTACTCTTATCTCATTATGATTACGTAAGAGGAAACAGTAGATTTTTTCGACTTAAAAAATCATTAACCGTTTACCATTGACAATTTTTTCTCAATTACGTCCTGGAGTATCTGTTTACACTATTACATTTTGCAAGTTTTCAAGTCTGTCTAGCAAACAGTTAAGAGCGGTTTTTCAAGTATTTTTAAACTAAAGTTTAAAGTTACCGAAATTTGATATCTAAGAAAAAGTCGCTGAAAAATTATCGTTTTATAATACAGTGATAAATAAATTTTACAATTTATTGAATAATATAATGATTGTATGAACACCGAAAAGCATATTTTCACCCACTTTTCCTGGCTGATATTTAAAATATAATTATAATGCATATACTTCTCGCACAAATTAAAACAACAAATCATTATATTGTATACGTCTTTTAGCATTAAAAAAGCAGCAAATAATAATTACAATAAAAATATTGTATACCATCTTTCAGGGATACATTTTTATTATATTCCGTTGTTCCCGTAAATATTTTTCTCGACGGTTCATATTTAGATTATGGTAAACAATCTACTATTCCCTCTTAATATTTTTTTACCTAATGTAACTATGTGAAGTCACTAAAGAGGGCTCTCAGTTTCGTGTCTTTATATCACAAATGCTTAGTTACTTATTTCAGTTTAAGGTTTTTAATGAGTAAAGCAATTCAGAAAATCTCCTACAAATTCTTAGTGCAAATAGGCAATAAATAAAATTGTTATGTATGTGGAGGATACAGAATAAGTGTTAAAGTTTCATTTCAACATAATTATATTAATGTTACATACTGTCAACTTAATGTTAGTATCTACAAAAACTTTGTATGTGGAAAATAAATAAGCAAAACCGCTTGCAAATACATACTAACAGAGAACGTTCATTAAACAGAAGATTTCAATAGTACTTGTGCGTAATAATAATAATGTGATTCACACTTGAAGAATTGACTTTGACTTGCTTAGTACTTGATGGTTAAGAAGGAATGTAAACATTATTTTAAAAATACCTGTTACTAATGGTGTTACTAATCTCAGCAGATGTTTATTTCTACAAGACCATCTTGTTACTCAGTGGCTTAACCTCTCATAGTTGAATAGAATAGAGATCAAAGGATTGGACTATGACAGGACGACAGGTTATCTCAGAGGTAACGAGCCTGCTGCCTTACAGAGCTTCAAGTGCGCCCTTTTGACTGAAATAAATACGTGCATTAATAAATAAATTTCATTGAAAAAATAAAATATATACATTTTTATATATGTTTCTTAAATGCGAGCTTATTTGATTTTAAAATAAATGTGCAGCCTTTTGACAAGAAAACGTTCGTCACTTGTAAGTTGGCTAATCGCTCTTGCTAAGGCCTGCTTTTAGGATTAGATGAACCGAAGAGAATTTTAGACTTTACAGATAGTTATGCATTCGAACGGAAATGCATAAATAGATTGAAAAATCAATTTATGAATCTTTCCATATTGGGATATAAGACGTGAGCACCACAACCAAAAACAGAGAACTAAGTTGACCACTAGATCATGTACCCAGCATTAAAAACACCAATGACTATAAACACAAATTCTTAAATCGATAGAAAAAAACGTTTATTAAATCAAGTAGATGAAAGCCCGACGGCGTTGTCGCCTCCGATACAAAGTCTACTATTAAAATATTGTGTTAAATATACATTTTGAATTTTTCTTGTGAAGTCGTTTTAAACTCAAAATTAATTTCAATTTAAATATTCATCAAAAACACGCAAACAATAAAGCAAAACTGAAATTAAAAATTTGTTTACACAGCTAACAAGAAAAATTGCGCAACTATGCATTTTCACTTCCCATGACATTTATTGTTCGAGTTTTCATTTATTTATTTTCCGCTCGTGCGCTGATTTGTTATCTTCGCAATTAAAACAATCGCTCAGTAAACAAGAAACGAGGCAGTGAAAGCGATACGAGCTTTTTAAGGCTGCGCCGCATTAAGTATATCATATTTCAAGTATTCGTTAGCCTGTTGCATAAGCAGAGAAGAGCTTTTGCTCCACTGTAAATGCCGTTTTGCTGTAGAGCTTTTCAGCAAACCTATTATTCCAAATGTTTTATGATAACACAAATAAACTCATTTAATACTGTTTACTGTTAATCTTCAGTGAAAACATAAAATATGATTTAAAATACATGATTGTCACAATTGTATTATATAATTTCGTCAGCCTCTGTGGTCTAGTGGTAAGCGATTGTCCTAGCGATCAGGTGGGTCCTGGTTCAAGTCTTAGCAAGGTCAATATCAAATGTGGATTTTTTCAATTTAAAATGTGTGATCTTGTACATTAATGACTTCTAAAAATTATCATCAAGCTTATCTCGTATGATCTTCTGATTTTCAAAATATTTGGTGCATTAGCTGTCAGCTGTAATCTCAGATATTTTTTGTTAAATTTTAAAATAATTAAAAAATATATTTTTCTATTTTCGTTTGTTTGTTGCAATTTCTAGGTGGACACTTTCTTCTGGTATATCGTCAAGATATTCCCATTTTTTTTTCCAAAATTCTTCCCATCCATCAGATACTAAAAACGGGGCGTAGCGATAGCGATAAGCTAACCACTATTTCTGTCCTAACCGTATTCTTCTGTTGTTGAGGTTGAGCAACAGAGTAACAAGCAGCTTCTGTTGAGATACCTTCATAGGGAGTCCTTATGCACTATATTTGGAGCGGACATGGTTAAAAACATCTTACAAATATTACAATATCGTTAATTTCATTAGTTTTTATGCATTTAACGAATGTTTCTCGACTGCAACGCAAAATTGTCCCTCATTAAAACGCTTAAAAAACTTGAAAAATATACATATTAAGATTCATTAACTATCGAAAACTTGCTGCGTGGAAAAATCATTTTAAATCTTCGTACTGTTGAATTAGTGTTTTCAGAATCATAAAATTTATTAACTCCATTCATGATTTAAAATATTTACTTTATTAAAGTTCTCAAAAAGTGTGGTTACCCTACATCAGAGTTTCCAAACTTCTAGCCACGAAACATGTGTTAATACTTATAATATTTATCGCTTAAGACAATTTATTATCTTAAGTTGTAAATACAAGTTCTTTGCACTAGTTTAGTTTCCGCAATATCTTCAAATCGGCTTACTGCGTCAACTTCAAAAACAGAGCTCCTTTTCTAAAAACACAATTAGTGCCTTAAATGATTTAATTTTGAACGAACATTATGATGTTTGAGTGCGTGAGATGATATAATATTGTCCATCTCTTCTAAACAGTATATATAGCCAAGCAAAAGTAAGCTATCAACTACCTAATAAAATTTTGTAGAACTAATTACTTTTTCATTTTATCCTATTAAACTGTATCAACAGAACACTATTGTTAGAACAACATTTATTTACCTTGATTAAGTTTTTCTTATTAAGTTTCATTTGATTTGATTTTATCTGTCTACCTGTTTAATATGAAATAAGGTAACTCAAGTTAAAACTTTGATATAAGAAATACGTCTTGTATTCAAACAGTTTATTGTATTATATACGTATTTCAATATTGTTCCGCATTGTTTGGTAAAACCTTTCTTCATATACAATTTAGAAGTTGTGTTTTATTTATTCCCACAACTCTCCTGAAAATCAATAATTCCCTAAATACGAAAAGTAAAGACAGAGATGTTTGAATCGATAAGTTTATTTATGCCGTCTGGAAATACAGAAATTTTCTCTAGTGATTTGATTTCCTAAGTGGATTGCTGAAACCGCCGTAGACCTTTTTATATGGATGATAAATTTTCAAGACCTATAAAGTGTTTTTATTTCGGTTATTTTCATGAACGTTTTTAAAATTTATTTGCTTACTTTTTAAATATGCAAAAATATATTTTTCATTTTATAAACGATGCCATATAACAAAAAAAAACGACTACTTTTACCTCACTTTTCTTAAAGATATGAGGAGTCAAAAAAGAAAAATCAATACGCCCACTTTGCAATGTTAGTAATAAACGTTTTTGTGTTTGACGCTTACATTATTTCCGCTTCCAATGTGAAACATATGGCTTCTTAATGGAGGTATCTTAATAGAAGTTTTCTACGAGAACATTGTTTACTCAGTTGCTCAACCTCTCTTTTTCGAAGAGATAGTTTTCACTCTTGCTACGCCTCGTTGTTTTTAGGACCGGATGTGTCGAAGAGAATTATATAAATCACAAACATCCATACCTACGAACAGATATCCATTTATCAATTTATGATAAAGTCCATACCGCGAGTTGAACCAGAGACGATGTTGACCACTGCACTACGTACCGGATGAGAAATTACAATAAATAGTCACCACTTGTTAGTTTACTGGATACGGTAATGGGTTTGTTTCAGTCATTTACTTTGCCGCAATTTACTATTTAATGATTCAAATCGTTTACAATATGTAACAATTATATAAAAAGAATGTTATTAAATAATAATACAATATGACTAGGGCTAGGACAGGAAGAGTGGTTGGTGAATCGCTTTTGCTATGCCACTTTTTTAAGGTCGGATTTGTGGGAGTGAATTTAAGGCATCACAAACATCCATGTTTACGAACATAAATCCGTAAATCGGTTACAAAATCATGACACACCCTGGTTTTTGTTAAGTATAAGTGTCATTAGTGTCCTGAACTGAAATCGGCCAGCAGCAACAGTGATATTTCGCAGAACGGGCTCTTTCTTGTTGCCAGGCGTTTAATTGCCGTCGGGCACGTCCGCTGGACGAGTCCATTTTTACTGAAAAAAGGTAGCTCCGACGGTGCAGGGAGTTTTTTTAAAAGTATTTGTAAACAGTCGATTACGAGCTGCCGAGTTGGACGAGCGAGTCTCGTCGCGGCGAAGGTGACGTGACGATGTGAACTGTTTGTTTTTTTTTGATTTGCATTGGACTTTATTTAAATTCGTTGTGTCATTTGTATTATTACTTAAAGTAAATTCAGTTTCTAAGTAAATGTAAATGTAGAATCAATTTTATGTGTTAAGATTTATATATTTGTTTAATGTTAAACCACTGCATCTTGAATGGAAAATAAATAAGTTTTGAACCGGATTTGAAATGGTGTTTGTCTGAGATCAGCCCTTCCAGGACTCCGGATAACCAGCCGCTCACCTCTCTTCGATCCGGGGTCATCTCAATCAATTTATAAAACAGTCCGTACCGGGACCCGAGACATACCTAAGCGTAGCCAACGACGTTGACCACTGCACCACTAACATTATTTTTATTGATAGTTTATTTTTCCATCGTATCAAAAATCCTTTTAACAACAGTTTGTATATGTTTACCAGCCAGTCAACCGATAATTGCAATTAAAATAAAATTTGACATTATCTATACATCTATTGAATTTATCGGAATCTCCCCACAATTGAGAGTTTAATTTTTTTGTGCTTTATCGGGTATCCTTACATTTTGCGAAAAATACTCTATAATACATACACATGCCTTAGTTGAACTTATCGGTTTTTACTATTAGGTGCCTAAATTAATTGATATATGTACTAAACGAAGACAAAGTATCAAGTCTAAAATATGTTTTCGTAATTAAGAACGGCTGTCGGCGTCCTTGGCGCAGTTGGTAGTGTCGCTGGCTACGGTTACGGATGTCTCGGGTTCAATTCCCGGTGCGGACGGTTTTCATAGATTGATCTTTCAATCGATTTATGGATTTCTGTTCGTAGTCTGAGTTCTCTCTCCCACCCATCCCATCCTCACGGGGCGTAGCGAGAGCGATTAGCTAACTACCAGTTCTATCATAGCCCTATCCTTCTATCCCTACTCTCTTTGAAAAAAGACAGGTTGAGAAACTGAGTAACAAGCAGTTCTCGTAGAAAAATCCTGTTAAGATACCTCCATTTGGAGACCATATGCTCCACATTGGGAGCGGACATGGAAATAAAAAATTAAGACCACTATTGGTATCTGCGACTCTATATTTTGAGTTAATAATAAAAAATAACCTAGCCAATGAAAGAGAAAATTTATATCATACAAAAGTGTTCATTTATCACACTCGTAATTCAAATCTCGTACGAAAGTTAAATGCGTCAAAAAACTCGCTCAAGCTTCGAAGATAAAATAATAATATAATGTTTCAATTTAAAATTAGGGCGACCCTTGTGATTTTTTATTACCTTAATATAATTTGATAGCTGGAATCAAATGAAGGGCTTTTTTAAGTACAGGAGTACAATTATTAAGGGACCTGCCGCAGCGTTAATAATAACATTATTAACTCGTATATATTACTTCAAATATAGAATAAAGAAAGGAATTTGATATCTTTTGGAAGCAATGATTGTATTTGATTTTTATCAATGTATCTTGCGTATATAATGATTTGTAAAAATTTTATGGAAAAACTTATTTTCATATTTTATAATGCTCTAAAAAAAACTCGAAATTTGTTGTTAATTTACAGTTTACAACGAACAGCATAAATACAGTCTTTTAATAAAAGTGACCTTAATAATAGTGTTCGTTTGAAAGGTTTATTTTAACATTTTTATGGTAAAATTTTTAGCACAAAATTATTTTACTATTTCACTTGATGTAGAAGAGCCAGCCCCTAACGTAATCTTTTTAACTTTAACGTTTCTTAACGATTACGCCGAGTGACTGACATACTATTTGTTCTCGTCAAATTCTTTCTGTTGAAGTACTCCATAAGCATCATGAAAGAATGTTTGACTTTTGTGAGAGTAAATATAGTGAAAAAGAAAAAATAGACTTTCAAACATATATAATCACATATAATTTAATTAATTTAAGACATCGACTGAGGGTGCTTGATGGAATTTCAATATTAAATTTGGATTATTGAGATTTTGTACACTTCCATGTATTTTGTCACTAACGACCCGGGTTTCGCCTTTCGGCATCTTCAGGCATTCGAGCACACGAATGGACTCGAACTGAGAGACAGTACTGTAGAGTTCAGTCAATCTTGCTGTACTGGCAATATTGCTGTACTGACAAAATACATGGAAGTGTACAAAATCTCAATAATCCAAATTTAATATATAATCACATTTATGACTTAATTTAAGACATCGACTGAGGGTGCTTGATGGAATTTCAATATCAAATTTGGATTATTGAGATTTTGTACACTTCCATGTATTTTGTCACTAACGACCCGGGTTTCGCCTTTCGGCATCTTCAGGCATTCGAGCACACGAATGGACTCGAACTGAGAGACAGTACTGTAGAGTTCAGTCAATCTTGCTGTACTGGCAATATTGCTGTACTGACAAAATACATGGAAGTGTACAAAATCTCAATAATCCAAATTTAATATATAATCACATTTATGACTTAATTTAAGACATCGACTGAGGGTGCTTGATGGAATTTCAATATCAAATTTGGATTATTGAGATTTTGTACACTTCCATGTATTTTGTCACTAACGACCCGGGTTTCGCCTTTCGGCATCTTCGGGCATTCGAGCACACGGATGGACTCGAACTGAGCAACTGAACATTTATGACTGTTTTCAGTTAATCCAATTGAATAGTTAATATATTGTATGTGCTCTTGTGTCAATCCTGTTAATCATTTGTAAACACAGTTTTGCTGACAAGTTGCTGATTACGCTCACAAGAAAATTGATTTAAAATTAAATATGGTGTTACATACGATGTAGACTTCCCTTGAGAAGATAAAAAAATAAACTTTCGAATAGACGAAGAAAATAAAAGTTAATAATACACACAAAAATCATCAAGACCTTTTCTCGCGTTTTTGGATACAGTTAAATACAGTAAATTACCCCTGGGCCACGGTTATACAAAATCAATGATCGAATCGACATTTTTTAATGTGGAACAATATTTAAATTAAATAAAATATAAAAATTTCGTTACAAAAAAATTACGACACGACAGCTATTTTGGTATCACGTTTAGTTCCTTATTGTAAAATGAAAACGACAATAGAAGGAATTATATCTCACGTCTAGGCGCCATGCATTTGAAAAATATAAACTATCCATAATTGTTGGTGGAAAGTCATCATATTTTAAAAATAAAATTTATTTGTACTACTTTCACTTATAATTTAAGACATCGACTGAGGGTGCTTGATGGAATTTCAATATCAAATTTGAGTTATTGCGATTTTGTACACTTCCATGTATTTTGTCACTAACGACCCGGGTTTCGCCTTTCGGCATCTTCAGGCATTCGAGCACACAAATGAACTCGAACTCAAACTGTCAGGTAAAACCCGGGTCGTTAGTGACAAAATACATGGAAGTGTGCAAAATCTCAATAACTCAAACTTTCACTTATGTGTAATGTTTTGTTCATTTGATAATGTTTGCGATAAACAAAACCGGTTCTGATCATTATAAACAGGTGAAATTAGTGCAAAAATATTGTGTTTTATTTTTAAAAAAGATGAAAACAGTGTGTATAAAAAATTGTTACAATTAGGAAAAACAGAATACAGTTCTGACGAATGCGTAATATCGAAATGGCCAACCAACTTGATAACATGGTCGCTATGTTATCAAATAATACAGTATAATTTAAGACGTCAACTGAGGGTTCTTGATAGAATTTCAATATTAAATTTGAATTATTGAGATTTTATACACTTCCATCCTCCATGTATTTTGTCACTAACGACCCGGGTTGTCAATCGAGTCCATTCATGCGCTCGAGTGCCTGAAGATGCCGAAAGGCGAAACCCGGGTCGTTAGTAACAAAATACATTGAAGTGTACAAAATCTCAATAATTCAAATTTAAATAATACAGTGTTTTTATCAAAATGTTGTTTCAACGCCTTGGTTGAATACACACAAAACAATTTCAGCGAAATAAAATAAAATATTTTGTGTAGCACGGTAGCCCCGAGCAAACCTTTTTTCCTCAGAATATTGACTAACGTTTAAAATATGTCAGATGCTATATTAGCCAACATAACCGCAGGTATTTTCGAAAGTAAAACAGAAAGGTAAGAGAAACAATAATGTATAACATCTGTGATTTTTTCCGCTCGCAATTTGTAAAATATACAACAGCCGTGTTTCCGCTTAAGACGAGAAATCACAAAAGAAAATTTACTCCTCGCAGGCGCCGGAAAAAGAAAAGGCCGTCTCTCTTCACAAAAACCAGACGGTTGGGGTGTTAATTAATTTAAGAAACAGGTGGCCAACTCACGAGAACTTTGTCCGTTCTATATTATAACGTGTAAGTTTGTTAATTGCTGTATAAAACAATTCGTAAAAGAAGGATTTTTTTAAGGAACAAAAAAACAGCTACACAAACAAGTCACTATAAGAATAATTAAAGTTTTTTTTTGTTGTATTATCGAGACCATCAGTTTCTAATTTGGAGAGTATGGTCTCCTAATAGAGGTATCTCAACAGAAATTTTTCTACGAGAACTGCTTTTTGCTCTGTCGCTCAACTTCTCTTTTTCGAAGAGAGTAGGAATAGATCTAATCGCTTTCGCTACGCCGAATTTTAGATATCACAAACATCCATGCCCACAAATAGAAATCTATAGGTCGATTGGAAGTTCGATTTGAGGCATCCGTAACTGACTTGGACCACTGCACTATGAACCCGATCGTAAATTACAATATAAAATTGAAGTACATAAATACATACATTTGCTTGACCACACATTTCTTTCGGCTTACACAAAGTCGAAATGAGAATTCTGCCATTTTTAAGAACAATTCACAAGGTAATAGATTTCTGACCGACATTTGTTGTGTGTTCTATAATTGAAGATGAAAAATACGTCTATAGAATTTGAATATTTCATGAATATGTCAAATTAACATCTGGCCACTTTGTAAATTGATAATCACATTATTATTGTAACCCCAGATAAATTGAGTCGTCATCCCTTCTACATTTGGTCTGATAATCACCCTATGATTCAGTTTCTGTAGGTAGCAGGTGTTTGGTACATTTTATCTTCTCAAAATTTATTTGAATCTCTATAAAGTTTGTTGAAAGTTTCTGCAAGAATCAACAGTTTATAGTAATGTGATTATTAAAACGAATTCTCGTCAATTATTTCATAATTAAATCTTGTCTTTGCCGGCGTTGTTTTTTGAAAGTTTGTCACATTAATAAACTTTTTATTTTTTTCCAGGTGGCGTCCAAGACAAACAGAGTTCTTAGTGTGAAATAAAGTTGGAATTACAAGATAAAGTGAACGTTATTTTTAAATATCCACGTTATTCACGATATGGTGTATAACGAATTGGAAAATAAAAGAAAAGTTTAATAATTTTTAAAATCAACTATTACAAAATCTTTTAATAAACTAACAATTGAATGTTTTATAAAAATACAACCCTGAAATGTGTAAAAATTTTAATTTTTATTAAAATCTATCTGCGTTTTAATTTTGAATCGTTGCAAAAGAATATTTAATTAAAATTTTAATGGGAATGTAAACGGTTTAGTGAATGAGAAGATTAATTCAGGATTAAACGGATCATACAATATTAAAACACATATCGCATTGGCCTGTCGCAAATCAGATGAACTATGCAACGAGTGCCTATGCAAGGGCAAACAGAGCGATATTACCAGCAACATCCGGTCCAATCAAACCACTTCCGGCAGCTTAACCACGTGGTATCATCACCCGCACCGATCCACAACAAAGCACACCACTTAGCGCCCCCGTCAGTAAGCGCAACGATCGATAGAAGAACAGTTGGTAACTCAACAGTGAGCCCTCCATCGTTTTACACGCAGAGAAGACATTACGATAATTCTGCATACAATAGAGGAACATTCGAGTGTACAGATTCTATTGAGCCCTTTCCAAATAACCGTAGAAATACGCTGTCGCCAGGACACCAGAGTACCGCGTCTTGTCGTGTTAATTTGTATGGTGGTAGTGCGAGTTCAATCGTCCAGCATTCTATTCCAGGTGTTCCTTCCACCGTTCAGCTGGACGCCACGGTGACCTGCCTGTGGGTGCTCACGCCTCTGACTGCGACCCTTAGCGCAGTCATCGTGCTGGTCGCGATAACGACTAATCAGTGGTTGCATACGGAGGAGAAAATGAACAATCCTTCGTATAATGGCACCGGTGATAAGGATTATCTGTCAAAGCTGACAGTCTCCGGGCTTTGGAAGCTTTGTTACACTAATCGTGAGTATAAATCTAACTAAAATCCTCCCCTAAGACCAGGTTGATAAATAGAACAAAAATATTTGCAACGGTATTCATTTATATTTATGTAAGCGCCATAAATTATAATGATTATTTTGCTGTGTTCGTCTTTTAATATTGTGAATCTAGAGTCAAAAGCTAGTTGCATCCAAAAATGAACCATAACAAATTGTCAATCCAAATAAACTATTTGTCATTTAAAGCAGTCAGAAAGGTCAATTTAACACTATTAAGCTTTGCACGAATGATAGTCTAGCCAAAGCGATGTTTTGTGTTTTTTTTTTTTGAAATCTCAAGAGATTCATTAGATACAAATTTTTAAAGTGAACGAGATCAATTTGAGGAGTAAAATACCACATACATATCCATCATAATCGTCAAAATTGAAATTGTTCAGGAGAGAGTACAAACTGTTTTTATCGAAAACATTATACGGTGAGTTGCGTTATAAATCTTTGAAATGCACTCATGTTTCCAGATACAGGATTACACATAGAGAGTTTCGATAAAATAGTGGATTACATCAAGTGTTTTTGTCAGAACATTAAACATAAAATCAATATAAAATAATATTTCACTTCCGAAAAAAGGGCAGTTTATTTTTCTAATTTACAGTCATTAACTCATTTTCGTATTTTTAAGGTTTATGCCAAAACACCGTCGATTTTATACAATATGCCAAAGATCTCAAAAATTATTTTGGAAGCAAATAATTAAATGTTGATCTTGCCGGGAATTAAATCCAACAATATTTGATCTCTGGAGTAAAGCTCTTACCAACAAACCACAGAGACCAGGATTTGAATTCGACTGCGAGTTATTCTCCAAACGGAGCTCTTATGCCTTGTCTGCATAGTTTCATGATTATAAATATTATTATACTTTAAGTATCTAATAAATAGTCTACATAAATGCTCTATACCACAAAACGTAAATTCGGATTTTGAAACTTTTCCGTTTCCAACTATAAAACGGAAAATTGTTTTTTTTCCAAGTAATGCTACATAATAATTCACACAAAGCTTTATAACAAAATTCAAATAAAGCAAAGTCTTCAAATTTCACCATATATAATAAATGATAATTTTACCCACAAATTTGTATTCATTCGATGCATTTAAAATACTTTAATTGAATCGAAGAATAATTCTTCACAAGTAATCGATCACTAATATTATTTTTCATTATATGAAAAAAGAGGTTACAAAAATTATGTTCTTTCGTATTCAAAATATAAATATTTGTGTTTTCGAATATTTCACTTCTTTGGACAATCATGTAATACTATTCCTTAAGATATCCAAATGAACATATGTTCCAATAATTGATATGTAAATTGCATACAAATAAGATTATCAATTTTTAAACCCATCTTCTGCTTATGAAGCCTTACTGAAATTGTAAGAAATACTGCTCATTTCAGATGATCTATCGCAGCGGTCGCCAACCTTTCAGCTCACATGGACTACTACTAAGCTCACAATTGTGAATCTCGCGGACAACGGGCATCATTTTTCTTAAAAAATTACAAACATGTAAATACCGCTTCACAGTAAAAAATATAACTTGTGTGCTCATTATTTTATACAACAGATTAATAAAAGCAATATATGTATCTGTGCGTTTGAAATGCATTTATGAATTTTTGGCTACTTGCCCTCCTTTGACTACCACTGCTTTCCCAGCCAGTTATTTTATACGGCAGTATTCAGTGGCGTAAAAAACCTTTTTTACTGTTATTCCTTAACTCATTCACTGTGAAACTAATTACCTAGAAATTAATGCCGTACCGGTTGCTATATAGTTGCTAAAAACCTTCAACGCACGGCGCGATTGCTCCACACCGAGTGAGTTAATTGAGAGTGTCTTAGGAAAAGCTGTCTAAGATTTGGTGGCGTACACTTAAGTGTGCAGAAAATCAACCACACCAACGTTTTCGGACCACCAAAATGCTCTCGTGTACAAGTCCACGGACTACCAGTCGGTTACAGCGAGCATAACCATGACTCACATTCCATTGCATCTGTTAAGTCCTCTGAGTCCCGGACCTTAGTGTGCTTGAAAATTTTTGACAAAGGATTTTTATAAAATGGCCAGCAAAATAACATTTTTCTTAAAACACATATTTTATTACAGCAAATAAGAGGCAAGCACCGAGCCAGAAAAAACAAAACTTTGGTTCAAATCGGATAGTTTAAACTTTATTCCATGATAAAAATCTAACGATCGTTCTTAAAATCCCTTTCTCTATACATTAATAGTTTTTAAGGGTTCTCCGTTTTCTTCTTTATAAGACACGAAAGATAGAATTTATACTACCACCGTATTAAACCTTCATGAATGAAAGAAAAGCCATTAAAAATCTCCAGAGCAGGATTGAGTCTGCACGCTCAAAAGCCAAAGGCAAGTGCTCTTCGAATTTATTTTCAACCATTAAATGCTCAGCAAAAATACACAAAGTTTTTAGGGGCCATGTAGTCGAACGTATACCTTGTGGATTCACTTAATCCGCCCCTTTCTTTTTTTATGATTTCGCATAAAATGTACGGTGGAGGAATCTTTATGCCATTTGACGGTTTAACTTTTAAACCGAATGAGATTTTACTTGGGTATACTTTAATAGTATTTGAATTCAATTTGACCTACGATGAAAGATTTTCAATAAGAAGAAGTATCATTTTAAATACTGCCAGTTTAATATAATGAAGATCAACGATATATATTATTTATTTCTAACACTGATAAACTAAATCGAATTGAACCACCTTGAGTACCAAGAATGGGGGTTATTATTTTTAAGCTATGATCAGGTATTCATTTTCAAAAAATATGATACATTTTTTTTAGCCATGTCCAATCCTAATGCGGAGACTTTGACTTCCTAATGAATGTATCTCAACAGAAACTTTTATACAAAAACTGATTGTTACTTAGTTGTTCAACCTCTTCTTTTTTCGAAGAGAATAGTGATATAATGATACGGCTAAGGCAACATTAGTGGTTAACTAATCTTATAAAGGTAGGGAATTTTAGACATCACAAACATCCACAAAATTGATTTAAAAATTAATTTTTGAAACTGTACGTGCTGGAATTTATGCTCGTAAGATCTGTAATCGTAGCCAACGGTGTTGAACACTGCACCACGGACCCGGCAAATAATATCAATAAACATATTGCGTATAAAATATTTTTCGACACATATAACTTTCGTTCTTAACAAAATTATAAATCTTGACTTCATATCTTTAAAAAAGGGACAAGTTGGAATATTATATAAGAAAAAGTTCAAAATTGCCAGTAAAAATAATGCACAGCCGACTATATCATTGAATGGTCTATCATTAGTACGTCATTTTATAAAACGAATAGACAAAAAAATGGCTGCACATATCGTCTTAATTTTTTGAAAATAATGAATCTTTGTAACTTCGAATATTTCATTAAAATGAAAACAAGTATTATACATGCAGTTTTAAAGTGTTAACTGTTAATTCTTTGCGGAAAGGCATTACATTTATATTAATAAAACACTTTTTTTGTAATTATTCCATAATTTTATGTAATGATCTGCCAAAATAACCTGCGTATACTCTGAAGCAATTTATTTTCTATAATATATTCGATGACGATGGTTTAACAGCACAGGGAGTGTCGATATAACAGTGGCTCACATCAAGTGGCCGGGTCAGAATTTTTAAGCCTAAAACCAATGTAAAAGGATGTTAAATGTAATCATTAACTCATTCCGTATTTTTGAGGGTTACATCAATTGGCCAAAACACTTTTGATATTATAATAAAGTATGTAATCTCGTAATTTGAAAATTTTCCTTACCATATTTTATCTTAAAAAAAGACCATCGGAAAGCTATTAACTAAATACTAGCTATTTACAATTAGCCATATCTTTCTATCCCAGCGAGATATAAAAGCAGGTTTTTATTCATCATTTTTATTGAAATATAATATAATATTATGATCTATCTATATTGGAAGTGGAAATTGTGTAAAAATGATTCAAACGAGACCATTTTGTATCGTTATGCCTTATTCAAGATAGGATGTATTTTTATTTAAATATCGTACAATATTCTTGTCGCATAAACAATATTTGTTTTCAATCAAAATATCGTCTACGTTTCTGATTTTTAATAGCTATCAAATAGAACCGGCTTGTTTTTTAAGAATACAAAGGAAATGTTTCTTAAACAAATTGTTAATATAGTAACGTTTTATTTCAAGGTTTTTATAAGACTCAAGTTATTTCAATTATGTTTTGTAGAATATATTTCATTGTCTATCAGTTTACATACAAATCTTTATTGTTTAGTATATCGTCGGTATAGTGGCAGAAAGCGTTACGTCAACAAACCTTGTTTTGAGGTAATTGACTTTTAAGAAAATCATGAATTTTTAGCCTTTCTATTTAAATGCCTAAGCCATTATTTTTTAAACTAGCCACTTAATAAGATTTGTTAATCATTTACGAATTCTTTTTATAATTAATATTAATTATAGTTTTTTTTCCACTGACATTTTTTTGTGTGACCCAGTATGCCTATCTCATATATAAGCATAATTTAAATATTTTTGTGTAGTTGTGTTTTGGTTTTTGGCGCTATAAATGTTAAATGCTTAGATCTGCAATAACGATATGTGCATCATCTTATCACCTTAGCCCGTGACATCCTTTTCTTCCCAAGCTATTAATAAACTAACGTAAATAAATCTTTGTGAAAGATTCTTCGAATTGAAGAGTGGAGAACCTTTATGTCTGAAGACTACATTCAAGAAACTTCAATTATAAATACTTAAAATGTATGTTAATTATGTTCTAAGTGAATAAAAAACAACGAAATTTGCAAGAAAGTAAAAAGAACTCATGAGGATAGAGCTTGACAATCCAAATATGGTTTTTTCATAGCAACCCTTCGGTCTAAATAAATTTTGTGCGCCTCAAGTGTCGACCAAATTCTCTTTACGACTAAAATCTTCTGTTGTACTATTTATTGTAACCCGTTTGCCCGCAAATCAAGACTAAAGAACTTCACCACTGTCAATTCGTCTTTTGATGTAACCACGCTTGCACATTATCTGCCATCTTAAATAAGTTTGAGGCGTATAAAGCAGCATTTGTAACATCCCCATTAAATTTTATAACATCATAATTAGCCCCAATTTACGATTAACTAACCAACCCTTTTTGGGACATTGATTAAAAATGTTAAAAATAATTTGTACGTAAGTTTAACGCACGAAAGTCGTAGAACAAGCTTTTATTTTAATGTATCCAAAATGTATATGCTTGACTATGCTAATGCAAAACAACTATGGGCCCATACATTATGGGTAGATTTCTAAGCCAGTAACCGTTTTAATTATAATCCCCAGCACATTGTCAACGTTATCCAACTAATTTATGGCCAGGAAATTAAAATCATATTTGCAATATTTCGGTAAAACGATACATTTACATTATTAATTAAAATGGAACTTTGTCAAACAAAACAACTCAATGCCTGTATTGATATTATCTCCCGGCTTTGCATAGCGTTTTCATATTAAGTTCATTTTGTTGATTGCATTAATTAAAATTTGCATATGGTCGTATTATAAAGTGTGCGCTGGGTAAATTTTGTTTGATTATTATGAATATTCTGATGAAATTCACTCAAAATACACACCCCCTCATTGTTGATATGACACTTGTTGAATAAATTTAATATCGGCATCATTTCATAATGATATTATTTTATAGTTACAACATTTTACAATGGACTACACCGCACAAAATCCACTAAAAAATGATTCGGCCGTTGTTGGTTTCACTGTGAAACTTTATTTCATATAAATTATTCATCAACAATATGTAAATAATTAATAAGGTAAATGTACTAGTGATTGACCACTTAAGAGAAAAATTCAACAAAGATAACAATAAACGATTAGCATTAGACCGAATGTGACAATGTAAGTGTATCATAATGGATCTAAATGTCTTAATTAATATAATAATGAAAAAATTAGGAAAGGGTCTATAAAAAAAAATGTATTCAACTTTTAGCAATCATGTTAATGATTCACTAGTTGACCACTTTTATTTTAAGTAGTTTACCATATCTAATCAGAGGGTTACATGACAACCTTTCATTAGAGTTTTCTCTAAGACCATTCTTGGTCGAATCAAGTAGCATATGCTTACATTCACTGATATTCTTAACAATTCTCTTAAGAAATTCAAAATAAAATACGTATTGCATAAGGTGTTGTTTTCAAATGGCCGCTATGACACCCCAATGACATATTTGACAATGTGTTATTTCTTCAATCCGACAAAAGATGGTTTCACTTGTCTGAACTCTACAATTTGGCTATTGAAAAATGGTCAACTACCAGAACATTTATCTTAGTAAACAAGTGACAAATATGTACAGTAATGCTGCATAAGGATTTCAAGGCTCACGTTGAGAAGTTGCCTTTACTACTTACTTCTCTACCAGATTCCTATATTCCTAGGGTGGTAGTTGATGTAAAGTTGAATATATACCAGTGAATGAATATCCCACTCCTTTGCAAGCATATTGGTTTCTATTCTGAAGCATATCAATAGCGTAATTCCATAGTGATATCACTATAAATTTGTAGTTTTGAGATATGGCCCATCAAAGTTTTGACTCATCTAAACTGACTTGTAAAAAGTGATGCCTTATTATTTGTATTACTTTTTTATTCAAATAGGTAGTCAATAGTTTTAGGATTAAAAGTTGTTTCTGTATGGAACGACACGATTCACAAAATTCCGCCATACGATACTTCGATATGTATGTACATTGAACTGAGAAATTATTTAATTTTGCTGATTTCCATGTGCAAATATCTGCCTTTTAATATAAAATCTGTATATTTTACAAGTTGTACTTTAGTGGAACTGTAGAAGATCGGTGTTCAAATATAATGGCCTAATTTAACTCAAAGCATCAAATTTTTGACTTATCGTCCTATAGAACTGGGAGAACGATATAAAAATCGTTTTTAAAATTACTAGTTGTTATTAAATCGCTAATCTTCTCCATGTGTTGTGAGGTTTATGACTAGTAGTTGGCTAATCGCTCTCTTGGCACCACGTTTTTAAATTCGTATGGGTGGGAGATAACTTTAAAATCATTCATGTCATTGAAAACTCCAATCAAAAAAAAAAAACAATTTACGACACTGTCCGTATGAACATTTGAAATTGTTGACACCGCAACTGAATAGGATAAATGCACAACAGCGTTTATCACTCGGGTACATGTCTGGCAGTACATTCATATTCGTTGCTTATTATTTACACTTATTTTTGTCTAAAAACACGTAGAGCGTAGAACTAGGATAGGACTAGTGCTTAGGTATTTGATGATTGGTAAGGAATTTTTACTCACCGAAAACACCCATGCTTTCGAACATAAATCCATAAATCGATTGAAAAATCAATTTAGGAAACTGTGCAAACTGGGATTCGAACCCGTGAGATCCGAAACCGTGAAACGCTGGTGTACTGGTCAACGGCTATTAGATTTACGGTTCGCATGCTGTCAAAAAATTGGAGAATTAATATTTCAGTTAATTTAAATATGTACAAATTTCGCGCTGCAGCTGCAACGTGTTTTATTAATAACAGTATTAAAGCCTATTATGCAGAAAACAAACAAACAACACTTGCTCGAGCAGTCAGCCACATTTGTTACACATTATATAATATGCGCTTGTATTATTTCTAGAGCGAATATTATTTCCACAAAGCATGTCGGAGAATGCACAGCTCGAAATAACAATTAAATTGTGCATCGTCTGCAAGTCAGACGAGCTGCAACAATAGCGGCGAAGATTCCCTTCGCCAAAACATGTATAATATAATTTAATACTAGCTGTATTAAGTATATCATATCTGATTTTGGACTTAAAGTAAACACCGCTGTACGATGAATTGAATTGCTCGAGGATATAAATAGTAACAGAACACTTTTAAGTCAGTTTTAGATGATTTTCTGCTTTAAATGTCAAAATTTATGCAATTTAACTCTTTACGTACAGGTAGAACGCATGGAGTCATTGGATATAATGTCTTCAAAATAGCCTAGACCAGTGCTCCGTAACCAGTGAACCGCGGCACACTGGTGTGCCGTGAGACAATCCCAGGTGTGCCGCGACGCAGTGCATACAAAATGAGAAAAAATCGAGTATTTTTATATGTATCAGAAAAAACTTAAAGCGTTCTTACTATTAAAAACCTTGAAGGTTGCTAAAATTTCCGTTTAAATTATTCTTATTGAAACAATTATATTATTTTCATAATTAATAGGATAATTGTATTAGTGTTGTTGTGGATAGTATAGTACGGAAATACAGAGCAGATATTTTTCAAGAAATCATTTACAAAAATTTTCTGCCTGCGGTGCAATCTTTGGAGTCGTGATAGGTAAAAAATGTTTTGTAGGAGAAGTGGGGGGGGGACGGCAAACTCAAAAACCCTCTCAAATGGCACAACCCCTAGTTACGTAACTGCACGAGACTATTATTAAAAACAGAAAGATTTTTTTATATTTGGCCAAAAAAACAAATGGGCAATACCTCAATCCACCCAACTGAGGTTAAATAATCTGTAGTAGTGAAGCTTAGTTAAATTTTTAAGATACACTTTTAAAAATGCTTTTTTTATAATTTGTAAGTATCCCATCACTTTAAGGGATTAAATAGTTTAATTGGTTTTTATTAAAAATATGTAAGCCACTATTTCAAATTCATCAAATAAAAACAAATTAACAAATTGTATGTTTTGTGTATGAAATTTAAATATTTTGACTTTTAGTGTGCCGCGAAATATTAATGAGTTCTTAGGTGCGCCGTGGGTGAGAAAAGGTTGCGGAGCACTGGACTATGCCGTTCTGTAAACGTTTTATTATTATCACATTACACGTGTAGGTATCAAATTTTCTCATGACCTAAACGTTCGCTATTAGTTCAATTATATTATTATTTATTTATTCTTCTAAAAAGCATGATATAGCTATTACTCTTTGTTACCAAATCTTATGATTATGCCAAAAACATTATTCTTTTATAAATATGTATTATATTCTACTTGAGAGAGAGAGAGTACGTTAAAAAAAATAATGCTTTAAATGCAAATATCTCAGAACTTTTTTAGGAATGCAACACACTACGTTTTACGTGCAATATATTCTTTCAACTGTTGACTAATGCACGGGTTAGATGTGTAGGTGATACTATAGCATTGAATGTTTTTTTCATTTTCTATTGTATTACTAAAATCGTAAGCGGTAATTTGGTTAACCAGCATGTGAACTAGACTGTTAAATTGTATACACTTTGACAATTAAAACTGAAATCCATCAAAAACTGACTTAATGTGTTCAGTCAGTATACCACCGATTTATAAATAGCTGGTTTGTTTAACATGAAAATTACATGACAAATATAATCAGTTCAAAACGTAGCTTCATATATATATATCAATTTATCATGAATGCTCCATCAATATTGACAGTTTCTTTGATAGGGATACCATAATACCCCCCGTTTGGGTTTAATTAGCTTTTCCCAGATTCCCGCAACGACTCAGAACTTATAACGTTATTAATATTAGTTGTATTTTAGACACAAAACATTGATTTTACAGCTGGATGACGACGTGTATATTAAACTGGGTATCATACGCCTCAACACGTTGTGTCAGTGTCTTAGGATCTTATCAATGTGTCATATTTATAAAACAATATTTGATGTTTGATAGTAAGGACTTAAGGGTATTCAGAAGGCATTTTATAAACTACAAAAAACATTGGGTAGTGACAAGAATTTCACGAACTTACAGAAAAAAATGCCTTCCTAAACAATCGTATTTGAAAAGCATACTATTTTTTTACATTTACATTTAGTAATATCATTATAATTGTTTTATGCTAGACGCGATTTAACTGTAGGTATGGATGATGACGGTGAAGATTACTCCAGTCAACGGCGATGACAGAATGAATCCGGTCGTTTATTCATCATTGTTCATAATCGACGGCGTTTTGTCCAGTTGACGTAACCGTCAAAAAATACGAAAATTAGTTAGTGATCGGATCTTATTTTAAAGACGACAGAGCAGGTCTCGGTCAAATTGACCGTTTTTTGGAAGGGAAACATCATTTCACATTGGTGACTTAATGTAATTCACTATTATATCGACCCACCCTGCATATAATCTAGCATTTCAAAGATTCATAGCGCAACTCACCATTTAATGATTTCGATAAAAATAGTTCCTACTCTCTCCTGAATAATTTCAATTTTGAGCGCTACATCAATTGGCCAAACACCGTCAAATTATATTTTGTCGTCGGCTGTCCATGTTCTACTTTAGTCACCATGACTTGCCTTTTCAGAGCGTTCACCTTTATCGCAACGTATGAAAAATCCGCATCGTACATCGTTCAAGTGTGTTCAAAAAATAAAATATTTTTTGCCAATTAGTCTCGTTTGTATTGCTGACAAATAATCACAAGCATAATGTTTCGTAAATCTGCAGTGTCATGTATAGCTACATACCAAGCGCTTGCGGTGGCTTTATCTCTTTCTCTCTCAATCAGATGAAAATTAAAGGTGCAAGCGAGATACAAGGGCATGCGACGCATACTCTTGTATCCTTTTTGCTCATACCCAAATTAGGTTGTGCGATAGAGACAGTGATAAGTTCACTGCACGCCGATGCTACATACGTTTTCTATTCTCCTGGTTGTGTTACTATGTGCGACCAGTTGTTCAACTTTTCGAGAAGCATCTTCTGAGGACTGACCTAAAAAATAGTTATATACACGATAACAACACTGTTAACAATTTAGAAAAGGTTTTTTAAAGTTTGCCAAAGTTGGCGATGTTTCAGGGTACATTTTTCCAACACTTGGATTGTAATTTTGGACTTAGCGTTCACCGCAGAAGATCATGCGTATTATAAATGAATTTGTATAAAGTTATCAAAGTATTTAAATCGCCTGTCATATGATTCTACATCAACAGTTAAACAGCCGGAAAAGTTGATATTTCACTCTGTCTTTTATACAGATATCTCTTAAAACAAGTACGAGAACACTAGTACAAACAAGGTGAATACCAGTGTTCATTTTGGATCCGAATATGGCCGCAGTCTAACTTCCTGTTTACATAAACAAACCGCAAGTAAAGCGGAACCAGATCAAATGCTTTCTTGAAGTACACGGCAAGACTGAGCGAATTCATTTGACGGCAGACTGCGGTATCAAAGCTTCTATAAATGAAGTATTTATAATAACTTCCATACTAAGAGTAAATGAAGCATCTGTGTTTAAGGACAACAGGACAAGTACTCATATGTATCTTTTTTCCTATAATATTTTCTTTACATCACTGTTTCTTAACCGGAGGTCCGCGAAGATTTTTGAGTGGCTCGCAAAAATTCTTAAATTTCAAGTAATAAAATATCAAGCATACGGTGTTGAACAATTAATCGTTTTGAATAAAAAGTCAATTGTATAAATATTTATTATTTTGATTCCAATGTTGATGGTCTGTAAAACATTTTTTGACTTTTTCGTGGTCCGCGGATGTAAAAAGGTTAAGAAACAGTGCTTTACATGATACGTGAGCGATGTTTTTGGTTTTTGTCCGTATTTTTCAAAGAACGGTCAAAAATTGATAATATTAGAATGAAAATAGAACATAATTTTTTGTGGCTATTTTTTATATAAATCAAATATTAGTAGCATTAATTTTTCAATTCAGTATTTGGAAATTCATTTTTAATATAAAATTAACACTAATAACCTTGTTGTCCCACTGTTTTATGCTACTTAATGACACGTATTTCTCCTCTTTCACAACCATCTTCAGACTAACTGTATCGCATGATTATTTATTTTTAAGGTAAAGAATGATTCTAATTCTTAAGTTAAGAGTACATAACTTCAAATAGAGTTATTATCTTAAAGTGGTATGAGTATACCGGGTATTTTGTGAAGACTGTCAAGCTTTTTATGTAGGTCAGAGAGGTAAAAATTTTAATATGAGAGTTAACAAACATATAAATTGTCTCAATAGTTAAAATATTTCAGCGTTTGCAAATCGTTTAATTGAAAACGTAATAACTTCATCGAGTAAATAATAAAGAAATTTAAATAAGAGTTAAAAGTATTCAGAAATTAATTAAACCATTAACAGTAATCAGTTATTAGTAAATAGCATTTTAAATAGGACAGGTGGCTCGTTATCATTTGTATATAACCCCCTCCGCACATTTAGTTGAAAGGTATAATCCCACCTCACTCTTAATTTTTAAGCCAAGAATTAGAATTATTAGAAACCTTAGAAATAAATAATTTTATGGTATCAAAAAATAGTACATAATCGCTTAATAAATATTTCTGTCCTCACGTTATTCTCTAAATAAACAATTTTAACATTCAAATTTTATAAATATCATAGTATTTTAATTTACAACGAGGACAATAATTTAAATTTAATTCTGCATAGAAAGGCTGGAGATAAAGATATTCCGTGTTAATTCACGGTTATACTACCATGTTGATAGTACCTGATTACGAGGCACCTGTCATCCAGTTGCACGTGTCTGCACACGGTGTTTTCATTGTGTGGACATTAACGCTTGGCTATATGACTGTACTGCGAAAACAAAGCTCTGAGAGTTAAGCAAACTTTGTTATACAGACTTCGCAGCAAACATTTCGACGACATGCTCAGATGGAAAATATCACGAGTCTTTCTGACCTGGAATATGTTTACAGTAATTGTTTGCATGCTAGGGTCGACAATTCAATTTTTGGGGAAAAGGAAAGGCATAATTTATTCGGATGTTTATCTAAGTGAAATTGAAAAGCTTTGAACCGTTTTTGGTGTGACGTCAAATTATATGACAAAATTTGGATTATTGAGATTATGTACACTTCCATGTATTTTGTCACTATCGACTCGGGGTTCGCCTTTCGGCATCTTCAGGCATTCGAGCGCACGAATGGACTTGAACTGACAGACAGTGTCTAACGTTTATATAGAAGATACAAATACGACAAATAATATTTACGAGATAAAATATTATACGTCCAGGTTCCACACTGATACCTGAGTTAAAATTTCGAGAATCATCTTAATCCCTATTTTGTAAACAACGCATTAATAGAGTGGTGAATTGGCGCTTTCCAACTACTATTAGAATTACCAGTGATTTTACAATTATGATAGCATTGTGGGTTTCGTCGGGATGCAATTCAACGAAAGGATAAATATATACAATCATTCTACATTTAGTAACATCTGTTAGGTGATTCAACGTAAAGGATACAGCAACGGGGAGTTTGGAAGGTTCAAAATGTGTACAAAAACTCAATAATTCAAATTTGATATTGAAATTTCATCAAGCACCCTCAGTCGATGTCTTAAATTATATGAAAAAAACTCTGTTTTTAAATTGATATTTTTAACAAAGTTTATTTTCTTTTTGAATCAAATAAAAAACATCTCTGGAGAATATACTGTATAATACAATAACTCCTTGCTGTGCAGTCAGTCAAATTGCAAGTTTAATCAAACACATTACCAATAAGTCAAATCAATTCTCGAGAAGTGAAGTGAGCAAAAGTAAAAAAATCGTGAAACTTTTTTATTGGAAGTTTTAGTAAAATGATTACATTAGTGTATACTGTATACGTTATTTAATTCAGCTTTTACATAATAAAATACATTTTGTAGCCTGCATTAACTTAGCTAACCTCACTTTTATGATACTTCATGATACATAAAATTTCAAAATGCACATACCGCATTTTTTTCGTAAATATCTGTTGACTCACTTCACTCCTTATTGGCTCCAATATTTATAACTACTTATTTTACACCCAATATGAAGCATAAAAATGGTAATAGAGCATTTTAACAGACATCGTTTTTACTTGTTACTTGTAACTCAACCTTTCTTATACAGAGTGATTAGGTATTCAAGGATGGGTGAAAGAATTAGCTGTGACAAAATGTGTGGAAATACGAAAATTACAAACGCCCATGTCTTTGAATACGGATCCATAAATAGATAATCAATATATAATATGAAAGTGTCGTTTTAGGGAATTGAATCCGTAACCACCATAATCAAAAATGAGTTGATTATAAAACATAAATTATTTACCAATATATTTTAACCTAAAAATATTTCATATTTTTGTTTATAAAAAAATAAAACACAACTTGATTTGTACCTTTCGTATATTTTTATAATGATCAGGACCGGTTTTACTCATCGCGAGCGTTATCAAGTGATGAAACATAAATCTTTGGAAGGTTATTTATTTTTAATTTATTACTGATAACGGCCAGGCATACAAAGCAATTATAGTTCAAGAACTAAGGTTATACAGCGAATCATACAAATTACACATAAATAAAATTAAATAGTCTACAATTAAAATTTTTAGTAAGGCGTTTACAAATAAATAACTGCATATGTGTAACCAAAAATCAAACACATTAAAAGTTAATTGTGGAAGATAATATTTCAAAATAAAATCATTAATGAGAAAATGGGTTTCTACAATACAATTGCGAACTGTTCAATTATGTCTAATGACAGTATTAATGTTAAATTAACCCTTATAGCGCGAGTTCTTTTGGCACGAACTTATTTTCAGTCAATTGATCTGTTAAAACGCTCACTATGGCTATAGATCAATTTCAACTGTAAAAAATGGAGAATTATGTGAAACATATATTTGTTATTCCAATAAATCAAGAAGTAAACTAAACTCATCGAATTCTCGCTAAAATAAATCGAAGAAAATTAAGACGGTGAAATCTACGACTTTGCAAGCAAAATGGCTGCGACCAGCCTTCATATACACCGCCAACACGCACACAATCAATCCCGTAGCCGCATAAGTATGTGTACTACACAGGGATGACTATTAATGCTGCGTATCGGTTGTTCAAAGCTGAAATTCGAAAGAGTGAATATCGAGAGCTCTTTTCAAAAATATATTTCCTTGTGTACTACTTGACATTTTCATGATCGGATGCCCAATTTCTCTACCTTAAGGCTTAAACTATTTTTTAAAGTACATATCCATAAGTGTTTTCTTCTAGTTTGGCTGAAAATACGAAGTAAAGGCCTGTGCATGTAAACATATCCAGCGCGTTCATAGCAAAATGTTATTAATGTTCACTCAATAATGAATCTCGTCTTGCTTCTTTGTTCTTTAATAATGTCAAAGCTTATGAAGCCTTTTAAGCTATTCTATATATAATAGCACAGACCGATCTGTAGGCGTTTTAATTATTATCACATATTATATGGTATTCATTTTGATTATAATCAAAAAATAAAACTAGCTGCTTTAGATATTTAGTATTAAAATTTCAATACCGTCATCTATCAAGGGCGTCCCACTTGTAATTAAATATAGCTCATAAAATTCACATCACACACACATTTCATTGACTCAACTCCCTTTTCGCCTTCTTGCGTAATTCTATGTTATGCTACGCCAACCGCTATTATTATTTTCTTCACAGTCTCCCTCAAGACGATATTGCAATAATTCTGAACACGGTCATCCGGGATTCAACCCGAATCCTAGACCGTAGCATCCCGAGAAAAGGATAGTGAGGGGGCGCAGAGGTCGCTAGGTGGCTCATAACTTTAAAACAGTCGCAGTGTCTTGCCGGAAATGGATGGGGTCGTACCGGGATGCTTTGGAGCCCTCTTCGATAGGGGTGGAGACATAACTAAGCCATTCGGAGGATATATAGAATTATTTCAGTTGCAAGTTAAGCTAATATTGCCATACATAATTATAGCCTGCATTTATTTGGTCGGAAAATGTAATAAATGGTCAGTAATTAATCAAAATGATCAGTATACATGTGATCAGTAAATAAAATAAACGGTCAGTAATTTATATAGAATTATCAGCTGTTATATGAAATGGTCAGTTTTTAATTAAACCTAACCTAACCTGAACATTAAGCAATTATTTACTGATCAAACATAATTAATTACTGACCATTCACATTCATTTGTGAGGATAATAAATACAATGCATCTAATTAAACTATTTTACTTGCGACCTCTCACTCATTTTTAATCTTTAATGTGGCCCTACCGATATTTTATTTCGCCCAGGATTATACTAAACCATGTACGAGCAAGCTTTTTGCCAGAAGGGTCGCATTAAAAATTCGAAAGTCGCAAGTGAAACACTATTTTTAGATATATATTATTCAGTACCGTAAAAAAGGAATTTCAACATTAAAAAATGACTAATACGTTAAAAACAAACAATTTGTTTACCGCATAGTGGACCGCGCAAAAATAAATGTCAGACATGCACTGAAGTGTTTAGAAAGCTTGGTCGCAATTTGTTTAATATATTATATAATTATATTGAATAGTAACATTTAGCATCATCAACATTTGACAATATAGATAATTATAAATAACCAAAACAGTTTCTTAAATTACAATTATTGAAACCTCAATCACTTGTGATTATCACAATGAAAATTAAGAGGAGTCGCTCAAGATTATTTTCAGTACAAAGTTAACTACATGAGTCTGTAGTTAACTTTGTACTTTTTAGAGATTAGACACTAATAGACCCTAGGTAATTAATGTTTAACTTCTTTACGGCGAATTTTTGTATGTCTTCTATATATCGTTATTGTGTTGGTGGACCTTTATTTAAATGCAGTATTAATTGCGGCCATGTTTACTGCTGTTATTAGACGATCTGTCAAACGTCAACGATATTAACTATTATTTTTTTATTCTTTCGAGTGTTTTTGTCTGATTAATCCTTTCCACTCACAAAACGCATTAATATGATTGTTATGAAACTTCTTCTGATGAGAATTAATCGTACCATCAGTTTTCCCTCTGAACTGTTTTTGAGCCTTCGCGAACTCATCTTGGGTTGGCGCGCACTCCAATACAAAATATTCAAATTTAATTTTTGAAGAAACATGTATTCTTTTTTTACCATGTCCACTCCCAATATGAAGTATATGGATTCTTAATGAAGCAATCTCACCAGAAGATTTTTTATACACGAACTGCTTGTTACTAAGTCACTGAGCCTCTCTTTTTAAAATAAAGTAAGGCGAAGAGAGGTAGGATAGGCATAGTGGTTAGGTACTCCGTTTTTTGGTTCACAACACACCATTTTCGTTTGCAAAAGAGTTAAAATTATCCCACACATTTGTTGGCTTGCCCTGCTCAGTATTTTGATTTTACACGCAGATTCTTTCGTCATACATTGGTAAACTACTGACCTCCTTTTTGTATTCTTGGTTATGATAAGAACCAACATAATAAACATGTATAGAAGGAATACAAAAATTATTACTTTCGGCGAAACGGTCTAAAGCATTTACTACCTTAGGCTCTATAAGATTGCTGGTCTTCATAAACCCTGAATAAATATGATAATTATTTTTCTATGAAATACTTTATTACATAAAATAGGGCTGAAATCAAAATATCACCACCGCAATATTTGCTTTTCGTTTCGGTACATCACTGGTAGCGAAACTAAAGGGTACATACACTTGTGGTGTAGGAGGTGTCCTGGGTATAGGCACAAGTGGTCAGAATGGATTTCCGTCCCTTTTCCAGGACGAATATGAATGACATGAAATTATCGAGGAACACTTCGATTTCGTGAAATATATATCAAAGTTTAGTCGCAAATTGAAATGGTATAAGAAACTTTTTTTAAATTAATGATGTGCAATCGAGTGTTAATATTCTTTTTACATTTTTATTAGAAACAGAAATATCTATTCATGAGAAAATTGCTAAATGACTTTTTATATTTTGAATGAGTGAGAAAAAGTCATAAAATTAGCCAACTAGATTAATTATGTCTTTAAAGACTAATTGTTCGGCCGCGTTTCAAAAGTAACTAATTCGATAAATGGTAAGTTAATAACTACATTTAGTCCACAAATAAAGGAAAGGTTTAGTTTAATTAAAAAACTGACCATTTTATATAAATTACTGATCATTTATTGAATTAGTTACTGGACATTGATTAATTACTGACCATGTATTATTTCTTACTGCCAAACATTGAAATAGTTACTGACTCAATAAATGCAAACTTTCAAAAAATTAGATCCAGGTGAAAGGTGTCTGTGAGTGAGAAACTCTATGTTTTTTTTTTTGCTTCAAAAACAGTTTGTTTTTATAAACAATAAAAATATAAAAATAAACTTAGAATTATTGTCTAATTTACATCATTTCGTCGAGACCTGCTCTGTCGTTTTTAAAGTGAGATCCAATCATTAACTCATTTTATTATTTTTAAGGGTTTCATTAATTGGCCAAAACACCGTAAAATGATTTGAAATAACCTATTTATAGTATACATATCGATCGTTCAGTCCATTAGTGAGACAAATCCAAAAAAAAATTAATCTGAATTCATAATGTAGTAACTCAAAAATGCCACAAAAAAATGCTACGACAGATAACCTTCTAATATTATAGTTACCCAAAATGTTAATATTTCTGGGTCAGTAAAAAGAATATTTCTAAATAAGTTTCTACTGACTATACTCGGAAAATGTCTAATTGTCAAACGCCTGAAATATCGGAAAATTGATACTGTTGTATCATTATTATTCCCATCCGGATATTTGCTAGAATAATAATTTGACACTAGCCGTTCAGTTTCCTGGTGAAGGATGGTCATCGTGCGATTTATTTTCAATATCAGAAGTGGGTGATAAATTTAAAATTCTGGACATAACTGTCAATGGCAGATATTGATCATATAGAGTTGATGTGAGATGTGAAGATAGGGTTGACTCGAGGGCTTTTGTGCTTTTGCTGGTTCTGTGACCATTTGGTTTATTATAAATATACGGATGGATAATTAACATTTTTTTTCTGTTCCCAACTTGGGACACATTTATGCGTAAACATTCATATTAGGTATTTAAGACTGGCTGTATATCCATCGACTGATTGGACTGATTGAGATAGACTGCGTTTATTTTGCAGCACCCATATTACATGGTCATATTTATAAATTAACATCGTTAAATGTGATACTGAAATAATATAGAAGATAATATATATATAAAACATCTTTAAGAATTGAGAAAATTGAATAATGAACAAAAATTATGGTTTAAATACAAAGGTATGTAGGAAATAAATATTTTCAGAACAATACACATAGCTTATTCCTGAAAACTTCAGAGTCTCTAGGTGATGCATTGATCAGCCGAAAAGAACTTTATTATTTTTATCTAAGTTATGGTTTATGGTTAAAAGATCGGCCATGCACAGTTCTGTATTGTGTCAAAAAAATAAGTAAATTATTTTATTTTCTTGGTCGTTATTGCGATATGGAAGGCGACCGTGAAACAGCGACTGCAGCGACACATAACGGGTGAAGCTGAAGCACTTACAGCCAGCCGTTCATTAGAATTGAAGACCTTGGGCTAAAAAGAACAAATGGTTACTATTTTAATTGTCATTTTATTGAATTTCTCGAATCTTTGTTTATACTCCATAAAACTGTCAAAATATTTATTTAAAAAAGTCCCTCAAATCACCTCTTAAAAATATACCACTTTTCTAAAATCATACAATAGTCCAGGCCATTTTGTAACAGTAAAAGTCTTTTACAACCCAAAGATATTAATATTTTCACCCTCTCCTGAACACAATGAGTTTTGTGACACTTGCTGTTATTAGGTCAAGGTCTTCAATTTTAATGTGGCTCTTCAGCCAAAAAGGTCCTTCTGTGGTTCACAGGTCGCACAACTGGACTCTCATTCTAAAATATTTCGCAATGATAAAATTTATTTATCGTCAAAACCTAAAATACATTTTTTTCGATCTCCCTCATGTTTGTTTGTCTCTTTATAGAAAAATTGTCTCTGCTTTGGTTCTTATTTGCCGTGCTCTTTCATTCAAACGTTGTCGCGATATCTTTTTTTTAGATTTCAATACCCCTTGTATTTATTTATTTCATGAAAAAGATATTTACTACTAGTGATTAAGATTTAATTAATTGTAAGTGTATAAAAAAGCGAAGTTTTCAGTCCCACTAGAGTTATAAAGTAAACACTTTTAAGGTGTTAACTGTCAATTCTTGTTGGAAAGACATTATATTTTAAAAATAAAACACAATTCGTTTGTACTACTTCCAGATATTTATAATGATCAGGACCGGTTTCGCTCATCACGAGCATTATCAACTGATAAAAATACAAACATAACAGGCTTATTTATATAAAATTGAGTGAACAAATGAAGGTATATAAAACTGATGCTTCATGAACTGAGACAAGAAAATATTGATTAACAAACAAATTATACATAAATCAAATGAAAGAGTCTACAATTAAAATGTTATGGACCTCTTGCAAATCATTAAATACTAATCTACAATCACAAATTGTTCAGCTAAATGGACTTTTAATGTAGCTATAAATAAGCCTGTTATGTTTGTATTTTTATCAGTTGATAATGCTCGTGATGAGCGAAACCGGTCCTGATCATTATAAATATCTGGAAGTAGTACAAACGAATTGTGTTTTATTTTTTAAAATTATAAAGTAAAGTTGATAGTTGTGTCGGTTTCGCGTCATCGTCAGAACAGAATCTGACTATTATACCATACTGACATATTCAAACATGTTTAATCAAAAATTTAGTATGCATTTAATTAGTTAAGGATTTTAAATAGTTGAAAATTCTCATCATGATCAAAGTTTGCGCTATTTATTTCCAACAGTGAAACGTCGATACAAAAATTACATATACAGTTATATAAAACACAATGGATACAACTATTTTTGCAAATAACAGTGCTTGAAAATGTTTCTCAAATTGGTCATTTGTAATCGTACCAGCATTTAAAATAGCTGCGATTTTTGTAAAATTCTGATTAAAATGCGGCGGTACGCACCCGCTACAAATTTGTATGAATGCACTGGATGATACGTTTGCCATACAAGTAAGGATGTTTTATGCAAACTGTATTTTTAAAAGATTATTTATTTTAATAATTATTTCATATCGGCTCCTAATAGTTGGTTCGTATTCATGATTGATAATTTTTACGACGGTCAATTTCACGCTTAACGTACGGTAGAAAAGAGAGCTTTCGCATAACTTTCAATAATTAAGAGCTTCTTACCATCTTTTTAGCTAGTCTTTTCTACTTCAACTGTATCTGCTCTTTATGTGGAGCATATGGAAACTACATGATGTCTCCAAGATACCCCGTTATCCGGTAATCGCTTTTTATCCTTCCACGATATGCCAGCATCATATATTTAGTTGTATCAAATACCGCCAAATAATATTTGATCCGCTTCCTAATCTCCGAGCTCCACAAAAGTTATGATATCTGATAAAAAGGGCTTTATTGAGATATTCAGGTATGAACTGAATTAAGTTGCATGAATACGTTGTCAAAATAATCATATTTGAATCTGACGGTTATGAACCAAAAACACACTTAAAAACCGTTTTTCACCCAAACCGGTTTTTCAAATTAAATTCGTTTGAAAAATCTATATACTATAGCAGACGTTTAATATTATGTAAATTAATCGCGGCCGTTTTACAACTAACAATGTGGTCTCAAAATAAATTTAAATTTTATCAGTTTTATGATTTTTTCGTGAATATTTTATTTAACGCGCACCTTGAGAATTCATTGAGAATTTACCACTTCTATCCAGCCAGATATGGATACATAAGCACCTCAAAAATATAGTCCACTTGACCATTTATTATTCTGTTTACCTCTTTGCGTTTATTAGATACTATTTTATAAATTATACTAAATTCCTCGTTTTCCACATGGCTCATAAACATCATTTCTCGTCATTAAATTTGATCTGGGTAAAACTGAATACTTAGACACCATTTTAATTAATAATTGAGGAGATTAAATCATTTTTATAGTTCTGTTGTAAATATATCTATAAAACGTTACATTCACGCAATAATAGTTAATTCCAGTATACATTTTTATTAGTCGCGTTCGTAACTTGTATTATTACAGAGATTAAATTTAAGAATAGAACGGCCGTCAACCTGTGTGTGTACGGTAGTGCGCCTTCTGCCTGTATCTATGCTTCTGTATTTCCATCCGTATTGATTAGTCCCCACACATTTTGTGCTTTTCTATAAAATGGGACAACAGAAGTCCAGTTGGATAGATCCCACAAGAAATTGTGAAGTTTATGTACTTCACAGTGGCTATTGGTATATTTCCGCTATCAGATGGCCCCGTTGAAAAGGAGAGATTAAATAAAAATGAAAGCACAGCCTTTGATACCGCGTTGGCGTGTGTCATTAGTCTTCGCTGGAAAAGCGATTCGTTGGAAAATTTCCCACAGGAAAAGGCGAGACCTTATCTGACGCGGATACGTTTAATTAAAAACAAGTTTCAAATAATCCACCGCCCTGCTTTGAGGTTCCTTTTTATATGTCTATGAATAACGTAACTGAAGAGATTGCTTCGATTTATTGCATGTGGTTGTTTTGAATTACATCAAACGTTGGCAAAGTTAACATATACAAAAATATCTTAATGAAAGGTATGATATAATGAGATTGATTGCTTACAAATGAAAAATTTTCTCGTAAATCGAAAAAGAACCGAAATTAATATCGCATCGTTTTCGGTTTTCGTTCCGGCAAAAATAACGGTTTTCTCCGGTTTTTAGTTCGGTTCCGGTTCGGGTCCCCGATCAATAGCACGAATCGTTGTGAAATATTCATTCAATTACCATTATTTCTCATTGATAGATGTCAGTGTATTAGAAAACGTGTGTTATAAAAGTTTCTGTATTTCGTAAAACATGTGTCAATCATGAGACGTCAAACGTCAAATTATTGTGACGATAATGTAATATAAACTTTATGCCAACTTTTATGTACCATATTATGGGCTGATCGGATATATATATATATATATATATTTGAATATTAAAAAACATTCTTAAAGAAAAACACAATGCATTTGATTTGTTGAAAAGTAGTGATATTATTGGCTTGAAAAATATTTAAAAATCGAATAAATTTATTTTGTTTTATATTTGCTTATACTTCGCTTGTTTCTAAGTGAACAATATACCGTATCTTCTATCTTTATTATTCACTCTAGCAGTCGTCTCAAAATCTCATAAGCATCTATCAACGAGACACTAAAAACCGCAAACTTACTCTCTAGTTAGTTGGATGGAATACATTTCACACTGGAAGTGATATAGTAGATTTCTTAGTCGCAAGTAAAGTTTTAGGTAAATACGCAGAGTTTCTATCAGGAGTAATACAATACTATTACAAATTATCCCAGTTAATGGAAAGTATCGATAGCGTTTCAATGATAGTGACACCTGTTGGTGAGACTAAAAAGTTATTAAAAAAAAATATTCAAATATAAAATTAATATAATTGATGATTAAATGAAGATTATTAGTTTATAAAATTATAGGGCATTAGAGAACGTAATTTTTGAAAACGAACAACATTTAAACATTCATTTTAGATGGAAGTTTGTAAGTTTAGAAAGATATTTTATATTCTTAGGTTTTTTCTGTCAATTCTTGGTGGAACGGTATTATATTTTAAAAAGAAGTTTAACTAGATGAAGAAACTGATTCAGTTGATATTGCTCATGATGAGCGAAACCGGTACTGATCATTATAAACATGTCGAAGTAGTGCAAATGAATCGTGTTTTATTTTTTAAAATATATTTTATAATTTATACGTCAGTATATTAGTATATATAGATCCCGTGATCCTAGGTTCTAGTGCCGGACCCTGGAGCCAGAGCGCAACGTTATAAAGTTATTAATATACTCTAATAACTCTTGTCTTGTTCTGTGTTCTTAGAATCTGATAAGTGGGAGGGATTTTTAGACATCACAAACATTCATGCCGACGAACATAAATTCACAAATCGATTGAAAAATCAATTTATATTTGCTCATCCCGAGACACCCTTAACCGTAGCCAACGACGTTAACCACTTCACCACGGAGCGGACGTTGTTTACTTAAGGTATTATAAGTAAAATTGTATTGAATTTTGAAGTTTAAAAAAAGTTGTAGTTTTCATTGTTACACCTTTTGCTTCTGATTGAATAAAAATAAACATAAAATTTGAATTGTTCAAATTTTGTAGATTTCCATGTATTTCGTCACTAACAATTTCGCCTTTCGGCATCTTTAGTCATTCAATTACACGAATGAAATGTACGAATACATGAACAATTCAAATTTTATATTGGAATTTTACCAAGCACCCTCAGTCGACATCTTAAATTATTTGAAAATAAATATTGCTCAACATTTCGGTTGTTTTTATTAAGTTCATGACGTGTCATTTGGTAATAACTGCTGTTAATAAATATTTAAATTCAGAAGCCAAATACATGTTTAACTTATATATGATAATTATATCAGCATACTTAACTTATCTTTGAAACTTTATTGATAGAAATACAATACCGTTTTTCCTCGAATGAAAAGTAATGATTACGAATTCATATGGAAATCGAATTGATCCAAAGAATATGCTCTAATATAACGATATAAAGTCACAGAATTTTCCCATTTTCCGGGAAAACCTTGAAAATATCTTTTATACGGAAACACTAGCTCCCGTTACATGTCACAATTGTTTATTCAAGATGGCAGGCATGTCAATAGTTTTTCTTAAACGTCGCGCGCTCTTTCGCATGTTATTTATATCTTATTGAAAACCAAGATCTAAGGTAGTGCTTGGAAACCAGGAGCTGGTGGGTAATTGGGTGCCTAATGTAGTATATTTAAGGTGCCAGCAACAAAGCTTAAGAAAGATTCTGTATAATTATACATATTTGTGATATCGGCGATATCATATCGGTGATATCATATTTGTGAGTGAGCGTCCGTGGTGCAGTTGGTAGTGTCGCTGGCCAAGGTTACGGATGTCTCGGGTTCAATTCCCGATGCGGACGGTTTTCGAAAATTCTGTTATGATACCTCCATTAGGAGACCATATGTTCCACATTGGGAGTGGACATGGGAAAAAAAACATATTTGTTATTATAACCTTTGGATGGTGTGATCTTTGAAAAGTGTACAGTGCAATAAAGGTGTTAAAATAAGTGCATATTTAAAATGTTTTTTTTATCCATGTCCGCGTCCAATATTGAGCACGTCGACTCCTATTTCTACGAGAACTGGTTGTTATGCAGTCGCTCAACCTCCTGCCTAAACGCTCTCTCTATGGTTCGTTTTCGTATGATCAGATTCATGGGAGGGAATTAAGACATCACAGATATCCATGTCCTTTAACACGAAATCCTTAAATCGAATTATGAAAGTGCCCGCATTAAGAATCGAACCTGTGAACACCGAATCTAAAGAAAACGACAATAACCACTCGGTTACATGTCCGACTATAATAAATATTAAGTATAATTAATAAGTGATTTTTTCAAATCTCAAAATGTATTTGTTTTAAGAGGACATTCTTTCTTAACGTGCAGATAAGGGTAAAAAAAATACGTTAGTTTATCATTATTTGTCAGTTAGACGCTTTGTTTACCCCGTTTTTTTAGGATTTAGTAGGGCTAACAATAATCAATCGATTACATTCATCATATTTCAGGATTTGCATAAATAAAAAATCAAAGTATAAAAATTTCCATTCTGGTGTTCGAACTTTTGATCGCGAAGGAGCACTATTTTTCTTTTACCATGTCAGCTCCCAGTGGAGCATATGGCCTAGGAAGTATCACATGACACACCCTGGTTTTTGTTAAGTACAAGTGTCATTAGTGTCCAGAACTGAAATCACCCAGCGGCAACAGCAATAATTCGCAGAATCGGCCCAAAACTTGTTACCATGCCGTTCAATAGCTGCCGGGTACGGCCGCTGGACGAGTTCATTTTGACGGAAAGGGGTAGCTCCGACGGTGCAGGGAGTTTTTTTTAATTGTATTTGTAGACAGTCGATTACGATCTGCCGAGCGGGACGAGCTGCGCTCTCGTGACGGCGGAAGTGACGATGTGAATTGTTTGTTTTTTTTTGATTTGCATTGGACTTAATTTAAAATCGTTTGTCGTGTCATTTGTATTATAACTTAAAGTAAATTCAGTTGCTAAGTAAATGTTAATGTAGAATCAATTTTATGTGTTAGGATTTATATATTTGTGTAATGTAAACCACTGCATCTTGGATGGAAAATAAATAAGCTTTGAACCGGATTTGAAATGGTGTTTGTCTGAGATCACAGCCCTTCCAGGACTTTGGATAACCAGCCGTTCGCCTCTCTACGATCTGGGGTCTTCTCACACAATAGAAGTTTTCTATCAGAACTCTTTATTACTAAGTTGCTCAACTTTTATTTTTCGGAGAGATTAGGGATAGAAATATAGGACAGTGGTAAGCTCATCACTCTCGCTATGCCCCGTTTTTAAGATAGGGTGAAAAATAATATAAGACTGTCAGACTGGGACTTGAAAGACATCCGTAACCATAGTTGAAGTCGTTGAACATTGCACCACGGACCCAACGTTGAGAGGAAATATTAGATATCACAAGCATACATTCCTACAGATAGAAATTCATGAATTTAAAAATCAATTTATGAGACTGTCCGTACCGGTAATTGTGTGACTATACCACGGACCCGACAGGAAGCACTTTACCATAACCAATTAGCGTACAGTAATTAATTCACGTTGTATTGATTAACTGCTGATATTGAATTACAATTATAGTTTTTAATCAGAATATTTAAAATTGTATAACAAACAATAACTTCTAACGATATTCAGTAAACGACGAATGATATATGAAATAAAAATACCGTAATACGGAATAAAAAACTCGATACAAATAAACAACGCTGAAAAAATCGTCGAATTGAATTACTATCTTTTTTTCCTAATAGAAAACTGTCTCGATTGTGTCGGAAAAAGTAGCGACGTCGATTCGCTGAGCGTCCGTTGGCGTCGGGATACCCTGTCATAGGAAACGTCGTTAAAGAGGAAACAAGCCATGACGCCAGGTACTCGAGTAACTGACGCTTTTGTTCTATAAAACATTGCGGTGTGGTGACGTGCCACGTTGAATTAAATGAGTGGAGTTTATTATGAGAGATACATTGAGATGATAGCCAATAGAATATAGCTATTAATGGCATATGTGGCGTTACGGATATAGCAAGGCGATTCATTCGTTATATATTTCAATCTCAATGTATGGAGAACAAATCAATATAGATGGAAATACTAGAGCAGAAGTATAGACACGAGCAGAAGCAGTACTACATTTCACAAGGATGGACGACAATTTTACTTCACTGGCCGTCAGACGCAAGGGGCCGCTCGTGCTTCTAGGTTAACCCAACCTAACATTTATTTTTTTGGCAATTAAATACTGATTATTTTTTGGAATTATTTTTAAAGTAAATTCTCTGAAGTAGACGATGTTTTTATTATTTACTTTGCCAGTTAATGTCGCTAGTGCAGAAAAATTAAATTGAAAAAACACTACAGAAGATACTCAATCGGTCAGTTTACTCTGAGTGATGTAGGGAAACGAATAAATACGAGGGACAACACAAACGAGATGCCAACACTTAGCGAAAGCAGAGACAATGAATATAACGCGTCATACCATACACCGAGACGGGTGATAGACAAAACGTCATAGAGGCCAGACTATCTCATACACCGATACAGGCGACAATAATTTCTCACTAGCTGTCGACCGCAAAGGTTGGCGACATATCTATTCCAAAATGTTAAAATAACTGCAATTTCACGTCGAATTTTAAGTCGAAATAAAGATTGCTAAACACATGACGAAGCTCAGAAAATTACTGCAAATATAATTACTAACTAACCATTATGGAAGTAGTTACTTTATCAAATAATGATTTGCCTAAATATAATCGTCACAATTTCTCCAAAGTAACTTTATTAATGTAATATTCATTGAACGCGTTCGTGCAAGACGTCACTAGTAATATATTTTTCATTCACTTCTGTTTGCTGCAAGGATGCGAAATATATTATTATTTGTCGAAGCGTTGACAGGAAAGAGATAAATAAAAATATTTGGAATCTATGCGAGATAGCTCCTCGGAGTGGATTGAAAGTATATAGCCATCAAAAAGACCTCAATTTTCAATATCTAAAATCTTATTTTGCAACCAATCTAAAAATTCATATGTATCACAAAGCACACCGGAAGATGTATTTCTCCAAGCTATTTTATATTCCTTTACATTTTACAAGCAGATTTTATTACGTTGATAAAGACGTTTTTATCAGTAGAGTAAAGCCTCTGAGAATTCCAATTTAATTTATTTTTTTCTTGTCCTGGTTGCACAATATTTATGCCATAAACAAAAAATATACTTTAATAAATCGAACGCAATTAACTCAATTTGTTATCAAGAGTATTTATATATACTTAAGTCCTAATCGCATTTAAAGCACTATTTTTTTTTCAAAGTATTCTCTCTCCTAATTAAAATTGTTTATTATTTTAAAAGATTTGTTGTCCATTATCTTATATATAATAGCCCAGACCGGTTTGTAGACGTAGTCATAAATGTTTTATTATTATCACATATCACATGCAGGTATACAATTTTTTTACGACCTTAGCGTCAGTGGTGTTTATAAACAACACACACAGTTCAGACGTCACGCAAATTCCGAGGCAAACGAACAACAATCAGTCCTTCAGTTTGGAAACTAAAGAACAGCTACTTTAGACATTCAGTATTTCAATTTGCAATACCAATAACTTTTTAGCATACAAATCAGACGATTTGGTATCGATTAGCTATAGTTATAACATGCTTTTAAAATAACGATATGTATCGATACTGTTATTTTTTATGAAACCATTGTTTTCTATGTCTTCATACGTACATAGAGCCAGTATACCAGTCCGTAGAGAGTTAAATTGCATACATTTTGACATTTAAAACAGACAACTATTAAAAACTTAATTGAGTTTATGCGTTCTGTCAGTATAACCTCGATATTAATGATTAATAACGCTAATTGTCGTAATCTTTCACAATTTTTAAATATTTTCAGAGCCAACTTCACCTATAAAAAACTATTATATATGACTGTCTTATTATTATGAAATGTGCTTTCAGAAGTAATTTAAAATTGAAATCTTTCTTAAGATCAGTATTTCACCGATTGCTTAACAAAGTTGGTTAGTAAACTTGTTAAGCCCCATTTAGTGCATGTTGAATGACCCTATTATTTATTTGGTCAGTTTGAAAAAATAAATGGTCAATATACAATTACGTCAAGCTTTGAGGTAATTTTTAGGGAGCGCCAGAGAGCTTCGGCAAAGCGAGCTGAAATTTTGTAACCAATCGCTGATGTCATTTGATTACGGCCAGCAAACTATTAACAAAGCTTTAAATAATCAAAGATTGCATCAAATGAAATTAATTAAAGTATATTCATCATCATCATCAATGACTGAATAGTTAAATTGTGTAATATTTGTAAGCGATTTGCATTTAACAATATTAGGGATTACTGTATTAACTGTAATTATAAATGATCTGCATTTATTCAGCCAATGACTATTTCAATGTTTGATTAGTAAGAAATAATAAATGCTCAGTTATTAATCAAAATGTTGGCCTCTTTTGCCTAGTGGTGAAAGCTTTGCCCTAGTGATCAGGTGGGTCCTGGTTCAAGTCCCAGCAAGGTCATTATCAAATTAAATTTTTTCAATTTAAAGCTGTGATCTTGGACACGAGTGACTTATAAAAATTCTCATCAAGATTATCTCGTATGGTTTTTCAAATTTTAAAATATTTGGCGCATTGGCTATCAGCTGTAATGCCAAATATATTTATTTTTTAATTTAAAATAAATGCTAAGTAACTTATTCGATGAATAGTCAGCATAAACGTGGACAGTTAATAGAATAAATGGACAGCAATTTATCTAAAATGGTCACTTATTAAATTAAACTGAGATACTTTAAATCAAAACTAACCTAATAACCTTTTATTTGACAATTATTTACTGACCAAACACGATTATTGACTAACCATTTATCATTTCTTACTGACCATTTATCGAATTAAGTGCTGACTACACAATTAGTTGCCCTATTCAATTGTATTCTTTCATCATTTTACAGTGCTCACAATGAACAGAAAAGGTTCTGATCATTTGACGAAATTATAGAATAAGTACAAAAAAAGACAGCTGTCGTTGATATTTCAACACGTAATTAAGACATCACATATTCAAGAACTAAAGCACTCAAATATTTGTTGTAAATAAAAACGTTGGTCTGCAAGAACAACTTAGCTTTACAAAAAAGTCAAAGTTTCGGCAAAGAATTTTCTCTTCTGCACACCATTACGAGTTCATGCAATTTTAATTAACTCTTCTCATTGTTAGAAAAAACCAAATTTCAAAGAGAAGCCTTTTCTAGTATTTTAATTAAATGCACGACGTCTACTGAAATCGTTTTATTTAATGAAATTTATTCAAAACAAAGGAAAAACATTCCTTGCATTTGTAGAGATAAAAACAATCTCTACTTATTTAACGGCTCAGGTAAACGTCTCTATTGTATAGATAATTTAAAAACTGGAAGACTTAAAAGATTAAACATCAATATTAAAGCGATTTTCTTCCAAACAAATTATTTAGAAACATTTTAAGAGGCCAATAGTTTCGTTAAAGTCCAGGCTTACGCTCTGTAAAGTCATTTTCAAAATGGAGAAAACTAAAACCATACTAATAAAAGTAAACCGCAATTTTCAATAAAATATAATATAAAGTGGTTATTTATATAAAATTATAACTAGTGAGAATGCATACAAACAATAAGCTTGGTTTTATTGGGTCAGTAAATTTTTCAACTTTTGGCCAGTAACAAATAATAAATCGTCATTTTACACGTGGTCAGTTAATAAAACGATCAGTAATTTACGTATTCAATTACGTCAGTTATTAAATAAACTGTCAAGTCACTTTTAATGTCTTACTTAAATAACAAATCTTTAAAATTAGATAAACAAGAGATTTTAGAAATAAATAGATATAAATTTTTGCCCAATTCAAATTTATTGAATGAGCAAACCGTCTTTGCATCTTCTCCTTTGTTATATCCGATTCATTAATTTGTATTATACCTGTAAGATTATTTTTAACTTGTAAGAATTGATTCTGTCTCTGTAATTTTTGTTTTTCAGATATTAAAAATTTAATGGATACTCATAGCTGCTCTGCTTTCTCCACTTAAGATGGCTGTTTATTATTCATATTAATTACATACTTAATATTTGATTATTTTTAAATGGTTCACTAATTTTTTCTTATAATTTTCCCGATTCATTATTGTATATTACATTAGTAACGTCATTAAAAATTGTGTTCAGCTAAATGGACTTTTAATGTAGCTATATTTGTGATTTCAGATTAGTATTTTATGATTTTCAAGAGGTCCATAACATTTTAATCGTAGACTCTTTCATTTGATTTATGTATAATTTGTTTGCTAATCAGTATTTTCTTGTCTCAGTTCATGAACCATCAGTTTTATATACCTTCATTTTTACACTCAATTTTATTTAAATAAGCCTATTATGTTTGTATTTTTATCAGTTTATAATGTTCGTGATGAGTGAAACCGGTCCTGATCATTATAAATATGTGGAAGTAGTACAAATGAATTGTGTTTTATTTTTTAAAAACTGTCAAGTATTTACATAAAGCGGTCAGTTTTTAAGCTAAACCTAATGTCTGACTACTGTAACTGACCATTTATTGAATTAGTTACTGAACATTTATGGATCTAGTTACCGACCAAATAATTAGTAGCCAAACAATAGAACGGTAGATGAAACTTGTCCTCATACTAGAACTGGTGTGAATCATGTAATTTTATCCTGTTCAAAGAAAATCTGGTTTTAATGTTGAAATGTTGTATTCCATACATAAGATTATACTAATATTAGCTAAATTGATTCGATTAGATCGTCGATTTGGCTAATATTTATAACGGCATACAACATTAAAACAAGATTTTCTTTGAACAGGTAAAAATTACTTGATTCAAACCAATTCTTGTATGACGTTATATTAAAACAGCGACAATAGCACACCCAACATTTCATAAAATATATAACAACACTATTGAAAAGAATTCATTTGAACATCGATGCAAATAAAAATAACAAACTTCATCTGTGATCGAAAAATAATTCACAACGCGAGACGTACATTTTGATTGATTATATTGCTAAAGAGTAAAATAAATAAACGCTGAATTTCGCTGCAAGCTGGATACAAAATAATGACAGTATATTGTGAAGTGCTACATTTGAGCATCACATGGCCAAACAGCAAACTGTTTGATCGATCACCAGAAGTTTCCGTTTTCCATTCTATATACTTTGTGAAATATTTTTTATTTCACATAATAAACTTACGGTGACATTGTATGTTATATGTATAATTTATAATTGTATATTGAAATAGGGAAAAGATATTTTATTTGATTAGCTAAAACATTTATTCATTAAATTTGGATTATTGAGATTTTGTACACTTCCATGTATTTTGTCACTAACGACCCGGGTTTCGCCTTTCGGTATCTTCAGGCATTCGAGCGCACGAATGGACTCGAACTGACCGAACCGAACCGAACCGACCGGGCCGAACCGAACGGGTCGTTAGTGACAAAATACATGGAAGTGTACAAAATCTCAATAATCCAAATTTGATATTGAAATTTCATCAAGCACCCTCAGTCGATGTCTTAAATTATTTATTCATTAGATAGTTGAAATGTTTGCAGTTTTTTTCTTCCGTTTAATTACGTACATTTATCTAAAAAAAAATATAGGAAAACAATTTTTCATATGTAGTTAATATAATTTCACCTATTTCGAGAGCATTTCGATTAATTCTCGATGGATACAGTAATTTTTAGTGAGTCTCAACTTTTTTACGTTACGTCAATTTAATTTGCTTGTTACTCGTTCATAAAATGTGTGTTATCATTATTTTAATTTCAATTGTACATCTATTTTAAATTTACATATATGTCATAATATTATATTATATTTTTTTTTGTCACGGCAAATTGTCTTGTTAATATTTTTTTCTGTTATAATTTGCGTGTGTCTAGTCTAGTTATCATTTTGGTTTGCAACATTTGATCAATTTTTCTTTTATGTCTTTTAAACTGTAGCTGCTACGTTTTAGAGTCATAAAGATTATCACTGTCTAAAATATTGATAAGTAAGAATTCGCTTTCATAGGCGATGCAATTTTTATCTTTCATATTTATTTACAGTCCTTTTCTAGCAATTTTCAATTGGTCGAGATTTAATCTAACTTAAGAAGGATCATACGTTTTGGTGAAAATCATTAAATGACCATCATATTATGATATATACAATCAAGGAAATCACTCTTTCAACTTCAAATAAAATAGATAATAAAACAACGATATGGGTAGAATATTACTAGAGCGTCGTATCCCGGACCCTTTTTATGATCCCAGGATTCCGGGATTGGTCAAAAAGTGGAATTTCATATGTTAAATTATAAATTTATAATTTCTTTTGTGCCTATTATTGCTTCAATTGGAGAACCTATAAATGATTTAGTATTTTTTCGGGCGCTGATCAAAATAGTTTTATATTCTATTTCATTTATTGCATAATTAAGGTAGATTTTACCAGATTTTATCCAAAAACAGGACATATCCTTCAATTCGACTTTAAAATATTGTCCTCCATCCATTTAAGAAGCGGTTTTTCTTTGTCTTCCATTTCAAATTTGTAAAAAATGAAATATGAGAAGGAGAGAAATCACAATACATTTATATTAATTATTAAAGTATTTTAAAATCTGTCTACATGAACAAACAGAGCTACACGTTTAGATAATCACGATCTCTTAATTTTATAAATGAATTATTTTTTAGTTTTTAAAGTGAATCCCGAAATCCCATGATTTATATTTAGACAACCCCGGGATTACGGTATTGAATAATTGACTGGAATTCCAGAATCGGAAGCCCTAATTATTACACTTTAAGATAGAAAAGGATGAAAACATCAAAGGAAATTAATTGATTGAAAAATCAGTCAATGAAAATTCTCATTCTGGCATTTTAACTCTTTATCACAAATTAAATACGTATGAAAGCTCGTGACCTTTACACAACACGAAACAGGCGATCGGTAATATTATTACATGGCTTAGTGATTTAATACTCTTAGTGATTGCTGACTTCTGTAAGTGCTTAGGTTCATGAGTGTTTTTTTTTAATCTTACGTTGCTGAAAACAAATGCTTGATGAACTATGTTATTAAAGCTTTTGTATATTCTAATGTAATGCAATTAAGGTTTACTAGTATATAAGGTACCAGTAGTTGACCGTTTAAGAAAAAATTCAACAAAAATAACGATTAACGCTTAGCATTAGACCGAATGATGTCAAAGTAGGTGTATAATGGATCAAATATCTTAATTAATATGAAAATACAAAAATTAGCAATGGGCGTGTTACAAAAAAAATGTGTTCAATTTTCGACAACCATATTAATGTTTGAGTAGTTGACCATGTCTAATCAGAAGGTTTCATGACAACCATTGATCAAAGTTGCTTCAGAGCTTCCTGTAAGACCACTCTTCGTTGAATTAAATAGCATATCAAATTTGGATTATTCAGATTTTGTACACTTCCATGTATTTTGTCACTAACGACCCGGGTTTCGCCTTTCGGCATCTTCAGGCATTCGAGCACACGAATGGACTCAAACTGACAGACATTAAACAGTGTCTAACGTTTATATAGAAGATACAAATACGACAAATATTATTTACGAAGTAAGATATTATACGTCTGAGAGCCACACTGATACCTGAGTTAAAATTTCGAGAATCGCCCTAATCCTTATTTTGTAAACAACATATTAACAGAGTGGCGAATTGCCGCTTTTCAACTTACCTAGAAATACCAGTGATTTTACAATTATAATAGTATTGTGGGTTTTGACGGGATGTAATTCGACGAATGGGTAAATATATACAATCATTCCACATTTAGTGACATCTGTTAGGTGTTTCAACGTATATGATATAATAGCGGAGAATTAGGAAGGTTCAGCTGCTCATTCAAAATTGGCAAGGAATTTAACTGGGCTCTATTGATTTCAAAATTTCTTGATAAAATTTATGATCCCCCATGTTTTTATGCAACAGTTTAACCCCATCATCCGCATTAAACGTATGGTTCTCCATTAGCAAGTGATTTGCGTAAGATGTTGTTTTCAAATGGCCGCTATGATGATGTGTTAGTTCCTCAATCTGACAAAAGATGGCTTCACTTGTCTAAACTCTACAATTTAGAACAATCCCGCGTCTACGTTTCTTATTTTGGACAATTTTATTGAAAAAAGGTCAACTACCAGTATATTTACCTTATAAACATCCAGTTTTGACCGTTTTTTTTTACCACGGAAGACTTCATGCCTTAATGTTGGTAACGTGAAGCTATTTTAATTACTTAAAAAGCACGTTTGACGTTGTTCCATTCAATATAACACAATGCCTTGAATCCGATTAATGGGTTACGTGTTATTGTATTTTTCAGCTGGGGAGAAAAACTTTGAATGCAGTAAGATTGATTACTTTCCAAAAGAAGAATACGCACCTGATCCCAACGACTCCACGATGGCAATACCATGTAAGTAGCACACATCACTCTTTCTTTATTTACTTTATACCATCAATAGTAGTGTCAGGTAAAAGTGTTTCACAGAAAATAAAATACAATTTGATTATGGAAGAGACTACAGACAAGTAGAGTTTGACCCGTTTTCTTTTACTTTATTGATCAGTCAAAATAAAATGTCGAAGTCATGTTTTTTTTTTTATTTATTTCTTCATAGAACAAAGGGATTAGTCAATACCTTTTTCGAAACCAGAGACTTGATACATTTATACTTGATAACTTTCCAGAAATTAATACTTTTTCTTTTCAATAAAACAACATAGAAAAAATATTTTTAAATCATTTTTAGAATATTCATTTAATTAAAAAAAATAATATCTGTTTTAAAGTGTTCAAAATCGTTTAATATCTAGGTACACAAACAGCATAATAACACATTTTGTAATGGAAGACCTGGCTATTAATTTTATAATATAAAATAGTTAGTGGGGTATGTCAGATGTTTTTTTTTGTGTTTTACAAGACAGTTTTAGGTTTGGTTTAGTTTTGAAAATCCTGTTTATAAAATATAAATAGTGTCATTTTCTGGCGGATAAAATTGATACATAATCAAAAGTAAAAAAAAACTTAAGTTGACTATATGATTGAAGTAAATGTTAGTCAAAAAGTTGTTTTTTTTCCAAAATTATAAGTATTTTAAATTAAAAAATGGGTAACAGGGTAGCAGTTTATTAAAATAGAATTATGTACTCTTCATGTCATCATTTAATCATGTTTAGTTAAGTTAACATATTACAGTATGTCGTCAGTAAAGTGGCAGAAGGCGTTATGTCAAAAAACGTTGTTTTGAGGTAATCGACTTTTATGAAAATCATGAAATTTAGGTCTTTCTTTTTTGATACCTTAACTATTATTGCGAATTCGATTTAATTATTAGAAATCCCTTTTAAGAGTAATATTTATTATAGCTTTATGAGACTAATATAATTGTGAACGAAATTAACTTCAATAAGTTCATATTGATTTCTTCAAATTAAGTTAAAAATACATAGAATATAGCTGAGATTTGAGTTATTGAGATATTGTACACTTCCATGTTTTTTGTCACTAACGACCCGGGTTTCGCCTTTCGACATCTTCAGGCATTCGAGCGCTCGGTTCGGCCCGGTCGGTTCGGTTCGGTTCAGTCAGTTCGAGTCCATTCGTGCGCTCGAATGCCTGAAGATGCCGAAAGGCGAAACCCGGGTCGTTAGTGACAAAATACATGGAAGTGTACAAAATCTCAATAACTCAAATCTGATATTGAAATTCCATCAAGCACCCTCAGTCGATGTCTTAAATTATAGCTGAGATTGTTTTTTCAGGCGGTAGACCGTCTTAAAATCTATCTTACGGCATTAATAACTCAAAAAAGTTGAGTTTCGACTTATCGCCTTCTGCCACTATGCCGACGATATCTATTTCACGACTATATAATTGTTTTTACTGTCATATCTTCAATGTAAGACATTATAATATTTAAAAAAACTAATACACATTTTTTGTACGAATTCCATAATTTTTATAACAATCAGGAACGGTTTTGCACAACGCAAGCATTATCAAATGATATACAAATATCTAAATATTTATTTCTACAAACGACTTGACGTCATCGTTAGAACTATTTGAGTTCTAAAAAGTAAATTTTAATTCAACCAATTGTTAAATGACGGTTATTATTAGTATTTCAATTGTTTTCTTGAATCTCAAAGTATGTCTTTATATCGAAACCTAAAAAAATTTAAGTTTACCGTCGCTTTTGTATGTTTAATAATTATGCCCCCGAGAACTCTTCAAAGGTGGCGTGTTATCGGCTTTTTATTATAAATTTGTCTTTTATTATCGCCCTCATGTCCGTTTGGGGATTCAAGCCCTTGTGCGCGGATCCAAATTCGAGCTGAAGCCACGGCTCTGAAACGGCAATCGTTTTAGGCGTCATTATTATTCGTATTGTATTCATTGACTGTTACTTAAGAGAGCAATGTATATATCATTATTTATTATGTTCCCAAAAGACAATAACATGTAAAACAGGTTGGAATAATTTTCTAATAAAAAGTCTAGCATGTTTTCGTTCTTTACTTTGCCACGTCCTTTATCCAGCGCTTTGTTTTTTCACCGTGCGAATAATATATTTTTTATTTCATATAAAATATTGGATAGTTTTTCATGTCGCCAAAGTGCTTTATCATAAATAAAAAAACCATGAGAATAAATAATGACCTCTCTCAGGATTCCTTTACCATAGCAAGGTAAGTAGACTACGACAAGCGCTTTTTTTACTTGAGGAAAATGCCTTTTGTGACCGAGTTTTTACTCTGAGAAATACAACAAAAAAAACAGGAAATTGTGGGAAAAAGCTTAACGATGTAAAATAGACTGAAAGTGACTTTGAAAAAGCTCCGACAAACACACGATCATTAGGATACGATACTGCGATAAAATTTCAAATAAGCCCATCCTTGGGCGTTCGATAATTAATACTTAATATTTATAAGTATGATATTTGACACGACTCAATCGTGTTTGATACGGCACAGCCACAAATTGTGTCCAGAACTCTCCTTGAATCACCTCTCACTAAGACAGTTAGCAAGAATGATAGGCGATGACATTGCAACATTATTGCAATTAATAACGGTATTGTGATACAATTGTAAAACATTGAACGTATTGAATATATATTACTAAACATAATCCCGTCCTCAGGTATTGTGTAGATATTTAATAGCCCTAATAAATAATATAATTGACTCGAACCAATCGTGTTTGGTACTGCTCAGCCGAAAATTCTGGCTAGAAGTCTCCTTGAATCACTTCTCACCAAGGTAATAGACAGTGACATTGCAACATAGATTTAATTTTGTAGATTCGTATGTTTAAATTCATTAATAATATCAAACCTACTTAGGGTAGTGGTTTGAAATAGGCGTAGTGACTCATTAACCGAGCCCCACGTGCAAGGTACATAAAGGTTGCACCGGTCGCAGGATCACTGACCGTAAGGTTACCGTTCGACTAGACCCTTGCTGTTTATACTTTACTGTATCTCTTTATTTTTTAATCATTTTTGTGACTGTAATTAACTAACTGCAATAAAGATAACTTGGATCGAACTGGGGTGTTTTTGATGTCTGAATCACCCTTTAAACTGAAACGCTATGGGATCGTCGTCATCATCATCATCAGCACGCCTGCTACCCTTCGAGCGTATCATATTTTATTTGTAAACTGTAAAACCAATCTACACGGTTGATCGCTTTATTAAAAAAAAACACTGAATGCCAAGTCCTCAGGTGTCAAAATTCAACAACCTTTTGTATTATTATTTAACTATTTTCTTTTTATATCATCGTTACATACAAGCAATTATAATCATTTAAATAATAAATTATTGTAAAGAACATGACCCTAACGAACCCCTTACCGAATTAATTAAATTAACTAGGGGTACCTACTTATTGTAAATGCTATAAAGCAGATATTACAAACTTATATTGAACCAAGAGCTAACATCAAAACAGATTCTGGTAAATATACGATAAAATGTACTGCAGTATGATTGCTTGTTTTATTAGTGATTTTTTCTTATTTTTATTTCGATTTGAAATATAATACGTTAAATAATAAACAATTGTGTTGATTAACTTTTGTTACCTGATTTTAGTATATCTACTAACTGCCAGTTAGTGCTCCCTACGGGATCACAGGACATCGATATTAAATTTCTATTACTCATAGGCGTATTTCGGTGCACATGCAGTTACATTACCTTATATCGACATCTGTGATGTTATCATAGCAACGCATCTATAATGAAGTCGTATTGATTTCGGTTTTTATCATAGCAACCCGAAATAAACAATTAAACAAATGTCAAAAATAGTATAATCGTAAATGTTGTAAGCATTTTTGATGCTATAACGTAGTTTTTTTCCATGTCGTGGAGCATATGGTCTCCTAATGGAGGTATCTCAAACAGAAGTTACTCAGTTGCTCAACCTTTCCTTTTTCGAAGAGAGAAGGGATATAAGGATAGGGCTAAGACATAACTAGAGGTTAGTTAATTGCTCTCGCTACACGCTGTGATGATCGGATGGGTGAAAGGGAGTTTTAGACACCACAAACGAACAGAAGTCCATAAATCGATTGAAAGATCAATTTATGAAAACTTATGAATTTCGCACCCGAGACATCCGTAACTGTAGCCAATGACGCCACCAACTGTGCCACGGACGCCGTCATACACACACTCGAATTCTATTCTTTATATCTTTTATAGAACCGAAAATAATCAATCACTTAAAAATAAAAACACTTAAAACTAGTAATACCCCACAGAGAAAATTAGAAAACATCTGCGTGACGTTGCATATGCCACGAAACATACCTTACGATTTTAATTTAATATATCAACACTCCCTACGTATAATCCCGTTTCCGCAAACATAATATTTTACAGGAGAGCATTTCAAAGACTCATAACGCAATTACAAAGTAACGACTGCATGTATATTCTTAATTTTTTTTTAAGAATATACATGCAGTCTAATTTTCCTTGTTGTTTGATGCCTACCCATAGAACTGAGTGAGTAAGCAACGAAAATGCAAAACACACAATAATAACATCTTTTTCATTTTCGTGGTTATACGTAGGGAGTGTCGATATATGGTTGTAAAGTCCAATCAGTCCATCATCCAACTGTGAGTGCCCTCCGAAAAAATACCATTGGTATTTATAATAAAATAATCTAATTGTGTTTAGTTCGTATCAACGTATCCGAATTTAACGCAGCGAATATTCCCCCTTTATCAGGAATCAGATTAATACCAAATTGTCATGTTCTAGAATGTTTTGAAAACTTTTATTAGTCTTGTGTAATTACAGATTTGTCACTAGTCTTTGCAGTCGACGGCTAGTGAGAAATTATTGTCGCCTGTTTCAGTGTGTGAGGTAGTCCGGCTTCTATGACGTTCGATCGCGTTATGTCTATCGTCTGACTTGGTGTATCTGTTTTCTTTATATGTTGGCGGCTCGTCCGCTTTGTCTAATTCGTTGTCTAACATTAAGTCTCGTTGATAATTTGATTCCAAATAATGTATTTTTTTACAGATGCCGTTACAAAGTCGTCATTTTTTTTACTACTGGCGACTGCTGTGCTTTTTGCCGGATATGTGTGCTGCGCAGTGGGCCACTGCGCACGTCATCGGCGTATCTTCACATTTACTTCTGGAGTTCTTTTCATAGTGTCAGGTTTGTGTTTAGTTTTTTATTACAAGCATGTTCCTTGGAATTAGAACACATATATTTTACGCCGGGTTTTACGTAGTTTTGAAAGATTATCGCTTACCCCATTGGTGAACTTATATAAAAAAAAGAAAACTAAAAACATGGCTGCGGCGGCGTTGTTTTGTTTCTAATCCATGCAAACTTTTAGTTATGCATCTGCATTTTAGTTTATCCATAACTTATGGGAAGCCAAAACCAAACAAAGATTCCAATCTCTTATATCTAAGCACATACAAAAATTTTTTCTATCAATTATTTTTATTATTGAATTGTATATCTGTCTTCAAATAATTAATATTTTAAATAAATAAGTTTAAGAGAAGGAAGCTACCTATCGGATTTAAAACAATATTTACGAGTTAAATAATAGTTTTCAATATTTTTCTTACGACATGCGTAGGTATTTCTAATCAATCATTTTCGCCTTAATTTAAGTATTCAAATTGCAAGCTATCTGGCCAACTTATTTGGTATGACAGTTTAATACAAAAATTAATAAACTCCTTTCATGTAGCTCCCAATGATTAACTGTTGTTTTTGTAATATTGTACACATAAGCCACTAGATTCTTTTAAATAATTATAACATTCAAAAGTTCTTTCTTTAAAGATATTAAACATTTTTTCCGATTTAAAATTGCTGAGGAGAAAATAGTTTAAAAGACCATTATTCAGTTCCAGTTTTCATCGCCGAATAATATTTTACGAGTATCTTTGCAACTCGGCAGAAAATTCGCCACATAAGTTGGCTAAGAATTTACTATCTTAATGACTTTCGGTCAACTTCACACATAATGGGGTATATTTTGGCAAAAATTATATATTAAACTAATGTTAGTTCTTCGTACATCAGAGGATTTTATCGTCAAATCCCCCAGGAATAAATGTTTTTAAAATAAGTTTTACTAGTGTTCTTGTCAGCTTCATTCTTTATTTTGTAAAATGCTTTATTGTTTCATTTGATCGTTAGTAAACAAAAAGTCTTGATCGAAATTGTGTGAGTAATCCACGGTAAATCCAGTTCAATTGATTAACTTGGAAAAATGTCCGTTAAAATGCAAATTCTTTAATTAGCCATTCGCTGGCAAACACGTAATTAAATTTATCCGCAAGAATACTACTAAATAAACTTTAAAATACTATCAAATCTTGTAAAAATAATTATATTCATAAAAAAACGTTTTATAATTTTTTTACCCCAAAATATACAATGCAATTGGCTTGTCTCACAAATATAGTTTGCGGAAAATTGGTCTTGGAAATTGATCGTTAGCTACCCATCTCACACGCATGCCGGAAACGGAAGTAATTTCGATGACATCAGCTTTTATGATATGATATGCATATATTACTTTTTACCGTCCTTTAATACTCACGAAATATTTTAATAGCATTGTTTTGTGGTGTTCCCGTAACTTACTCTCCTATTTACACTCCATATAATTGTTACTCACACATTTGTATTACTAAAAGCGAATATTTAATAGGAATCGATGTAAAGTGACTGTTTTAAGTTATACGTTATTTTTGTCATAAAACAAGTGTCGGTTAGATCTCTTTTCTAGGTTCTGTTTTTCGAGCGATAAATAGTCTGTTCACATGGATCATACGCTCGGGTGGTTTCTGCGAAAAGCGTTACGGAAAACCACAGCAATATTTTATTCAGAATAGAAAACAAATTTAATAAACAGCACTCTTTTAAAATATTTAATTATTTTAAACTCGGCCATGTATTATAGAACAATAGAAACATATTGCGTATTTATTTCACATTAATAATTTACAAAATATAAATAGAATATATAAATGAAAAAATTAAAATTTATTCTTAACTTATTTGCTAATTTTAATCAGTTTTGTGGACTTATTCTCAAGTTGTTGAAATTCAACAATATTAATAACAAAACACCCATGTTGAACACCATCATGCCAAACATAATTTCTCTATCTAACTGTTTATAAGGTTGGTACATGGTCAAATGCACGATGCCTACTAATCATAACTATTTCATGACCCGTTATAGTAAAACCTGACATGGTTTCAAAACGTCTGGTAATCACCACCAATTATTACAAAAACCCTAAAAGGAAATAAGTCATTACCTCATATAATTAACACACTCAATTTAAATATTTAATTGACTATTTTAAGCTTACTACGTTCTTCCCATATTCAAAACATATTCTCCTGAATAGAACTGAACGACAAATTTCCACATTTTCATTTTATTGCATATCTCGATAACCTTCTCTATGACTCCATACAACTGTGTTCAAATAAATTTAAAAAACATTAAATCCCTTAAATCATCTGTCAAAAATATGACGCTTTTCTAAAAACCACGATAACCCAAACTCCAGACCATTTATGTATGAAAACAACAAAGGTAACTATTACTAGCAAGTACACGTCATGCGTTGAAATTTCACTCAAAAAATAAAAGTTTTTATGTTTTAATTCTGTTTATTGAAGTGTCGCTTATTGAAACATTTTATGTTTTTCCGCCTGGTGCGTACACGAATAAATCAGAAGGTTTTCGACGCATGATCAGGCTACATACAGCTGCAGAAGCATGAATTTTCCAAATTTAGCGATTGTCTCGGTGCTTTGTTGATGGTCATAACAAATGCGAGTCGCACCGGAAACTGCAGACATTTGAATTCGACTGGCATACCTGTCTAAATCATTAGGGTGCGTGGCAACAGTACATCTTCTTTGAATTTTACATTTAAGACCGGCAATTGAAATTTAACAAATAACACCACTTGTTATGTCACAAACGAACTGAAATGTTGCTGTTTGTACTGATTTGATTAAATATTATTTTAGACTTTATTTTCGGATTTTAGTTTATTATTTTCAGACACATTTGCGCACAAAAACTCACCAAAGTTTCACAGCAATCGGATGAATGGTAAAGGAACGCATATGACACAAACAAACATTTATTCATTTATATATATATGTCTAGATTACTAAAATATTTTATTTTACTCTCGTGAAAATAAATTAATGTTGTGACATTTTTTTCTTTTTATGCCAAGGTTTTCAGCTTATCTCAACAGATTTTTTCAATATTATTCATTTCATAGATTTCAGTGTAAGTTTATCAAGAAAATAACATCATTTATTAAGAGAACATAAAACTAATATCACAAACAAAGTCACAGGGGTAGCAGAGTAGTTAATCTAGTTATTTTAATTAATTGTATAAAATTACGTAAACGAAAGGCTTGAGGTAGAGTTATGTATGGTTGCATTGTAAAAAAAATAATTAGATATAAATACAATATGCTAACGCTGTTGTAATTAACGAACCGGGGTGAAGATAAAAATTAATATTTTCTCTAAGGGAAGAAGAGAAAAAAATAACGCAAATAAATGAATGTTTGGTGCTGAGGCCGCGAGTCAAACAGCTTAAAGGCGAAATATTCTTCCTTTTTGTATTCTACTTACACGTTGTTTACTACACGATGAACAGGAATGAAAAAAAATACTTGATAAAGAAGAAAATTACCTTTTTTTTATTATTATTATAATTATTGTTTTTATTAATTTAGGCCTCTCTATTTAAATACGTTAAGCATTATTTATTAAGCTAACCACTTTATGAGATTCGTTAATCATTGATTAATTTGATTTTAGTACTAGTAATTCTTTCATATAGTAATGTTAATTACAGGTTTTTTCCAGTAATAACTGTGAACGAAATCGACTTAATTCATATTGATTTCTTCAAAATAAGTAAAGAATATGACACCGCCCCGTACTTATGGGGCGGACAGGGGTCTTCAAAACCTGTCTGCAGACTCTTTCTATTCATGCAGATTTAATATGTAATATCTCTCCTAAGGCATTCAAAAATAATTTGTCATATTTGTTTGTTTACCGTTAGAAGTAAACAAAAAGCGAGCGATGCTTAGGGAAAGAAGACCTTATTCCTCGGCCTAGGGGCTTGACGGTTAGTGGCCGAAACAGCCCCGCGGCAGTTCGGTCAAAGAGATGACCCTACCATAAAACCACTTGCTGTGTTTTAAATTGAAATTGTGTATTTTAAATCTGTTTGTGTTTGTGTAACTGTCTTCGAGGAATTTATAAGTATTAAACTAACTGCAATTAAAGAGAAAGTATACTGAATACGACCGGGTTTTAATGGAAGACGAAGGAACCTGTGAATGATCCTTTGTCGCCACACCGGACTTGGGGCAGTCGAAGTGTGTTGACGCTCCACCTTCTCCCCTCGAGTAGTGGACATTTTAATTCTACTCTCTCAAATACTTGTTTTTTTAGACGATAGGCCGTCCTTAAATCTATCGTACTCTATTTTAATTTTATGTTCATAATGAACTTCCACAAAGTTACCGCCGAATCCATAGAAAATACTATCGTACTGCACTCATAACTCAAAATAGCCGATTTTCGACTATGCCGACGACTTATAACAGTTTTAAATCAAGCAAAGTCAACTAATAAAAAAACAAAATGAAAAAAAATATTTTATTTACATTCGCAGACATTGAAACAAACACAATTTACAAAGCTAATCGCTGAACATGTCCACTTTTCTAGGCAATGCATCGATCTGGCTTCCGGCTTGGATCAAATCCGAGTGGGAAATTTCATATTACGATGATGCATAAGTCGTCTTCTTGTAAGACAGACGTATTAGTTTCTTTGCGTAAGCGTATTCGAGTTCTGCTGCATTAAAATCATAGTTATATTTTTGTACGCAATGAAAAGGGCCTTATGTCAAAAATTGCAACTTTTCAGGAGAGCCAAAACAGATTTGCATTTAAATGAAATTTAATGAAAAATGTTTCAACAATGAATTTTACCAATTCAGTAGCAACATTGATTTTATTATATACATGTATATATTGTAGTTATTTCAGAACATTTAAATTACCCCGTTTTTCGGACGTTTTTCAATTACCCCGAAGTATCTCCCTTTTCTTTTCGCTCACAGATTCATTAACTGTCCCCTACTTGGATGGTGACCGCCGTATTATGGCAAAATGGGCGATGCTTTGAATAAGTTTAGAAAAAAATGATCAAACTAAACCAACGTGTGCCAAAATGAAATATTTTGCCAAAACTAATTCAAAATTTTGGTAGACTTATATTCAAATTTGATAACAATATCTAAAAAAATGCTCGTGATGAGCGAAACCGGTCCTGATCATTATAAATATGTGGAAGTAGTACAGATTAATTCTGTTTTATTTTTTTAAATTTAATGTCTTTCCACCAAGAATTGACAGTTAACACCTTAAAAATTGATTACAATAAACTATATAACACTAATTTGGACTGTTTACTCATTTCTTTTCAAAGACCGGCAAATAGTCTCGTACAGGAAATAGTATTCATAAATATTTTTTAGACGTGCTGCCCAGCAATGATATAATATCTTCCAGTGAGACAATAAATAGTAAAAAAGACAAATTAAAAATTAAAAATCAATTGGTAAATTTTAAAATTAGTTCTTTTACTTTCTAAGGAGGCTGTAGTTAGGTATACAAAAGTCAGAGGTTTTCACCGTGTCAACAATGAAAAAATATTTTCTAGGACCGCCAATAAGAAGGCAAATAACGGTTTTTATTGTATGCCAAGGGATATTTGCGAATTTTATTAAATTTGTTATATCAGTCCCGCGGGTGTAATTCATAGGCTTGTTTTATTTTTTTGTCAGTCAAATTCACTAACCTTTACTTGTGACTTAACTCCTTGCACGCCAACATTTAAAGTATTGCCAAAAACAAAATATTATTATTAATATAGTGTTGTATACTGAAATTTGTAAACAGCTACATATAATGAAAAACAACTACATCGGGGTCAACAAGTGAAGTTATCAGCTAATATCGATAAACTAGAAGAGTAAAACTTTGATATAAAGGAAAAAAAAATTCTATGTCAAATGTGAATACGTTTCTTATTTTTTTATTTATTTTTAAATGAACGTTACAATACTTGGCCAATACACCATACATTAAGACAGAATATATAACAAACCAAAAATGACAATAATTAAATAAGTACAATTATCTTAAAAATACACAGAGTCCATTGCTGAACATGTCCACATCTCTAGGTAATGCATTAATCAGCCGAACGGTTCTTGCAACTGGGGACTCGTATGATTAATGGCGTTTTAGTTTAAGCCACATTGAAAATAATTGGAAGCATGTAGGTTAATAAATAGTCTCGTGAATTTCAGATCTTTTAGACGAATAGAGACTACTTTTATGGACTTCAATGCTTAAGGTATAACATGGAAAAGTTAAATTGGTCCCTGAACATTCTATTCACAAAGTGGAGTACTAACACTGACTTCTTGATGCAGAGTAACTGAGAGATAAAATAATCGTAATCGGTCACCTCCAGCTTTGTGTCAGGCCAAGAATATGTGCAGTAAATTCGTTTTTTTTTCTTAATCGTCATTGGGTTATGCAAGACGGCTGTGAAATAGCGGCTCTATAACTGTGGGTGGCAAATCAACTTGTATATGCTCCACATAAGAAGTGAATATGGTCCAACAAGAAGAAGAACGTTTTAATATGCATTTTATGAAAATAATGCATCATCCTTTCAACAATATGACAAAATTACTTGACATATTTTTAATAATTTAAACACACAAAATCAAAATAAATGTTAAGAAGCTTTTAAAGCAGAATAAAAATTATGATGCATATATTTATGAATTATTTTCAGTCACAGAAGGGTTGGTAAAAAATTATTACCCCATGCAAAGTAGGTTTTTGTGTTTCCACAATTTTCATAAAGCTCCTCTGTAAAGACACGGTATACATAATCTTATTAGGTAATACGGACCGGATTTACCCGGCAGAACAGTTAATTTAAAAATCTTTCCACCGTGCCACGAGGCATTTATTTAGACGTTTATTGTGTTTTTTCATGGCAAGCTTTATTGAACATGCCTTTTCAGAAGCAACGAGATACGATGTAAGCAATATTATCTTAACTGTTCCTCTTATTTTGACGCCAAAATAATAAACCAACAATTACTGTATTGAAAGAAAACTGAATCAATTGATTTAGTATAAATTTTAAGTTGATAACTTTGTTATTCCACTGGCTTTGTAACAAAATGTGACACGTGTTTTGCTTCTTTAAGAAAGATCTTCGGAAATACTGTAATATATCGTAAGGTTACTTATTTTTGGGCTAAGCAATTATTTTAGTTCTTGACTTAACAATAAACGGTAAGGTGGGACTATTTAAGTCTACTGAACGTTAGGAGGGGTAAATCAGAAACGATAAAAATATTAATTACATGTGTTTCCAGGTGAAAATCCCAAGGGCAATAAGTTTAATAATGGTAAACCACCTATCTTATTTAAAATGTTATTTACTAATAATCGGTTACTGTCAATGGTTTTATGAATTTCTAAAAGCTATAAGAGTATTTCTGTTATTACTTTTATTAAAATTATGCTCATTTTTAATTAAATGATTCGCAAACTCTGAAAAATTATTACTATTGAAATATACTGTAATATTGTCGTTGTTCTGGAAGAAGACACTAACTGAAAAATACTTGTTTTGAGTAATTGAATTTTGAAATTTGTCAAATGATTGAAATTCTATACCTTTTTCATTTTTTTTGTTTGTAGAAAATTATTTTTGAGTAACAGTATAATTTATAAAGATAATTGTGTTCCTTCATATGGTAGAGTTTGAAATAAGGAAAAATGTTGTATAACTAACTCAATGTGTCATTTTTTCGATGTAGTGTTTTCTTTCAGAACAACGACGATATGTTGTTTAATTCTGATATTAAAATCTTTACATGTCTGTACGATATAAGAAGCTTGAAAGTCTTCACAAGAGTAGGTAGCTATAGTGGTGAGCCAGCTGTTCTAATTGAAATGTAATTATTTTCAAGGTTTGTAGACATAAACTTTAAATTACTAGTTTGAAAACTATGCTAATATAATGTGGCATAACAAATTATTCTGCAACAGAAATTCTTTCATTTATCAAGTATTCAGATATGACAGGAAAGTTAATAGGTTCATACACTTAAAATGGAAAATCAATTTAAAAATGTCTGGCACTGTCATTTTGTTTACAATACGCGTTTTTACTGACCTACATTTTTACGTCAGGAGATTTTAATCTGTAGAAGACAAATAACAAAAAAATCATTACAATATTATAAATTATGTTTACAAATAATTTTCATATTTCATGGTTTTATTCTACTAAAACTTTTTTTTACTATGTCCGCTCTCAATGACGATCATGTGGCCTCCTAATGGAGGTATCTCAACAGAAGTTTCCTGCGAGAACTACTTGTTACTCAGTTGCTCAACTTATTTTTTTCTATGAGAGTAGGAAAAGAAGGAAACACTAAGACAAGATTAGTGATTAGTTAATCGCTCACACTAAACTCCGTTTTAAAAATCGGATGTATGGAAAAGGTATTCTTTTTTTTTTTCCATGTCCGCTCCCAATGTGGACTACGAACATATGGTCTCAATGGATGAATCTTGTCCAAATTTTTCTACGAGAACTGCTTGTCACTCAGTTGCTCAACCTCTCTTTTCTTTTTCGGAAAGGGATAAAGATAGGGCTAAAAGGACTAGTGGTTAGCTAATCGCTCTCTTTACGCCCCGTGATGATGGGATTGGTGGAAGGGAGGACTCAGACTACGAACAGAAATCCATAAATCGATTGAAAGATCAATCTATGAAAACCGTCCGCACCGGGAATTGAACCCGAGACATCCGTAACCGTAGCCAGCGACGAAACCAACTGCGCCACGGACGCCGACATATACAGGTATTCTAGACATCAAAAACATTCATACTACGAACAGAAACCCACAAATCAATTTATGAAACTGTCCAATGTAGTCAATGACGTTGACCACTGCACCACACGGAAACGACTAAAGACCCTGCTAAAGTTCAAAGAATTATAATATTTATGGTACTGGTATGTCTGGTCTCATAGTAAAATTAAACTGCACATAACATCTAACTAAAACAATATTTTAGTTCAAAATATTTTAATAAAATATTAATGTGATACAGATGTCTATCTGGCATATATTTACATATTTTAACATTAAATAGGATCATACTTGTAACGTTTTTTCTTTCACTTTACCTCGATACAAAATGTGAAAAACATCAAACATAATAAATTTATCAAATTTAAATGTTCCGCGACTAACGGGATTTCATACTTACGTGGAACCCTTCAGAATAGATTTACAAGCAGTTATTTCTCATCAAAAAAATGCTCAAACCCTCCATTAAGATTACAGTATACTATATATATGAGTACATTTGCAACTGATTCAAATTTGAGAAAATTTTATATTTTATGAAATGTTAATCTTAATAACATCATGTTTTTACATTTCTGTAATTAAAATAAACGATGAAGACAGACTTTCAAAATTGCATTAAGTTTATCAAGTATTGAGAATTGAGAAAAAACAGAACCGGAAGAAAGTTTAAAATATTCTTCGGTGCACTTTCTTTAGTTTTCAGCTCGGAAGAAAAAAACAACCGACGTCAATTTGTCCAAAGGAAGTAAAGTCGGAGCATAACGGCGTCTTGCGGGATCTGGCATCTAGCCAGGATTTTTTTTGCGATACTATTTATTGGTCTCATCGTGATTTGTGCAGAGTATTTCTTTATGGTTTTTGTATTACTCAAAGTCAATATGGGCAGTCTTACTATAGACAATAATTTCTGAATTAAAGGAAAATCTTGACTGTAGAAAGGCAAGAGTGTTTTACACAAAATAAAATATTGTATATAACTCACACAAATATGTGTCGCAAAGTCTCTAAGCACGCTCCCGGAGGTTTGTAGAGTTTTAAGCAAATCACGAAAAACTGTTATGGACAGTATGATAGTTTTTAATATAATTTAAGTTATTTTGTGTCTTTCGGTGTATAATAAGAAGTGAAATATTCTTTTACATTGTCGTTTATTTCGAGGGCGTAAAGGTTTAATGACTGAATATACAAACATGTCGAAGAAGTTTTGTCGAGATCTAGCATTAGAAGTCCACATCAATAGTTCAAAGTGCAATAGTGCAAAGATATCGTGTGTCCAGTTTTTCTCAAAATTGAGTTATCATACAGAAAATGTTCGTCTGCTTCATATCTTTATGCAGTAAAAATATTGTACGTCGAAATAGGGTATTTGAGAAGGCATTGTATCATTCAAATGCATAATAATGTCCATTTTAACTGTATTCTTCATGCATCTCAAATCTTCGAATTCGGTTTTCTCAAAACAAGTAAAACTGGACAAACAATATCTTTGTACTAAGCTACTTTTAACCTCCATGGTGCAGTGGTTAACGTCGTTGGTTACGGTAACGAATGTCTCTGGTTAAAGTTCCGGTGCCGAAAGTTTCATAAATTGATTTTTAAATCGATTTTATTTTCATATGCATTAATTTGTGTGATGGTAAAAACTCCCTTGCACCCATCCGATTCTAAAAACGGGGCATAGCAAGAGCAATTAGATAACCACAAGTCCTATTCTAGCTCATCATTCTATGCCTACGCTCTTCTAAAAAGAGAGGTTGAGCCGTTTATATACAGTTCTCGTAGAAAACGTTTGTTAAGATACCTCCATTAGAAAGCCATACGCTTCACACTGAGAGCGGATATGATAAAAAAATGGTATCTGCCAATTTAAACCTATTTTAGCGAGAGATTTTTGAATTGATTCATCTTAAGAGAAGTTGTTTTTATTGGAATTGGTTTGTTATTCGGTCACTCAATCTCTCTATGTTGAATAGGGTAAAAATAGAAGGGTCGTGCTAGGAATAGGATTAGTATAGATGTACCAATTTAACTTGGCAGCTAGTGAGAGTGCCACCGTCACGTTAAAAATGTTGCCATACTCAACCAGAACAGAAATTTCAATCAATACTAAAACTGATATTTTAGCGACGGTTATTTGACTCTATCAGCTACGGCCAAAATCAAGTAAAACAACCCCTGTACCCGGCCCATTTTTGAAGAAATATCATTTTTATTAAGCGTTTACTAAAAGTGTTATAACTAAGGAAATGGTCGATGAAATCAAATGAAACTTTTTGGAATTGTTTAAAACATTTTAATATTTAATTTTTGTATGGAAAATTTGCCAACATTTCCGTTTGTGAAGAGCCACATGACAATCTTTACATATGTACCGAGTGTCGCTACTTTTCTTGTTCTTTGCACACACCTTGCTTGTTCTACACGGTTTATTATTTTTTGTTGACGGTATCGGTATCAATATGTGCTTAGACATATCCCTCGACAAGCCTGTGTTGTAGATCTTGCAAAACTCTAGTTCGGAGTGGACTCGGTGTCACCGTAATATCGTCTCCAGAAGAGGGAATATTAAAGAACTAAAATTCGATTGAGATTTTAAGTCGATAAAATCAAAATCTATTTTAGCAATAACACAAATTAAATGACTGTTTTGGAAAGTTTGAAGTCTTGACTATAACTATAACCAGGATTCCGTTGTAATACGTATCGCTTGATGACTCAAATACGACTGTTTTTGATAGGCTAGTATATCACGTTAAAATACGGTTCCGGGACTAAAGCGATGGTTGTTATATCATGTGAAAACACGGGCCTGGGATTCAATGTGTTAAAGTAGACAAGACATTTATTTAGCATATAATGGCAATTGGAGAAATTGTTTCTAAACTGTTAATTGTAGTTCCAAATTCGGCAGTGGCCAAGTAACGTTGGTAAAGTTAGCAAATCGCTCTCGCTATACAACGTTTTAAGAATTAGATGAGTAGGAGGCAATGTGAAGATGACAAACATTCATAAATTTAAATGAATATCCTAAAATCGATTAAAAAATCAAGTTATCAGATTTTCCGTACACGAATTCAAACTCTTTGACAACGCAGCCGAATAGAATAAATGCCAATGAGCGTTGATCACTCTGCTACAGGATATGTAAAAAATAGCACATAACCACTTAAATTCACCGCAGTTTGGTACTAAGAAATTCCTTAGAATATCTTGCTTCCTTACTGTTTTCAATACAATACATTGCAGTATATTGTTGAAACTGAAGTACCCGCATTCAATTTATATGGTCGAAGTCAATAGCTTTCGATGCCTGCTATTTTATTTGTTCCTCCACTGGCGGCTGCATACACCGCATCGCTTGATGCAATATGCACTTACATATGCAGTGACGGGGATATAAATATAACTTATTTCATTAAAAAAAACACACTTCTGGAAAATGTTGATATTTGAGGGATTTATCATAACTCATAATCTCCAGCATATCGACTGTATTTTGATCAATTTATGTAACGCTTAAAAAATACGAAAATTAATTGATGATTGGAATTCAATTTAAAGACGACAAAGTAGGTCACAGCCAAATGATGTAAATTAGAAAAATAAATTAACCATTTTTTGCAAGGGTAACATCATTTTACATTGGTTTTAGGTTTAAAAATTCTTACCCAGCCACTATTATATCGGCACTCCCTACGTATAATCCATTATCTGAAAACATGAGAATTTACAGGAGTGCATTTCAAAGATTCATAACGCAGCTCACCATAATATAATGTTTTCGATAAAATCTCTGCTGAACAATTTCAATTTTGAGGGTTATATCATTTGGCCAAAACACCGTCGATACACAAAAAATGAGTTATGCGTGAAGCATTGTTCATCGTGTTTACACCTACTGTTAAATTATAAAATAGCTTTTGAGAAGTCCCCGGATCTAAACTGACTCAGACAAACACCACATCCGGTTTAAAATTAATGCAGTGGTTTAATATTACACAAATATATAAATATTAACACATAAAATTGATTCATTTTCAAGTTATATAAATCTCCAATGCATTATCGACTGTATACAAAAATTCTCCATAAAAAATGGACTCGTGCAGCGTATTCTGCGAATTATTGCTGTTTGCCGCAGGCCGATTTCAGTTCGGGACACTAATGACACTTATACTTAAGAAAAACCAGGGTGTGTCACTTTCTAAACTTACAAATTCACATTTAAAATTAATGTGAAAATGAAAATTTCATTTTCAAAAATTATATTCTCCAATGCCCTATAATTGTCTAAACTAATAATCTCCATTCCAGCCAATGAGAGTGCAGCATTGTTTAGGCGTCTATTCCACAGTATTTATTTCAGCGTGAAAACGGTTTTTATTGGTTCGAAATTAGCTTTCGGGAAAGTTTCACATACAGTCTTGATAAAAAATTTAATTGTAGTAAAAATCAATTAATCACACATTTAATACTATCTATATTCCTATCCTCAACGTGTTACTTTTTCAATCACATTTATATACGAGATAGTTAATCGTATCGAGACTAAAATGATTTTTATTTAATAATATTATTTGAGAAAATCCTTATTTTCACTTGCATACCACTGACTTATTCCACCCAATCCAATCCCTCGGCAGCATCGATAACAGAGCAGAGTTCAAGCCTTCAAATCTTTACGTGCCGGTCGCAAGATAATAAACGCCGGTTATGTGCCAGAGGAGTGAAATCACTATCCCGAAACCAATCTATGTCTGGTAGGTCGAAATTTGGCGGATCCAAATATTACTTGCCAAAGGTTTTTTCTATATAATAATAATTTTATTTAGTAAGGTAAATCGGCATACAAAATAGTTCATACGTTTTCTCCTCACTGCTATCTTGCGCTGCGGTCGTTTATGTGAAATAAGACTTGTCCATATCTTTACATAAAAAAATAATTGTTTTATGAACTGTTGATTAAATTTTGATCAACTGAGTTACTCCATTATAAAAATCCAAAATTGTGTGAAACCGTAGTGGGTGACACTGGTTACAATTTGAGTAAATTAAAATTATTTAAACCAAAACGGAAAATAAACATTATGATCATAATAAAAAATAATGTACGGTTAGAAAGGGCTTATAGCTGAAATGTTTTGGTGACCTCTGATGATTACGCATCGCATTCTATATATCGACGGTGTTTTGGCAAATCAATTTTACCCTCAAAAATTAAATAGTTCAGGAGAGAGTAAAAACCGTCTTTATTGAAAAACTTATATGGTGAGTTACGTTATAAAGATTTGAAATGCATTCTTGTAAATTCTCATATTCGAAGATACGAGATTATACAAGATTGCCAATATAATAGTGGCTTACATCAAGACTTTTTAAACCTAAAACCAATGTAAAATTGGGTTTACCTTCCAAAAAGTGTTCAATTCATTTTTTTCTAATTTACATCATTTGACCGAGATCTGCTCTGTCGTCTTTAAAATGATATCCAATCATTAACTCATTATTGTATTTTTGGAGGGTTACATCAATTGGCCAAAACACTATACCATACTATGGTGGTGGTAGATGCCATTTAAATACGTTTAAATTATTTTGAACAAACTTAAAAATAATAATACATCAGTTAAATATTAAATAAAGCTAAAAAAAATAATCGACTGTTCGATAACCCTTACAGTTGAAATGTTTTGGTGACATCTGAAGATGATGGATCGCATTCTATATGATAATATATTATACCGTACTTACCATTACGGTGGTGGTAGGTTCAATGTCAATAACTGGAAATTATTAAAAACAATCTGAAAAAAACGTAAAACAGTTACACATGAAATCACGATAAAAAATAATTGACTATCGGAAAGGCCTTATGTTTGAAATGCTTTGGTGACACCTGATGATGATGAATTTCACTCTAAAGCCAAACGTTTGTATTCACTATTTGATTGAACTTACTGCAAATTATCGATGTTATTTGAAATCCTCTTAACTACAGAAGGAACGACATGGGAAATGTATGTTGCCCCAAGGGGATGAATCTACTCAGAGTTTGAACAAGCTATTGTCTAGTAGAATCCCTTGAACGGTAGTGCTGACATTTGAACTACATATTCCAATACATTGCACTTTAAGTCGGATATAAACGGCGCTTTAACAAACAGTGCAAAGTGAAAGGAAAATATTGTGTTCGTTGGGTAATGTTTTTGTTATTTATTATACACGACGATAATGACGTGGCGCCAGGCATAAAACATTAGAATAGTGATTGCCGGTTTTGAAAATAGAAATATCGTTATTTCGATATTTTTTTGTAACTATGTTCACTCGTAATGTGGAGCATATTGACTCGTAATGGAGCTTATTTCAATCAAAGTTGTTCTACTTTAATTACTTCTTACTCACTTGCTCAACCTCCCTTTAGGACACGACTACTGGTTAGCTAGAAGATCCCGCTACAACCCGATTTACGGATTGGGTGGGTCGGAGGTAATTTAAGACATCACAGACACCAATGCCTTAGAACACAAATTATTAAATCGATTGGAAAATCAATTTATGAAACTGTCCGTATTGGGACTCGAACCATTGAGTGCCGTAATCGAAACCAACGACGATAACCACTCGGCTAAAAGTAAAATTATTTAATTACCGTTCATCCAACAAGCATTAAATATGAGAGAGCTTTTCTCCACCCCAATATATGTTCTCGAATATCAGATGTATATTGACAGATTTCAGCGTGGATGTACTAGAATTTTTAAGATAATGCAATACGAATTTAACGAAACAATAAATTTACATTTTTTATGACTTAAATTACATTTTTTTACTTATGGTACAGATAAATTAAACATTATATTACTATAGGTTTGAACTGAATATAAAGCCAATAGTCAAGATAGCTTTAAATAGACTTGAAAGTAAATCGTTTGAAATATTTAAACCGCAACTGAATGAGAAATATTTTTTTATTGTATACTCAAGTACACACATTACACAATATATACTAAAAAATGTAACGCAACATGAAATGCAAAACAAACCTTTATCCTTAATATTTTGGTTTGAAATAATCCGCTGAAAAACTCATAAAGATAGTTCCCAAACATTATTTCAATCTGTCAATTATTCATTTCCATAATCCCAGGCTTTCTATTTAATTAATATTAATGTACTGTAGTATCTTTCTTTCTCATATTTTGTAACAGCCGTTTATAAACAATTGAGGACAAAATAAGACCGCTTCTTAAATGGATGGAGGAAAATATTTTAAAGTCGAATTGAAGGACATGTCTTCTTTTTCATTTTTTTTTCCATGTCCGCTCCCAATGTGGAGCATATGGTCTCCTAATGGAGGTATCTTAACAGACTCTTTCTACGAGAACAACTTGTTACTCAGTTGCTCAACCTCTCTCTCTTTTACAATACAAAAAATAAAATATGATATGAAACTTTAATATTTTGATCATTATGTCTATTTTTGTTTCTTGCAAATGAATGAAAAATTGTAATACCCAAAATAAATATTCAATCATATCGTCGGTGTTCTGGAAGAAAACACTATATCGAAAAAAATACGTATTTAGATAGTTATACCAAAATATTCCTTATTTCAAACTCTAACGTAAGAAATAACACACTTATTTTCATAAATTACACTTTTACTTAAAAACGGTGTTGTACAAACAAATAGCATTTCAAACATTTGACAAACTTCAAAGTTAAATTACTCAAAACTAGTTTTTTTCAGTTACTGTCTCCTTTCAAAACAATACATTTACTTTACTTAAATTATACTTAATAACCAATTTTAGAATTGAGAAATTCTGAATCCCGAAATACTGGGATCAAAAAAAGGGTTCGGGATTTGATGCCCTAATTGCATATAGTGTTCCGAAAAAAACTGTTGTCATACACATGAATATAATATTAAAGATGTATTTTTTTCTTAAACGCGTCTTAAATAAAAAAAAAACTTGACTACTCTACAGTTTTGGAAATAATTATGCTCGTTGTAAAATCAAAATATATTCATTTCGTAAGCTCACTTGTGAATTTTAACTTTTATCGTTTGAATGGAATGCAAAATATATGCATGACGCCACGTTCGCTTGTTTCATGGCTTTACAACCCTAAACTTTACTCGGTTTGGGGTTAATACACGTACCGAAGATTAAAATTGAACGATTTCCAAGCGGTGGTTGCTGATTCTTTTGAATAAAAAAACTTTTTTTGGCTAATATAGTCCCTCCAGTTTTATTTTACTCACAATTCGAAATTTTCGTGGTAAAACGTTCACATTATAATTCTTTTCTAGAAATTGTCGCGGTTCTGGAAGAAAACACTAAATCGAAAAATGACGTTTTGAGTTATTCAATCATATCTACGGTGTTCTGGAAGAAAACACTATATCGAAAAAAATACGTATTTAGATAGTTATACCAAAATGTTCCTTATTTCAAACTCTACCGTATTGAATAACACACTTATTTTCATAAATTATACTTCAAGTTAAAAACAGTTTTATACAAACAAACTAAATGAAAAAGATATAGTAAGTTCAATTACTCAAAACTAATATTTTTCAGTAAGCCTCTTCTTGCGACGAGATAAAGCTGTAACTATCTCTAGTCTATAAATTGTAGGGAGCCTGTTAACTCACATATTCTCATTCAAATTAATTTTCATGATGCTTTTTTTTATTCTTCAATATATCTTATTGAAGTTTTTTGAATAAAGTTTTATTATTTTTCTGATAAAATGAATGCAGTGAAAGGTTCTTCGCCCACTGTTATATAATACTATACATCTGATAATCTGTCGATCTTTGAGGAAAGGCATTTTTAATGTAAATAACTACAGTAGACCCCTGACTCCTGATTATCGGCGTGTGGATTATCCGTGTATGAATTCAATTTTAAAAAATCGCCCGCTGTCGTAAGCATGTAGCTTGCATTCATGTTTACACGTCCTATAAGTGTTCCAGCAACCAAACCAAAATCGCAGATTCTTTAATTAATAAAGAAGAGTATTAAACATGTTAAAATAATTGTCTGCTTTAAAAATGCAGTATTTCAAAAATAAAAAGAAACGTTTATCCGTGTTGACTCTTCCCACCATTATCCCGGATAATCGCGAGTCTAATCTACTGTATGTATATAAGCCATATTCTACGTTATTTTTATGTTAACGACAAGATCAATTTCACCCCATTTGGTTTTTGTTTCACAAAGCATGACATGTTCAGAAGATTCTCATTTTTAAATCAATATTATTGTTTAAAATTTATCCTCACTTACTAACAATATATTTGATGAAACCCTGAAATATAACAAACAGTTGATGTAATTACTTCATCATACAAATCAATTTAAACGTACAAACTATTTAACTAGTTTTACATAAATATCGCTACGGTTATAGCAGCTTGGTATATCTGCCGTTGACATAATTTTAGAAGAGCAAAAACAATGTTGGGAAATCAATTAGATTTCTAAGCGTTTAATGTTCAGTTTTAGGTAAACTCATTATTCAAGATAATCAAAACCTACCTTTATTTTGCATAATTAGTTCGTTAAAGTTACATATTAATAATATCAGTTTTGTGGTGCGAGCTGTCAGTTCATGATGGAAAGGCATTCTATTTATAAAATATAACATTTTTTTTTTTGCCAATCACTAAGTCATACATAATCTAATATATAAAATCAATCTGTGTTTGTTCTTATCTTATGCACTGCCATACCGTTCATCCGATTCTGATAAAACTTTGTCAAGTTATTGCTTGCACTTGCGCGATGACTATAGGCATAGTACAATCTGGCCCAGCCCGGCCCGAGCCCAACTCTCAATTTTTTTAATTTTTAACTTACAGTAGGTCTTATTATATACAAAAATCAATCTCAAAATCCAGATATATCTAAAACCTAAATAAATCTAAAATAAACATTCAAATTTGTACGAATAGCGACATCTCGGAAAACCTTCTGATTTATTCGTGTACGCACCAGACAGCAAAACAAAAAAATTTGTGTGTCCAAAAGCACTTCAATAAACAAAATTCAAACACAAACACTTTCTTTCTTTAAGTGGTATTGCAACGTATGCCGGGTACTCGCAAGTATTATATAAACAACCCTCTTCGGATACACTATTCGCCAGTTGAAAATGGTTCTGATCATTACAAAAGTTCTTAAATTATTACCTACCAAAAATTGTGCCTATTTTAGAAATAAAATTTTATGCGCTAATTCCAAAACGTTATCAAAAAATGATATATATCTGCAAAATCTCAATTTTTTAACAGAGCATGAAAACATTTTAAAAATAACGTTATAGAATTCAAAAAAAAATAAACAACACGTAATTAACATTAAATATAAACACTTAACTACTATTTCTGTCAGTTTTTTACTTTTGCATGAACTTAAGGGCGATTTACATGGTATCTGTAATACAAAAAGTCGAAAACCTATGTAAAAAATACAATTTTGCAATGTAAACAACGACATCCTTAGCTAAAGAATTGTTGAAACAGCAACTACATAAATTGTTCTAATATTGAGTCAACAATATTAGGTCAAAGATAAAAGAAGCCACTGATACCCTATTTCCTTTCAGCATTTAGCTTTTGAGTTATTATGTTGAATTGACAAACGGTCAACTTCGTGGTCTACGGTTGCGGTGTTTCGGTACAAGCTTAAATCCCATTCAGGACACCTGTGTCAATAGATTACATTTTTCAATCGATTTATGGCCGTGGGTTCGAAGACATGGATGTATGTGATGTCTAAAAATCTCTCCCACTTATCAAATTCTAAGAACACAGAACAAGACAAGAGTTATTAGAGTATATTAATAACTTTATAACGTTGCGCTCTGGCTCCAGGGTCCGGCACTAGAACCTAGGATCACGGGATCTATACATACTAATACACTGACGCGCGTTGTGTATTATACACAAGCGTATTAGTGCAGTAAAAGCTGCATAGTTATAAAGCGGACACTCTACTCAACTACTATGTTTGAGTTAGCTCCATCCTTCTATTGTTAGTCTCTCTAAAAAAGCTAGTAAGTGACATAATAACAACCATTTCCCGTAGAAATACTCTTGTTGAGATAATATTCTATTCAAGATGTCGTCTTCAAATTATAATTGTTCAAATTTTGTACATTTCTATGTTTTTCATCACTAACGATCTGGACTTGAACTGACAAAACTGTTACTCAAACGCATAAGTTCATTCGTGTACTTGGATGTCTGAAGATGCCGAAAAGTGAACCCGGGTCGTTAATGACGAAATACATGGAATTTTACAAAGTTTTAGCAATTTAAATTTGATAAATGAACGATAAGATTAATCATCGACGTAAGGCATAATTAAGATCTTTAAAATAAACGTTTCATTTTATTTGTGACACTTCAGTACTAGTTTATACTTATGATGATTTATATCTACACCTTTGAACTAAAAAACTTCATAAAAATATATATATTTTTTTGGAATCAGTCGTTCAGCGAAAATACTACAACAATGCAGCTATAACAATTTTAAATCGTCTAAGCCAGTGATCCCCAAACTTATTATGCCCATGGACTTCTTCTTAAAGCAAAAAACTAACCATGAACCGCCAAGTAAAATAACTTTACATAATTTAATTTTGATATCTTGAATGGTGATGTAAAAATCAAGTATAAAAAAAAAACATTTATATATTTTACATATGATGGAAGACTGTATAGCAATCAACAGCCTCTGTACAGTGACCCATAATGCAAATATAAAATTAGTGTCTGTTTTTGTAACCAAAATTTGTGGCATCTTTGTTAAAACATTGGTTTCCACTCATAATTTGTGGATAATTCAAAAATTGCACGTGTATAAGTATGGATTCATCTGAGTGTGTGGGTCTGCTTGCAAAAGGGTCCAACGCCCAACAAATTGCTACCAATTTATTTATTTCGACTATCATGATAATGAAAATGTGTTACGAATATTTTTTTATATTTAACCATTCGCGGACCCTGCGACGTTATCCACGCACCCCCAAATTGTTTTAAAATACCCCTCAGCGGTCACAAGAACCCCTGGGAGTCAGTAGGAACCACTTTATAAACTACTAGTATAAGCAAATCGATCGTACTCTAGACTCCCCTTTTTTCTAAGGTGATATTATGATATTACTTTATATACTGTCAGCTAACCAAAGCAATAAAAGAATTATACGAGTCTTCTGCTTGCAGCTGAAATGCAGTGCTTCGTAATAAAAATTCTCAATTTAAATATTCCACCTCGACAATTCAAATAAACTTACCTAGGTACCCTTGTTTCAACTCTCCCGCAAACTTAAACCAGAGCATGAAGCCCCATACTATCGAAAGCTTTTCATAAACCAAATTGCATCCCGAGCTTTATTACTAGAATATTGGCAAGCCAAGACACGCAATTGAGTTTTACCTGCGCATGCATTTCATCGCACTGCGAATAGTTCAATTTAATAAACGTGATTTCTGCCGCTAAATCTTAAAAAAAAAGACAAAATTATCACATTAAAAACAATGTCGATATAATCTCATACAAGCGTACCCCGGGTAAGTACTGTAATCCTTGGATACCTACAATGTTCACTCAAAGGCGAGAGGTTCTCTGCTTGAAAAATCAAAAAGGCTGAGCAGACCAAATCAACAAATGCGTGGCATAATATTTACCTTTGTTTTCAAATATCAATATGATATTGCACAAATTAGTGTATTCTGTGTTGCTATATAAAATTAAAACAATTATTATTTATTAATTTACACCAGTATTGCACAATCCATTTTGGAAAAAGACCAGTTTATCCATTTCATATTTTTTTACGGACCACTGAGGGTACTAGTCCTGTCTTAGCCCTATCCTTCTATCCCTACTCTCTTCGAAAAAAAGAGAGATTGAGCAACTGAGTAACAAGCAGTTCTCGTAGAAAAAAAAATCCGTTAAGATACCTCCATTATGAGGCCATATGCTCCACATTGGGAGTGGACATGGGAAAAAAATAAAATAATGAAAATATAAAAATTAGCAGTAATTGAGTACGCGCCAATCCAAAATGAACGCAGACTCACAAACTGGTGCGTAGCTGCGAACGTGTGCAAATTAGATGGGAAATTGGATATTACCCGTTTTTCGTGTTACAAAGTTCCAAGATTAGAATCCAGACAACTTTAGAATTCAAAATCATATTAAATAACTCAAAAATCTTTAAAACCAATTAACCAATAATAACAGTGATGTAATGTTATTGGAGCAACAGTGCTACTTTTTACTTAAGAAAATTTCCTCCTGACCACCGCCGTACTTTTATTAATGTAGATTATTTTCAGTCACTCAATAAATCAAGAGAATATTAAGTGAAAATCGTTAAAAAATTCACTACGACGAATATAATCAAACTTATAAATGAAAATGACATCAAGAATACTATAACTTAACAAATGGTATAAAAGCTCACCTCTCACGGCGCAGCTTTTAGTGTAGAGGTGCATTGAATTGCATTCTCTACATGTTTGGTTTATCATACAATGCATGTACGGGAAGCGTATTGTATTCAACTAGACAGCCGGAAAACCTTTGTGAAATCAGAGCCTACTTTTACAAAGGGAATACATTATTAATATCTCTTTTTGTCTTCGAAGCATTCTACAAATCAGATGTTTTTGTGTTTTTATCATTTCAACCGTAAATGTACAAACCTATTTTTGGATATTGTAGTATTTGAATTGTTCTTAAAACCGTGTATTTGCATGTATTTTTTCACTAACAACCCGGGTTTCGCCTGTCGCTATCTGCAAGCATTCGAGTACACGAATGAACTCGAACTAAAACAAGTAACAGGTTATAACAACTATAACCCCATAAATTATTTTATCAAGAAATTTTGGAAATCGAAATATTATATTATATAGTCATGGACTGATTGCTCTCGATAAGCCCGTTTTTAGGATCGAATGGGTGGGAGGAAATTCTAAGCAGCACAAACATCGATGCCTACGAACAGAAATCCATAAATCGATTGAAACATCAATTAATTAAACTGTCCGTACCGGTATTTCAACCCGAGGCATCCGTAACTGAAGCCAACGACGTTGACCATTGCACCACGAACCCAACGTAAACCACATAGCATACCGAGATAAAAAAAGATGTCTTCTCGAATTGAGTCACTTCTTTACCATTTTATAATAACATCACTTCATCCAGTTTTGAAAGAAAACAGTATTTATTTATCTTCAACAAAACTTATTTATCCAAAATAGTCTTCAACGTCGTATGCATACACAAATCCTCGTGGATAATTCCCGTACGAAAATTTATGGCAGAGTATTATCTGAATATTGGTTTTTGGTAACCATTTTGAAAATATTGTATGAAATTTTCTCGCTTTGGTGCAGCAAACATCTTCCGGTGTTTGCTAGCTACAAAGCGAGCTCGGGTTGACATGTTTATGCAATTTGACTTGATTCCGTAACTTTACTGTAACTCAGTGGTGGACGCTTTTTCTTTTTTGAATTTCTTTAACCAGATCCGATCCTTTTGTAGAGGATAATATATTTATAGAGCATATCAAAAGATACTTTTATACGACATCTAGTTGTAAAACTGTCGCTCAATTTCTCTCCCTATAAAGCATAAGGAAAGGAGGGTACAGTTATAAAAGAAAAAGTTGTAAGCTTTTGCATCCTCTATGTTTTCAGTTGGATGGAAACTATAGTGAAGTATGAAAATATAATAATACTGAATATGATATTTAATATTTTCTGCATATCTGATATCGAGCGACTTTAAAAATTCTAACAGAGTTGATATGTTTCGTTTCAAAACAATCTAGTCAGTGTTTCTTCTAAGCTGGCCACGCGGCAGTTTTAGAATCCCCGCGGACTCATCTCGGGTTAGCGCGCACTCCAATACAAAACATTCAAATTAAATTTTCGAAGAAGCATACATTCATTTTTTACCACATCTGCTCCCAATATGGAGCATATGGATTCCTAATAGAGCTATTTCAACAGAAATTTTCTTTCTACGAGAACCGCTTGTTACTCAGTCACTCAACCTTACTTTTTCGAAAATATTAAAGAAAGATGGTAAGGATTGGACTAGTGGTATAGCTAAACAACACTAATAACATTTTTAATTATATAATACAACTATTTTTGTATTCAACGTCACTGCAACTGAAAAACCGTTCAGTAAAGTTGAGTGCAGAAGTTTGAGGTTATTTTTGCCATTGCGCTTTTCTTAACGTCGAATGCAAATGTGACGTCACGCTCGATTTAATGATAGAATTTTTGCGATAAAGCATCCACTGCATTCTGGAGCTTTTATTAGACTTTAAAAAAAGCAATATTGAGTTAAAGCGCTCGAAAGAATAGATAAGAATACTAGTTCTTGTGACGTGGCGTTGTATTTTATTTCAAATCGATAGCTTTTGTCAATGAAGTCAATAAACATTGCTTGCAATCGATTTTTGGTTCTCAAAAACTGCATTTTGAATATTTTACGGTGATGATAACAAAGTTTATTTGGTATAAATACTGTAGTTAAGTGATATAGAATATTTCAATTTCCAAAGTAAATTTTAGGCGAATCATTAAAACACATTTTTTTTAAATTATCGTGGTAAAGATATAAAATGGTGACCATTAAAAAATTTATTTTTTGACAGGTTCGGCTGTAGCTTTGTGGAAATTGATTTTTATACAAAATTAAAATTGATGACTTTGTTATTCCACCGTCTGCATCTATTTTGTATCTTTAAGAAGAATGGTCTGAAGTTGCTTCTCAGAGAAGTGACACATCTAGCTATACAAACAATGGAATAGCAAAGTTATAAATTTTAATTAAATATTAAGAGACTCCTTGCGAAATAGTTAGTCTGAAGATGGCTCTTAAAAATGAGAAAACACGTGTCGTATTTAGTAACATATTGAGTGGAATAACTAAATTATCAATTTTAATTGGCTTACAATTAAATGCACTTTTGTTGAGATCATATTCACTTTCATACAAATAGTTTTCACTTATAACAAATACATTCCACAAAAAACAAATTCTTTCACTAAAAATAAAGTGATCCCACATTATAAAATAGTTTTCTCAATATAAATACTCGCACTTTGAAATCGATAGTTGCTCGAAGCTGTAATGAAATGTGACTTATTCTTCTACCCTATATTAAACCACCAATATTATCTTTGCTTCACGCATTAGAATACATTACACAAACCAAACCAGACCAACCCTAACATAACCTACTAGAACTTAACTTAAGTCAATACTATCTAATCCAAAGTGCAAACTATCAAAATGAAAGTTCAAATGTACGAAGTGAATACTATCTAACACAAAGTCCAATTATTTATAACTCATTTTAATTTTACATGAATGACTCCTTGCGATACAGTTAGTCTGAAAATGCTTGTTAAAGTGAAACACTTGTCATATTTAGTAACACAGCCAGTGGAAAAACTCAGTTATCAATTTTATTTTTATATAAAAGACTCATTCCCTGTTTTTGAACTGTTGTTGTTAGGTATGATTGTATATTAGAGTCTGAATATGGTTCCTAAAGAAACGAAACACGTATCACAGTAACATTTCGTGTTTTTAAGAAGTCATTGTTAGGCAAAATGGTTGTGAAACATCACAGATAATGTTTGTTTATTTGACAATTTTGTTATGTCCAATGTCGAGGAAAATCATACGAACCTGTGACCATCACATTTTCGTCCTGTACAATGATATTTTCAAAAGCAAAGCGAAAGAAGAAACCACAAAAACACAATATTTAAGCCAAAAATCTCGGAAGATTAATCAAAATTTGACATTATCTTCAATTTGACATATCTTGCGCATTCCTAACGGTGTTTATCGCTAGGCGTCAAAAGCCGACTAAAGGAAAGCTTAAACAAGTACGATACAATTATTTTCCATTCCAAGCAGCACCCGAATCACAGCAGGCAACCGTTCCGACCGAAGGTCATACTAACTTGTATAATTTTACAGCTTTATTGCCCATCAGTTTTAAGAAATCAAAGATAATGTAATTATCATCTCATTTTTAATTCCTACTATTAAAATTGTCGGCCTCTGTGGTCTAGTAGAAAAAGCTTTACCCTAGTGATCGGATCGGTCTAAGTTGTGGTTTGCAAATCATTTGATGGAAAATGATCATAATTTTAACAAAAATAATAATGTCGAAATTTCTCATCTTGTAAATAAAAAGTAATTAAAATGAATAGTTTCGAGTATTTATAATTAAATAGAAACCATAAGCAGGAACTGATTATCAGTAAATTACATTTTAAATAGGACAGGTGGCTCACCACTATTAAATTCATTTCACTTAAGATTGGCCACAAAATACTAGTAAATAATAGTATGATAGTAATTACGATCTTTGTTTGTATCTTACCACCTCCCCACGTTCAGTAGGGAAGGAAAAATCCCATCCCACCCTCCAGTGTTATATTAAGTATTAGAATCATTGTTTATCTTAGACATAAATAACATTGCGAAATAGTTAGCCTACGCTTGTTAAAGAAGTCAAACACGTGTCACATTTAGTAACTTCAGTTATATAACAAGGTTATCAACTTTAATGTTATATTAAAAATGAATTTCCACAAATCCAAAATCGTATTTGATAATTTGCTTGCAGGAAACATAAATAAATATATGAAAGAGGCATTTGGATGCCGCGAAAATGCCAGGACAAGATATATTAAGCCGTTGTAATCTTAGCTTACTGGGAAACCTGGCGAACCTAGTCTGAATTGAGGCCCGGCAATGTCAAATTAAGATTTTTCAATTTAAATTTAAGATCTTGAAGATGGTATTTGTGACGGTTTTTCTCCTTGAATTGATCTCAAGTGATTTATCTATCTCATATGATCTGAGAATATAAAAATATTTGATGCATTGGTAATTATAAGCAATAAGCTATAATATGCCATATTTAAAAAATTAAATCTGGCATATCGTTCAAAAGAACATTCCAAAAAAGAGTTCTCAGTTATGAATTGGATGGTGTAAAAGTTTACAGTTATTAATTATCCTCCATCCATGAACATATTTCTGATATTTGGAAAATATAATATTCTGCTTGCTCTTGTCGGACGTGGTCTATTCCACCTGCCAAATTTTCAGGGTAGCTTCAATTCGATATTTGTGATGACCTTTAAAACTCCAAACCAAAGTCAAGAGGTCAGACAAAGGCAAAACATCAAAAAAACGTATATTTCTCTAAATATATACGCAATCTTTTGCAAATCCCGAAATTAATATTAATGACTTGAAATGGCTTGAAGAAATACTGCTAACTGAAAAATATTTTCTGTATTATAATTGATTGAAAATAAGCTTTTAGCGAGAGAAGGGTGGTGAAGGGGTGTAGTGCGGATTGCGCAAATCATTTTCACAGGCGCTCTATCAAATTATGAAAGTTATTTGAGACATGGGCGGAGTCTGCGGTCTTGTATTATTTCCGTTTGTGGCGCGCTTATGAAAAGGAATAAATCTATTTTCACGTTCATTTCCTTCGGGCGCCATCAGGGGTTGAAGTTGCACCCCTGCCGCCATCTTTCAGCTTAGGGTTGAACATCCATCTTTTGAAAGACGCATGTGATTGATTTTCACACCAGTTTCTTTGAAATGAATCCATCAATATATTATTCCGAAAACAAAATAAGTCTTTACCATGTAAATTCAATATAAATAAAAGGAATAGTTATATATAACCCTAACATAAAATTTGGAATTTTTTTTTCATATACTACATATTAATAACGGAATGGATATCACAATGACTGTGGAAAGGCAAAAGAACGTAACCCACACACAAAAAATATTGTGTATATCCCACACAATACGTATATTAAATTGTATGCATTTTGATAACAATACGACCTTTTGCCTCTCTACAGCCACTACTTTCCACAGTGTATTAAAACATTTTTTTGTGAGTTATTAACAATTTATGTGGGTTGGTACGTTCTTTTGCCTTTCTACAGTCGATATATATATAAATGGTCACTTTTTTTAAAAGTTTTCTCGCTTTTTTTTCAAATTTGCATGGATTGACCCACTGCAAAAAGCCATCCTTTTTTATGACACCAGAGCTCTGGGTGAGCTGCACTTTTTTGTTACGTATTTGTAGTACGCTTTACAGCATAAGGAATAAGGGGGGTATTTTTACGTCATTATAGAACAAAAAGGGACGGCAGACACATTGGAGTAAATCAAATCTTTATAATAAAACAGCAGGTCACATCGATTGAAGCTTAAACCAGTGATCCCCAATCAGTGGCCCGCGGCCCAGTGCCGGGTCACAAACAGTTTGCCAAATTTCAAGAAATTCACCATATAAAGATATTGGTGAACGGAAAAAACCGTACAGGAAAAAAGATGATTATCCATCTTTAAGCTATAAATGTATTAATGTCATTTTCAACAACCTGTTCATGCGAAAGAGCATTTTTGTCCATGTCCTCAATAAAATCGAAACAAATGAATAGACTGTACGTGAATGCAGCACGTCTGTCAGAGACAGCACTGCAGCCAAGAATATCCAATATATTAGCAAAGATGCAACAGCAGGTTTCGCATTAGTTTGTTGACAAAAACTGCCCTCATTTATTTGTTAAATTTTAATTGTATTCGACTGTTATATGTATATTTGTTAGTTATAGTTATGTCCATCTGTCACAATATAAGATACTACATAAAAAACCATTTTTATTTAAGTATTAGTGGTCCACGAAAAAATTTTCCTTTTTTTACCGGTCCGCAGGTGTACAAAGGTTGGGGAACACTGGTTTAAACCATCACATGAAAAATTTCATCCTTCAGTAGTATCCAAAAAATATTTGAATTAGAATTTGATTTTATTTTGTTTTATAATACATTGTCCAGTTTGTATTGCCAGTCTTGTGACCGAGTGATCAACACTTTTTCGGCATTCATCCTGTAGCGATACATGAAGCTACAGAATTACGAAACATAATACTCGCATGTACGAAGCATTATGCTTGTCACTTTCGTCAGCCTTATTGACGAGGCATAATTTATTGACAAATAATATTTTGTTTGACACCGATTCTGCATACGCTGCGATGCAGGTGAACACTATGAAAAAGCAAGTCATGACGAATAAAGTAGAACACAGACAGTATAAATGAGCAAAGATGGAACAACCGGAGTCATTATGTAATTGCCCAACGAGCGGGATTCTGTCGTCACGCACCGAACGACCTCTGAACTGCATAATCGTCATCATCATCATCCGTCCTACTGTTTAATCGCGTCAAACATTCGATATTAGAAATACATTCCTAAAGTCATATTCGGTTGTGGCGTTCACAAGTTCGAATCCCCAAACGAGCATTTTATATATTTATTTTTAGATTAACCGGTTCATCATTATTTGTATTTTCTCCCGCCTATTTGATTTTAAAAAGGGTGTGAAGGATGGGTGATTTGCTATTTTTTTTTCCATGTCAGCTCCCAATATGGAGCATATAAGGAGGTATCTTAACAGCATTTTTCTACAAGAACCGCTTGTTACTCAGTTGCTCGCCCTTTTTTTTCGAAGAGAGTAGGGATAGAAGGATAGGGCTAGAACAGGACTAGTGGTTAGCTAATCGCTCTCACTACTCGGGAAAGGGAGGACACAGACTACGAACAGAAATCCATGAATCGATTGAAAGGTCAATCTATGAAAACCGTCCGCATCGAGAATTGAACCCGAGACATCCATAACCTTAGCCAGCGACGCTACCAACTGCGCCACGGACGCCGATTTGCTAATAGTACTGCCCTAACCTCATACTTCCATCACAAGTATCGTCAACACACTGAATAGAGATTCTGAGTGAATCAATAACAAGCAATTATCTTAAAAAAACAGATACTCAATTTTCATACCAAATATATGTTTTATATTGAGATCGTGCTTAGTTGTCTACGGATATTTCTCTGCCTAATTTTTGGTGGGTATATTAGTAATGTAAACTCAATGCTAGAAAAGATAATTTATTTGTTTTCTTTTCCGTTTCAGGTCTCCTGATGCTGATCGGCCTCGTGATGTACATCTCAGTATTCAAAGCTGAGATCGGCTCCAAGCTCCGCCAACCTTCATTCACGCAACCACCAATCTTCACGTATCGCTACGGATACTCTTTCCTGCTGTACGTTTCCGGCTTCATCACAATCGAGATGGCGGGGACGTCGGCCGTCTTCCTCTTCATATACTGGTATCAAAAAGACTGGGTAGTTAAATTATCAGAAATGGCACGAGAAAAATACGCGCAAGGAAGTGAGTCGAGTATTAGTTACACCAACCTAGAACAAGGACCTGTTTATCCTTGTAAAAGACACCCCTACACTATACAAAGGACTCAACCGGTTGGTGCAGCCTGCGAACCTTCAACATCAAAGGCTTATATTAGTCCTTCAAAACAAAGGAGGTATTTCTTTGATAAAGATTCATTCCCTCCGGTTTCTCCGTCGTGCAGTCTACATAGAAATAAAAATGTCTACGTTTCAACTTCCCTTCGAGACGTTTCCGCATCAACATGTTACGAATTCCCACCAGCGCCTCATCTGAACGGGGAGTCGTATATAGATCCTTACAATGGAGAGTTTGTGGATATGTCAAAAGGGTATAATACTAGTCACGATTCATTTTTAACAAGCGTCGGAAGTACGAGGTCGCTGCATGCTGTCGGAGGAAACAATCTTCCAAGAGACGCCACAACTAATACTGTATCCACAACAGCTGATGTCATAAATTCTTGCGATGAATTTGGGTTTGGTGAAAGTGCTTCAAGTACTGCGTTTGTGGAAGACTTTTCTCCTGGAATTCAGCACGAGCATGAGTTTGTCACGTTTGACCTAGAAAGGCCAATTGAATTGAGGCCAGGTATAGTCAGTATCGGACTGCAAGCAAACAGAAAGGAGTACGTTAGTGGAAGTGATACACTCAGGAGAACGACTCCAGTGTAAGGTGTAAAATTATCTGGACACTAAAGGATGTAACAGTTGTGCAAGTGGAGGTTATTACAATAGTGAAACGTGCTTAATCAATGACGTGTGTTTTTTTAATATTTCAATGACTGTCCGATTTGTTTCACAAAAATATTCACGGTAAATAAAATATTACGAAAAGTGTTTTATTTTATCGAATAATTCATTTATTTTTAGGTATATATTGTCAATATAGTGGCAGAACGCTTTAAATCGAAAAACTTTGTTTTGAGATAATCGACTCTTATGAAAATCATAAAATTAATTTAAGCCTCTATATTTACATACCGTAACCATTATTTATTAAACCAACCAGTTTATGAGATTCGTTAATCATTTACAAATTCGATTTAAGTATTATTTTTAGTTATTATTTTGTACAGTTTTTTACTTGTCAATGAAATTTACTTAACTCATATAGATTTCTTTATATTACGTAAAATATACATGGAATATAGCTAGCTGAGCTTGTTTTTTCTGGACGACAAATCTATCGTACAGTTGATTTTCGACTTATCGCCTCCTGCCACTATGTCGACGATATGTAAAACATTACTATTTTAAGCTTTTAGAGAATTGAACTCCGATTGATTTAGTATTGTTTTTTTTTTCGAATTTTGCAGTAATATTCAATAGTAAAGAATAAATGAGTAATATTCTTTACTATTAATCATAATAGGGAATGATAAAAAACAATGTCTTCTTATAATATAAACAATAGCTTTTTTTTTGTATAGTAATCATTACAACTGATATAATATAGTAACTCAATATTCATTGCACAGTGCTTTTAAATAATATTTGATCACACACATTAGCGGTTTCTATATCTGACCAGGAATTTATATGTCAATCAATCATCAACTTTTCAAATTAGATTGCCATTATATGAAATGAAAAAGTTGAGCAGCTGACTTACAATCAATCAATTCTCGAGAAATAGTTTTTGTTGAGATACTCCATCAGGAGGCGAAATGATTCTGATTGAGAGCGGAACTATTTTAAATATATTTATATCATATACATAAATATAATTTACATAATATTTTCCATAGATTTGGCGGTAACTTTGGGCTTTTGGTTGTGGTTAACAATGATTTACATATTTTGGCAGTGTTGGTCAAAGAAGTAAACCAAAGCTTAAGCTTATATTATATTTATGATGGGTAGACTTGTATCTCCATTTTTTGACAATATTGCGATACATACGAAAAAAACTTCCATATAAAAGAATAATTTAGTTGGACTAACAGTATTCTATAAAAATTATCTACATACCTGCCTGAAATAAATGTGATGTAATTATTATTATTTTCTGTTCCCAATAGTATAATTTTTCAAATTAAATAAATACTTTTATTGTACTAGGAGTAAAAGTCCATTAATTCTTGTTGTAATGACATTTTTTATATATCTTAAAAGAGCTGATAAAAATACTAAAAAGATAGCCTTATGGAGAGTAAAATCATTAATGCTGAGAAAATCACTTTGTTTTTGATCGACCTCAAATATTTTTTGGAATACTTAGTCCGCCTATCATAGATATTTTAGTCACTAAAAATGAAACACTGTATAACTGGAATTCGAACTTATTTGGCAGTTTTTTCTAGATTATAATGCTATTAAACTTTTCGGAAAGATATATTGTTTTTTATTTAGATTTTGCGTAAGTAACTCATAATTATTTCAGGAAATATCAATTTCAAAGCGTAAAAATTATGGAATCAATTTATTTATAAGTAGTGGCAAATATTCCTCATACATACCCAACAAATAAATTTAACAAAAGCACTCTTATTAATAAACAATATTTGCACAATAAAAAGTAATATTGAGTTGGTAAGACGCAGTTATAAATACTAGATTATTAGTATGATATAAATAAAGTGCTCAATTTTTTACAGTCTAACAAAAAAAATGTAGAAAAATTAATGATTTTCCATGTTTATAGCGACGTATTTAAAATACATTAATTAATATGAAATAAAAAAAAATATGTAAATAGTTAAACTAAAAGTTGTGTAGAACACAAATTTAAAAGAAGTCTCCTACTGATATTAAAAAAAAACTTTAAATGTTAAATAATACTAAATTTGGATTATTGAGATTTTGTACACTTCCATGTATTTTGTCACTAATCGAGTCCATTCGTGTGCTCGAATGCCTGAAGATGCCGAAAGGCGAAACCCGGGTCGTTAGTGACAAAATACATGGAAGTGTACAAAATCTCAATAATCCAAATTTAATATTGAAATTCCATCAAGCACCCTCAGTCGATGTCTTAAATTATATTAAATAATACTGTTTTAATTTCCAAAAATTTTTTCACCTCCAATTTATTTAATTATATTGTCAATTATACCAATGAAGCATTCTGATTTAAATGTATTGAAAACAATTTATTCATGTTACATATTTGATTTTAAATTAGAATTATATGATAGGGGAGAATACACATCATATGAACAGAAAATTAACAAGACATTTTTTTAATAATCTACAATACGTTTTAAACATCTTTAATATTTAATGCAATAATGTTACACAGCCATGTCAGATGAACTTTTTAGTAGTTTTTTTAATAAATATTCCGTTTTTATCAGTATCGCTATTTCAATTAAAATATTTCTTCACAGTATATTTCAAAGGCTTATTGTTATCAATTTATTTTCCAAAACAAAAAAATGAATTATAAAGCGAACGAATGAAATAACTCACGTTAAAAGAAATATTTTACTATTCAACTGAGGTACGAAAAGTTTTTTTCTCGAGTGAAAATGTCCAGTTGATACAAACTCTCCCCTATTATTGGCTCATTTAAAAGAATCCATTATTTTCTTTATCATGATATTTTGTTTCAAGTACCTACAATAGATCGACATTTTTTATGAAATACTTATTTTAAATAATTTTGTTTATAATAATGAATTCCACGTGAATAAAACTAGAAGCAGCAAAATCTTGAAGCACAAAAATCCATTCAAATAGCTCACTTAGGACTAACTATAGTTTTTTTCTGCCAGAGCAATTTGTGCAACAATACGCGAGACAGACTGCTTCTTTACAAACACATCTTGCACTTGTCAGTGACGTCAGTTTCATGTCTTATCTATTTTAATAATATTTGGATTGGGTGATTATTTTTTGGCAATTTTTTTGAATAATTAATCAAAATTGGTTACTTGATAAAAACAAAATAAATACACATGTTTTACAATCTATTTATTCTGAATATAATATTGTTTTGCAATGACAGATACATACTTCACTTATATAATATAAACATTATAATGTTTCAAACATGTGGTTTGTTCGTATTATGGGATATTATTTTATTTACAACTGGCTCTCTTACCTTGAGAAGATAATATTTATAATTTTTTTAACCTTCATTGATTTTTTTGACGCCTCGGTGCAATAATGGAACATCAAAGAAAAACGTTTGGTGATTTATTTGTATTTATTAATTTGTGAAATAAAACAGGGCTGCACTGAGGTGGCGATATGGTAGGATTAAATAATGTTATAAGATAGAATGTTTCTCAATTTTAAAGCAATGTATATAGATAATAACAGAAGCGTAAGTGTAATAGCAAATTGGTTTGATACCTTAAAATAATTTTTAAATCGATAGTTTTTTTACATATCAAATTGAATATGTGTTCTCTGTTTATATAAATAAAAATGTCAAATAAAGAGTTATAAAATTATATGATAATACACGAAATACGAAAGAAAAATGGATTTTTATTTATTATTTTAATATAATATATAATTTATTTTTAAAATATAATGTCTTTCCACCATGAATTGACAGTTAACACCTTTAAAGTGATATATAATTTAATTTAATTTTTGTATTTCTAATGTATTCAGCATTGTTATACCGCGAGCAGTCTTTTTGGGGCATTAAACGATTTTTAATAATTGCCTGGAGTGTCACAGGAGCAGTCACACAAAACTAGGTCACTGTGCACTAAAGCAACTTTAGGCATTTAGGGGTGTGTCTTAATTGTTTTCCCCATTTAAAATGTTGTTATGACAAAATTTTTTGTCTTTTCTAGACAGTACTTATCGTCATTCTTATGGAAGAAGACACTGACTAAAAAATACAATTTTTGAGTAATTGGATTTGGAAGTTTTTCAAATGTTTGAAATGCTTTATCTTTTTCATTTATTTTGTTTGTAAAAGAAATGTTTTTAAGTAAAAGTATAATTAAATTTGGATTATTGAGATTTTGTACACTTCCATGCATTTTGTCACTAACGACCCGGGTTTCGCCTTTCGGCATCTTCAGGCATTCGAGCACACGAATTGACTCGAACTGAGAGACAGTAAACAGTGTCTAACGCTTATATAGAAGATACAAATGCGACAAATATCATTTACGAGGCAATACATTATACGTCTGAGAGCCACACCGATACCTGAGTTAAAATTTCGGAAATCGCCCTAATCCTTATTTTGTAAACACCATATTACCAGAGTGGCGAATTGCCGAAGGCGAATTGCCGCAAAAAGTATAATTTATAAAAATAAGTGTCTGTTTTCATACGGTAGAGTTCAAAATAAGAAACATTTCGGTAGAACTAACTCAATATGTCATTTTTTCGATTTAGTGTTTCCTTTCAGAGCAGCGACGATGTAATATATTATCTAGAACACGTGAAGAAGGGATATAAATATTACAATTAGCCTTTACCCACCCTAATAATAAAAATATCTAGGAAACTAAGATCCGGCCTTTCATGCTCCAGATAGTTTGAGTAGGTTAGTATAAATAGGAAAACAGCGATGTCCAAGAATGACATTTTTTGACAAACTTTATGCAAAGAAACGATTTGTCGTTGACCCGTCTGATACTTATGATTATTTAAACCACTGGTAGTAGAATTCTCAATTAGGCGTTCGCAAGTCTAGACGTCTACGTTTGAAAACAATGAGGGCTCTAGTATCTTAACTCAGAATCTCTATCAATGTTTGTTTTTGGCAAATCAAGAAAAATCATTTTCATGCCACAGCTATAAATGCATAGTTTGATACAATTAAAACTGAGGAACAGACGCTTACACCATGATATGTAAACAAACACTGGTGACCATACCAATACAGTGCTGCAGTCTCACTGGCTGGAATTGAGATTATTAGTTTAGAAAATTACAGAGTATGAGTTTTGAAAATGAACAAAATTTTCACATTAATTGTAGATGTGAGTTTGTAATAATTTAAGATATTGACTGAGGGTGCTTGATGAAATTTCAATATCAAATACAAATTGTAGAGTTTTTGTACATTACCAAGTATTTCGTCACTAACGACCTGGGTTTCACCTTTCGGCATCTTCAGGCATTCGAGTACACGACAATTTGAGTTAATTGGTCAACAATTCAAATAAAATAACTGAGTTTGTAAGTTTAGAAAGATATTTTTTAATTTAAATAGTGAATACGAACACGATGAACAATGCTGTATTCATAACTATTTTTTGCTTATGCTAGAGATTATGAGCTATGCTACTAGTCTCCTCAATTATTGTTTATAATGATTATGTATTAATGCAGGATTTCCCAACCTTGTTGATTAATTAAAAAAACGCAATGGAATCCAAAAGAACTCTTTGTTAACGCTGTCACAGGCCTTTAAATGTACAATGTAACGATTAACAACATAATGAATAAATTAATTATACAACGAATATCATATATAATATTAACGTTCAATTTTCATTTATTGTTTATTTCGGCTTTTGCCCGCTACTATTTTTTTCAATCTCGAATGCACCCACGACCACAATTCATAATTGTTATAATTAGTATTTTTTTCTTTAATATTCTTTTGATATCATAATGCAAATAAAGGAAAGCGTGTATTTGTGTAGTTTTTCATGCAGGTATCACTTAACGTATATTCTTGTTTATTCAAAATACTAACGTAACTTTTTCAAATTTAAAGTTTTCGAGTAGTTCCCTGAGTAAAAGTGGAACATATTATATTCTCCTCACGGTGTGGAAACAAATTTCTCTTTACGAACCATCCTATTTTAGTTGGGATTTTCATTTAGTCTTTAGGTGTGCTTCTTACACCAGCAATTTTTTTGGCGGAACACAGCATACCAGAGATTATCTAAACCAGTGGTCTCCAAACTCAATAAGGATGTGAGCTACTTTCAGAAATTGAAGTTGTCTGGTGGGCTACTTCATACATATTCCTTCTTTATAATTTTTTATCATTTATTTAAGGTAATAAAGGTTAAAAAGGACCTCGGGCTTCCAATAGAACATAAAATGTATATTTTAATTATTTATTTATAAACAAAATAATAATGTCTTGAAATAAATGTGAATAAAAGTAAAAATAATTAGTGAAAAGAATGGCATTCACTTTCCTCCACATGTTTTTCAATTCTCGGTGAGTACCGTGTCACTCACATCCGAATGCAATTATCAAGATATACATCTGTGAATCAGATATACACTTTCATAGTGGAAAACGTTGATTTACATTAGTAGGTAGAAAAAAACAATGCCTTAATTTTGAGCGCAGTTCGAACTAAAATTGGATACTTTATTGTTGGGATGAAAGACCATACAGATTCCATAGTCGATCAGCACTTTTAAGCGACAAATCTCATTGTAATTCTAACAATTTCATTTGTGATCAAGGGCCATCTTCTCAAAAAATTTTGACGATTGATGATAAATTATCTTACGCGAGCTATCAATGATGCCACCGCGAGCTACCAGTAGCGAGCGAGCGACCATTTGGTGATCACTGGTCTTAACTCTCCCTCACTACGTAACACAGCTATGAATAAATGCATTTAAATAATGCAATCAAGGTAAAAATTACGATGGAAAATACAGCAATGATATGAAACGAAGCTCTTCTGTAATCAATAGAGTTTTCATATGTTGCACGTTGCTCATATTGTTCTATGGATTTGAAGCATGGAAAAAAATTAAACTAGCTCTGTACAATTTTCCGTAATTTCATAGTCTCCAAAAAAAATGTATATATTTGAGGTCTACACCTCGTTTCATAACCATGATTTGTTTTGATATTGGCTCGCTTTTGACTGAAATATCCATATATGTAAAGATTAAGAGGATATAGTTGGTTTTGTTTTGTACCATATACGCTCCCAATGTAGAACAAATGGCCGCCTAATGGAGGCATCTCAACAGATGTTTTTCTACTACAACTGCTTGGTACTCAGTTACTCCAACTCTATTTTTCGAACAGAGTAGGGATAGAGGGATAGACCTAGAACATGACTAATGTATAGTTAATAGAATCAGGTAAGTTAGAGGCAATTCTACACATCACAAATATCCATGCCTACGAACAGAAATTCAAAAATCGATTGAAAAATTAATCCGAAGCCAACGACGTTGAGCACTGCACCACGGACCCAGCAAATCGTTTACCATCGCCTAAGTATAATGAATCCGGGTAACAGTAAACGATGAACGATTTTCGTTATGTGAAATAGTACTACTATCTTGTCTTCATACCAGAGTCCAATTAATACTGAACGTATATATTTATTATTTTATTGTTTTCATACAGTAAATCAAATCAAAAAGAAATACATTACGTGGTTTCAAAACGACATTATTAAAAAATAACTCATTATAAAAACTTAAGAACAAATTCCTTAACAGATCGTTCGTGTTGTGTATTCAACTATTGATGACAGCTGCCAGTAGCGACATCTGTTCCGGTGGATAACTTTCAAAGTTAGTACTACTTAGGACCCGTAGAAACATAGTTTCTCTTTGCCCAGCATGTTTTACGATTTTACCGATGCATTTAAATTTTCAATTTTAAAATTTGACGCCCTAAATAAATTTTAATTATCGATATTAAAAAAATTTCAACGCAAAAAGAAAAATTCCATTTCTAAATGATTATCTTGGATATGATTTTGAAAAATGTAATTTTTTTATATTTCTTTATCGCGTGCATAAATACTGTTAATCTAAGCAACATTTCAGTTGTACGAACACTTACTTTAAGATTGAGTTTTTTAATGTTATTGTAAACTCAACGACTTTACTTATGACCAGGCTTTTCCACTAAGCGATTGATTAAACCCTTCCGTATTCATGGTGTAACAATGAGTTACGTCGGCCTTTAAACCTTTAAACTATCTGTGAAATAGATCATACAAAAAATGAAAATTTTACCATCGGAAAATACAAAATTAAAGTTTAGTATAGTAACAATCCGAGATGCATGAAGTACTGTATGCAACCGTTTTGTTTCAAATGGCACCGAGACACGCCTTGAGCTTGTTCTGCTATGAATAATTTAGATTCTTACGTCTTTCAATAATTTCGCATTGTTTGATTTTTCAGGTTTTAAGATCTTTTCGGTGGATTCCCTAATTGATAACTCAATAATAAAATCATAGCACGTAATTTTCAGCATAGTTCCTAAGCGGTTCATTGAACAATTTAAGTTTGCGTTCTGACACGGTTCTCTGGTGTTATAATTGTGTAAATTTATTATTATTTTTTTAATTATTATTGTTGAGTAAATCTTTTTTTACCGATAAATAAACTAGTAATAGCGACACAGCATAACAAAGATACCTTCGCCCTAGTAGCGAGGCTTAAACAGGACAATAAACAATCTCTTAGAAGACTTGGAGAAATAAAAAAGGCATTGCAAAAGCGGTTTTATTCCCGAGACGAATGATTCTCGAGAGAAGTTAGGCAGCCGCTAAGAAAGATGCTACAAGCTATAAGACATCGCTATTCTGTCTACACAGTGAAATATTGTACGAAAGGATCGAAAAATATTGTCGATTAACAACTGTTTTGAATTAGAATCAAGAATTAACATAACTGGTGGTATTATATAAACTGCAAGTCTGCAATATATTTTTGTCTGGTTTTCATTAATGCATATTGAAATCGTTCACTTGTTTACACTATTTTTTAACCTAAGTATCGTGTTAAGTCAGCAATTACACAGATGAACTCAAATTGAAAGTATGTTTCGCTTATATAAGTCGCTGATTCGTTAAACAGGATCCCAAAGGTTTTAAGAATTCTAAGTAAATCATGAAAAACCGTTATGACGATTTTAGTTATAATTAAGCTATGTTGTGTCTTCCGGTGTATAACGAAAATCAAAATATTATTTTACACTGTCGTTTATTCGGAGCGCGTCAACCGTGTAAAACGAGGATCGACATTGTGTAAAAAACGACATTGTGTAAAAAACGACATTTTTAAGTTATTGAATTTAAAACAGGGGACAAAATAGCCAAGAGCATGTTTAGCGACTCATATAATATATTGTCAAAATAATAGTGTTTAAATCAAGACTAGTGCAAAGTTTAATTTCAAGTGTTGAATCCAAACATTCAACACTTGAAAATTAGTAAAAATATTTTCTTCACTTACAAAATAATGCATTTTTATGGATGTTTCTTAAATGCGGTATTATTTAATTTTAAGATAAATGACTGTGGTCTTCCGAAAGGTGTGCCGTCCCTGTGCTAAAGCGTTGAAAACTTGGCAACAAAACCGTTAATCTCATATTACATAATATATCAGGTGTCGCAAAAAAATATATCCAATATTACTTAATACTTAATTACATGATAATTATTCTAAAATTTTAAATTGTGAATGTATTTTCATACATACTGTACATAATTTTCATACAATTGATGTAATTCTTAAAATTAAAATTGTTCATTAGAGAGTAAAAACGGTTTATATCGAAAACATTATATGGTGAGTTGAGTTATGAATCTTTGAAATGCACTGCTGTAAATTGTCATCTTTGCTGATACGAGATTATACGTAGCGAGTGTCGATATAATAGTGGCTTACTTCAAGACTTTTTAAACCTAAAACCAATGAAAAATGATGTTTCCCTTCCAAAAAGTGATCAATTCATTCTAATTTACGTCATTTAGCTGAGACCAGCTCTGTCGTCTTTAAACTGAGATCCAATCATTAATTCATTTTGGTATTTTTTGAGGGTTACATCGATTGGATAAAACACTTTCGAAATATTATTAAATATGCTCTAATAAATAGTAATGAAGAACATGGCTTATGACGTTGTAATATCAACTGGTATAAATATTTCGTAATAATAGATTTGCTCGATATCCAAGATATAATCATCGTAAACTAAAACCGGCGGTGTTAACGTTATAAATTAAATCATTTTAAATAATGAACTAAAACTATCGTCATTTGGACACTGTTCTATAGTTTTAAGTGCGCTTTTGTCTCTTAATCCGGTGCAAGAAAATAAGTGCAGAAGAATGAAAAATATCTCAGAGATTCACCGTTGTATTTTTCAAAGAGTCCTCGCTACTCTAGTTTGAGTTGTGGTCAACGAGGTATATAGCAATTACTTGAGGCAATGTAAAAGGGAATTTAATTCGCGTACAGACTGCCTCTTTTGTAAACTTACTTCATAGTTAAGTTGCATCTGATATATAATAGCCCAGACCTGTGTGCAGGCGTTTTATTATTGTTATGCAATGCATACACACACAGTTCCAACGTGACGTAAGCCTGAGGTAAACAAGTAACAATGACAATAAGTCGAAGATTAACGTGGCAAACGTTTTTTCAACTAAATGATTCGATTCAAAGATTTATTCCAATTTACAAAAGTGCATTTGTAGGGAACGCATATTATACCCCTATTTCATAAAAATTGGTATGCAAAAATGTTCTTAATTACTAGCTGCTTTTGATATTCAGTATTTCAATACCGTCATATATGACGGAGGTTCCACTGGTTCATTTTTAAAAAGTTATACCATAATATGTTATGATCCAGATATGGGTTACGCGACTATTATTGCTATTCAGTTGATGGCGCTCCCTGAAATACTGTAAATAACAATACGATAAATACAATAAGCGTATTATATAGACTTTATCTAGGAGGTAAGAGAGAGTACAGACCAGCACCTTATTACGTCGAAAATAAAAAAGTGACAGTTGACTTGGCTTGGACATGTGCTGCTGATGCTCCAGGAGAACCTGAATCCTGCCTGTCTCTTCTAAATTGATTCCGTCGCCTTGTAAGGCCGCTGATGACCATCCATAAGATGTACTCGGTGGAGCTGCGAGACACGGAGATGACGTCGGAGGAAGCAATTAGGCTGGCGGGGGACAGAAAATCTTGGAGGAACTGTGTGATCGTCATATGCTCCGAGTAGGGAGAGGATATATGTAGTTTAAAAAAAGTATATATAAGTAGGTACAGCCACAAAAAATCTTGTTGGTTTACGTAATAAGTGCTCGTACTATTTAAAAATGTATTTGTATCTTCTATATAAACGTTAGACACTGTTTACTGTCTGTCAATTCGAGTCCATTCGTGCGCTCGAATGCCCGAAGATGCCGAAAGGCGAAACCCGGGTCGTTAGAGACAAAATACATGGAAGTGTACAAAATCTCATTAATTGAAATTTGATATTGAAGTTCCATCAAGCACCCTAGTTGATTTCTTAAATTAGCTATAAATACTGTTTAGAGAAGATAGGCAATATTTTCGGATTCGGCGGTAACTTTGTGGAAATTCATTTTTAATGCAAAATTGATAACTTATTTATTCCACTTGGTTTTATATAACGCAACATCTAAATCCACAGCTAGATTTTTGATACACTTTTCTACTTTGTTATTGGTAACGTTAAATTTTAGGCCTTTTGAAAGGAGGCTCATTTCCGAGTCATTGAATTTATAAGTTGTCAGGTTTTTCACGCAAACCAAGTGGAATAACTAAGATATAACTAAGGAATAGCCAAGATGTCATCTCCCTTATTCCAACATCGTAACATTTATTTAAAACTAAAGTATTTGAAATAATTAGTACGTGAAATGCGGGCATAAGTGAGATGACATAATATTGTATATTTCTTCTAAGTAGTATATATAGCAAAGCTAAAATAAGTTGAAGCATAGTTCTGAAGATGACGTTAAGTTGAAATAGCTATCAACTAACTAATAAAATTTTGTAGAACCAAATACTTTAATATGGCTTACAATTAAATGCATTTTTGCTTAGATGATATTCACTTTCGTAAAAATAATTTTCACTTATAACAAATACATTCCACAAAAAACAAATTATTTCACTAAAAATATAGTGATGCCACATAATAAAATATATTTAAACATTGAAGAAATATATTGCACTTACGAAAAAATATTATCACATAGACAAAATAGTTTTCACTCAATATAAATACTCACACTTTGAAATCGATAGTTTCACAACGCTGTAATGAAATGTCACTTATTCTTTACTACTTGCAACATAGGATTTTCCACCATAGACTAGTTTACTTGTCGCAACTCTAAATTAGGCCGCCTGTATAGTCTTTGGTCCAAGCATTAGAATTTATTCACTAGTATATTATAGAAGTGGTATTTATGAAGAAGCAGGGTTCTAAGTGAACATGCAATATGTTAATATAATTTATTTCAATGTCCATAAAATACAAAATTAAAATAATCCGTTTCAAAGTCAAGCTATCAAAATTAGTCTGGTACTTTGTTGAAAGAATCCGTTTTGAAGTGAAAACTATTAAAATCAAATTTTGAGTGTACTAAGTTAATACTATCTTATACAAAGTGCAAACTATCGAAATAAAAGTTCAAGTGTACCAAGTGAATACTAGCTTACACAAAGTGCAAACTATCGAAACAAAAGTTCAAATGTACCAAGTGAATACTACCTAACACAAAGTGCAATTATTTATAACCCCTTTAATATGTTATCCTATTAAAAAAAACATAATACAAATATTCCGTATCTTGCTTAAATTAAGTATTGTGGATACATAAAATCGATTCAATGGCAACACTGACCGAAATATTTTAATTTAAAAAAAAATGGAACCATCCGAAATAAATTAATGTTTTAATATCAATCAATCTGGAACTAATTTAATGGTAAATCTTTTGTTTCCATGGCGCTTTTTAATGGTTCCAACGACTGCTTTAATGCCGCCATTTCAGCGCCTTTAACTGAAATGCAAATGGCCGCTATTTCAAGTTTATATGGGATGCATCATAAAAGCCTGAGTGCTCAGTTGCCCTACTTAAGCTTTTGTCAATTGAGATAGGATCTCTATTGTGACATTAATACCTACACACTAAAATGAACACCTTTGTTTACCCGATATTAAAGGGTGAGAATGCTATCCGTTGACGACATTTATGATATAAATACTATTTATTTAGAAACGTACAATAATTAAAACAAATAAACACTCTTCATTTGTGTGAAGAACATATTAGTTGTGGCAGCTCAAAGTATAAGGCATACGTATTTTAAAAATATCATTAATAGCTATTTCGTCTGCACGCTATCGCATTTCGAGCAGAATTATGCTGAAACAGGTTTTTGTTCATGGGGCTGGTTTGCAGGCCTTAATAACTCTGGTGATTAAAAAGTTAACAACGTCGAAACTAAGTTGTATGTAAAAAAAGAAGCACATTGTTGTAATAAAAAAATATTATATGTGATACATTTAAATCAGAAAAATTACATGCGAAAGCCTTAAATTGTATAAGCAGTGGAAAAAAACAATAAATAGAATCAAAAAAGTTTCGCCCAACGTGGGGCTCGAACCCACGACCCTGAGATTAAGAGTCTCATGCTCTACCGACTGAGCTAGCCGGGCTGTGAGAGAGGCAACCAAAATAAGTAATAAGAAACTAGTTTATAGTTGGGTATATTTTTTAGAAGGAGGAAACTATTTTAACTTTGCTAAATTTATGATTTTGAATGGTTTTCGTTTACTCTAGAGAAATTTAATATGAAATATAATATGTATATTCTTCTGGTATTTCAATAAAATACGTACATTTTAACAACAATGCCAGTGAAACGGTGCATGAAATATTTTGCGACTTTGCGTGCTTTCTCATGAATTATGTGCAATTAGAAATATATTATAATACAAAACTTCTTTGTGTAGATCAGCGGTTGTCAACTTTTTATTCCTACCGCCCACCAACATCATATTACATCATTCAATCCAGTGTAAGCATGCAATCATTGATAGAAGATGAAGCATTTGAAAAAAAACTTTGTAAATCCAACTTTTTATTTATACCGTAGAAAGAGTTTATTAGCTTATTAAAGAAAAAGTGTGAATAACGAGAACTTTATTTTTTAAATTATATTTAATGGTTAGTGGGAACCTTGAGTCAAATGCTGTGAGACTAAATATTTAATGTCTGGTTCAATTTTCGTTAGGAACATACAAAGGTCTCCTATTTGGGCAAACAATATGAAACACACTGAAGCCTGATTCGACTAGTTAAGTAGGAGGAAAAGTTATCAATACATCTTTTACCATTTTCCATTTTTTTAATAAAGCAGTCATTTTTCTATTTTCCAAAAGTATTTGGGTTTCAGAACTAATTGAAATTATTTTTTCTCTCTTCATTATATTCTAGAAGTTCTTCTTGGTTAGTTACACTAACTTCATCCAAATTTTTAATACAAGTATGTATTATCCAACTATATATATACCTTCGAGTTCATAATCTCTTGGAATCGTTATTCCATGTCAAGTTTAAGTTCGTTAAAAAGTAACTAAACCGTTCGTTTTTTTCTTCTATATATGATAGTCACCCACCGCCCACCATGGAAACGTAAACCGCCCACTAGTGGGCGGTACGTACCAGGTTGACAACCACTTGTGTAGATAAACTGCACGTAGAAAACATATATATTAATAGATGTTGTTATTGATCATTATCACGAAAAAATCCTGGCATGTCAAAATCTTTACATCGAGAATCTGGTTGGACTTTAAATAGTTTCATATTAACCTTATCTATCGAATAACCACTTTTTTATATATGGAACTCTGTAAAAATATGTTTTAAAATTATACCATATACCGAACCCAACCAAACAAAATGACAACTTTTTTTACATACAAATTAAAAGAAACATTATGTTTATCACTTTTTATAAAGACACGGCTTTTTTTTAGATTTCTTGTCAAGCTTTTTGCAAAAGAAAATTTTATACAAATAAGATTTAAGGCAGCTTCTCCTATGCCACGAAGCATATAAAAAAATTTTTTTTCTTTTGTTTTGGAAATGTTAATTTTGACGATGAATTATATGTGCGCAGGAAAATTGTTTTGTCTAATTTCTTACATTAAAAAAACTGTGAAAAAAGGTACCGGAATGCCGTTCCAATGCGTTACATGACAAAAAAAGCCCTGCATAAAAGTATGTTTGTTCAAATATATTAATAATTACGTTTCCAACTAAACGCTGTCAAACGTATACCGTTGGAGACCAAGGCGCTTCACTGAAACAGAAATCAAACAAAACCACGCCAAAGCAGGCAACGTGAATGAATATATTTAGAAAAAGTCTACAAACCACCACTCGAAAGTGCGCAACAAAAAGAAATGGAATGCCATATAACCGTGACCAAACAGTTTATTCTATTTAACTTAAAATACCTTATTACTAAATATTGTTCTTCTTGTGATGAATTAACAAAATACATTTTCAAAATGCATAAGAATTATATTGTTCTTTTAATTTTGAGATAAAAATTTATGCCCATAAAACAGTAATTTTCCCATAATATAAACCTTTAAAATACTCGGTCTAAAATGATAAAACATTTTCTAATTAAGCTGAAACGTCAAGAAAGGTACACATTATCAGTGGCGTGCTTATTTTTAAAATTACAGAGAAATAAAATAAATAGGTGCTTATATTTTTTATACCTTATATCTAAAACTAGTACATATTTACAACCATTAGAATTTGTGACTCCGGATTGTCATATTATGGTTTTTATTTCTTATAGGGTGTAATGAAAAGATTTTACGACGCTTACAGTAAGTAAGTTGTAATGAAGATTGTATTGAAGAAAAAATCTTTTTATAAAAAATTATATGTATCAATTTATGCTGTATCTATTTTTTGAATTTTCTCAGTGAGAACTGCGAATAGAATAGAAATTCGATGCAGTTGTGACCGTGAATAAGGACGTCTAATAAATGTTGAAAATAGAATACAGATACATTTCTACCAGGTCCACTCCCAATGTGGAGCATAAGGACTCCTAATGGAGGAATCTCAACAGAAATTTTTCTACGAAAACTGCTTATTACTCAGTCGCTCAAACTCCCTTTTTCGAAGAGAGTAGAGATAGAAGGATAGAACTAGGAGAGGACTAGTGGGTAACTAATCGCTCTCGCAACGCCCTGGATTTAGGATCGGATGGGTGGAAGGGAATTTTAGCCATCACAAACATTCATGCTTTTGAACAGAAATCCATGAATCGATCAGAAAATCATTTAGGCCAACCGTTGACCTGTAAGCCAACGACATTGACCACTGCACCACGAGCCTGACATAGATACATAGGTACGACGGATAGGTACATACCTTAATGAAGCATGTTGAGAAAAATGTCGATATACTTGTCACTGACTTCCTCCTGAAAGTCTTCCTGAAGAGGAGTTTATTGCTCAGCGTAAGAAGACTGTGCTTGTGAAGTCTTTTCGTAACAAATAGATTTGTCAGAATGTATTTTACCTCTTTTAAAATGTATCAAGTCTCAACACAAAAGCTGATTATACAATAATTACCTTAGTGATAATATATTGTAGACAGCAACAATTGATAACCACATAACCGCGAAGTCAAGATTTTTGCTGCCTGTATACAGTGTCAACGTTCTTGCTACTGCTACCCAATGTTCATTCAACATGGATGTTGGCAGAATGGTTAAAATTATTCCTCGCATTAGTTAGTTTGGCTTATTAAGCCATTGAATTTTCCGCGCAGAGAATCTCTTGTCTTAGAGGGAACATTGGTGCTGACACTAAATAACATATTAATCCAGAATGGAGAGTGACTGCGATTCGAACCGTGTCGTCGAACCGATACCAATTATGACATAAACCATTTTTACAGTAAAACGTTGCCACCATAGAAAGAATGCTGTATCGTCTGATACTGGACCTCGAAATTTTACGTCTGACATGCCACTGCGCGCTATGTATTATAACAGTGTATACGAAAGGATTATTTGTTAACTTGTTCCGGCATCGCATACGAGGGTTCCGCTATCACGACACCCAGATCTGTGCCCAGGGGTTTGTTATCTGGCGCTTACACTCTCTTCTAGCTACTCTCCAGTCTCCAGTGCATTAAGATTCCGGGGCACGATTCCCAACACCACCGCCGAATAAACTAATCTTTCATGCTTCATCAATGCTCTCAACTAAGCAAGAAATTATTCAAAATTTCATTGGACATAACTAATCTGTTTATTAGAATAATTGTATAAATGAATGTTATAAATATAAAAAAAACATAGTGGCGCCCATGCGAGAATGTTGCGATTTTTCAATTCACTCTAGATAGACTTGCACATTTTTAGTCACCCACTTAATGTTTTGTTTCCATCTTAACTTTATTCTATAACTCAATCCTACCTTTTAGGTATACAATTCTAAATTTAATCTGTTTTTCATATTTCATAAATCATGTAATTTTTTTGTATTCTGTAATAATATGTTGTAATGTAGTCACCGCAGCAAATTGACTTGACAATTTTCATTGCTGCTATAATTTTAATGATTTATCTTTATATATATATATAACTATTAAATTTGGATTTTGAGATTTTGTACACTTCCATATAAAATACATGGAAGTGTACAAAATCTCAATAATCCAAATTTGATATTGAAATTCCATCAAGCGCCCTCAGTCGATGTCTAAAATTATATATAACTATGTATAAGTATTTATAAATATCAAATTTGTCCAAAAGTTTCCAGCTTAAGGGTATTAAAGAAGTAATAGAATCACACAATCATTTTTTTCGGATACAATCACAGTTTATTTAGATATGTACAATATAGTATACAACACTACAAAATTACCAGTAATATGTTACAGGGAACTAATTCGTTCTCAGAAGAAAGTTTTGAACATCAGTTCGTATTTGATACGTGTTTCGCTCTTTTCAAAAGCATTTCCAGTTTGAGTAAAACGCACAAAATTTACAATATCTGCCTTTTTAATGTGAGTCCAAATACTTCTCCACCTGCAGCCGAGTGGTTAAAAATGGAACTTGGTCAAGGATTCGAACATTCTTTTATTGTTTGAATTGGCTTAGAAATAGCTAAGTATAATATTTAATTATATGGACTTAATAAACATTGCTCCATCGTCAGAAGAAAATTACTGTCATAACTTTATTTTTCTGTATAGTATTTTTACCTCCTCTACCACAAACTGCATGTTCAATTATAAGAGATGGGCGTTGATATCTGTAATTTCTTAACCCATTCTTCTTATGTAACAATCTCTAAGAAATGATATTAAGCATGAAATGATATTATTACAACCAGTTCTCTTCAAATATCTTCAGTCAAGAAGTCAATTTGATGCACATGAAAGAAAAAAATATTTTCGTTTTAAACATCACCCCAACTGTTTAATATATTATAATACACTGCTTTTAAGGTGTTAACTGTCAATTCTTGGTGGAAAGACATTATATTTTTAAAAATTACCTGTAAGGTTATTTTTAACTTATAAGAATTGATTCTATCTCTGTAATTTTTGTTTTTCAGATATTAAAAATTTAATGGATACTCATAGTTGCTCTGCTTTCTCCACTTAAGATGGCTGTTTATTATTCATATTAATTACATACTTAATATTTGCTTATTTTTAAATGTTTCATTAATTTTTTCTTATAATTTCCCTGATTCGTTATTGTATATTATAGTAGTAACGTCATTAAAAATTTTGTCCAGCTAAATGGACTTTTAATGTAGCTGTATTTGTGATTTCAGATTAGTATTTAATGATTTGCAAGAGGTCCATAACATTTTAATTCTAGACTCTTTCATTTGATTGATGTATAATTTGTTTGTTAATCAGTATTCTCTTGTCTCAGTTCATGAACCATCAGTTTTATATACCGTCATTTTTACTCTCAATTTTATATAAATTAGCCTGTTATGTTTGTATTTTTATCAGTTGATAATGCTCGTGATGAGCGAAACCGGTTCTGATCATTATAAATATGTGGAAGTAGTACAAATGAATTGTGTTTTATTTTTTAAAATACAATAAACTGGTTATTATTGGTTCATATAAATTATTTACGACCACTTAAAAATGACAACCATTACTTCATTTCAACAACCGTTGCCTTAATTCATCAGTTGTAAATTTAGCTCAAATAATCCATATTAACATATTAATTTCGAACAACTTCTTGTTACCTTAGGACAACCCTTAAGATCGTTGTAAGTAATAGACTAAACTAAATAGCTATTTTTCTTAGATATTTTTGATTACCAGAATATACCTAGTATAAATAAATTTAAGCTTTCACTGAAATTTGAATATAAACTTTTTTTTATCTGAAAATAATATAATATTCGTATTATCATATTTATATAAGGGCTTAACAGACTTTGAAAGGAATAATTGTATGCAAAAATAATCTGCATCGGCCGGGAATCGAACCCGGGCCGCCCGCGTGGCAGGCGAGCATTCTACCACTGAACCACCGATGCCTGCGATCAGGAGATAAAAATACAGTTAATAGTTAATTTTATTTCAATTTGTAATACTTTCACCGTGCACGTATAATAAAAATACTGCTTAAATGTTTGCCATAAAGACCAAAATTTCTTGGCAGAGGCAAATCCGCGACCCACATTACTACTTTATAGAGACTAAACAAAATATGCATACACAATATTACTCGCCATCTTGCATTTGATGTGACGTTACAATTTTCTTTTGCCATACCAATATTTGTTTTGTTGGATAAGAAGTAATTTATTTTAATGTTTTAAGTTATGTATTTTTTTTTTTTTTAATATTTCTGATATACTAGGTATATTCTTTTTTAAAATTACCTCGCCTCATTAAATATTTGACCAGCAGCTTGAAAATTCAAAATTTGAAAATCAGCATTTTTTACGCTTACGTGAACAAAATATTCATTTATATTGCGCATTGTGCTGATAAAATTTTAAGTATGAGGATTTTTTTATTGGGTACAAGGAGAGGAGTGGCGGTGGGTTATCCGTTATCCACCGATAAATTCCACCATGAATATCTTATAATTTCAAATGATAATATTCCATCCCTAGATACGACACGACTGTCGTGCTCGTTATAATATTACCGTCTTACAAAAGAAATTTACCAAGTGTATTTTTCACGAAAATAGAATAAAAACATATCTTACGAACATAATAGTTATTTAGGAAATTGTCCAAAATTACATACTTGTTAATATCCTAAAATGTCAAAAAACAAAATCAGAAATTTGAATAGGATATGAAAGGTTTTTCGATTGATTAACTGCACAGTTCTGTTGAACATAATAAAATACGCACAATTCTCTTTTTGGACGGTCTACGAAAACGGACCTTTTTTTACATTGATTTTCTTGCCTTTGCACGCTTTTAAAAAACGAAAAGTGTTATTTAAATACATTATACTTATGTATATATTTAAAAACACTTCGTGAATATTGGAATTTTCATTTTTGCCATTATTTAGAGAATTTTAAAATACAGGTGTTCATGATTCATGCATGACTTGTTATTGTTTTGACACATTTATGTTTCGATTTTAGTCCTTCTCTGGTTTTTGTTTCATAATGCCTATTTACCGAATTTGATAAATGAATTTCTCTCCAATAATATTTTTCTTGAACGTTAAAAATTGTTTAGAGCTTAGTACAGTTGCATCTTATGAAACTGTTTTTATCTATATAAATATATAAAAATGAATGTTTGTTTGTTTGTCCTATTCATCCGATTTCGAGGAAACTTTGGTGAATTGTTGTGCATACATCCGTGAAGGTTTCTGAAAAAAATTTAAACCTTAACTCCAAAACAAAATTTTAAAAAAAGTATCAAATACGTACAAACAGCGCCATCTTGGAAAAATCTTCTGATTTATTCGTGTACGCACCAGACGGGAAAAGATATTCTGTATCCAAAAATTCCAAAAGCACTACAATAAACATAATTAAAACACGAACCCATTCTTTTTTGAGTGGCATTGCAACGCATGCCAGGCACTCACTAGTGTACAAATAAAAAATAAATTCGAGTTATTTTTGAATCCAAGAATTTTATATTTTGGGGGTGTTTTAAGTAATGGAACTATATCCCATTTTTACATGGGCACCTTATCTTTTTTGCACGGTAGTCTCTGGTACAAATCCGAGCTCAATAAGAATATCGGGTATATTTTACTTTTACACTCGATCACTATCTATTTTATATATAGTATAAAGATATAAATATGCGATACGTAGTTCATCCGGTATAACCGTCAAGTACCTATTTTTTTATTAACGGATTTATTATTTTCCTCTTTTCCTAAACGAAAAATAATTATTATTATTAGCCCTTAAGAAAGTGTTCGTAGATAGAGTATAAGCCCAGATCCTGATAACCTTCTATATATCCCGGAAAAGAAAAACTTTCTGTCTTAGATTGAAAGATTCCCGAAAAGTCCTTGGTCAACTATCTTTTCTGTTTCAAAACAAAAGCCGGTCATTGGTATTCACAGATACATCCACGACACGTGACCTTAATTCAAGTTTCACTCCTCGACAGTGTGGCGTTGAGAATATTCCACGTGTCGGCACGCTATCGCACGCCCTGGAATGGGTTTATGCCGGACCCACGCGTTAACTTTCAATATCTGAAATCCAAATAAATATCACCTATGGTTATAATAAGCTAGTCCCGTAGATGAGTGATCAACGCTCTTATGCGTATGTCATTTTCAGCTTCAACGTCTGCGATTTCGAATCCCTGTACTGCAACATTTTTTTTATAATTATTACAATCGTTATAGTTTTTTTTATAGATATAGATATATATTATTTTCTACAAAGCTAGAGCGATTAGCTAATTACTAGCGAACATGGTAGATAAAATATGTAATCATTTAAAAAAATCAGATATTCACAATAAATAAAACAGTATCAATTTCAACTGATGTTTAGTTGGTAATGCTCGTGATGAGCAACCCCGATCCTGTTTAATATAATACTCATGCGGTATGCTTAGTTTCGGCCGAACAATATGGGTCAGATCTTTAATGGATTGTTGAGCCAATAATCATAGATAAATATCACCAACTTTTTGACTGCTTCAGTGAATCTCCATCTATTTCCAGCTCCTGTCAATCAGCAAGCAATATTTTCTGAGCCAAAAAAAACATATCGCTTCCAAAGCGTTCGATGGCATTTAAGAAACTCTAACTCAACTTCATACACTAATGACTAATGTCTTCATAAGTGGAGTGAGTCAACACTCAGAACTAAAACACTTATCTTTTGACACAGACTTGACGAGTAAAAGCACACGTGATTTAAATCTGGATGGGTTGGATTTCAAAAGATTGATTTTGAGAATTCTTTCATGTAGAAAAAAGCTCAAAATATCTAAAGCTTTCAATGAAACATGTTTGTAGATATTGTATATTTTTTGTTTCCGCATGTTAAGTGATACGTACCACCCAACCAAACACTTTTTAAAAAGCTTTGGCACAACAAAGTTGAAAGGGAATTTGTCAAAGCGATTAAACTGGAAAACTTGTTCTTGCTAATAATATAAAATATTTTGTATTAAATATTATATGAATTTATCATATTTTACTATGCTTAAATTAAAATTTTATTTTAAAAATAAAATGAAATTTGTATTGTACTACTTCCACATGTTTATGGCGATCAGGTCCGGTTTCGCTCATCCCGAGAATTATCAACTGAACTTTTATTTTTAAAATATAATACCTTTCCACAAATAATTGACAGTTAATTAAACACCTTAAAAGAAATTTAAATTGATTTCTCCTTCTCTAATGATTTTGTTACTAAGTGTGACACGAATTTTACCTCTTTAAGAAGTATCTTCAGACTTACTTTATCGTACAGTTTTTAGTAGTTATAACGTAGACAATGAATCTATTAGTCTATTTTTCAGCATATATAATAGATTTAGTTAACTATTATAGCGACGCTGCTTTCAATATATTTTTGTGTTGTTTAATTAGTCTAATATTGCAATTTAATTCAATGTTTGGGTTTCCTATCAACTTAACACAAATTTTAAATAGATTTAAAATCAAAAAGTGTTTTCTTTGTATTGTCTATCTCTAATCGCTTAAGCAAGTATATCGATCGTCCAGTCCATCAGTGAAATAACTAAAAAAATGAAGTTTTATTTAAATTAAACGCTTTTATTTAAAACGTTGCACTCTATTTGATTCATTACTCAGAAAACTTAAAAATGCCACCAAAAATGCTGCTTAAGATAACTTTCTAAAGATTTAAACAAAATATTTATAGGTCAGTTAAGGGATATTTCTAAATATCCTTCTACTGACTATACTCGAAGGTTGCCCAATTGTTGAATAGCTGTTTATAAAATGTATAAAACTCGGGTATAAATCATTAATATTTGACTTATGGTGACCGCTTGAATATTCCATTTACCATTATCTCAATCAGTGGATTTGAAGATGTCTGAGTAATGAACTGGACGATCGATATGTGCGAAAGGAAAATAAGTATAATAACAAAATGACTACGAAACGCCGCTGAAATTGTAGATTTTTCTCAATAATACAAAACTTATTTTGACTCTTCTAAAAGTACTTATTTTAGACATAACGTGCTTTCTTTTCACAAACATATCAAAGTTTACAGCAGTCTGAACATTGTCACACCTAGTAGTAACACAACCATAAAAATTACAAATCAATAATATTTGAATTTGAATTGTTGAGAATATGTACCTTTTCATGTATTTCGTCACTAACGACCCGAGATTCGCCTTTCAGCATCTTCAGGCATTCGAGTACACGAATGAATTCGAACTGACAGACAGTAAATAGTTTATGTCGCTTATATATAAGATAAAATACGACAAATTATTATAAATAAGTCTAAGAATTACATTGACACCTGGATTGATCACAACAATGACTCTTAATCTTAGTTGGGAAAACAAACGCATTATGGGTGAAATGGGGGGTTTTAAAATGCAATTCGAAAGAACTACCTACTTATTCTAAATAATTGAATGATTTATTAATATGGGAATTTCATTCAAACTCTCAACAATTTAAATTTTATATTAGAATTCCATCAAGCACCCTCAGTCAATATCTTAAATTATAACAATAATATTTGATTTATGGTGACCATTTGTATATTGTTTTTCGCATTATCACAATACGGGCTATTTAGAGATGTCTGAGTAATGAATGAACTGGACGATCGATATATAATATTTATAAGAACAAATAAATCGTTTACGCATTAATAGTTCTGACGATACCTTAATGCCGAAATACCATTACAAAATATTTGATAATTTCAGCAAAAGTATAAACATCGCGACAAGAAAATGAAATATAAACCAAAATATTTACAACAATAAATTAATAATTTGACTTCGCCTGGATTCATAAACCTGTAATAAACCCTTATTATTATTAAAACACTAAAAATCTTGAATTGTGATTGTAAAATACAAGCATTCTATTTATTTTAAGACTCCATAGTTACTATGTCGTCAACTTTCAGAGATTTCATTATATTAATATCCAGGGTGGGACTAGCTATATTAAAATTTTTACATACATTATTGTATATTTTTTTCTTTTACGATACAATTTTTTTGATAAAATATTTTTTAAATAATTCTCGTTTTCTTTTGGTGGAGAAAATACTTAGATGCGGGACATGTTACAGTTGAAAATACATTGTTAATAGTACTAACAAAATTCCCAAATAATATCGATTGAAAAATCAATTTATAAAACTGTCCTCCGCAATCAAAGCAGTGACATCAACCACTCGACCACGAACTCAGCATAAAGTTGATAATATGATGAATATAACAATTAAAAGAAAAACAGGTTTATAGTAATTTTCTAAACTTTCTTTTTTATAAAGCACACAACGATAATTTTAATCAGGAACGAAAACCGAAATCGAACCGACCATTATTTCGGTTATTTTTCGATTTACGAGAAAATTTTTCGCTGATAAAAGCCGGATTTAATTGATAAATTTTATTTTAACCAGTTGATAATGCCCGCGATGAGGAAAACAGGTCCTGATCATAAATACGAGCTAAACCGAACAACCAAAAACCGGAAATGAACCGACATATTTTTTTTACCGAACCGAAAAAATAACTGTTCCGGCCCCGGATTTTAATAGCCAATAATTTTCCCTTCTCCTTGATTAATGAATCAATATTGGTGGGGGTGGAGATGTATGTTATCACATATATTGACGAAAAGTGACTTTAAGTTACTGTGCTAACTTTATTTATTAAATCATAAATCAACCTTTCTAGAAAAGCAGCAAAAAAATGAAACCAATCCAACCCTATGTTCATTTCTAACATTCTGGTAGTCGCCAAACGTGACGAGTTAAAACTTAATTGAATTGAGTTTAGAGGAGACGCGACTCAAAGGTAAGTAAAAGTGTCTAGTCCCCACCTTCATCACAGATGAAATCTACCCCTCACCTACCACCCTCTCACTCAAATTTGTTTTTTACCACTAAGACGTGCTCAAAATACAACCTTCCTGGTTCTGTTTTACGACGCTTTGTAACCAACTAGCGAAATTTTCATTACGGTTGTCTAAATATGAACTTTTATAGGTGTGCCGGTCTCATAGCAGAGTGGTCAGAGCTCGTGGGCGCTCGAAGTTTTCGGTGACTGTAGCCGTGGGTTCAAAATCAGGTATAGAAAACCTTAATACATTGATTTTTTAATCGGTTTATCGATTTGATACCAAAGACTAATAAAATCAGTCATGCCCACCAAACACTTAATCGACTTCGAAAATGGAGCATACATCGACACTCCCTACGTATAATCCCGTAACTGCAAACATGACATCTTACAGAAAAGCATCTCAAAGATTCGAACCGCAGTTGCAAAGTAACGGCTGCATCTGTCTTCTTCAAAATTGGCAGAGTGCTATTATTTTAAATCTTGTTTCTTATTTTATATAAAGTTTTGCTGAAAAATTTAATAGTTTTTGAAATACTACAAATATGACATCGGAATTTGGATTGTAGGTAAAAACTTTCGTTAAGTGGCTAGTTACTTGTTTATATAATGCTTTACGAAAAAACTGTGAAGTAGGTACTTTTCGCAATGTTTTTTGATGCCCATCTATAGAACTAAGTGCGTAAACAACGAAAATACAAAAGACGTATAATCACGAACGTGATACTTACGTGATTACACGTGGTGAAGTGAGCCAAGTGATAAAATAGTGAAACTTGTTTATTGAAAGTTTTAGTTGAATTGTTTTCTTACATTAATTTACACATTATTTAATTTAACTTGCTACAGAATAAAATACGTTTACAGACTGTATTTACTTACCTCACTTCGCTTTTATGAGTTATTATGACATTTAGAATACCAAAACGCACCTAACAATTTTTTTTTCGAAAATATCAGTTGGCTCACTTCACTTGTCATTGGTTCATATGTAGTGTTATATTAATACTGAGCTGCGTGGTAGTGTTAATAAATCTTAAATCATAAAATAAATATTTGCATTTAGTTCTGAATGAGGAAGTTAGTGTAAAATATTCTTATGACGGGTGAGAGGAAGAATAATTTGTAAGTGACAGGTGTGAATAACCAAATAAGCCGAGCATGAAGTGTAAAAGGTATTCCACTACGCTGATTGATGTTGCCATATTAATAATACAACTGCGTTAGCTTAGCAACAACTTATAAGCGTATCTAAAGCTTTTGTAACAGTTATTTTTTTATACTCGTTTTTGCGTTCTTCTTTCGCATGGTACTACGTATACTAAAATTATCCACACTTAAAAGTGACCTGAGTAACTGACTTATTATCAATTTTGTAAAACTTATTCCGTTGAAATGCTCCATTAAGATTCTTTAAGATATATTTCCAATTGTTGTATGATTGATGCGATTGAATTGTAGCTATAGATTGACGATTATGCAATTCAGAAGAGATGTATCCAGTTCGACGGGTGGTAACAGAATACTGGTCCTTTTCTTGATTGTTCACTCATGTCTTCGTCGCTATCTGTATTCCACCTTAGTTGTTATATTAATGTTTTCAAATGTCGTATTTGATAAATTGCGCGTTTGGAGAAACTTTTCATTTATAATTGCATATTTAATTTTGGATTATTAAGATTCTGTAACTTCCAGTTCAGGTCAGTTCAGGCATTCCATCACACGAATGCCTGAAGATGCCGAAAGGCGAAACCCGGGTCGTTAGTGACAAAATACATGGGAGTGTACAGAATCTCAATAATCCAAATTTGATATTGAAATTCCATCAAGTACCCTCAGTCGATGTCTTAAATTGCATATTTGTTTATATTTAACAAATATCACGTTTCGTAACGTGGCATGTAAAGGTGCATGTTGGGCATAACGCGTAAGAACCGCAAATTAAACCAATGGATATGGAAGCAAAAAAGAGTGAGAGATGTGATAGAGGTCACCAAATTTATGAAATGGCGTTGGACCGGACATGTCGCACAGCGAACAAACAAATGCAGTCGTTCAGTGGTACCCGAGGGGCACTAAGCGGCCTCAGAGGCGTCCCAAAACCCGCTGGATTGACGAACTTGTCAGGTTCGGTGGAAGTACGTGGTAGCGTAAAGCTAGTGGAGGGAGCTGGGGGAGGCCATCATCCAGCAGTTAGTCGACCGCGGCTGAAAATGAATGACTTTTTGTAAGTCTGCAGTGTTGATGACTCGACATAAATTCTCTGACACAGAAACTCTTTTTCTGTTTAATAATGTTTTGTAAATATTATAAATATATAGCTACAAGTCTATATACTCCATTTAATTTACAATATCGACTGACGTTGCTTGATGAAATTGTAATTTTAAATTTGAATATAACAGAAATCTTTCTGATACATAAATGATACCAACCATTATATGAGTCACTGAGTCGCTAAGCACGGTGATTTTTCAAAAAATAAGTTTTTAATGAAAGTATGTGCTCTATCAATTTTTTCAGTTGCAAGTTGCAAGTCTAAAGTTTCTTCCATTTCGTCCCCTGTTCGAAATTCAAAATTTTTCCAAACTTACAAACGTTTTTTTACTCAATCTCGATCCTCGTTTTACACGCTTGCGTGCTCCGAAGAAACGACAGTGTAAATGAATTACCTTTTAACCAGAAGACACAAAATAGCTTAAATTATACTATCACACTGTCCATAAAAGTTTTCCGTGATTTACTCATAACTCAAAATACCTTTGGAAACATGTTTAGCGATTCAGCGACACATATATTAACTGTCCGTTCGAGTTGATCCATGCATTTGAATGCCTGAAGATACTGAAAGGCGAAGCCTGGGTCGTAAGTGACAAAACTTTTGGAATTGTATAATACTTTAACGATTAGAAAAATCTGTAAACGCGACGTAAGACGATACAGTTTAAAAAAAATAACAAATTGAAATATCAAAATTACTTATAACGACATTTTTAACAACTTCTAAAATAATTTCGAGTGATGTAAAATAATTCAGCTGTAAGATTCATTATAATATTAAATTAAATATAGATAGACGCTGGGTTCGTGGTGCAGTGGTGAACGTCATTGGCTTCAGTTACAGATCTCACGAGTTTGTATCCCAAAGCGAAAAATTTCATAAATTATTTTTTTTATTGTTTTACAGATTTCTATTCTAAGGTATGGATTTCTATAATGTCTAAAATTCTTTCCCACTCATCCTATTCTAAAAGTGGGCCGTAACGAGAGCGATTAGCACACCACTAGTCTTTTCTAGGAAAAGACTTGTACGAGCACGATAGAAGGATAGGTCTAGTTATTCTTCTATCGTACTTGTTCTTCTATCCATTCTCATATAAAAACTTTTGATGAGATACCTCCATTAAGAGATCACTTGCTCCACATTGGGACTAGACATGATTAAATAATAATATACACTTGGGCCTCATATCACACTGTTCATGAATTGTAACATATTTTTACCACACGGTTTTAGCATTTTTTTTATAGAAAATGATTCTATTATGGAAAGAAATTTGAACTTCAAGAGGTAATTACGACAGATCTTGGCCCATTATTACAAAATACGTAAAAATTATACGCTAAAAGCAACAATCGTTTATTACAGAATTTTTAAAACCTAAATCCCAAAATACTCCAGAGTCCTCCGATAATGAAAACTCACAACTGATCTCAAAAAACAGTCAAAAATATATATAAATGTATATTTTTTGATTGTTAGTTAAAAAAAAATAAAGGATATTAACAAACTTACCGTGTTAAACGAGGCCCAAGTGTATTGATAATACTGTACCTTTACAGACCGAGGATTCTTACTACTGTGCCGAAATACGTGTCACATCTAGTTACACAACGAGTGGAATTATTTAGATGTCAATTTTAAATAATAATTTTAAAACATTAATGGTCAAGATTTTGGTACAACGTTTTTTATTCAATAATAATTTGTCATTATTACATTGTACAGTACTGAAGCAAACAGTTTGCACAAGCTGATGTGTAATACATAATTGTATATCCCGACTTTCCATCCGGGTCCGAATGTTGGCTCCATATTCAACTTTTCTCTTACTATGCACTGTCTATTGAGCTCTTAGATCTTCACTAATTGTTATACAGCTTTATTTTTAGACAGCTCATACATATGCGTGTTTACTTACTGTTTTATGCGTTTGTAGTGATGCCACAAGTGTTAGAAAATATCGAGTATCGTTTATACTCAGTTTCTTTGGGTATCGTTTGTTTGCTTAATTTTTAAAATTGAGTTTTTCATATTATTGCGTATTGTGAGCAAATACCTAATGTCTACCCTATCTCTATCATTTTATTCGAAAATAGAACTGTTGAGCAACAGAGTAACAAACATTTCTCATAGAAAAAATCTATTGAGTAAGGTCCATTAAAAGTGTATGACTCCACATTGGGAGCGGTCATAGTTTGAAGAAACTTCCCATTAGATTTATAATCAACTCCGAAGTTGGATTCTCTTATTTTCTTTATTTAACGCACTTTTCAAATATTAAAGCAGAAATGGTTATAATTGTTTTAGTCAGTATCTAATTTGTAAAAGTTTTTTAGTTTCAGCGGAGTTATGAGAATTTGTTGAAAGCTATTTCGGCTTCGTGAAATTTTCAGAACCATATTTAATTAACGTTCAGTTCATTGATTTTGCAGCGTTACAAAATAAATAACTGATAAATTTAATAACAAAAAAACACTATTTCAAAAACTTACATGCAACAGAATTATTTTGAACTCACTCACTCAATGAAGAATGTTGAAGCTCGCGAGACAAATCTTAATAGATATCGTTCATGTTTCTTGGAACACATCACACGGCATTTTTATAGAAAGACATCGGTAATAGAAAGCGACAACCACAGGGGGGTAATTAACCCTAGTCGGCCACTTTCTAAGTCTATTGACAAAGAGAAATCTACATAAAATGTTTTTGAATACGGTAAAAATGTTTTGGCACTCGATTTCTAGTCGTTTTTGCTAACAGCTGGCCAGGACCACTTCTTCTTTTTACCATCTTTGTTGTTTTAAAATTGTTTAATTAATAAGTGTGTTCATATTACATTATAGTAAATGTAAACTCCACATTTTTGCATTGCGTATAAACTAAATCACTGCATCTTAATAAAAGAGATTAACCAGACTGAAGTGGCGTTTGTATTGAGATCTCCCGATTATCCTGGATGTTGATAACCAGTCTTTAGCCCCCCTTTGACATGTTTTTCTAAATATACATATATTTTTATTGTATAATTATTTCTGATAATATTAACGAATAATATTTGAATGTGAAAGAGAACCAAATATTCGAGTATTCGACTGATACCTTTTCGCACATCGAGTAGTACCGTGAATCTATTTCCGTTTCCTCTTCCCATCTCTAGAGTTTGGGCCATCACATTATGCACTATCTTGATGTTTCTCAGTAGCCCGGCAGACAGCAAAATGACGATTTGTATAATGTCTCTTAATTACTTACCGAGTTACCCACGCGTCAATTTAATGACCTGTCAAGGCACTAGTTGGGATTTGTCGACACTTTTCTATCTATAGATAAATCTGACATTAAACTATCCTACATTCATTGATGTTTTTACAGACAGTAAAGCTTCTTAAATAACATGAGATTCTTCCACGTTACAATAGGGTTATTTTTGAGTGTAAACGGAGTCCCTTGTTACCTCTTCGTTATACATTTTAAACTTTACGTTGATTTTTCTGTCAAATAAGTAAAAAGGTTCATAATGCCTTTACGGATTATAAATGAAAATAAATACATGATATTAATACTTCGACCAAGGGTTGGTAAAAATAATTTTTTACCAACTTGAATGCAAAAGAAAGATTTTTGTCGACTTCTATTCAAATCAAAAACCTTGACCCGAAAACAACAAATATCCACAATTTTCTATTTTTATTTTATTGCATTTCTCGATTCCCTGTCTATGACTCCATACAACTGTGCTAATATTTAAAAAAGTCCCTCAAATCGGCTCTCAAAAATTTTCCGCTTTTCTAAAAACTTATATAATTAAAAATATTCTATGCCATTTTGTATGTAAACAGTAAAGGTCTTTCACAACCAAGATAGTATGTTTTTACACTCTCCTGAACAAAATTCGATTTAATTCCAATAATATATATTTACTTAGTAAAAAAACATCAAAATGATTACTCAGTTTACACTAACACTGTCCCACACAGGAAATAAGCTATAACATAATTTAGCTTTTAAGTATCTGCAAGAATAAGATTCCTTTTAAATCATTTTAACTATCCTGTTAGCTATTTAAAGTTATACTAATTTCAATATTTTCACAGCAAATATTTCATCAGATTAACTCTTCATCCGAATTTGAATTCTGGATGGCCATTAATATTTCTACTTAAAATTTCTATTACAGTAATTAATTACAAGATATAAACAGTGAAATTATAACTATCAATAATTAAATATTTAATTAATCGCTTTACTAAAAGCCCTGAATTTATTACTCGAAACAATGGAAGAGTTTTCGACTCAAAACTCAATATAATAATCACCTAAAGGAGGGTGCTTATTTCGTTATTTTATTAAACTAAATAATTTAAAAAAAAAATCGTTGGCGTCCGTGACGCAGTTCGTAGCGTCGCTGGCTACGGTTACTGATGTCTCGGGTTCAATTCCCTGTGCGGACGATTTTCATAGATTGATCTTTCAATCGATTTATGGATTTCTGTTCGTAGTCTGGGTCCTCCGTCCCACCCATCTCATCCTCACGGAGCGTAGCAAGAGCGATTAGCTAACCACTAGTCCTGTCCTAGCCCTATCCTTCTATCCTTACTCTCTTCGAAAAAAGAGATGTTGAGCAACTGAGTAACAAGCAGTTCTCGTAGAAAAATTCTGTTAAGATACCTCTATTGAGAGACCATATGCTCCACATTGGGAGCGGACATGGAAAAAATAAATAATAATTAATGTTATAAATGATAAATGTTGCAATATTAGTACATTTTCAAGAATATCATTTCAATTGTTTAATGATTGACGAGATGTTTAATGAGATTGAGAACTGTAGGTATAGGATGATGATGACGTGTGCCAATTACGCAACTCCCGAGAGTCGGTCTATTCGTGTCGGCGAGCGACGACAGAACGCCGGTCCCTTTGATAAATATCATGTTCTGTAAATCTTCGTCGTCAAATTGATGACCCACCATAAATATTATTTATCAAATTTCACACTTGATATTTATAATGATTTGTAAACCTGCACCGTAGTATTGATAACTCGCCACACATGTGTTTTGTGATTGTTTTTGTTTAAGCATTTCTGCTCCCAATGTGGAACATATGGACTCTTAATGAAACATGTCAACAAGAGTTATTCAGTCACTAGAGAAGAGAGTACGGTCAAAAGAATGGGACAAGAACACAATTCATAGAAATTCATCCCTTTGAACACAAATACATAAATGGATTGAAAATCAATTTCACAAAAGTGAATTTACATTTGAATCCTTGTACACCGTAGCTGAATAAGATGACGTTGAATTACCACAGGCTACAATAATATAAATTATGTCATCTAATTTTTTTAAATTTCAAAAGTCAACAAGTGTAAATTTTGTTTTTAATTCAAGTGACGTTTAATCTGATTGTTGGAGTTTATATTTAAGACGAATAAGTAGGTTTCTCTCTAATTTCTCGTAAATCATAAATCATTTTCCGTCCCCTAAAAAATATGAAACGTCGAATTATTTTTTTTTTCTTTTAATAATTACACTTTTAAAGTATTTTTTTACACTATTGCACTTTTATTTAAATGGAAATAGTAAAGTTTTCAAGCCTGTCTAGCAAAGAGTTGACACCTTTTTTTTCAGAAATGCTTTTATTTGCTTTACGCAATGACTAGATTAGGGTTTATTATAGGTTACCGAGATTTTATGTCTGAGACAAAATCGAAGAAAAAGTATTTTTAAGAAAGTGATTGTTATGAAATTTGTAATATATTGAATATAACGATTATATAAAGATTTTTGAAATGTACCAAAGAGTTCGTTTTCTCACACTTTTTCTGACTAATATTTAAAGTGAAATTATACTGAATACGTATTTTTTTAAAAAATAGAGCAACGATAAATTCTATTATATACGTCTTTCAAAAAAAATTCTCAAAAAATTTAAGAAGAATAATAAATAGTAATTATCTTTCGGAAATGTGTTTTTATTACATTCTATTGTGATTAATTCAAAGTCCGTCGTCTGCCTCAATCAAGATATAGATATAGAATATTTTTTAGGCGACGAAAAACGATTTTCACGAAATGAGAATAAAACCTACTACTTCCTCTTAAACTTCACTGTATTGTTTTCTGTTTATACTGTTACTGTTTTGATGAAAAAATACATTTCAATTCAATAACATAAAAAGCGAGCTCATAATCTTCACCATGGCACATCTATTTATCTATTTACATGTATTTATGTGTAACAACTTCCTCTATTTTTAATATTAACACGGTGGATGAAGCGAAGCTTTTGAGTTTGTATAATTATTTGGTCAATAACTGACTTAATAAATGCTTAACGTAAGTATTTTTAAACGTCAGTGGAAAAGCGGTCAGAAACTACTTATTTTTTCATTAGGTACGGATAGGTCAGGTAAGGTTTCTACAGAAATCTATTTTTCATTATTTCGTATTTCTTAATTTAAGGTTAAAATTGTTTGTGTATTTTCACAAATTGCGATAGAAAAAATACGAAATTCGTGTCAACTCAAAAATCTTAGTTTTGAATGATTATAAGCATTTTTTAATTCTGAACAATTAATTAATTAAAAAAAAAACGTCATTTAAGGACGCTACTGATGCCTTATCAGGCCCACATAGCAGAAGGTTAGAGTGATAGATATTTAAGTATTTATGTAAAGATAAAAAGAGAAAAGTTTCCGTTATGTAGCTAATCAAAAATCCGGCAAAGTATAGTTCTTGCGATAGCATGATATTAAAATAGCTATCAACTGTTTTTTTGCTATTATAACTTAAACAAATATTGCTTATCTCTCAATAATTGACAGTTAACACCTTAAAAGGTATTATTACTTATAATAGAGTTAAAATTCAATAGTTTCATAAAACATATTTAAAACAACTCCGACGTTTTATGAATTACACGAAAATTTGTGTAAATTTCAATAACTTTTACTTTTCATAAATAGAGCTTTAACACTACTCTTCTTTTTAATTCTGTGATATCATCTGTCTGAATAAAAAAAGAACATACATAAAAGAAACCACCATCTGGTGTCCGACACTACAAACAAAGCACAGTAGCGAGTTATTTACGCTAAATTCCGCTTCAATTATTTTAGATTCAAGTTTTAATGTTTCGGAAGCCTTTGAGTGACTAACTTTTATCGTTTCTTAGTTATACAGTTTTAGAATCGATGTATAATCAGAATGACGAAAATAGAAAATCGCGTAAATAAACATGAGAAATTATTGTTTTCTACCGATTGAGTAAATCTTGATTTGTGTTCCTCGGGACTGATATTTCAATTTGAAAAATGTATAATAATTCGCCAGTATATATTTGGTCATTGTCAATTTTTTATCTAAGCAAAGGTATTGAGTAGCCCTTGGTGGTAAAAGTATAAACTTATGTGCAATATAATTTGTTTTATTGTTGAATTTTTAAGCTGTCAGCTTGGGATGATAAAAACAATTTAAAAACTGAAAACTTCTCTTGAAAGAAATTGGTTTAGCAATATTTTCAATTTGTATTATTAATCCGTAAACCAAATGCTATATATTTGTCTTATCTCAATTATATACAGAATATATATAAACATAAACGAAAGCTGCCAAGACTTTAAACTCGCTGAATTTATAGAAATTATAGTGATTATTTGTACCGTGGGTCAAAGGTACGCGATTTAGAGGCAAACTTTGGCCCACCTTGTTTTATGTATGTTTATAAATCACTCATAACAGTAAGTCTAGCTATGTTAATTAAATTTCATCTGAAGACATTAGTACATTTCTATGTAGAAAAATACTACAAATAAATGCAATGGTGACCCATAAAAATACAAAAACTCTCAGAACTGGGCCAAAGTTACTCTGATTGACCGTATTCAATAAATAATCTTATTTAAACATTCTGAAATAAACTTGAAATTTTTCTGCTCATTATAGCCGTGAGATTGCTACAGCCAACTTTGAAAATAGCCTATTCAAATAAACTTTTCATTTTATTCTGTACCACGATGTGGAGTGTTGAAGTTTGAATTAACTCGGACGCCATTTCCCGACGTCTATTGTTTGTTTGTTGGTTGGCTGCGATTGAAATGAAAACGCGACAGCCCCGGAGGCTTTGCGCTTTTATCAGCCTCCTGTCACGCCACTGCTAACTGCTACAGCGGAAGGGGTCATTGTTTCAAAAACCAGAACCTCCGCATTGGTAAGCTAACGTTATTTTTGCGCAGATAAAGCTCATGTGATAAATAAATGACTATGTTGTATGGTAACAATTAAAGCTTTTGTTAAATCACTGAGAAAAAATGTGCTTGAGATAACTGGTATTTCAATTATTCAAAGAAATTGATTCAAGAATAGTGAAATTTTGAATGCACATTTTATACATCTTAAATAAAATAGTTACATATACTCTTCTCGGTTTGGTGGCAAATCCGAACATGACAAATTAAAACAGGGCTAAATCAACACAATGACAAATCAACACAAACATCGCAGGGGAAAATAGACACATCGTATCTATTTATGGATTAAATACTTATACAAACTAATTTTAAAGAAATATTCTATTTAATATAATGCTATTTAATATAATAACTGCAGGTTTTGTAGATGACGAAGGTAATTAATAGACCTATTCCGTAAGCACACCCATTAAGAAAGTCATTTTTCTCCAGAGTTGTTATGTTAATGTTCGGATTTGTCACCGAACTAAGAAGAGTATGTGACACCATTCTATATAAGATGTATAAAATATGCAAAAAAATTCTTATCATCGCCAATTAACTAACGAATAATCTATACGCATAAAGTAAGTTATTTTTCAATTTAAAACAAAAATAATTGTCGAACAGAGTAGAGGAATACCTACGAACCTAAATGGTCAACGTCGTAGACTTCGGTTGCGGTGCTTACAGGCTCGAATCTCAGTGCGGACAGTTTCATGAATTGATTTATTAATGGATTTGTTAATCGACTGATAATGAAATGTTAATGGAATGTTAATGGAAATGTTTAATAACGTCAATTCGTAAAAGTAGTGATGTGTATTTTTTTTGTATTCACTAGCTGCGCTTCCCAAATAGATTTATGCTCTGAATTCAATAATGTAAATATTTTTTTTGCCGCTGAACGACCTCAATGTCTAAATTAGAATGTAGAAGTTTATTTTTATTCTAAGCCAGTGTTTTCGGATAAGAGAATCACTAATAACTACCTTTTACGTTTCAAATTTTGTCCACTATTTAAACACAATAAATATCATAACATCCGTTACGTTAGTAAGCAGAATTTCCGCCGGCAATCTTTATTTTTAAGACCATAAATCCATATTACATTAAATCTGAAATGGGATGGTTGAGTAAGCTTGCTTGAGCAAGTCACTATAATGTTTTCTTTTTTTCTTTTTAAAGCGTCAGAGATAATAATCGGTCACAAGCAGCACTTCATTATTGAATTATTATTTTCGTTGACCGTTTTTGTGTCATTAACGCGAGCATATAATCAGCGATTAGATAATTTGCATTTAGGCAATTAAAAAATCAAAAAAGTGAAATGAAATAAATAACATTTTCAACATCAAAGACAAACAATTGTTACAACCTTTAATGAAAGATTTTTTAATAAAACACAATCTTTTTTGTACTACTTCCGCATGTTTACATTGATCAAGACCAGTTGATCAGTTGATAATGCTCGCTATGAGCAAACCGGTCATGGTCATTTTAAACATGTGGAAGTATTACAAAAGAAATTGGTTTTTTATTTAAAAAAAAATGCCTTTTCATCAAGAGTTGACAGTTAACACCTGAAAAGTGAAAGTTTTTTTCTCAAATATAATCAAATAATAATTGAAAGCACTAAATTACATTGTTTTTCTAAAGTGCAATTCTTGATGAGACCTGTTATAGAATCTTCGTGCCAATAATAATATATATTCAAATCCTTTGAAGGAATGATGTAGGCTAAATGATGAAAGTAGACTAAACTTAATTCTCACAAAAAGCTTTGAAAACAAAATAATATATAATTTAAGACATCGACTGAGGGTGCTTGATGGAATTTCAATATAAAATTTGAATTATTTAGATTTTGTACACTTCCATGTATTTTGTCACCAACGACCCGGGTTTTGCCTTTCCGCATCTTCAGGCATTCGAGAGCACGAATGATCAATTTGAGTCCATTCGTGCGCTCGAATGCCTGAAGATGCCGAAAGGTGAAACCCGGGTCGTTAGTGACAGAATACATAGAAGTGTACAAAATCTTAATAATTCAAATTTTAAAAAATATATTCAAGCCACATCGATTGGTTCTATTGCATCTGGGTATTCAGTTATTTAATCTTGAAGCTAAAATCTTAACTTGAACGACGCTCTAATTTTGAACACTTAATTAAATGCAATAGAAAATTATTTTCAAATATATTTTTATTTCGATTATATACAAAATCGAGGAGTTAATTTATATTATACCAAATAGATTCTTGTTTTAAAAAACGTTCTTTCTCTATATCGTACCTACATGGATGGCTAATATTTAGCTCCGTTAACAAGAATAAGTAATTAAATTATTTAATCAGCCAGCGTTGCGACGCGTCGTTTTTCTGAAGCACCACCACGTTGGCTGGACGACGTCAACGTCTGTAAAAAGGTAGGTATCGTGATCGACAAAGGATGAGTGTATAGCCTTTGTAATGTATATATAAAACGATTTTAAATGTTAATTTACTCAGAATAAAACAGTTTAATCGGGAGCATTAAATTATTTGTTTTCCATGTCCCAACGTGGAGCATATGGGCTACTAATAGAGGTATCTCATTAGAAGTTTTCTAACTACTTGTTACTTAGTTGCTCAAACTCTCTTTTCTTCGTAGTGATTAGAGATAGAAGATAAAGGGCTAGGACAGGACTAGTGTTTAGCTAATCGCTCTCACTACCCGTTTTTTAGACATCACAAACACTAATGACTACGAACAGAAATCCATAAATCGATTGAAAAATCAAATGATGAGACTGTTCGTAACCGTAGACAATAATGTTGACCACTGGACCACTGAGCTTACAAATTAATCAAACGTAATAATATAATATCGTCGATATAGTGGCAGAAGGCGTTAAGTCAAAAAAACTTTTTTAATCTAATCGACTTTTAAGAAAATTATGAAATTTAAGACTTTCTATTTACATACCTTAACCTTTATTTATTAAACTAACCACTTTATGAGATTCGTTAATCATTTACGAATTCGAATTAATTATTAGCAATTCTTTTTTATACATAGTAATATGAACTATAATTTTTCCCATCAATAACTGTGAACGAAATTGATACACTTCAAATTACGTACAAAATACATGGAATACGGCTGAGCTTGTTTTTTCAGACGATAGACCGTCCTAAAATCTATCGTACTGCATTAATAACTCAAAACAGCTGATTCCCGACTTATCGCCTTCTGTGCCACTATACTGACAATATAATAATAAATTGAATGTTAGTATTTGTAAATTAACATTTGAAAAAAATTTTATTAATAAAAATAAAACAAAAACATTTTTCGTTGAGAAACGGGACATTCTTCGCCGATAGAAAATATTTACTGTAAAGTTATAGAATATGTATATACTACAAATTGTTATTAATATATGGAAAGCCTCAAAAAATTCACGGCACCGATAGACATTGCGTAATTCATGATATAGCTTTTAAGGTGTAAATTGTCAATTATCGGTGGAAACGCAATTTGTTTGTACTAATTACACATGTTTATAATGATCAGGACCGCTTTTGCTCACCACGAGCATATCAACTGATAAAACATAACAGGGCTATATATATATATTCAAATTTTTAATAAATAATCCTATTATGTTCTTATTTTTATCAGTATATTTTATATGTAATGACATGCAGAATCGAATAAGTTTAATATTTCAAATCAAATGCTGATTTGTCCAATTTTATTTCACTTATATTGACTGCAAGCAGTGGTTGATTGGCTTTCAATAATATGTATACTTTTCTTAATTGGAAATACAATCGATGGATAAAAATAAACCTCTAATAAATCTCTAAAACTAAAAATTTTGCTTGAAATACAAAAACTTCGTTTACTACTAATATTGCAAAGTGGACATATCGGTTTTCGTTTTTAAACGCCTCAATTCATTTCACTGTAGACTGACAGTAAATTCCAATGTAATGTATTAATTATTGTTTTTACTATCACACAATGAAACGTAATACATCCGTTTCTATAAACAAAGCGCTGTGCTCTAATTGATAAATGTTTTTAATACTCCTATGATAGCTCAGCCTTAGTCTGTCTCCTAGATCAGGACAGATGGTGGAAAAACCGTGGAAGCATATGACGCAAGCGTGACGGGACTTCCAATCGACGGCAAAGTCGTGACGTGAGTTAACGTGTGGACAATACAATGCCTCGTGTGTCCGGCAGTGAATTTACTTCAGCCGTTTGTAGCGCATATTTTTACATCAGATCGTATCACAGAATAACATCAGAGAGGAGATTTTTTGGAATAGTTTTGTAGCAAAGTTTTGACACATTTCACGGTGTTAAATTTTCACAAATTATATAAAAGGGAAAAGGCTTTGTTTTTGCAGTACGCTTTGTATACGGTTTTAAGTTTATGCTGTCAAGCTTCAAATAGCCATAAGTAAGAATAATCTACGTTTAGTCAAGTTAAACAACATTAACCTTAATTAAATTAGTAAAGATAACCGTTCCCAATGTGAAGGATATGAGCTTCTAATGAAGCTTATCTCTAAATAAATAATGGCAACTAATTATTAGGTCACTAATTAATTTCATAAATGGTCAATAACTAATTCGATAAATCTTCTACCGAGGACTTTATTGTTCTAACAGCATTATGTAGGTATTTTCATTAACTAATATTGCAAAATTGAAACCTCCATTTGATATATCGATGGCCTAATGTTATAATCCCTTAAGTGACTTTTTACAAATTTTACAGGAGGCTAAAAGAAACTAAATAATGACGTTAATATGTAAATTAGACTTTTTTTCCTTGTAAGTATTAAATGGATAGTGTGTTAGAGTACTTGTAAATCATTAAAAAGTTTCAATACTTTGTATCATTTAAAATAAACGAGATACGGTTTACAAAGTTGAAAGGAAAAAAGACGTAGCCCACACCAAAAATATTGTGTTTAGCTCACACAAAACGTGCTAATAAATAGTATTTTTAAATAAATATACAATATATCGACTGTAGAAAGGCAAAAAGATATTATTTTCAATAACCACAATGACTATAATTTAATACACGTTTTGATTGAGCTGTACACCATATTTTTTGTATGTGGGTTACGTCCTTTTTCCTTTCCACAGTCGATATGTTTATAGCATTAGGCCAACGATATGAAAGTTTTCATTCGAAGATTCGATTCCTTAGCAATGACATCGACGAAGACGAAAGTCCAAGAGCAATGACCACTCGGTTAGGTCATATGTGGCATTAAAAAAATTAAATATAACAAGAATTATATCAAATCATATCCGAATCAGTTTTTCTCAGTTAGTGAGCATAACAATTACATGCTATAGTAGGTATTAAATAATAATATTTGAATTCATCAATGTGACAATTTGTCCTAAAAAACTTCACGTCAGAATAAAGTCGCTTTGAAATGTCCATCCTAAATAATTGTAAATAATTACTCCACCGGCTTAATAAACGGCATTAATTAACGTCATGATTGCTGTCGAAGATGAGTCAGAGACAACGGAAAAACAATCTTCTGGTTGCTTATCAGGAGTCGAGAAAACAAAAGAGCGCAAATTATTTAGAATTCAGATAATCCACATAGAGATAGATAATCATGAGCGTACTAGAAAAGATCCTGCCGTCCTTCGCTGAATTGTGATAAGGATAAATCCTTTCTGTGTGTTTCGTATTTTATTCAGGGCTGCCTACGGAATCAATTGATCGTTGAATTTATAATTACTTTAAAGCAATACAATGTTTTGTATTGCTTGAATCAAATTACGCCATTAACGGCAGTTGAACAAAACAATGTACAACACACAATGTTGCAATTTATCGAAGCGCTGTAAATCAGAAGATTGGGACAGTCCGGCTTTACTCTATACTTCTATCTGTGCTCCGGATAAAAAGTTTTGATAACACTTATAATATATTACGTATGACCAAAAGATTAAAAATGACTGTTTTAATCGTTGTTATCATTGTTGATATTTAAACACGATTTTTTCTACCATGTCCGCTCCCATTGTGGAGCAAATGTACTCCTAATAAAGGTGTGTCAATAGAAGATTTTCTAATAGGATAAAATAACAAAGCATTTAGTTCTACAAAATTTTCTTATTTCAAAATTTAGTTCTACAAAAGTTCTGTAGAACTAAAAACTTTGTTATTTTATCCTATTATAATAGAGTTCTACCAAGTTAATGCCAATTCAATCAATAAAAGTTTTACTACCAGAACTGCTCGTTACTTAACCTCTCTTATTTTAAGTGAGTTGGGATAGAAGAATAGAGATAGGCAGGGCTAGTGGTTAACTAATCACTCTCGCTACGCCCCGTATTTTTTAGGATTGGGTGGGTGGAATGTAATTCTTGACATCAAAAACATCCACGCCTACGAACAGACATTCTTAAGCCGATTGACAAATATCAATTTATGAAACTGTTCGTACGGGTAATTTGATCCCGAGACATCCGTAACTGAAAGCAAGAACGTTGACGACTGTACCACCGACCCAACATAAATTGGCCAACACTAAATCATCGTTCATTGTTTGCCTCTTTCCGTTAGCAATTAGTTTCATCACAGAAAATAGTTGCTCGGCACTTCCTTGCAAAAATTTGTATGTTTCACTATAGAGAATCTTAAGCATATGTGGGTGCATCGAGCAATTATTTGATATTACCCATGAATTATACAGGTCAATAATGCGCATTGGTTTTAATTACAGTAAAATAATCTTCGGAAAATTTTACTTTTTTAATAATTTGTATTGAAAATGAAATGCATCTCTTTTTTCATGTGCTGATCATAGATTTGCAGCAATGAGTAACAATTCATTAACAATTATTATCAATGATTAAAATAAACGTAGAACGTGTCGTTTTAAGTTAAGTGTCTAATGTGCATTTTAGTATAACGTTGATATTACGAACTTTTGGCAAAAATTGAATACTGTTTCTGTGTACGGGATTCTTAGAATCAGTAAGCAAACGTCTTTTATTAAATATTTTAGCCATTCAAATCTTTCAACTAACAGAATTGTTAAAAATACAGAACGGATATAAAGACTTAGTCTGTATCTACGGTCTTTGTTGACGGTGGGCCAAGCATTGTCAGATTTGTCAAAGCTCAACGCATACATTATGCAATACACATGTCACGCATTAATGAGATGTGTAAATCTATAAAACGCCTTTTTTACTACTGAGGGGAGATGAAGCATTGGAAGACCGCGATTTTGCTGGATGGATAGAATGTCACAGGATTTACGCGTGCTAGAGATTAGTGACCAGTGTTGGAAGGTGGAGGATTGAGTGGAATGAATTAGACAGCCAAGAATCATTCCGGACTGTACAAAATATTCAGGAAACTGATATACAGCTTTGCAAGCTTTACAAACAATGTAAAAATAGATTTAACAATAAAAGAAGATGAAGATATTGTGTTATTTTATTTTTCCAACATGTTCGCATATGAAGCATAAATTTTCTCAGTTATTATTAACTTCTTACAGAGAAAAAAAACACTCAATACAATGATTCCCATTACGTCAAGTGGGCAGAATAATTGGATGTTGCCGTCGGTAGGGAAAAGCTGTATTCTCATTAAGAAAAGGAAATTATTTCAATGGCACTGGCAACCCTAGCTCCCTATTCTGTTTTGTTTTATTTCTACGTCAACCTTTTGTTGTGAAGTGTTTTCTTCCTAGTGCGGCTGGCCAACTCCTAAAAACTAGAAGCGAATGATTTTGATAGTAACGTGAGGGCTGCATAAAAAACATATTTTACGTTACGTGGAACTGAATTTTTGAAAGATTAAAACCAATAATGTTAAGATACAAACTTTTAAATAATATTTGCTGTCATTGTCAATAATTTCAACTGAAGAACACTCATTAAGAAAAACCCTACGTAAACTAATATAAATCTATCTCTAGTCCTATATTGTCGTTCTTCTGGAAGAAGACACTAGCTGAAAAATACTAGTTTTGAGTAATTGGACTTTGAAGTTTATCAAATGTTTGAAAGGCCATACCATTATCATTTTGTTTGTTTGTACAAAACTATTTTTAAGTAAAAGTATAATTTAAAAAAAAATGTGTTATTCCACACGGTATAGTTTGAAATAAGGATCATTTTGGTATAACTAACTGAATATGTCACTTTTTCGATTTAGTGTTTTCTTCCGGAACTGCGACGATATGTTTGTATAATAAGCCACTTCGCTCTAGACTCTTGATCAGGTGTTACGAACCTGCTGCCTACAGGGTCTCAAATGCGGCCTTTCAACTGAAATAAACATATATTAAATTTCCTTGTTTTCCTTTATTTACAAAATAATGTATATGCATATTTTAGGTATGTTTATTAAATGCGGCTTTATTTGATTTAAAATTAATGAAATAATTAATACGTAATTAACATTAATAGATAAAACATGGTAAATAGGAAATGATGATTGGTCAGGAGCGGCCAAAAGACATTAAAAAAAAAAACAAATTGAAAGAGACCAGAATCAATTCTTACAAGTTAAATTATAAAAATTAATTAATTGATATAATACATATGCATAGATTAATGAATCGGATATAGAAGTGAGGAAGACGCGAAAACACTTAGAGATTTATCATAAGTGCAGGATCTTAAATTTTTTTGTAATATCAAAAGTACATTTATTTAGAAACAAATGGTTTTCAAATGTAGATAGTTCATCGCCTTTCTTAACACAAACAAGATGTTCTTTAATTCTAATTTTAAACAATCTTCCTGTTTGACCAATATATTTAACCGGTCTTGATCATTTTATATAATATGTAGAAGCAATACAAACAAATTATGTTTTATTTTAAAAATATAATGCGTTTACACCAAAAATTGACAGTTAACACCTTAAAAGAGATTTGTATATTGTGGTGTCCAGTAGCGTTCTGCTTCTCATAAGTCTTCTGTGCGTACAATATCATCTTGGAAAATTGAAAAGGGTCCCCTAAACGTCTTTCGGTCCTCGTAAATTATTGTCAAGATCGGCAGGCTAGCGAAATTGGAGAAAAAACACAAATGTTTCGAGTGGTCGTAGTTCTTTTTTTCCGCCAACATTTCTAACCGTTTCTGACAATTATATTGAATATGACAGGACTTAAGTTTCACTTGTCGGAGTGTTGTTTTTCATGCCCACACAATTTGAAAAAATAATTCGGCCACTTAGATATATTGTCACGTGAAAAAGCTTCGTGAGAAATGGGAAATAAATTTATAAGGCTTAAACAAATAATCTCTCCTAAAGCACTTTCAGCTAATAATACCTTTTCTGAGTGCGTATTTCTGCCTCGGAAGTTTTTAAGAAGTCGGATCCGTGGTGTAGTGGTCAACGTCGTTGGCTTAAGTTATGGATGACTGGGCTAAAATCCCGTTATGGTCAATTTTATTAACACGTTGAGTCCCGGAGCCGTGTTTTCACGTGATACAACAACCATATCTTGAGTCCCGGAACAAACAATCAAAAACAGTAATATTTAAGTTATGAATCGATACGTATCACAACGGAATCCTGGTTTCAATTATAGTCAAGACTTGAAACATTCAAAAAGTCATCTAATTTGTGTTATCGCCAAAATAGATTTTGATTTTATCGACTAAATCTCAATCGAATTTTAGTTCTTTAATATTCCCCCTTCTTGAGACGATATTACGGTGACACCGAGACCACTCCGAGCTAGAGTTTTGCAAGATCTACAAAACAGTTTGTTGGGGGATATGTCTAAGTATAGAAAAATACCAATATCGCCAACAGAAAAAAATTTGCCTTGTAGAAGATGCAAGGTGTGTGCGAAGCACAAGAAAACGAGTGAGACTCGGTACATGTGTAAACATTGTCGTGTGGTTCATCACAAAGAGCAATGTTGGAAATTTTATCATACAAAAATAAATCATAAAATGTTTTAGGCAATTCCAAAAAGTTTCATTTGATTTCATTCACTATTTCCATAGTTATAACACTTTTAAACGCTTAAGAAAAATGATATTTCTTCAAAAATGGACTGGGCACAGGAGTTGTTTTATCTGATTTTGGCAAGAGCTGATAGTGTTGATTAGATTTCTGTTCGTAGGCAAGGATGTTTGTGATGTCTAGAATTCTCTCCCACGCATCCTATCTTAAAGACAGGGTGTAGTGAGAGTGAGTACCTAACCACTAGTCCTGTCCTAGCCCAATCCTTCAACTTACAGAGATAAAATATTTCAGAGAAAATCTGTAAGCTTGGCGAAGAAAGAAGAACAAAAATTAATTCGCTATTTTTTTTCCATTTTTGACTATTTCTCAAACCGTCGAATTTTATTTAAAAACAAACGTCTGTTAATGTTGATGTCAGGAGCCTGGAAATGAATTCGTATTCTCCGAAACGCTCTAATTCTCTATGAACTTAGTAGCTTGTTCTGATTGACAAATTATAGAAGGTTACCTTTGTTTTTTAAAGTAGATACTGTATCCAGATCCAACCGTTGCTGTCAAGCTGTAATTACTCGATCTAATATAATAACCTCCAGCTTTAGACATATCGACGGTGTTTTGGCCAATAAATTGTTGTAACCCTCAAAATTGAAAATGTTCAGGAAAGAGTAAAAACTGTTTTAATCGAAAACATTATATGGTGAGTGTGTTATGAATCTTTTAAATGCAGTCCTCATGCTTGCAGATACGGGATTATACGTAGGGAATATCGATATAATAGTGGGTTACAACAGGTGGGCGGTTCAAAATGTTGAAACCTTAAACCAATGTAAAATGATGTTTCCCTTCCAAATCATTTGTCTGCGACTATCTCTGTCGTCTTTAAAACTATATCCAATCATTAATTCATTTTCGTATTTTTTGAGGGTTACATCAATTGGCCAAAACACCTTCGAATTATATTTTCATTATAAATTCCTACAAAGCAAAATATACGTATTTTCTATAAAAGTATAATGTATTCCGAACCTGTAGTCAGTAGTAAGTAGCCAAACTCATGCTCTTCGCCTTTAATGTGTTAAATGCCGACTACTGCCGATAAAAATAAATTTTATATGTTAAATAGAATCCAGTCCTGATTATTTCATAAAACTGTTGAATTATTACAAAAAAATATGTTCTCTTTTGCTGTGGTGTTCACGGACTCGAATCCTACTATGAATATATTATAATTTGGTTTTCCAGTCAATAAATTCAGTGCTTCCCAAACTATGGGCCGTATGACTTCTGTGAGAGGAGGGGGGGGGGTTTGCAAAATATACCAGAACAGGTAGAACTATTTAATTATGCATTTTTCCCCTTTACATACGTATATGTTCTTTATTAAAAAACACATTGTTCGTGATTTTATTAAAATGTTGTCTTTGAGGCGATTGTAGAATGTAAATGAATGTATAAGTATATTTTATTATATTATAATAAATATATTATTATAATATGATATCAGCATTGTTGACGTCCGAGGAGCAGTTGATAGCGTAGTTGAATATGGTTGCGGATGTCTCGGGCTTAATTTCCGGTGCGGACGGTTTTCATAAATTGATCTTTCAATCGATTTATGGATTTCTGTAAGTAGTCGGAGTGTTTGTGATGTCTCAAACTCCCTCCTACCCATGCGATCCTCACAGGCGTAGCGAGAGCGATCAGCTAACCACTAGTCCTGTCCTAGCGCTATCCTTCTATCCCTACTCTCTTCAAAAAAAATGAGGTTGAACAACTGAGTAACAAGCAGTTCTTATTGAAAAATTCTGTTAAGACACCTCCATTAGGAGACCATACGCTCCACTTTGTAGATGGGCATGGAAAAAAATATAATATCAGATAAAGATTTTGATAACTAAATTAATTTAATTTTCATTGTAGGGGGACGTGGTTTATTTTTTACAAATTTTGTGGACCGTATAATGAAAAAGTTTGGAAAACACTGAATCGATTGATTGAACTTATGTCTGTCATGTCTTCAATTCCATCCCAATTCCCAACCATCTCATCTTAAAAGACGAAAAGCGAGAACGGTAAGTTAACTACTAGTGTTGTCGTACTGCCATTTTTATACCCTTCTCGGACTAGAACGATTTACTGACAAATAGATCTCGTTCAACCACTTTGGTAAAGATTCTCAGTAATCTGAATACTCCGTTTTGGGAGCAATCACGGGGAATATATAAACATGCATTAAATGAGCATAAGAGATCGCCAAAAGCAGTTACTCGCTTAAGAAAGCTGCTTACGCTGCGTATAACTTTTTCTATCGCCGTGAATGTGTTAAAAAGGGTGAAAGTAAAAAGTAAACATCATTTACATGGTAATAGGCAAGCGGTGCCAAAAGGGTTTATCGACCAGAAGGATGCTGAGCACTGCAAGAAAAAATCATCCCATGGGAACGTTTAAACATGACGTAACGTGTTACTATCAGTATTAGTTTTTTTATCGCTTTGTGTCATTGTCATCTGTTTTCAATGTAATGCATTCTCATCAATTTACCCTTTAATACTTCGTAATTTTTCTGTCATAAATGCTTTAAATTATGACAGAATTATAAATAACAACGCATTTACTTTTACAAAGAGCTATCGTCAGAACTATGTATAGTGCCGCTATTAATAAAAACATAAATAATGTAAACATGTATACCATTCTAAGTGACGAAAGTACAACCTATTACTGAGATTCTTATTGTAGATTTTAGTTTGTGACGTCTAAATTTCCCTCTCACCAATCTGATCCTAAAAACAGGGCGTATTGAGAGCGATTAGCTAACCATTAGTCCTGTCCTAGCCCTGTGTCTCTATCCCAACTCTGTTTTAAAAAGAGAATTTGAGCAACTGATTAACAAACAGTATGTTGAGATACCTCCAATAGTAATCTCTTCCACATAGGTTGAAAATAGTAAAAAAACTTATACAAATAAATGATGTTCTGAAACTCTTTAAAAAAAAACTATTAATTACTGTATGTATATAAATCTAGTCATCAATATAATATATATATATATAAATGAATGTTTGTTTGTCCCTTATGCGTTCCTATAACATTCATCCGATTTCAATCAAACGTTGGTGAGTTGTTGTGCGCACACATGTGAAGGTTTCTGAAAAAAAATCATACAAATAGAGACATCTCGGAAAACATTATTATTTATTCGTGTACGCACCAGACGGGAACAAAAAATAGTGTGTATTGAAAAGCACTTCAATCCATAATAAAAAAGCTTTCTTTCTTTAAGTGGTATTGCAACGCATGACGGGTACTAGTATACTATAATTATTTAATTACCAAAAAAATGCTTTTAACCGTATAAATTTTTGTAATCTGTTTTCAAATATGTGGTTTTACATTTCTTCGGCTAAACCATTAAAATATTTTATTTTGTGATGTACAGATTAAAAAAACATCTTCCTGACATTACCCAATATAAAAGATTACCGTTCAGCTTATAAATTTATTAATAACTTTTGTTTTGACTTGACCCAAAACGATTTATTGATTTTTCGTTTGTCAAAAAATGTAACTAAAACTTTTGAATGTCCTGTCAATTACCCCAAACAACTTTTGATGAGTAAGCTCAAATAAAATTATTCCATTCAAATATGTTTCGAATCTTTTTAAGAAATAAATTTCCGTCCTCTTTTACATTCTTACAAAAATTGAATAGATCGTTCCATAATTGCTTGTGTTTTTTTTTTATTTTGATAACGTCACCGTCCAATCATTGTAACTATTTTCTTCTTTTGAAATCAAATTGTAGTTGTGTTTTATACTTTGAATGCCCATAATATTTTTCCCCTCGGCTTGATCTACAATGATTTTAGCAAAGTATTTTTAAGTTATTTCTGTCGGGTTCGTGGTGCAGTGGTCACCGTCGTTGACTTTGGTTACGATGCTGACGGACTCGAGTCCCAGTACGAACAGATTTAACAATCTGGATTCGTTTTCCAAGGCATGATTGCGATGTCTAAAATTCCCCCCACTTATCCTATCCTAAAAACGGAATATAGCCGGAGCGTCTTGCTAACTACTAATTCTGTTGTAGTTCTATCTTTATACACTTACTCTCTTCGAACAAAAAGGAGCTTGGGCACCTGCGAAACACGCAGATCAACCTCTATTAGGACGCTATATGCTCCTCATTGTGAGTGAACATAGTCAAAAAAAAATTATGTCAGATTTAAGTAAACAAGTTTACTTCCTACTAAATCTCTACCATCCCAAAGGCTACCAATGTTAATCGCTTGACAATATTAATACCTGAATAAGCTTGTTCATTTATACGAAAATATGTTTAACTAAAAACGTTTTTTTTTATAATGATTTTTTACCATAAAAAGTAGTCCTAATATGCAAATATTATGTTAATGTTAACCATAGATCCTTAAAGAATCTAACACTTTGTAGTACAGTTAAACTTAAATGATATACTGACAAATCTGTGTACCCTACATTCAATACCTATTTTAAAGTAACACCACTCAAAAAGTATAGTTCTGAAATAATTAGGAAACAAAATTTTGGACAGGTATAATCGTATACTGTACATCTAATTTTGTAGATTTTATTGAAATTCTAGGATTATCTAAACAATATATTTATGTATAGAATATCGGAAACATAATTTTATTCTTAACTAATATTAATAATACAAGTTTTCAGATGTTTTCACAGGATTTTCTTAGTTTTTACACTTCGGTTATAATATATTATTATAGTAATGACCACTGACATTCTAAAACAGCCAAAGATCACTACTTGCTACATTTTAAAACTGATATTTTAAGCATTTTGTCATAATTTACTAAAAACTGCAAATTTTTGGCTTGTTATAAAACATAAAAATGTATGTTATTTTCTTACTTTTCGTATAAAACGTAATTAAATACCCAATCTTCCGGCGGCCAATGAATGTTTTCCGAATAGCCTTCTTTTTACCTAAATATTTGTGTAATGAAAATAATCACTTTCCCAAATACCAAAAAGCTTCAAAAAAGCTCTCATCCTTTTCTAATTCTTATCGCGAACTCTAACGTCCCACTTGAAATGACAAAAGTTTCACAAAATGAGCGAAAGTAGAAAGGGCGGAGCAGGGGAGCCGAGGGGGCAATAGGTATTTGGATTAACCTCAAGAAAGTGGAGCTAAACATAGTGGGGTGGACCGAGATTCACGGGATGCCAATTACAAATTATTCTTCTTTCGTAGTATTCTAAAAACTGTACATAAAAAACTTTACGTGACTATTTTTTAATTACTAGCAATACTTTACACGTCGGGTCCGTGATGCAGTGTCAATATTGTCAGTTTTGGTTACGGATGTCTCAGGTTTCATAAATTGATTTTTCAGTCAATTTGTAGATTTCTGTTCGTAGGCATGAATGTCTGTGAAGTCTAAATTTTTCTCCTACTCATTCGATCTTTAAAACGGGGCGTATTGAGGGCGATAAATCCTGTCCTAGCTATACCCTTCTATCTCTACTCTCTTCGAAAAAGACAGGCTGAGCAATTAAGTAACAGTTCTTGCCGACTACTTTTGAGATACCTACATGAGGATCCATATGCTCCACATTGGGAGTGTACATGGTTAAAATATATATTATACTCCATTAAATACAGAAACACTCTCTCTCTCTCTCTCTTCATGTCATCATGCATCGTACACAAATTCAGTGTTGAGCTATGATTTACTGACAAATAAATCAAGACAAAAGACGAATATTTTATATCTTGTAAAGCTAATGCTTTAATCTACTGAGATTTTTTTTTAAATTGTTATTAGATGGATTTTGTGAATGTTTAATATTTTTTTCGTCCATAGATGGCATTCTGAACCACTGCAATCAGTTTTACTTGTGACAGTGTTTATGATGCTTCGTATATGTTAATGACATGAACTTTTGTCAGTTACTTTGTTGTTTTACTGGCAAATGAGTATAAATTAATTTAATTAATTATAATAATAACATTTTGACATTCCCAGGACTTGTGTACGAGCACGAAGAATTAATTGATTTATATGAACGAGATTTCGTTATGAATTTTCAGGAACAAATAATTTACATCGCCGAAAACAAAAGAAAGGCGTACAAAAATTTCTACGGCCAGTCGGGCCAGCTAATCTATTTTACGAATAAATAATAATTTATGACGCGAAATAAATTAAAAATAAAATATATCAGGTGCGTGAAGTGAAGGTTCAAAACTTGCTTGGCTGAAAAATATATTCTCTGAATAAAACACTATGGAAACATTGTGCTTATCAAAAACTCGGGTAACAATCGCACTACTCTATGTACAGCTAAATTAAGCTGAATGATCTTATATTCCAGACTACCCGGCATGCGTTGCAATGCCACTCAAAGAAAGAAAGGGTTTGTGTTTTAATTCTGTTTATTGAAATGCTTTTGGATTAGAGGTTTGCACGGGACGAAATTTCATAAAATTACCCAGTCCGGTCCGGTCATCTTCAGGTCCGGCCCGGCCCTCAATATCACGCTTGTTACCCGAACCCGACCCGAAGCCCAGATTTATATTTCTTAGCCCGAAACAAGCCCAATTTTTAAAAATATATTCAATAATTATTTTATATTCTTTAACCGATATATGTAATTGTTTCCATATTTCCAACGACATCCATAGCACATGTGAAATAAATTATTTAAGTTGTGAATACTATTGCCTTATGGCTGACTCATGACCCGAGCATAGAAAGAAATATTTTTCTCAAATTTGAATTTCTTACCCGAGCGTGTGTACGTATTTGATTCTTTTCTTTAGATTTGTTTTCATTAGATTTTAGATTTATTTATTTTTTCCTCAGAAACCTTCATGGGTACGCACAACAAGAATGGCAAAGGAATGCATAGAGGACAAACATTCATTCATTTATATGTATAACCGTCAGTCAGTTGATCATATTCTACATTTAATAGAAATACAATTCAATTACCGCTATATCTATCATAGAATAATAACTCAGTGCTGCGACTTTACTACATTTTTCATTCCACGTCATTGCAAAAGTTCCATTATCTCAGCTTGAAATTATTTTGAATTGGCTACACTTTGTAGAATTACATTCAATTGGTCATATTAGTAATTTTGACTAAAACTCTTCTTTTTGACAGTTTATTCAAAATGGCCGACCATTTTTCGTTGGTAATAATGAATGAAATATAATATTGAAATATGAAGCGGGCACAAGGGTGTGATTAATTTGACGAATTTAAGTATAATACCTACTTCAGAATGAAACCATTATCAATGTAGCACATCTTTATAAACTTTTCGTATAAGCTTATTTAAGTACTCTTTAAGTTAACATGTCTTTAAACGCAATTCACAAGCAACTTTTCCATAAACCTTGAACCAAAAATAATACCTTAAATAAATTACATTAAAATCAAAGCAAGCATTTTAATGAGTGTAAGTTGATATTTTTACCAGTTTTCAACGGTATTGCTTCGGATGTCTATTCCACGTGGACGTGAGTAAGTTCAGACGAGCACAATTGTTCAATTCATCAAAGAAGATTTTGTCTGAACTTACTAAGTTGTCGATTTCTAATGATTACTATGTTTAAAACGTTTTCTATATTGAAAAAGCCATAAACTTATAATTTGTAATATTTGTAATGTATCTGGGAGATAAACTACACAATGTCAATTTTTGGCAAAATTAAAATATCGACATAGTGTAATAAAGTCTTTCCAGTGATATACTCAACTATGTAATAACTCGTAACCCTACTTGAAAAGAAAATTAAACAATGAAATATATTATTCCAAAGGATATAACACCAAAGATATATGCATTTTCTTTTAAGTTTCCCTTAGATACTGTTAAAAAAACACATAACAAATAGTGGTATTTAAAATAAACGGTATTCTAACAAAAATGAAATAAACTTTGATCAGCCATTGTGAAAAAGTGTCGTTTTTGACATGGTGTAGTTTACCTACCAGGTACAGATAATTATGTAAAATTAATAAATAAACCAACAGATATACTCAAAATCTCTTAAAGTACATACAAGTTAACAAATCACTCTTAAGCTTTGTTCTGAGGTTGACGTGGTGGCGAAATAGCTACCAACAATAATATCAATATATAAAAAATAAAATCAAAGCTGTGCTTTCTTATCAAAATTGGATTGATAAAATTCTAAATGTACTTATAGTAAACTTATTGAAACACTGACCTTAAAAAACTTAGCATATAACCGAATGGACAATACTCCCACATATTCGCTCGATTTGGATGCCGTGTCCACGGGCTCAAATCCCCGTATGGAAAATAATATCATAAACTAGTATAATCGTACCCGTCATAGATGACGGTTTTTTTTTTTTAATTTTTTAAAAAATATCTGGCATTACAGCTAATGCGTCAAATATTTTGAAAATTAGAAAATCATACAAGATAATATATTTTTAAAAGTCATTCATGTCCAAAATCACAAATTTAAATTGAAAAAATCTAAATTTGATATTGAATTGCTGGGAATCGAACCACGACCCACCTGATCGTTAAGGCAAACACTCACAGGTAGACCACAGAGTCGAACAAATTGAAATACTGAATGTTTAAAGTAGCTAGTACGTCGGAACTGTGTGTGCATTGTTTACACTGAGAACGACAACGTCATGAAAAAATTTCATTCCCACATGTGAAATGTGATAATAATAAAGCGCCCACAGAGCGGTCTGGGATTTTATATATTATAAGATTATTTTTTCTGTCGATTTATGGTTTCGTATCAAAGGGATGGATGCCTGTGGTTTATACATTTCGTAACCTATCCTAACAACGGGAGGTAGTGAAAGCGGTTAGCTAATTAATAGAATTTTCCTATCCGCCCAGCCCCATTTTTCCCCACTTTCCGAAAAAGACAGGTTGAGAAAAAAATGTTTGGAATAAGCTAGTTTTAATAAAATTATTGTCTTTCACTTGTTAATTAGTGTATATATATATATTTTAGATCGTCCAGTTCATAAGTCAGTTCATAAATCCAAAAAAATATAATTGTAGTTAAATATGCAGTTATACGTAATATTTTGCGCTTTATCTGATTCAGTACTCATGTAACTCAAAAATGCGAGTATAAATTAGAAAAAGAATTGAACCAGATTTTGATATTTTCTGGATCATTAGAAAGATATTTCTGAACATCTTTCTACTGACTATACTCGAAAGAAGCCTAATTTTTTAAACACCTGTTTATAAAATGTGTAAAATTTGAGTACAAATCAATAGTGTTTGATTTATGGTGACTATTTGAATATTGCTTTTCCCATTATCTCAACATGGATTATTTGGAAAAGTCTGAATAATAAACTGAACGATAGGTATGTGCGAAAGGAAAATAAGTATAATAATAACATAACTACATGTAATGCGTACATGGGTAAATGAAAAAAAGACCTGTCAAAAGAGCGTCACTGAATTTGTAAATTAAATATTTTGTAGCTTTTTCCAAATAACACAAAACTGATTTGGACTATTTATATAAGTTTACAACAGTCTGAACATAGGTACCTCGCAAATAGGTAAAACTCTAAGCTTGTAACACCTAGTAACATAACCAGAAAAATTACAAAACTTTGAATGTTTTATTTATAAAAATGCGTGAAAACATACTTTTGAAACGTCTGTCGAATAGTGTCATGTTGAAATATCTGTTATCAAAGTAGACACTAACGTAAAAATACTAGTTTTGATTAATTTTACTTCGAAGATTATCAAATTTTTGAAATTTTATGTATTTTTCATTTCGTTTGGTTGTGCAAAACTGTTTTTAAGTAAAAGCATAATTTACAAAAAATAGTGTATTTTTTTTCATACGATAGAGTTCAAAATAGGATACATTTTAGTATAACTAATTCAATATGTAATTTTTTCCATTTAGTGTTTTCTTCCAGAACACCGACGATTTGATAATTGAGTCGTATAGTATCAAAAGTAGAACTATCCCATATTTGTCGAAATTGAACTAACGCTGTCACACTATTCTAACGGTCATAGTGTACGGCTAGAAATAAAATTTTGTCACTTTTAAGGTGTTAACTGTCAATTCTTGGTGGAAAGACATTATATTTAAAAAAAAAAAAAAACACATTTTGTTTTCAAAATCATGTACATGTGGTATAAAAACGTAAAAGAAAATGATGCTTGCTACCAAAATCAGAACGATTAACAACTTTGAAAACAGAAATGAACAGTTTGGTAAATCATACTTTCGACCAATCACAGAGTTACCCTAAGTGATGTCACAATATGGCTGCTCTTACAAATTTAAAACTGTAAAAAACTCAAAAACGCCAACAAAACGTTTTTCGTGTTTATCTCGAAACTTCGAATAATGGATTGTTCTAATTTTGATACTATACGGCTCAATTTATGTTGAACATCATAATTTTTTTTACTTAACCATAATCACTTTTAAGGTGTTAACTGTCAATTCTTGGTGGAAAGACATTATATTTTAAAAAAATAAAACACAATTCATTTGTACTAGTTCCACATATTTATAATGATCAGGACCGGTTTCGCTCATCACGAATGAATTGTGTTTTATTTAAAAAAAAAAAAAAACTTAACCATAATAAAATGTATCATTTAGTATCTTGTTCCTTTTGAAACATTGGATGCTAACTAACAACGAAATATAACAGATCTAGTGAATCTTAAACCGAGTAGCAAATAACAAAGCTGAAATATTCACGATCCGCTATGACAGTAATCTTTAAAGCCATGGCATCTTTGTACCTTTAATATCGAGACCAGACTATCTGGCTCAATCCTTACAAAGCAAGATTGCGCTGTCTTGTCGCATGCTTCTCGCTTTGATTCGGCAATCCTGGCAGACGTCTTGAAAGGAATCTTTGTATGTCTAAATCCTTTAATATGAGGTCTTAATAATCGCGAGTGTTGTGTAGTACTTTCGGAATGTTGTGTAAAGCTTTCTGTGTTTACATATTTGTTTGCGGATTAGTGTTGACTTTGTTCACCGCATGAGGTGTTAAGTATATATAAAGCATTTATTTCTGAGCGTGGATTATGGAAAAGCTCTTTGGACAGACGTAAAAATAAAGCTTTAAAAGCAAACATATTCGTGTCATTAAAGCTTCTTTCGTTTTTTAAATTATTTCATTTGAGATATAATGTAAATTTGAATGGTACAAATTGTAAAAATCTACCATAGGCTTTCCCATTAACGACTAGCAATTCACGTTTTATTAAAAACAGTATGCTTATACAAAAAGCACTCCCCCAATTACCTTTTAATGATAATTGATTCTCACTTTTAAGGTGCTAACTGTCAATTCTTGGTGGAAAGACATTATATTTTAAAAAATAAAACACAATTCATTTGTACTACTTCCACATATTTATAATGATCAGGACCAGTTTCGCTCATCACGAGCATTATCAACTGAGCTCCTCGGTCCTGATCATTATAAATATGTGGAAGTAGTACAAATTAATTGTGTTTTATTTTTTTAAATAATTGATTCTATCGAACACCTGTTGTAAAAAAAAATACGCTTATTACCACGTGGTAATGTCAACCGTCAACATTTACTCTGACACTCTGATACGCTGACAGAGATAACTGTATGCTGTGATATGCTTACCTATAGTGTTATAGAAAGATTCATATATCATCTGCCCCGTACAGGCAGATGTTGGTAAAAAAATTGACAGAAACTAGGTGAGATATCAATTCATTGTCTAGAATAACTCAGTAGGTGCATTAATTATACCAGTTTAGAAAAACGCAGCAGTTTATTTTATCAGTATGTATATAATTCGACTCGGTGGTGCAGTGGCTAACGCTGTTGGCTGCGGTTACGGATGTCTCTGGTTCAAGTCCCGGTGCGGACAGTTTCATAAATTAATTTTTCAATCGATCTATGGATTTCTATTCGTAGACATGAATGTTTGTGATGTCTAAATTCCCTCTCACCTATCCGATCCTAAAAACGGGGCATAACGAGAGCGATCAGCTAACACTAATCTCATCCTAGCCCTATCCCTGTATCCCTATTCTCTTCGGAAAAAAAGGCTGAGCATCTGAATAACAAGTTATCGTAGAAAAAAAACTCTGTTGAGCCTTCATTAGAAAGCCATAAACCTTCATTAGAAAGCCATATGCTCCACACTGGGAGCGGACATGGTAAAAAAAATGAATACAGATTTCTAAGCAAGCAATGGACACTGTCGATTTATCCTTAACTTGATTCGCGTTAGATTTTCATAAATCCATCTATATTTCGATATTATAATTATCTAGATAACCTAAGATACCGAGGCTAAGGACTTACAAGCTAAAATTTTCATTTGCTGTTTACTCAGGACTATCAATATGTTACTTACCAACTTCTGCCAGTAATGTGACGATATAACATAGACGGTGTTTTAGCCAAGCGATGTAAGCCTCAAAATTGAAATTGTTCAGGAGAGAGTAAAAACTGTTTTTATTGAAAACATTTTATGGTGAGTTGCGTTATAAATCTTTCAATTGCACTCTTATAAATTATCATGTTTGCAGATACAGAATTCTACGTAAGGAGTGTCGATATAATAGTGGCTTCGATCAAGTGAGGGGGGGTAGAATTTTAAAACCTAAAACCAATGTCAAATGATGTTTCTCTTACAAAAAAGGGTCAATTTATTTTTCTAATTTACATCATTTGACCGAGACCTGCTATGTCGCCTTTAAAATGAAGTCTATTGAAATTTATTGTTTTAAATGTACTAATACTGAATCATTTTATTCACTACTAAATAAATCCAGCTGGTAGTTTAAATCTTTTTCCATATACATATACTGCGGTAATTTTCTTTAATCAAAAAAATAATGCTGACATTAGTTACATAAAAATATTCGTCATTCAAACCATATTCGTTTCTGCGAAAAAAACAACCGTCGTAATGTACAACTTTAAAGTAATATCTCAACAAAAATATTTCGAGGGTATGAGGCAGGTATTCATCTCACGTTTCGTAAAAATTGCGACATAAAAATGACACTAGGCATTTCTTGCGCCGTAAGCCGTATTTCCAATACTTGCGTCTTTAACGTGGAACGGACGTTACGTGAATTCAATTTATGATTAAACTTACTGTAAAAGTAAATAATTTGAACTGTTCAAATTTTGTACATTTTTATGTATTACGCTACATACGACCCAGGTTTCTTCAGGCATTCGAGTACAAGAATAAACTTGAACTGACGGTGGTTAAATCAAGGGTAAATATATATACGTCGGCGTCCGTGGCGCAGTTGGTAGCGTCGTCGGTTATAGTTATAAGACATCCGTCTTGAGTTCAATTCCCGGTGCGGATGGTTTTCATAAATTGATCTTTTAATCGATTTATGGACTTCGTAGTATGAGTGTTTGTGACGTCTAAACAACTCCCTTCCACCCATCCGATCCTCACGGGGCGTAGTGAGAGCGTTTAGCTAACAACTAGTACTAACCTTATGCTTCTATCCCTACTTTCTTCGAAAAAAGAAAGGTTGAGCAACTGAGCAATAAGTAGTTCTGATAGAAAAATCTGTTAAGATACCTCCATTAGGAGACCATATTCTCCACATTGGGAGCGGACATAAAATATATATATTTACCATTTCCACTCCTAGTGTGGAGCATAGACCTCAAGATGGAGGTATCTCAAAAGATTTTTTTCTACGATAACCGCTTGTTATTCAGTTGCTCAGTCTCTCATTGTCGAAGAGAGTAGGGATAGAAATATCGGACTAGGACAGAACTAGCGGTCAACTAATCGTTCTCGCTATGCCCCGTTTTTAGGATCAGGTGGGTGGGAGGGACTTTTAGACATCACAAACATTCATGCCTACAAACAGAAATGTCTGCAAACTGTCCGCACCGGAACATGAACCCGAGACATCCGTAAAGGTAGCCAACGACGTTTACAACTGCACCACAGAACCGACAATAACATGTTTGTTATATTTACTGTATAAATGCATGGCGCGTCAGTTGTAATGCCATTTATTGTAATATTTAATTTTTAAAGAAATATCTGTCTGTCTTTGAAATGGCTATGTAAAAAATTACTTCCTTTGTTCCCCTTATAAAGCAGTATTTTTCCATTACAAATTCTATGATAACAAAGAATCATTTTAAAAACTGATGTTTCAATTAATCGTATCCAAGGTTATGACGGGTGTTTGTCTTGATTTAAAAAACTTCCCCTACCAACTTTGTCCTCTCTCTCCTTTAAAGCTCCACTTTTAACACAAACATTCAAAAAAAGATGGTAAAGTTTTAAAATTCGAATTCGAAAACGGAACACGAATTTAAACGTTAGGCATTTGTTTTCTCGGATTAACTGCCGGAGCCATTTCCGGTCGAGGATGGCAAGCGAAGGCTATTGCTTCCGGATTTTATTGCCGCGGCGCATTGTGGAGGTGAGTACATACACGATCTTTGTTTTTTTCTATCCAGAATAATGGATATGGCCACAAAAAAATTCCCTATTTTTCTTACTAATGGATCTTTCAAAGCACCGTATTTATTTTAAAGTTTATAAAAAATCCAGAATATATTTAATTCTATCAAATATACTGGCGACGAAATAAAAAATAGAGCAAAGGTCAAAAGATGTATTCTAAGCAATTTTAATAAAATTTATTTCATCCATATTTTTATTTAATTAAATAACTGTTATTTTAAGTAGAGTGAAAATTTACAGTACTTAAAAAATAGTTAATGTTTGAATGTTGAAAAAAACGTGCTGACCAGTTTTATGAAAAATATTTTTTGAATGCTTTTAATATGGATTCCAAGAATTTCTAGTAGGACGATAGGTACTTTCAATGAGAACTGGCAGTTAGTCAGTCGAACATTGTTAGAAATAGTATCGATAAGCAGAAAAAGGTATCCTAAGCTAATACTTCTGTATCTCTGTCAATACCCCGTTTTGAATAGTAAATACGTGAGACAGCGTTGGTAATATGAAAGCATCTCAGTTAACCATGCCTATGGACTCAAATGAATAACTAGTTGGTTGCCGATGCACGCGACCAATCTTTTAAACATGCATTATTATGCTTAAGAAAAGATATGATAGAGAAAAGCCAAATGTGTACGTTTTAAAAGTCCATATTAGTTTTTTCTCTTTTTGTGGATTCAACCTTGAGTCGAAAAACGGTAGTACTGTAAATAACCACACAGTCGCAAGCCATCAAACAATCCTGTAACTTCTAAATTAATATATTCGTTTTAATACAGGATATTCCTATTTTTTCGATTATTTGTCAGAAAGTCAGCTCGTGGTAACATACAATTTATTTCTTCCGGCCCGTAGAATTTATTCATTACCAACTGCAGCTTACAAAGACAAATTTTAAATTACTTTTTAGTCTGAAATACCAAAGGCTACTTATGTTCGCCGGATAAAAGTTTTTTTCAGCATTTCATTCTCAAAACTGCTTCTTTCTAAATTGCTCAAGCATTTTACTTACACCTTAAACATCACTCCTTGATGGATTGTGATTTTCATAAAAAATATAAGTTGATAATTTTTATAGCAGTCAAAGTAAAATCGGATCTGTAAAATAAACTGTAGAATATTGTACCATATTTTGAAAGAGCAATTAATTATTTGGTCACTAACTGATTCCATAAATGTTCAGTAAGAAATATTAAATGCTGAGTTAATAATTATGTTTTCTTAGTAAATAGTAGCTAAATAAATAAAGGTGCGGTTAGGTGAAGCTCTTCTTCGAATTCGTATTCCTCACGTGTGAGGGTCGTGACCTCCGCCGACCACAACAACTCCATTTCTATTGACGATCCTTCACCACTCGCTCCTGCACTCCGCTACTCTGAGGGCCATTGGTAAGAAAAGGCCAGTGGCGTCCTTTACTCGGTCGCTCTATTGTATTGGGGTATTTCCGCGCCCCCTTCTACCGTCGACCTTTCCTGTGATGACGAGCCTCTCGAGATTTTCAGTGGGCTTACGGGTGATGTGGCCAAAAAAGACGAGTAGGCGTCTTGTATAAACGGCCATGAGTCTATGCTGTATTTGGAGCTCTTTGAGAATAGAAGCGTTTGTGCGCTTAGTCGTCCATGGTATACGTATCATCTTTTTTCAGCACCACATTTCAAATGCGTCTAACCGTTTTTTGTCTGTGAGGTTAGGTTAGATAAGTTTTAATTAAAGAAACTGACCGTTTTATATAAACATCTGACAGTTGAATTTAATAACTGAACGCTTAATATAAATTACTGACTGGTTTTATTAGCTTACCAGTGTATACTGCCCATTTTTCTAAACAGTTACTAACCATTTAATAATTATACTGATTAACAATTGTAGTAGTTACAGACCCAATAAACGCAGGCATTTTGAAAGTGTTAGTAAATAGACCAAACTATAATGTGGTAACATGAACCACAACACTGCTCACATACTTTACAAGAGTTAAGACCAAATACAAAGAATGAACGGGACCAAATAGTATCTAAGAAAATACAACAATCAATTTTATCTGTTTGCACCAACGGAGTGTCACGAATGCTGAGAGTCAGCGATTGCTATAGGAAAGCGGAAGACAAAGCGGAGTAGAAAGATTGACTAACCCTTTAAGTCATTTCATACGATTTTAACTAAGCCAGGGCCCAAAGTCTTAAGACGGCCAATATTCATCCTCAACTGTCCACGGTAGAATAGAAGAAGAAGAATATGTTTAATTCTGGCTTTATATGTAAATCGGATTGTTTCTGTACAAGCATATATTGTAAAATAGTTTATGGTCTACTTATTTTTTCTATAGTGGTGTTTGCAAATTAGTGAATTGACAGACGTGATACATGGTAACAAAATAATTAAACGTATATATCAACTTTCGCGAATCGTTTTACGGCACGTAACGGCGTAACTCAAGCGCAAAGAGGCTTCGACATTAAGGTGCAATAAACACCCCGCAAAACTGCAGAGACAATGCAGCATCTATATAAACATGTATTATGCGCTTAACCAATGCACGTGTAAATTTGTAAACGCGTAAACAATTAATTCAAAAAGTACCTACTAACGATTCAGTACTAAAAGCTACTATTCTACTAAATAAATTGCATTCTTATTTTCGGTTTTATGGACAAAATTATCAACAACTCATTACGGAAAAGATCTCTTTAAGTTTAATTTTTATCAACATCAAAAATTGTTCATCTAATTGACATTTAAATTGTTATTGATAAGAGAAAAAAACAAACACTTGATTACTAAACATTCTGATTAATCGTCAACTCTGCTTAGCTTCTGTCCACTCGTTGTCACAGACAACGGATCGAATCTCATAATAAAAACTTCCATACATTATCTTCTTAAAAGTATGGCTGTATGTGATTTCTCTATTCGTTCCCACAAATCCAAACATATAACGAGAAGTACAATTATCAAACAAATAGTAATATTCTAACTCTATCATTTTATTCCTAACCTCACTAAAAACATTTGTGAACCACTGACTTACTACTTTAGGTTTATAATTCCAATTGTTTTATGATTGACCAATTATCATAGAATTAGTTGTGACGAGATGGTCTACATGAGAAATGAGCGGGTGAAAAATTGTTATAAATAGTTACATAGAAAAAAAAATATCAGAATTCGAAATTGTAATCAAGTTAAATAATAGTAAACATTGTATAAATAACACAGAACATACCAGAAAAATATTTCATGAAAACTACCGCCATGCTTATTATGTGGCGCGACTGACCGACTAGTTCTCGTTAAAACAACGTCTTTTAAAAGGAGTTAAAATTTTAACACAAATGTTCAGTATGTTTGGGAGTGGGTCATTTTTTCGGCTCCAAAAGGTTTAAAACAGTGGTTCCCCAATATATCTTGCCCATGGACCCTTCTTAAAGCAAAAACCTGACCATGAACCTCCAAGTAAAATAACTATTCAACTTTTAAAGTGTTAACTGTCAATTCTTGGTGGAAAGGCATTATATTTAAAAGAATTAAACACAACTCATTTGTACTACGTCCACATGTTTATACTGATCAGGACCAGTTTCGCTCATCACCAGCATTATCAACTGAACTGTTGATCTGTTGAACTGATCACTTTTTATTCTTTAAAAAACTATGTACTTAACTGCATAATGGAAAATTTATCAATTGTATTTTGATATTTTGAATGATAAATGGTGATGTGAAAATAAAATATAAATAAAAAGTTTTGATTTTTAAAATATGGTGGCGTTCATAGCTGCACTAAATCCACGCTCTACTAAATAGGAAGACGGGAAAGCAATCAAATCTGTTTTTGCAATGAGAATTTGTGGTACCCTTGTTCAAACGTTGGTATCCTCTCCTAATTTGTGGATAATTCAATTGCTCCTGTATTAGTATGGATTCATCTAAGTCTGTGGGTCTGCTTACAAAACAGTTCAACACCCAACAAATCGTTACCAATTTATTTCAACCTTCGTAATAATGAAAATATGTAACAAATATTTTTTTATATCAAAACTTTCGCGGACTCCCCGACGTTTTCCACGCACCCCCAAATTATTCTTAAATTCACACAGGTCACTCAGCGACCACAAGAACCCTGGTGATTCATAAGAAACACTTTGGCAACCACTGGTATAAAATAACCCATTATAACTAAGAAGGTTTAGGAGAAAATTAAATTAAAAATATCTTTGTATGATACATATTGAAAGCTGGAATGGTTTCGCTCTTTATGTTAGTGTTATAAATAGTATCTTCATGTAAGATTATCGTTATTTAACATTTCGGCAACGTAATAAAATGATCAAACGACGACAGCAATAAATCATACGTATTTAATTGCATTTTTTAACAACGCACCCATTCATCTTTTTTTTTTGTAAACCCCACTTCTAATAAAGTTGAGCTTTTAACAGCCTTTATGATGTAAGAGCGTTTTGTAAGTTTTCGCGCAGTTAATAAAAATTATCTGTTGCGAGAGGAGGTTCAAACTCAACGTGCTATAAAGCAACATAAACAGTGACGCCATTATTCATTCGGTGTAAACATTTTGTGTGTAGTATAAACAAACAATTTACTTTCAAATTGCAAAAGCAACGCTTCTGCGAAAAAGTCTTTATCATTATTGAAACTTGATTAAGTAGCAAGTTTTTTTACGGGAAGGCTATTTTGGAACACGCTTTTATGCGCATTTCTTAGCAATGAAAATGGGAGGTTCAAGATGCTTTTCTATGCATATTTTTGTGGAGTACATCAAATTCTCTTTTTTCACGGTTTTTTTGCGTTTTGATTTAAACCTAAGAAAAAAATTACATAATGCACTGCATTATGTGCAACCTATGCAATTCCATTGCGATTTAAAGATGATTTCATAATTCACATTGCGAAGAATTATATAAAGAACTTAATAACCAAATTTTTATTTAAAATCAATGAAACGGAAGACGGAAATTTTATTCAACATACGCTTGTAAATAAATCGCTAGTAAAAATTTACAATGACGATTGATTTTTTGCCACATAAAAACAACAGAAAACGGGTACGTTTATTATCTAGTAACGTCTCTAGACTAAATCATTATCTATATATATATATATATATATATATATATGATATATCACTTTTAAGGTGTTAACTGTCAATTCTTGGTGGAAAGATATTATATTTTAAAATATAAAACACTATTCATTTATACTACTTCCACATGTTTTTAATGATCAGGACCGGTTTCGCTCATCACGATAATGCTCGTAATATGATATATTCTTAAGGTTAAATACATTTTTTTAAGCAATACATAATATGAAAAAATAACGTTTTTTTTTATTGCATATTATTAGTTGGAACCCATCTACCATTTTTATATGAACCCCTTATCTTTTTTTGCACGGTAATCTTTGTGACGTATCCTCCGTGCAAAAAGAGAATTTGATATAATAGCATCCATACAAAAAAAATGTTATGCTATTTAAGTTTTCGATCGAATCCTCGGTAAAAATATTTTTAATATCGTTTTAAAACTAGAATTTGTATTATTCTACTGGTTGTGTAACTTAGTGACACAAATGTTCTGCCTGTTTGACTAATTTTACTGTAAGATTTCTAACTCGGTATATCGTAGACATTGATTATTTTTCTTTTCTTTTTATTCTACATGCGATGATTTAAAAGTGAGATTTTTTATTTCACCCTGCGTGGAGAGGGTCAAGATACAAATAATTACACTTCTAATTTCTTGGGTGCATGGGAAAAAATCTAATAGAAATAAATTTGATAGAAGCGACCTTGTCTTGTTTTAAATGCAATTTACTGATAATGTTTTTCTTTTTTTTAATCTAATATTTTTTTAATCTTAAAGAGTATTTACACATTACTGTTTTTTTCTTCAATTCGTGGTTATTTTCTATACACATTTTGTTTTATCATGCCATACTTTTTTTAATTATTTTGCACTTAAAAGGGTTAAATAAATAAACTATAAAATTATACTTAAAACTTATTTGTATATCACAAAATCTAATTTTCCAAGGATTGCGAATTTATGGAGATACAATATTTTAACTCTAAGACATTGATATAGCCTCCTAATGGAGGCATCTCAACAGAAGCTTTTCCAAGAACTGTTTGCTACTCAGTTGCTCAATCTCTCTTTTTCAAAGAGAGTAGGAATAGAAGAATGGCGCTAGGACAGGACTAGTGGTTAGCTAATCGCTCTCGCTGCACCCCGTTTTTAGGGTCAGATAGGTGGGAGGGAATTCTGTAAATCACAAACATTCATTCCTACGAACATAAATTCACAAATCAATTGAAAAATCAATTTATGAAACTGTCCGTTCCGCGACTTGAACCCGAGATATCCTTAATCGTAACAAACGATGTTAACCCCACTGCACCACGGAGCCGGCATTACATAATTATAATTATTTGCAAATTTTGAAAATTGTTTTCGTAGCTTGGAATTCTTTCATCATTTTTTCTTACTTTCATTTAAGTAATATATATGTCAGCAATGTGTTTATAATTTTCTTTACAACTATTCAATTTTTATATGACGCAGCTGTTGAAATAGAATGCAAATCATCATGCCAATTAATTGCAATTATATATACAAATAAAATAAATATGATTTGACCAAAAGCAGTCATTTTAAACATATTTACAAAGCTACATCATACATCATTATTGCAAACCGAATATAACGAAACAAACAACTGAAATTTTAACCTGCACCGTGTTGTACTACTTATAACAAAAATAACCTCAAACTTTTGAAATACAGGCAAGATTTTAATTCTAAAATGAAAGTGTTTTGATTTACTATGTTTATATATTTCATCGCCCCGTCAGAAAAAAATTAATACAGATACGCACAGTATTATATTTTTTATATTTTTCAACAACCGAGAAAATACAGCTAGTAACGTGTCGTGGTTTTACTCAAGTAACAGTTTGTTTCTTAATCCCGTGTACGTCATTATCATAAGCATCAATGAACTGGCTTTCATCAAAAGCAATTCTCACCTTGTGATTTGATTGTATAATAACTCATACGATGCACTATTTTTGATTCATTTTTCAACAATTAAATCATGGTTTACTGCAATTAAATTACTGTGAAAAATATAATGATTTTTTTAAAGTCACGCGAGAATAACTCGAGGCCCATCTGACCAATAAGGTAAAGCCCTATAGAGACCGACGAAGAATTTCAAGAAAAAAATAAGAACACATCTTAGTAATACAGGAAACTTTTCTATGACAGAGAACACGGTACAAAAATTGCAAGAGTCGACTTATGACACGACACTTTTATAAGATGATTTTTGTCCATCATACTTGAGGTTGAAAAGTAATACTACAAAATTCAAGCCCATATTTCTTCCAAATGGATTTTTAAATTTAGTGTAAAATGATTCGTTATCTTTAGTCAATTTCTTCACTGGTGAGAGTCGTGACCTCTGACTATCGCAACAAGTTCACTTCCCATAACGATCCCTCACCTTCCGCTGCTCTGAGGGCCATCGGTAAGGACAGGACCGCGGCGTCTTTACTTGGTCACTCTAGCGAGTCGGCACTCTTCCGCGTCTTCTTCTGCCTTCACCCTTTCCTGTGACGACGAGCCTCACAAGACTAACGGTAGGCTTACAGGTAATGTGGCCAAAAAAGCTGAGAATGCGTCTTGTATGTACGGCCGAGAGTTTATGCTAGATTTGTAGATCGTTCAGTGTCGATGTGTTTGTGCGTTTGGTCGTCCACGGTATTCGAAGTAAACTTATCCAGCACCGCATTTCAAATGCGTCTAGCATACCAATATGTATTATTAAAATTGATCACTTAGTTAGTGAAACAAGTGGACTAACCAAGTGGAATAACTAAGCTATCAATTTTAAATTTATATTAAAAATGAACTTCCACAAAGTTACCGCTGAATCCATAGAAAATACCAATATGTCTCTTATTACAATTCAATATCGGGCAAGCGTTCAATGTTATCTTGAATTCGTGTGAAAAGGCATGTATCTTTATATTGTTTACTTTTTGTTACATCCCATCCCTAATCAAGTCTAAAAACGAGACACAAAGAGAAAAATTAACCAAACATAAGTATTTTTCAAACCCAATACTTTTATCCAGACCATCTCTGAAGAGAGAAATTTAGTAGCCGGCTTTGAGCTTATTAACTCATATTGAAATCTTTCATCAAAGTGGTAAATAACTCATATAACTAATTACTTTTAAGGTGTTAACTGTCAATTCTTGGTGGAAAGACATTATATTTTAAAAAATAAAACACAATTTGTTTGTACTACTTCCACATATTTATAATGATCAGGACCGGTTTCGCTCATCACGAGCATTATCAACTGATAATGACTCAGTTGATAATGCTCGTGATGAGCGAAACCGGTCCTGATCATTATAAATATGTGGAAGTAGTACAAACAAATTGTGTTTTATTTTTTAAAATCATATAACTAATCAAAGTTTATCATGAATGGCGTAAATTAAAAAAAAAATAAAAAAACAAGACCCCTTACGTTATTTTAATGGAAAACTAGACTTGATAAGTTCATTTGACAGAAGATTGAAAGCTACTGATTATGACAAAAGCTATATGTGAAACTATCTTGCGGTGTTTGGCCAACTGGCAATTTACTTATGGAAAGCTCTCATTTTAGAAACGGGTTTCAATTTTCATGAACATGTGTTTTGTGTAAAGTTACGCCGTGGCGTGTTATGATATGACATAACGACAGTTATGTATGCTCGTGAGGCATCGGTAACCGTTTTATTCACGTCCATACTAAAGTGGTGTCGAATTTCAGTCTCATTTTATTTTCAATCATGTAAAATTTTCAGACAGAAATTATGAACAAAATTGTAAAACAAGCCAAAGTGTAAAACAATCATTTCAAACAATCCAGTATAGTTTATTAAATGGTTCTGTAAAATTTGGCTATCAATAAAATAGTCATTTATTTTCTTTTGAATTTCATTAATTTTCTTTGATAACACTATTAAAGGGAAGCATTTTCATATGATAATTTTTTCATCAGTTGCAGTTCCAAACGCTGGGAATGAGCCTAGCCGGTTCTGATCATTATAAAAAAAACGTAAAATCAGTACAGAAAAACGAATCAATAGTTATAAAATATGAAATTATCGATTATGAAAAGGATTAAAAATACATTATTTGAGTGAGATTCATTCGAGCTTTTCTTTGCAGTTAACGAATCACTCGTTAATATAAAATTAAATTTGATTGATTTTACATTAACTTGGTAGAAATTCATTATAATAGGGGTAGACAGGGGTAGCCGAAATAGCTATCAACTACCTAATAAAATTTTATAGAACAAAATACTTCTCTATTTTACCGTATTAAAATTGATAATTTAGTTATTCCACTGGCTGTCTTCTAATATAACACGTTTCGCTTCCTTAAGAAGCATCTTCCGATAATAAATATTGAGTCACTGGTTAGAGTATATGAAAATATGAAAATCATCACGAATCGTGGATAGAAAAGTTTGACATATTCAACAACGAACATATTTTGTTTCATGTGCCGTATACATTATTGTTGTCAAATGCATGGCACATTAGCATCAGCTGTAATGTCATACATTTTTGTTTTTCTTAAAATAAATAACTTATTTTACCCATTGTAATATTACCGAAATTCGTAGCTGTGATATGGAATGAATAAATTATAACACAGGGATTCTACAAAGACAAAACGCAATAGTGTGTTACACCATTGAAAATGTACCCGCTTCGTTAAATTCGCGTGTCGTGTGAATAGGATGTGAAGGCTTCCGAGCCGCGAGTTATGGCGTTGTTCTCTACCGCTGGTCTGTAGATAAATACTCTGGGGATATCATCAAGATAGATTGACGTGCCTGCCATAATATTGACGGAGTCTCACAAACGATGTGCGACGCGTCAAATGGATGCGTCAAAAAAACTTTTCAAATAATCTTTTCGCATATTATTTTTCTTCCACTCCAGAGGCAGCCTTCAGCCTAAATTATTGATTGGCATATTTTTTTATCAGTCACAACATATTCTCACCTTGAAAGCATTTTCCTCTACGCCACCTTGTTCAAATATTCGCATTATTTACACAAGTAAAAATATCATCGGTTGAAAATAAAACTCACGTATATTTTTAAGCACAATTGCCGACTATGAGGAGAGGTTTTTACTTAAAAAAAACGACATAAAAATAGAGGGGTCGTCTTATATTCGAGTCTCAAACAAATGAACAATAAATTCACTGCCTTGCACTCACCCGAACTAGATAACTATTTTACTTCCATCACAATATATTTTAATAAAAATGCGTTCAAAAGATGGCATTGCTTACAAATTACCGGCGCATTGCAGTTTCTGATATTTTTTTTTGTGCTTTGCAACGTTTTAATTTGGGTCGTCCTATAGTGTAAGAAGTACAGGGTCGTCCTATAGTCGGGCCAATACGAAACAAAGACTTTTATTTAGTAAAGTAAATGCAGTGTCATAGAAAAAATTGTGTTTTGTTCATATTTCATTTATTTAAATATTACCGATTTTGCTCATTTAGTTATCATTTTCAACTCGTACAGTAGCAGCTTAAAATATTCAATTACTGATATAAAGTGTGCTTGAATCATTGCAGAACATAATGAACTTGAAAAAGATTTACTGCATTATTTTCATTATATTTGCATTAGATTATTTTTTACCATGTCCGCTCCCAATATGTAGCATATGGATTTCTAGTGGAGGTATCTCAACATACATTTTTCTACAAGAGCTGCTTGTTACTCAGTTGCTCAACCTATCTTTTTCGGAGAGAGTAGGGATAGAATGATAGGGAAAGAACAGGACTAGTGGTTAGCTGATTGTTTTTTCTACGCTTCGTTTTTAGGATTGAATGGATGGGGAGAGGGGATTTTAGACATAGCGAACATACACGCCTACCAACAGAAATCGATTTTTGTCCGTACTGGAATTTGAACCGAAGCCAACCAAGTTGATCACTGTACCACGGGCCATAACTCATGTATTTATAAATGTTTATTCTCTTTTAACTATAATAAGAAATCTGTCACTGAGTCTATTTGGATAATAGCATTTTCCCGCAAATTCATCAGTACATTTTTCAGTTAAATACATCTTTGTTAATCTACCGGTTATGAAACTAAGTGTGACACGGAAGGAATTGCTAAAGTAGTTTTATCGATATATTTTAAAATATGAAACTATCATATGTTTTTAATAAAGTGCTTTGTTCTCACAAGAATCATAGACGATCTGTTCTCCCCAAGTCACATGTAGTCAAATCTGGATTATTGAGATTTTGTACACTTCCATGTATTTTGTCACTAACGACCCGGGTTTCGCCTTTCGGCATCTTCAGGCATTCGAGCACACGAATGGACTCGAACTGACAGACAGCAAACAGTGTCTAACGTTTATATAGAAAATACAAATACGACAAATATTATTTACGAGGTAAGATATTATACGTCTGAGAGCCACACTGATACCTGAGTTAAAATTTCGAGAATTGCTTTAATCCTTATTTTGTAAACACCACATTTACAGAGTGGCGAATTGTCGCTTTCCAACTTTTTATGGAATTACCAGTGATTTTACAATTATAATAGTATTGTGGGTTTCGACGGGAATCCCGTATATATATATATATACAATCATTCCACGTTTAGTGACATCTGTTAGGTGTTTCAACGTATAGGATATAATAACGGAGAATTAGGAAGGTTCAGCTGCTCATTCAGAATTGGCAAGGAATTTAACTGGGCTCTATTGATTTCCAAAATTTCTTGATAAAATAATTTATGATCCCCATGTTTTTATGCAACAGTTTAACCCCATCATCCGCATTGAACGTATGGTTCTCCATAAGCAAGTGATTTGCGAATGTCATTTCTTGGACACCATTCGATGGCGTATTTTGTTTAAAGAAAATTAAATAAAAACAACAATAACTGTTTCTACCACAAAATGTATATCGGAACTGCTTTTCTTATCATTACCTATTCTGATGTATTCGCGGTGCAGTGACCAACGTGGTTAGCTTCAGTTACGGGTGTTTTGGATTCAAATCCATAAATTGATTTTTCGATCCATTTAGGGATTGCTGAAATCATAGATGTATGTAATGTTTAGAATTCCCTCTCAGCCATCTAATCCTAAAAACGGAGAGTAATTTTCAAAAAAGTTAGTTTGAGCAGCTAAGAAACAAACATTGCTCGCAGAAAACTTATGTTAAGATACCTCCATTACAAGTCTAAATGCTCTAAATTTGGAAGGAAGATGGTTAAAATAAATACATGTAATATATATTGAAATCAGTAACATTGAGAAAAATAATTCTTCTAACAACTTGAACTCAAAAACGTTGTTGATAAAATTTAACCGCTTCAGTGAAATATAATATTAATGACCAGGAAATGTAAAACATTTGAATTTATCTCCAATGTTATCGTATGCCAAGTATTTCTGAATTATTGTATAATCTTTTTACGTAATAATTGTCACAATCCGATATGTCACGAATATATTCATCAGCTATTTTTCTAGCACTTTACGTAGGGTCCGCAATCCCAAAACGCCACCCAATAACCGGTTTCCTTAGGCCCGGTATTGATCTCTGAGTTGTTTAATAAGCGCAAAATTTACATCGATGAAAATAACGTATTATCTGGTATAATACCTTAACAATTTTCAAGAAAAGTTATAGGTTTTTGTTATATTATAATAATCATCACAAAAGATTATCAATTCTAAACATGTCCCTATTTTACGCAACAATTACTAGGCTTCTGTAATTGTGACCCAATACATCCAATAATGACCGAATTTATATTAAATAAAAAAACATCAAAGATATTACAATTGATGATTTATTGAAAATATGCATCTCGAGCATTTTTCTAGTTCAGGGATGGCGAATCTTTTTAGGTTTGCTTAAAAAAAATTCGACTGTCTGGCGTGTCGAACCGTTTTTGATAGAAAAAAGTTTTTCAGAATTTTATTGTAAATGTTTAAAAATTTCAAAAAATAAACAAGAAAAATCCATAGCTAATGCTTTTTATAAAGTTCATACTTCGTCTTTTAGTAATCTACAAAGCCAACTGGACTTATCAGTCAATGTATTTCATAATCTCCATTTCGGAAAATAATGACTCTTTACTCACAAGCATATCGACACCTCGGTTATAAAGGGTAACAAATGTAATATAAATCGAAGAGTTCAAAATTGTATGCATGAATTGTTTAGAAGCAAAATTGAATTTTTAAATCGTTCACGTGCCACGTCCTGTTCTAGATCTTCATGTTTTGAATAACTGCTACATATTCATCAAATAAAACAATTCGCTAATTTTAATATTAAAATTAACTTTTTCAGTATTACTGTTGTTTTATATGAATAGTTAATATGTTATATCAGTAATGAGAAAAATAATTAGACAACTTATCATTTAAATATAATAAGTTACATGATTTCGTTATAAAACTTTATATGTGATGGGCAAACGATCAGCGCAAGGTTAAAAATATTAAAATGTGGTATTTGAGTTCCACCATGTAGTCCATAGAATTAATTAGATATTTGTAGAAACATTAGTATAGTCAACTCGTTATACCGGGATTTCTTTGAAATACGATAATCCCGGAAGAGAATATAAAATCCGGGAACGCAATGCCCTAGCCACTTATGCCAATGACCTACTATAATACAAAGTGTCTTGCCAATAAATTTTCTACATAGTGTTTCCGTTAAGTTATTCCAACATAATACTAACATTATTCAAATCTCAACGCGGATTCTGGTGGAATCTTTCCGGAAATTTCAAACGCTAAATTGTCACCAGGAAGACAACCAAAATCGGATATTTGTGATATTAAACATGTGCAAAATTTTAAAATTTCAAATAATGCTATTTTCAGAAATCTCCATTGATGCTAATAATTGTCCATCACTTCAAACTCATATTAGGCATTTTGAGAAACAATGAAAACCTTATTTAAATTTAAGCCGTATGAACATCGCACCCTCATTAAAATACAGTCATAAGTCTGAATTAGTCATTTAATACGACAGCCATTTGAAGTCAAAATAGTAGGGTTTATAAAGAATCGTTTATTATTATGATCTACTAGTGAGTACCCGGCATGCGTTGGAATACCACTCCGCAACCGGACAAATCCAAATTCAGAACAGTTAGTTTTGTAATTTTTCTGATGTTGTGTGTTTTGTCACTGAACTATTTTTTATCATATTAAAATGATTAATTTATAACTTAACTACTGCAAACAATCTGTCATATAATGTACTTGAAATAGAAACAAGAGATTTTATGTCAATTTTAATCATTAATGGAAAATTGGTTTTTGTCGGTCCCATTGCCAAGAGGCCAACGCTCTTGGTCGCCCGTCCTAATCGATAAGCACGGGATTGAATTCCGTACAGAGAGTTTCATTAATTGGTTTTTCTACCGATTAACAGAACACCCAAAATCAAAACAGTGACAAAATCGATGTACTGATTTTGAATATGCTGTTCTGTACTACGTTTATTGTGTGACAATGACAATAATTTTAAATAATAATTTAATTAGGTATAGCTTTTCATTTGTATGCCGTCTCCTGCAAAACTTACTGCAGTGTAAGATTTTTTCACCTTCGTCAACACATGTTATTTGTTATGCCCTTGTAGTTCTAAAACCACGATGACTATAAATTAAGGTATTTATCAACTATTCCATTTGTCATCAAGCACATCGGCCTCGTCAAATATACATAACTGAGCCACAACTTTGTATTATTTAAAATGATGAAGATACGACACGATGTGCTAAATGTTTTTTAAAAATACATTTTGCTTTGGGCGAATGCAAATTCTGTATCTATTTCTTTATTTTTCTAGCAAGGGACAATATGGCAGTCTTCCAAACGCCCGTTCTATAATAGACCACAATACAATGGTATTTACACATTAGAAAATGACAACAATAATTTCAAAACGCTAGCGAATTAAAAAAAAATAATTTACAAGAACCGCTATTTTTTTTATTTTATTAAATATGTTTTACATTTTGTTATTCAATGTGCTTTATTTATTACATTTAACACGTTGATGTAGTTCACTGTCAATTCTTGGTGAAAAAATATACATAAATAATCTTCATAAAAATAAAACACAATATTACAATTTTATCAAACGATCACGACCGATTCCACTTATCGAAAGCACTACAAATGCTAGATTAAAAAAAAAAAATTTCGTTTATCGTCGTTTCTTGATTGAATTGGCTTTTAGGTATAACTGCACTATAATAGGATAAAATATCAAAGTATTTAGTTCTACAAATTTTTTTTAGGTAGTTAATAGCTATTTCGGCTTAACGCCATCGTCAAACTATACTTAAACTTATTTTAGCTTAGCTATATAATATACGTCAGCGTCAATACGCCCCGTGGCGCAGTTTTGGTAGCGTCGAACTGAAATCCTACACGGTAACGTATGTCTCACCGGGACTTCAAGACATCTGTCCCTGTGCGGACGGTTTTAAAACAATAATAAAAACAGATTGATCTTTCAATCGATTTATGTTTTCTGTTGTAGCCTGAGTCCTCCTCCCTCCCATCCATCCCATCCTCACGGGGCGTAGCGAGAACGATTAGCTAACCACTAGTTCTCTCATAGCCCTATCCTTCTATCCCTACTCTCTTTGAAAAAAAAAAGAGAGGTTGAGCAACTGAGTAACAAGCAGTTCTCGTAGAAAAGTCTGTTAAGATACCTCCATTAGGAGACCATATGCTCCACATTGGCGGGTTTTATTCCATTTTACTGTAAGACATAAACACTGATAGACTAATTACCAAACAGTTACTAGTATTTGGAGGTGAAAATCCTCAGGGAAATAAATTTAATAAACCCAACGTACCCTTTATTTTTTTTAATGTAATGTAAGTTAGATTTATTTTACTATTGTCTACGTTTGTTTTTTAGGAAATAAATAACCTTGCAATGTGGCTAGTTTTCTGAAGATGCTATGACTAAAAATAAAGGCAATGGAAACGCGTCACGTTTGTGATAAACCAAGTGGAATAACTAAGTAATCAATTTTAATTTTTTATCAATTTATGAAATTATCCTAATGGGACTCAATCCCGCGGGCTATCGATTAGGACAAGCGCTCAAGAGCGTTGACCACTAGACAATAGGAGTGACAAAAATCAAATTTATATGCATAGTTAAAATTTACCTACACTGTCTTGTTTGTATTTTAAATATATTTTATAACATACTATTTACAGCAGTTTACTTAAAAAATTTATCATTTTAATTTGACACAAATATATAGCACGTCCAGCGAAGAATGTGACAATTATTTAAATTCTCAAAACGATAATTTCAAAAGTTAAATGGTTGAAGTCATAAACATTTTCACCAACTGACACTTTAAGAGCTTTCTATTCTGTCTGTTGAACAATAATCATTTTAAACACAGAGCTTTCTCCACAGTGGCTATTGGGAAAGCTCTAATTCTAGCTCAGCGGTAATAATAAATTGTGACTTGCACGATCAGTGACAATAACATAATTTATTTATATCGACTGAGGGTGCTTGATGGAACTTCAATATCAAATTTGGATTATTGAGATTTTGTACACTTCCATGTATTTTGTCACGAATGGAAAGTCCATTCGTGTGCTCGAATGCCTGAAGATGCCGAAAGGCGAAACCCGTGTCGTTAGTGACAAAATACATGGAAGTGTACAAAATCTCAATAATCCAAATTTGACATAATTTATTGTTTGTCAAATCAAAGAAAACCCTGTTTAGTAATAAAATTCCAATTGTTGTATGATTGACGAGATTTTACTGTGTGTATAGGATGGACTATTGACAGGTTAGGAGATAACTCAGGTCGCATTGGTCTCAAAATAAACTGAAGTAAGACCAATGTGATGTGTAACCATGCCTGTCATGACTCTAATAGGACCCTGACTAGCGCGGGACAGACCATAGGGAGAGTCGATAGCTTCAGACACCTCAGTGTACACATCCCGGAAGACGGTGACATGAAGAAGGAGCTCGCTATCCGATCAGGAATAGCCGGAGCCGCACTTAACTCAATGCAGACCGTCTGGGACACGCAGCTGTAATATCACTTTTTCAACGTTTGCATTCTACCTGTGCTGCTTTACGGTAGTGAATCATGACACCTGACGAAGTCTAAAAAAAACCGTATACTGAGCTTCGATATTAAATGCTTGCGTCGGATACAGGGGGTGAAATGGTGAAGAAATGAGAAACTCTGGCATGTCATGGGAGAAAGCAAAGAGATTAGCTGGTGACAGGATTAGCCATATGCTCTACATAGGAAGTGAATATAGAAGAAGAATAGGATGATTATGACGTGTGCAGATTATGCAGTTCCAGATAGTCGGCCTATGCGTATCTTCAGTACAGCGAGCGACGACAGAGTGCCGGTCATTTCTTGTTTGTCCACTTATATCGTCATCGCTGTCTGTGCTCCGCCTTAGTCTACATATTAATGATGCAATAAATGATATGTGTAAATCTGCACCGTCGTATTGATGACTAGCCACACATTTAATTGAACGAAGAGAATAATTAATACATGTATTTTAAAATCAAAATGAAATATCGTTTGCAATAATTGTTTTCGTAAATATCGCATTCCAACTAAGGACTTCAATCGAATATTCGTATATGTTCGGCTCTTTTTTTTATCTTCGGATATTCGAATGCAGTCCATATTGCTTAATTGGTACACTGGTTAGTTGTGATAGCCGACTATTTTTGACAAATAGTAATTTGCTTCGGTTATCTGAGATTACCTTTCATAAAACAGTTTTTACTCTCTCTTGAACAATTTTAATTTTGAGGGCTATATCAATTGGGCAAAACACAGTCAATATAATCTATTTTTTTCATTTAAACACCATAATACTCACTCTGAAACTTGCGCTAACACCTAGTATGTGCTTTCAATTTAATACGGCTCATCGGAAATATGAAAAAAACAATGAATATACATGAAATTAAGTTAATACTAATTATTGTAACTGACGTTTGCCGTTTGCTATAGATGAACATGCCTGTAGCAAAGACGTCCACTCACACCTGTCATTTCCAATATTGCCAACATTTATTTATAAAATGTATTATTTTTAATAAAAAACGAGTTAGCACTCTTTTCAGAAAACAATTTCTTAAGTGCTGATATGTTGCCAAAGTTGAGCATAAGAAGCTCGCGAAATATGTCGTGGTTTACGTTTCTCTTAAAAATGATATTTAATGTCTCATTAAATTGTAACGTACCTGCATATTCAATACATTATTTTACACGTTTATAATTCTATTATTGTTGTTTATAGTCGTAATAAATTAAATCAATCATCTATATCAGAGGTCTCCAAACATTGAAAACACTGACTCCTCCACTAAGTCCCAAGAGCCAAGACGCTCATCATTTCAACAAACTTTAATTTTTAATTACGTGAAAAAAAAGAAATGATTGATTTGCAGTCTAGTGATATTTTTGTGATTATTGCTGAAATTCTTCTGAAGTGTTCATTATGTTCTTCAGTTATTGTGTTTCTTAATTTGTCGTTAAATAAAAACATCTGATTTTTGTTTTGTATGATTTACTTACATTTTAAATTTTACAATGTAATCAAAATAAACTATGGCGGGCCGGATTGGCCGTAGTTTGGAGACCCCTCATCTATATCAACAGAAAAAGAGTAAGTTAGTTACAGTAAAATGTAATCATTTTGATGTTATTCTCTTATTTTAAACTGTTCGGGCTGGGAAAGTTGGTTGAAAGGCTGGATTGCACTTGTGGACACAACTATCAGGGCACTAATCACGCTCTGTGGGACTGCCCCGAGATGAATGCCGAGCGAGCAGAGCTGTTTGCTGTGGTCCGTCCTCATACGGGCCCAATAGGCCACGCTGACTTGATCTCAACCAAGGCCGACTTTGAGGCATCCGATAAATTTGCAACATCATATGGGGAGCGGGATATTCTCGATTCCTCTTTAGATTCAACGCGGAGTAGATTACACTCAAGCGCTACGGTGGATTCTAAGTATACGGATACACATGATACTTAATATCGCTTAAACCAAGTGTCTGAGCAAGTCACATTTTCTTTTCTTTTCTTAAGCACAATAGTGCGTGGTTAAAAGATGGGTCGTGCAGCTCTGCATCGGGACAAGAATATGATGAGTAAATTCGTTTTTTTATTGATGGTTATTGTGTTATGGAAGGCGGCCGTGAGACAGCGGCTGCATACACATAACGGGTGGAGGTGGGGCAACCAACTTTTATTGAAAATAAGTTTATTCTTTCTATTTTAAAAAATCCCATTATAATTGGACATACTTAATATGAAATTTGAGGCTAAAAACTGAATTCTAAATAGACGATAAAATTTTTTACATCATTTAACGTTATATTAAAGCCTCAAAACGATACATTTTACACAAGCACGTATCTCAAATTGTGATCAACCATGATTTATTATGAATTTCCCGGAACTTTTCCATTCTAACACGTTGGAATTCAAATTAACCGGCACAAATCCGAATAACATAGGCTTTAAAATTGTTTTACATTTTGATAGACAACCCGTTATTAGATTGTTTAAATTAGGATAATTACATTCTGTTTATTTAATACCCACTCTACTCCCACTTTAATACCGCTTATTTTGAAACAAATTACGCTGAAAAACGCGTAAAAAAATACGCCCAAAGCAATATTGCATTGATATTGTTACTAAATATGTAAGATTCATTGTTTACTTAAAATAATTTCAAATCATTCATTTTCCCACATCGAGTTGTAATATAGGTAGAAAAAAACGATTACAAAATAAACACTGAAAAAAAAAACTGTCTATCATTCATTGACTACATATTTCAACGTGTCAGTTCTTTTATTAGAACTCGCTTAGTGAGTATTTTTTACAATGAAAACAACCGCATAAAGTTTACCCAATTCCTTTTTTACGCGATACATTGTTTCCGAAATTGACGAGTGAAAAAATCGCCTAAAAAAATACTTTACTTCTATACAATCTTACATATTGGTTCCAAAAAAATGTGTTAAACATTATCTAGAATGTATGGAAAGCTAAAATTGGTTTCTTATTTCGTGTAAAAAAGTACGTATAATCAACTCTACGTATAATCATATAAGTGCCATATACGTGGTTATACGTATTTTGCATTTTTGTTGTTCATTTCTACGCACTCATTTTTATAAGCAGGCATCAAGAAACATTGGGAAAAGTACCTACTTAAGCACGTAACTAGCCACTTATACAAAAGATGTTACTGCTAAGCAACAATTTATATAAAATAAGAAACTAAATTTAAAATAATAGCACTGTCCCAATTTTTAATAAGATTGGTGCAAACGTTACTTTTCAACTGCGTTTTGAATCTTTGTGACGCTTTTCTGTATAATGACATGTTTGTAGATGTTTGCAAATGAAACGAAAAAAGCATAAGATTTTTTTGTTGAAAATACATGTAAACAAATGCAGTGGCTTGAACGCACCTTTAGTTCGCTCCGCAGGGGATAACTTCTAACGTTCCGTCTTCTGGTTAGGATACGTCGCCAGCGGCACGAGTTTTGGGAAAGTAAAGAAACAAACTAGAGTAAAGAGAATAAATTGTCAATAGTTTTAGATTGTTAACAGAGTTATATAGATTCAAAACTTTCTAAATATCGTGAATTTTTTGGTGTCAGTGATTGTGCTAATACAAAACGATTTCACTGTCGGTGACGAAATGCATTGGTTTTCAATTTTTGAACGGACTTAAAGAAATAGACAATAGGCGTAAAAACAGGAACGGTGCCATTCGTCAGTTCCATTAAAAATCCATGAATTTTGAAGTAAAACAGAGTTGATATATCTTTTCTCATGCTTTCTTGAAATTTCTCAAATACTCAAAAGTGTGTAGCCTGACGCACTATACATATTAAAATCACAAGCCCTATTTTGTGGCATACGTAACATCACGCATGTTTCCTGTTTTTAGTGTTTTTTTAATGGTTGGATATTTCGAAACAATGGACATGCTGCAGAGCAACTCGTATCGCATTAGTCTCAATGGCAATACGACTAAAACCAATGTGCTCTGCAATAGCTTTTGTCCGGACCCAGACTACTCCCTTACGAGCGCGGGGCAAGACATCAAGAGAGCCGATGGTTTCAGGTACTTGAGGATACACATCACGGTAGATGGCAATCCGCTCAAATTGCTAGCGATCTGATTTGGGATAGCTGGAGCAACCTTCAAACCAATGTGGAAAGTCTGGGACTCAAGTTTGTACTCGGTCAGAACGAAATGCCACATATTCAACACATAAATTCTGACGATGCTTCTACACACCTCACTGAAGCATAGGGTAATGCTTGCAGCGAATTACAGATAAGACTGCGGTGGCTTAAATTTGTCAGGAACACTGAGATAAGACAGTGGTCAGAGCGGAGAGAGTCCAAAATAAAAAGGTGACAACGGACCTGGCTTGGAAATGTGCTGCGAATGTCCTAAGGGAACCTGAATTCTGCCTGTCTCTTATACCGATGACGCTGATGACCATTCATAGTATGTACTCAGCCGAGCTATCGAACGCTGGGATGACCTGGGAGGAAATAAGAAGACTGGCGGGGGACAAAGAATTTTGAAGAAACCGTAAACAGATACCATAGAAAAATGCATAAATCTAAACAAATCTCTTTTGATAATCAAATTTTGTGACGTCTCGAATAAACATGTTGGTAGGAAAACTCAGAACACTTTGATCGTCAAGTCGTTGATATTTTTATGCACGAATATTATTCCATTAAAATTTTCTCACATTATCCAAACAAGCTGACGTAATGTATATATTTTACTCTACAAAATGACAGGTCAGGTTACTACGAATTTTTATTTTCGCTTACGATTATTAAAAAAACATTCCCACATCGTGGCGACACGAAGGTCAACAAAGCTTTTATAACTAAATTAAACGCCCACAAAACAACGCAATTTATGCCAAATAATTACACATTTTAGTAAATATAATAAGTTTAATAATGAAAAAGTGTGTTTTTTTTCGTCAGGGGAATACCGATGACATAATGATGGCTGGAAAAATTTATGACAAATTTCAGCAGAAATATTTGTATCGCTCCCCGCAAAAACTAATGACGTACAAAACCTAAACAAATATACAAAATTATTCATGTATCTAGACTAGCAAGCTTTTTGACGTCATTTTCTAACAAAAAAGTGCTTGCACTAACGTAGTTTGTCTCCCTTACTTTTAATATCAGTTTTCCTAAGATAAAAAAAACTGTTTTTAACCGGATGGCTTCCAATAGAGTATTAAGACAAGCAACTTTCCGTGAACGGAACGCTGCTCATAGATAAATGACGTCCTTTAAACGGTTTAAAAAAACAATTATTTAAAACATACAAATATGTGAAACACACAACGTCATTACGACAACGAGAACACAACGATGCAGCTAAAACAATGAAGAGGTGTGTGGTGTGTTCATCGAAAAAATTTCTTGGGGTGCATGGTACCGCCATACATACACCTACCGGCAGTTAAAAGGTTGAATATATTGTAAGAGTGGATTTGAAAAAGATCCACGGAAACCGGTAGATAATTATTTGTAATCAATCTCAGAATCCATATTTCATTAAAATATCTGATTTTTTTTTGGTTTAGCTATTTTATTTTGATTTTTTTTTCGATACAACTGTAGCGATTCATGAGGCTGCAGGTTTAAGAAACATTATGCTTGTCAGTATTAATGTCAAGTCAGCAATACAGACGAGGCAAATTGGAAAATATAAAAAATTATAAAAGCTAACGCAATTGAAAATGCAGTCAGAGAAATCAAGCAGTGACCGATATGCGACGCCGATTCTGCGTACGTTGCGATAAAGGTTAACGATTTGAAAAGGCAAGTCATGATGACTAAAGCAGAACACAGACAGCCAACAATGGTATATACAAACATATAAGAGAGGTCGGATTCATTCTGTCATCACCCGTTGAACTGAAAGCGTCTCTCTGAAACTGCATAATCGTCATCATCATTGTCTTATACCTACAATTGAATCTCATCAACCATACAACAAATGGAATTATATTCATAAGCAACCATTACAAGAAGCCCATGTAATTACGCATAATCAATAAAATTTCAATGCATTTATCTTAACGACTAATTAATAACACCACATAAGCTCCTTTTCTAAAAACACAATTAGCACCTTAAATGATTTAATATTAAATAAACATTATGATGTTTGACTACGTGAGATGACATAATATTGTCTATCTCTTCTAAGCAGTATACATAGCTAACCAAAAAGAAGTTTTAATATAGTTCTGACAATATAGTTCTGTGAAGCCGAAATAGCTATCAACTACCTAATAAAATGTTATAAAACGAAATACTTTGTTATTTTATCCTATTATAATGGATTTCTACTAAGTAAATGCCAATTAAATAATAACATTTTTATAAAATATCAAGTAGTTCTTTAGATTATTTTCAATACAACGCTTTCACCTTCTATGAAAACGCTATATTATAATATATGCTCTCGGAATTTTCAACGGTAGCTTTCTTGATGGGTAATACAAATCTTGTCTTACGTACTTACGAAATATTTTTTTGAGAAAAAGAAATTCTTGAATGAAGACTTTTGGATACCTTGATGAATGTGAACGGCTTCATGACTGCAGACAGTGCAAACATTTATCTCTTTGGAGACAAATTCATATAATTATGGACTTTCCATATTATTTTTTATACGCAAAAATAAGCAAAATGTAAATTTATTTTATTTTCAATGTGTTCATATTTCGTAGCATTATTTTACAAATTTTATTGAAGCAATAGTTGAAATAACTATAAAGTTATTATTTCCTATTTCCCAAAGAAATATTTTAAAAATCGTACCAGTTTTGCTCAATTGACAAAATGCTTACCAACTAAACGTAACTGGCCTTGTTTTTTTTTTAAATAAAGTACATAGAATAATATATACTTGACATCATTTCCATATTTCTTAAAATTTCATTTCATCTGGGGTTTTTTTGCAAACATGTCCACTCTAAATGTTGAGCATATGAACTCCTATTGAAACATATCTCAAAAAGAGTTATTTTACGAGAAGTGATGTTTGCTCAGTGAATCTATCCTTTTTGGAGAGAAAAAGGATAGAACTTAGATGTCACAGAGATACATGACTTTGAGGACAAATCCATAAATCGATTAAAAAACAACTTTAGATTAAGTTGCCGTTACCAAACAGTAGCTTGCTTGTTGCTTGCTGGATGTGGGAATAAAATTGACTAATTTTAATGATACTTTACACGCCTTTAGATATTCATATTTTTAACCAACCTCAAAAAAAGTAAATTTATCCACTCCCAATGTGGAGCGTAATGGACTGCTAGGAAAGGCTTATCTCAACAACTGTTTGTTACTCAATTTTCAACCACTCTTTTTTTCTAAGAGAGTAAATATCAAAGATATGGCTCGGTTATGACAAGTGGTTAGCAAATCGCTCTCACGGCGCTCAATTTTAAGACCGGATAGAATGAAGAAACTGTCCGTACTGCGATTCGAGTCCATAAGCACCGTAACCGCAGCCAACGACGTTGACTTCTTAACCACGGACACAAACCATTAATAAAAAAAAAAATTTCCAATAAAACATAATACTATTTTTCTTACATTTTTATTCACCAATTTATATCAAAATATATAGCATTAAATCTTTGAAGCTTTTTTTATTTTTATATTTATTACATGTAGTTAATTTAATAGTATAAAATATCATATTTTATGTAGCTATTCAAGCATATCAAAAGGAAATACAAATAAACATGTTATCCGATATTTACCGAGCTATAATCGTTATGCATAGATCATTTTTTACGAACAAAAAATATTCTTTAATCTTTTATGCGAACAGTCATATTCAACAAAATAAAACATAATTTAGCATAAAACATTTTTGTATAAGCCAAATATAACTGCAACAGATATATTTATTGCATTTCTTAATGCAAATATTCATTTGAAACTGATTCAACAATTTGAAAACGTTAAATATTGACAATGTCATTATCAATGGAAACATTCTTTTATCATAAAAAATTTTTCGCATTCAAATTTACAGTTAGTTGTGGTATATAATGAAATGTTTCCTAAAGTGCAAAAGCACAACAATTGATAATCTTGCACCAAAGACAAAGTGCGTGGTGACGATTTTGCACATATACAATTTATTGTGCTAAAAATAAATTTATAAATATGTGTATATTTTAATATAAAAAATGATTAGACATATAAGTATTTTTAATACATAAAAAATTAAAATCATGTCCGATCAATTGCACTCGGGAGAGAGAGAGAGTAATGTGATACAAATAATGCTTTAATGCGATGCGGGAGCGGGCATTGCTTTAATTTCTATTATTTAATATTTAGCTCTCTATCAATTTTAAATATTATCTGATTTAAACATCGTCATGTGTACTTAATCGTAACCACGCACTCCATCTTTGGTGCAATATTGCCAATTATTGTGGATTTTCATTGTACGCTTATGCTTAGACTTATGTCTAGGAAATATTTTATTATATACCACAACTGTAAATTTGAATGATAAATACATTTTGTATTGTATTAAATAATTGTGAATTGTAAATCGTCACCTATCACGTTTATCTTTGGTGCAATATTGTCTATTCTTTCTTTCTTCAAAAAAAGATACATTGGGTGACTAGCAGTTTTTTTGTACAACAAATTCTTTAGCGGTAAGCTCCATTATGAGTCCATATTATCGTTTTCAAGACTAAGTAAGTTCGTAAGTTATTAATTGATGAAAAGAATTTAAATGGCAAATCCAAATATTAAAAAAAAAATCAGGGTCGCAGTAAGAACAATACATTAATTCGAAACGATATAAATCTTCGGGCAGATTTTTTTCTCTTGATAAAACGGACTGACATAATAAGCAGTCTTGTCACTTGAATATAGTACTCGAGAAAATTTATTTTTTTTCTGTCGGCTATAATCGCAGATTAACTGCGGTAAAAATGGACTCGAGGCCCGGGCCGAGGATTTTCCCGAAAAAACACTTAAATTTTTAAAATAAAATATATATAAAATAAACAAAAGACATATATTTAATTAAACTTTAATTACTAGCACATGCAATGGACAATTATTTATGCGATTTTTTTATTATTATCAAGAATGTTGAATCACGCCCCCCGTCATGATTTTTTGTCGTTTATCAGATACTAGCGAGTACCCGGCATGCGTTGCAACGTCACTCGAAGAAAAAGTAAGAAAAAAAGTTTGGATTATTGAGATTTTGTACACTTCCATGTATTTTGTCACTAACGACCCGGGTTTCACCTTTCGGCATCTTCAGGCATTCGAGCACACGAATGGACTCGAACTGACAGACAGTAAACAGTGTCTAACGTTTATATAGAAGATACAAATACGACAAATATTATTTACGAGGTAAGATATTATACGTCTAAGAGCCACACTGATACCTGAGTTAAAATTTTGAGAATCGCCTTAATCCTTATTTTGTAAATAACACATTTACAGAGTGGCGAATTGCCGCTTTCCAACTTCTTATGGAATTACCTGTGATTTTACAATTATAATAGCATTGTGGGTTTCGACGGGATGCAATTCGACGAAAGGGCAAATATATACAATCATTTCACGTTTAGTGACATCTGTTAGGTGTTTCAACCTATAGAATATAATAACGGAGTCGATGTCTTAAATTAAGAAAAAAAGTATTTGTGTTTTTATTCTGTTTATTGAAGTGCTTTTGGATACAAAATATTTTTTTGTTTTCTGTCCACGAATAAATCAGACGGTTTTCCGACGCGTGAGCAGGCCACATACAGCAGTCCATGTGAGAAGAATGGATTTTCCACATTTTTACCACACACTTCTAGTGATTGTCTCTGTGTTTTGTTGATGGTCATTGCAAATATGAGTCCCACAGGAAGCTGCAGACGTTTGAATTCGACTGGCAAATCCTTCAGAATCATTAGGATGCGTGGCAACAGTACATCTTCTCCTTTAAATTTATCATTAAAGACCGGCAGTTGGAATTTAACAATTAATGAAATTAACAATCGAGAATTTAACAATTGAGAATGTCGCTGTTTGTACCTATTTGATTCGTTTTTATTTTATTTTTTTTTTGATTTTGTTTAATTATTTTGTTTAGAAAATTTTGCAAATTTTGAAAAAACAACTCACCAAAGTTTTATCACAATCTAATGAATGGTATAGGAACGCATACGGGGCAAAGAAACAAACAAACATCATTTTTATGTTTTTATTTTTATATGTTTTCTCCATACAATTTGTGAGCAAACTAACATTCAATTATCACATTGTGATAACTTTCAAAAAGGATCGCTAATATTGAGTTTAATCCTCTGTACCACTAGGATCTTTTTTGTGAGTTAAATGATTGTAATTTAAATGTACAATGCTTTAGTCCCAAGAAGGCTTGAGAGCGGGACGATTGCTTGGGCTCCAAAAAGGTTGATATGTTTAAAGCTTTTCTATTTGAAGATTGTATGGATACTGCACAAGGTTTATTCTACTGATTTTATCTAAGGCGTTACTCACGTTTAACAATTTTAACGCATAAAGAGAAATATGCAAGACCACGCATATCTTTCGGAGTATTCGCGATCAAAATGAGAATTCTGCCATTTTTGAAAATGTCAAACTTTATGCTCCTGATTATTTTTTGATGAATACATTGAGCTTTATAATTGATTGTTCTTCTTAAGCGTAGAAGCAGCCTGCCGATGGTGATTTCACTGTAAAGAGCTTTTAGGAATATGTGTGTTGCTTCCTGGTTTGTACCTCAGTTGACGTGATTAGAACGGACCGCTTCCTCCGCGGTCATCATCAGCCGTTCGTCCTAATCACGTCAACCGAAATACAAACCAGGAAGCAACACACATATTCCTAAAAGCTTTAACATTGTTTAAGTTAAGCAGTATTGTTTTGGATGTCAACATATTCCGCGAGGACGTGAGTAAGCGAAGACAATTTTTACATATCTTAAGGTTAAATTTGGATTATTGAGATTTTGTACACTTCCATGTATTTTGTCACTAACGACCCGGGTTTCGCCTTTCGGCATCTTCAGGCATTCGAGCACACGAATGGACTCGAACTCGAACTAAATTATATCTTAAGGTTGTCAAAAAATTCAATTGACTTTCTTCCTACCATGTTGCATTTTTAGTCCATGAAACGATCAACACTTGTTTCACTTGGTAAAGGAGTATTTTGAAAAGAAATATCTTAAATCAGACTTCGAAAGATCCGCATTTATAGCCATCAGGCAATAAACATTTGTATATGCCATTTTTCTTTTTTACTATATATTGTGTTCTCCATAATAAATAATCACAGCTTTATAGCTTCAGCGAAGTATTGTTTTTTTAACCACGTCCTCCATCCCAATGTGGGGCATATGGGTTCATATTGGAAGTTTCAGTGACCACTGATTATTATTCAGCAGCTCAAAATTTCCCATTTTTTGGAAAGAGTACGGACATAAGGAAAGGACTAGGAGAGGACTAGAAGTTGACCGTCACCGGTCTCACTAAACTCCTTTTTTTAGGATCCGATGAGTGAGAGACAATTTAAAACATTTCATATTTTTTATTCATGTTTTTAAACACAAATCTATTGAAAAATCAATTTATAAAAGTAAACACCGCGAACGAAGATGAAGCATGACATTCACCACACTGCTACAATAATTCACGAATTTTTTAATATTCTCATGGTTCGGGCTTATGATGATGGCCATCCACTTAATGTGTCATTTAAATCGTTAACAGTTTGAATACCGCTGGAAAGTAATGCGCTATAAAAAACGGAAATATTTTTTTAATTAATGTTTGTTTATTTCTGTTTTTATTGATAATAAATTCTTCAATGATAACTGAAACGTGTTTTATAGCTCAATTAAAACAAGTCGCAACACGTAAAATAATATTTCTCAATTAATTTTTGTAGCTTTTTTATTATAATCCCCCACGAACAGTCACGTTTTATTTCATTTCTGCTCTTCTCCGCTGTTTGACGTACACGAAAAAATTTACATAAAAACTCCAGCTAAAAATACAAAAAAAAGAAACAAGACAAATCCACGAATTTCTTGACATTTTTTCCGAGACATAAGTTATTGCATCAACACGGACCGATCCACCGTTTCCCAAACTTTATAAATCATTCCGCACCGCTATTCTAGAGCCGGCGGAAGCGGGAATAAAAGAAAAATAGAATTTTCTCATTAAAATTTTCGGGGCGTATTTTCATTGGCACGCTCTACCCGAATGATAAGAATTTCCCGGTTAGACTCTTCCGTTTTACGATTATTTTTTTATTACTGCCCTGCGATATATTATTAAAATAGTGAACAAACCGTTTGTCACACAACAATCATATTAAAAATGCTATACATTTTTTAAAGGCCCATTAATTTTATTGTCTCAAGGCAAATTCTTATTCACGGTTCGTGGGACTTTTGCTTATCAAAAGAATTTTTGATAAGCCTAAATGAATTATTGCATACAGTCAAGTTTGTAATAGCTCTTCTAAGTCATTATAAACATATTATATTTTAAAAATAAAACACAATTTGTTTTGTACTTCTTCCACATTTTCATCAGGACCGGGTGTTTTCATCGCGAGCATTATCCTTTTCTGACAAATTGTGTTTTATTTTTAAAATACAATACTTTTCCACCAAGAATTGACAGTCAACACCATACAAGTGTTTATATATATATATATATTATAGGCAACTAATTATTTGGTAAGTAAACACCATAAATAGTCAGTAAGAAATAATGAATCGTTAGTCAATAATTATGTTTCGTCAGTCAATAATCACTAAACCTAATATAAAGGATATGTTAGGTTAGGTTACTAAACTAGATTAAAATCTGATCATTTTTTTTAAATATCTTACCATTTTATATAAATTACTGACCATTTGCTATATCTTACTGGCTAAAAACTGAAATATATACAAGCCTATATTTTATATTTTTTTAAAAGCTATGTCTGCTCCCAATGTGAAACATATGAACTTCTGATGGAAACATCTCAACAGAATAGAATAGATATAAAAGGATAGAGCTGGGACAGGACAAGTAAGTCGCTAATCGCTCTCGCTACATTCCGTTTCTATGATCGGATGGATGGTAAGTAATTTTAGACAAACATCTACGAATAAAAATCCATAAATCGATTGAAAAATCAATTTATAAAACTTTCCGTTCTGGGATTCAAGCCCGTGATATCCGTATTCGAAGCCAACAACGTTAGCTACTGCACCGCGGATCCGACATATATATATATATAAACATATGTATTATGAAATATTTAACAGACTTCCCTTTAACGTATTTTCAAATAATAATTAATGAAGTTTCAGTACTCAAAGCTTTTCGAGGGCTTTCGTCCACTTGGTTGAATAGGTTTGAATTATGTAATTGTAACTTTCATTTAAAGTTATTACTTTATATCCAAAGGCGTGGATGTCTGTTATATTTTCATTACTCCTAACTCCTTTAGGCAGCTATTTCTTTGAAAATTTACCCTCTCTAAAGAGAGAGAGTTCATTTCCCCCAAATTGGTATTGGACATTGCTTATAATATATGATAGATCAGTCTTGAAAAGCTCGGTTTTATCCGAGATGATTGTAGGACAACATTTGTTAAAAAATGAACAATATTATGCTAAGCTTGTAGACAGGTTGAGTGTGGAATGATTCCATATTAAACATACCTGTTATAGACAAACTCAAGCTTGGGGTTGACGGAATATAACATATTATGGATATTTTAACATAATAAACATAATATTAATTAATTGGGCCGTGCAAAGTTTTAAGCAACACATTTAAAGTAAGCAATATTTCATCGTATATTTATTATCGAAATATGTAAACACCATAATAAATTATAAAATAAGCTGTAAATGTTTATCATAATTAATTTACTATTAATATCTCTAGTGGTTATTATAACATTCCTTAAAAAAGTGACGAGAAAATTAATGAAATATTTATTAAAACAAATTGTGCATTTATGAAAATTTGGTTGAAGCCATGTTATGGTTTGCACAGATATTCAGACCTTCAGTAGCCTACAAAATGTGTTGGTTCCACAACAAAATGTGTTGTTTCCAAATCCATTTTTATCGTAAAAAAACTTTTATGTAGGAAAAAGTAGAAGAAAGACTGTATAGATTTTGTATAGCCTCATCGTATGGCAGTATATCTCATTATTAAATTCAAATATATGAAACCAAGAGACAATCGTTATTTTTATTCCTTACTCGAATTTTTTAGCCGATACATGACCAAGGTGGAAATCCAATAGGCGTTCTACTTAGTCTGTTGCGCGGTCAAGGGTTTGTTTTCCTAAATTACACCTGTTATTTACATTTCTGAATTTTTAAAATGTAGACTATAAGTCAGCCCGTGTGATCTTGTGATAAGAACTTTACCCTAGCAATCAGTTGGTTCCGGCTCACGTCCCGGCAAGGTTAATTAATCAAAATTAGATTTTTTCAATGTAACGACGAGCCTGCGACCTTAACAAATACATAAATAAATAAATTTCATTATTTTCCTTCATTTACAAAATAATGTACATGCATTTTTATGTATGTTTCTTAAATGCGGCCTTATTCGATTTTAAGATAAATGAATGCGGCCTTCTGACAAGAAAAGGTTCGCCCCTCTTGCACTAGACTATTGATCTAATAGTAATTATTATTATGAATCTTTTCATCAAATTATATGTTTTTGAAATTCTAATAGTTATCTACTTTAATAGGATTTCGAAGGTACACAAATATTTATAAGAAAATCATTTAACAAATTTCCTGATTGATAGATGTCACTATTTCAAAATGAGAAGCTTTTCACTAAGCCTTAATGAATGAAGTATTATTTCAACCGCAGTTAACGTTCTGGATTGCGCCAAGTAACTAGACGAAGAATGTCGTATGATTATTTTGAAACGGTATAGGGCACTGAATGCATTACTTGTCTCGTACAAAATATAACAAAGCAAAGTCGATCTCTTAAGCCGGGTAGGGAGGCAAAGCAATCCGGACTGGCAGATCGCGTGTGCCGGTAATAATAGAACACCGTGGGACAGTTTTTTTTGGCACCAGTTCTACTCCCTGCTGTCCCAAGCCCCTCCCCTCCAAGCCCGCAAACCCCCCCAGCTGAATGTATGCGGACGCACCCGGCTACCGCTTCTCTTGTCCGAATATATTGTACAATGCTTTGTTCACAATAATACCAGCGAAAAAATAAAATAAGAATTAACGCCTGAATAATTTAGACATTGAAAGAAATTTTAGTTTTTTATAATTAATAGACTACTTCCTTGGCCCCGTGGTGCAGTGGCTTAGGTCGTTGGCTATTGTTACGAATATTTCGAATTCACATACCGGCGCGAACAGTTTAATTAATTGATCTTTCAATCGATTTATGGATTTCTGCTCATAGTCATGAATTTTTGTGATATTTAAAATTCCCTCCTACCCATCCGATTCTAAAAACGCGGCATAGCGAGAGCGATTATCTAACCACTAGTCCTATAGTAGCCCTATCCTTCTATCTCATGGTGTTCAAGGGATATTAAAAATGCTTCGGCGCTAATTATCATAAATACATTTTTTCAAATATTACTGATTTCTGTAAAAGGAAGGTTAAATTCTGTAACTTCACTTGATGGTGAAGTTATTAATTTTTTTTTTCTTGAAAAAAGTGCATTTTGTCAATTTACAGATTAAACAGTCGATATCTATTTTAAATCCAGAGCATAAGTTTTTTCGAATTAGCCACGAACTTTATTTTAAAATAATTAACGCATTTCCAACTGTCATAAACCAATGTGTTTTTGTATTAATTAAATATGCTTTAATTAAATTATTTATCATTTTTTTTTCCATGTCCGCTCCCAATGTGGAGCATATGGTCTCCTAATGGAGGTATCTTAACAGACTTTTTCTAGGAGAACTGCTTGTTACTCAGTTGCTCAACCTCTCCTTTTTTTTCAAAGAGAGTAGTGATAGAAGGATAGGGCTATGAGAGAACTAGTGGTTAGCTAATCGCTCTCGCTACGTCCCGTGAGGATGAGATGGGTGGGAGGGAGGACTCAGACTACGAACAGAAATCCATAAATCGATTGAAAGATCAATCTATGAAAACCGTCCGCACCGGGAATCGAACCCGAGACATCCGTTACCCTAGCCAGCGACGCTACCAACTGCGCCACGGACGCCGACGATCATTATATCCGATGTCATTAATATCAAGAAATAACTAGAAGTGTTTGTGTATTTTCTGATTAAATTAATAAACATAGTGCTAAGTTTATCGTAAAGCGTCATATTTAGACTGAAAAATATGTTGATATCAAAAATAAGCCACCGCTCACTTGTTGAGCTATTGTGAACCTGTCCTAACACCCTATCAAGCGAGTTTACAACGCGGCGCTGGCAAAAGGCGTCGAATAGTGGCGAGCGTCGGTTAACCTTCAGGCGTCGCGACGGTGACTTTATAAGCGCAGGTGCGTCGCGCCGTGAGCCTACCTGTTGGCTGTAACTGTCGTTTTCCGTTCGCAAATCGTTTTATTTTGCTTTAATATTTTGTAACTGTTTGGCAAGTGTTCAATACATCAATGTTTGTATTAAATCAAAGTGCCACGTATCCACAGAGACGAAAGAATCAAATACTTTCACTCTCGTGTCGTCACGATTTTTTGTTCGTCATATATATTCTTTTGAGTGACAAGACCTAATCTTAAAACTTAAATAAACATTTTAAACGCGCTAAAAACTTGATAAATAATTTGAATATTCTTCAGTACATTCAAAAAATCGCTGTGTATTTGTTCTTAACAATATAATAAAAATAGTTTAAAATAAAAATAATTTATGTCCTATTTAGATAAAATGTGTGATATCTACCACAGATTCTGTTGTTTTGCTAATGTTATTCGAATATTTGTACAATAGTGTCAGTTTTATTTGATTGCTAACCTCTACAAATATTAAAGATTGGCGAGAAAGAACTCAATGTTTATTCACTCTGATAACTATTTATTTACCGAAACAGTGAATAAATGAAGACATTTAATTCTATTGATGTTAAATACAGAATAATATTATACAGTAATTTTCCCCGTTAACTATGGTTTTAAATGACCATATTTGAATAAATAAATAAATAAATAACATTATTTACTGTCAAACAAGAAGATGTAATTTTCGAAAAGAACGTACTACGAAAATAATTCTGTTAAATATTATATTAGGTGTTGCTTTAAATAAAAATTTACATTTTGAAATGTGGTTTGACAAGTATTTTTTGTACATACATAATATTGAATTTGAAATATCGTTTATTATACAAGTAAATAAATCTAAAGTCAATAATTATCTGGTAATAAAGAGAAATTTGCGTTATTTACGATATTAAATTTACTATTGTTTTGTAATGATTCCACAATTTTATAAAGTCCGATCATTCCTCAAATAAGACATATGATTCAATGCTGATATGTGGGTATCTCCAGTGAACGCTTAATTGAAACGATTGAGAATAAAAATTTAATAGTAATCGTTCAATTTGATTTATCGATTTCCGTTCGAAGTCATAGATATATAATTTCCCTATCTCCCATCTGATCCTAAACACGGGGTGAAGCTATTAGCCAATCACTAGTCTTTTCCCAGCACTGTCCGTACATTCTTACATACAGCAAAAAAGAGAGGTTGAGCAACTGTGTAATAAGCAATTCTCGTACCACAATTTCTTATAAAATAAGCTCCGTTAAAAGAACATATTCTTTACATTGGTAGCGGGCATAGTTTCAAGATTCAAGTAAAGAGGATTAATTTAGCTCTTGTTGTCAGATATGCACAACTTTTTATTTCCCACAATAATATAATCTTTTGAAAATAAAAGACAATTTGTTTTGTACTACTTCCACATTTTTATAATTATCAGTACCGGAATAATGAGCATTTTTTCCATTTCTGCTCCCAATGTGGAGCATATGGTTCCATAACGGAGGTATCTTAACAGATCTTTTCTACGAAAACTGCTTGTTATTCAGTCGCTCAACCTCTCCTTTTTCGAAGAGAGTAGGGATAGAAGATAGAAGGATAGGGCTAGAACAGCACTCGTGGTTAGCTAATCGCTCTCGCTACGCCCTGTGAGGATCGGATGGGTGAGAGCGAGTTTTAGACATAACAAACATTCAACTACAAACAAAAATCCATAAATTGATTGAAAGATCGATTTTTGAAAACCGTCCGCACCGGGAATTGAACCCGAGACATCCGTAACCGTACCCAACGACGCTACCAACTGCTTAAAATATTTGATTTCTTATTTCTTCTACCACAACAAATAAGTAAAGTGACACAGTTTTAATCAATTTTAAATTTCAATAAAAAAAAGTGGCTGATCACTGACGTCGGCAAACAATTCCAAAGTGTTTTCAAAATGAATTTGTTTATGTTGAATTCTGTGAATTTAGAGTTGGCAAAAAACTAAACCGTCCATATTTTCAACTTGCAGGGTTACTGCACCGCAGAACAAACCGCTTAAATGCCGCGGTTACTAAACAATGCCACTGACTCGGGTGCAGTGACGTGCAGCAAACAACACGAGTATTGTAATAAACGAGTATTTTAAATGGATTCATATCCATTTCTTTCATTGTATTATCTTTACTTGCATTCGAATTAACTGTCTTATAATGTATAATAATTGTTTTTTAATGAACATTTTTTTTCTTATATCAAATACGTTATTTTGTGCGCATCTGACATGCTCATATGTGTCGTATGCGTTTTTTTACTCTGCGCGTTTAGTCACCACATGATACAAATTTTTTTTTCATTAATGTTTTAAAATATCATCCCACAAGGATAAACAATTAACATTGATAAAGTATGCAATAGATTAGTCACCGATATTTAATGACAAGTTAAAATTTTAAATCGTTAATACATTTTTTGCGACCTCCTATATATTTTATAGTATTGTTTTTTGATATAATAAGTTTAATTATAGGGGTGAATATCATAACATTCGATGTAATCATACGTTTTTTGTTAAGTATAATTAATCGTTTTTACGGATCTTTCAAAAATAATGATACAGGCAGCAAAATGATGAACTACAAAATTCATTGCAGATGGTAACACCAATTTTACGAATTGAATAAGTACAATTTCTTAAGCGTTGTTTGTTAACACCGGTATTGATTCATTACCAGTGGAATAATAACAAGCAAATATAATATTAGAGTTAGTTTAATAAAATAATATGAACTAAGTACTCAATGAGACAAAGATTTGTGTGATCCTTACGTAGGTACGCTTCTGAAAAAGACGCTTGTAAAGTTGCGACGGGCGTCGGTCAGAACGAGCGTCCAGACGCCGCGACTCTGATTCGATGCGGGATAAGCGAGAGAAAAGTTTCTCCACATCAACGCTAAAATGTGTATTAAACGTGAAATAGATCGGTTAACTTGCGAAAACTAATCGATTTCTAATTACTTTCAGTGCTTAACTTAAATAATAACACATATTTCAACGAAATTATAGCATAAATAATAAATACATAACTGTTCAGTGTTAGTATTTTCAAAACTTAAATAATTTGAATTTGGTTAGTACCACGTGTTAATATCAGTTTTTTTTCCAAGAGATAATCTTTAAACTATAAATCGTGTGTTAATATTTAGCGAATATATCAAGTGTACGTCGTTTTAAATAATCAATTAAAAGTTTATTGAATATTTATAATCATTTTTTCTATCGAATAATGTGTCAATTTGAGTCATAAAAATAAAATATATTGTCTTGGCAAAGATGTAAAAATATGCTTAAAGCTTAGTGTGAAAAGATATTTAGAATAATAGAGCATTAAAAACAACGAAATAATTATAATACATACGTATATTTGGCATAGTTACTTGTTTAATAATACAATTTAAACGTAAATGAATTTGTCTAGTCTGTCTTATGATAGAGCTGGAAAAGTAATTACTTAAGCATAACCAATTTGAAATATACTTAACTTTTTCTTTCAACACGGACAATAAGCATATTTTTGAAATTACTTTTATTATAATGTGAATACTTAATATTTTAAATAATGTAGCTTTATTTAAAGTAAGGAATATTTATTTCCCGTGCTGTAATAATTCCGTTTGGCAGCAGATTAGCGCTGAGATAGAACGATATGATCTGAGAAGCATCGTTCCAACTGCGTTTTTAAAAATACACTACAAAAATAATAATGACAACACCGAACACTCACTTTAAAACTCTCAAATAATCGTATTTTCTTTTCGTAAAGTTCATACTCTGTTACTCGATGTTATATGTTAATTTATTTTTAACTAAACTTCAAATAAACAAGCTTTACTTTGGATCAATTTGAATTAAAAATCGTATTAAATAACAAGTGTTTATATTTTCAGTGTAAAACGAGAGCGGATAAAATAAACATCGCATTATAAAGTGTTGTGTATTGAACATGTGTGAATGAGTCAGATAATGATAAAAACAAACGAAGTGCTGTTCAGTATCCATTCTGTTTGATTATTATCCTGCGAAAGATCAAATTCATCATATCAACATAATTAACTTGGTGAGTTAAACTACACATTACTGTTGTCAATAGATTCAGTGATCACTTTAAAAAATGGTAGATGACCTTTTAAGTTCCAGGTAAATTTTATTAGGTGGAGACTTGTAGGCCAGCTTAAAAAAGATGATATATGCAGGCATAAAATAATTTTAAAAATAAAATACAATTTTTTTGTACTACTTCCATGTATAATGAATGATCAGGAGCGGTTTCGCTAATCATGAACATTATTAACTGATAAAAATACAATCATAACAGGGCTATTTATATAAAATTGAATGTTAACAATTAAAAGTTTCAACAGTTGTTTCATGAACTAAGACAAGAATTTACAGGTAATCAAACAAATTATGTCTGTAAACGAAATTAAATAATCTACAATTAAAATGTTAAGAAACTCTTACAAATAAATAATACTAATCTGTAATCAAAAATAAAGCTACATTAAAAAACCCATTAACTGAGCAAAATATTGACGATTTTTACTAATGCGTAAATATTCATTAAGCAAAATAGCAGATAGGGAAATTTTTAAAAGATATTAAGTAAACCATTTAAAAATAATGAAACGGAAATTATTTTAATTTCATTGTGGAAGTAGTACAATCAAATTGTGTTTTATTTTTAAATATAATACCTTTCCACCAAGGATTGCTTTAAATAATCTACATTTGAGAAAATTTACCAAATAAGCACGTTGCTCAAGATTTTCATGAATATTTTCACAGCAAAATGGTAAATACTATTTCAAAAATATACATAAATATGGTTATCACAACCTCTACATCTAAATCACTTTACTGAACAAACCACAATCACTTTTTACACACTATAATTTTCTAACGAATGATACATTTCAAGGCTCATAATTCCACATTCAATTTTTTGCATGTGTATCCTTATGTTCAAAGGAATTTGTGATAGCGCTGTGGCATATGCAAGCGTCAAGCTGCAACACTTATCAAGGTTGCAGATTTATTCGATAATATCGATATTTGACAAGAGGGAAAAAATAACTATCCGTCAATAGATAGCACTATACAATTTTACACTACGAAAGTCAAAATAAACATTTGATAATTTTGCTTGCTTTAACTCGAGAACTAACTCGTCGATGTCCTGACGCGACTATGGAATGATTGAACACTTATGATCATAAATTTCGGTCCAATACTTTTCAAATCAAATTGTGACATTTTATTTTATTTTGCCAATCAAAATATTTCACGTATTATTAATTAATACATCATTCAAAATGTGCATACCAAAATCGTCTGAGAGTAAAAGGGTGAAAAATAATTTACGTAAATGCTTCATGTTGAGATAAACATAAAAAATCGATGGTTTTATTCAACACGTTTATTAAAGTTGCAATTAATGAACACACTTTTTTTCGACGCTAAAATTTCTTTAAAAAAATAAAATGTAGAAAGGGTACCCTGCTAATAATGACAAAATTATTTCAAAACGATAAATAAGTGTGAGATTTAGCTTATTTTGTTTTAGTCATATTATTAAATTAATCTATTGACTGTTGCATAAATGACTAAAAGTATGAGACAGAATCGATCCTCTTCTTCTTTCTCAGTCCGATTCTTTAAGTGAAATGAAATCGTGTTTTGATGTTTGTGAAGCTTACTTCATTATCTTTGTCACCTAATGGTAATTTCAAAGTGTTTTTAGTTGAATGTATCAGAAATCTTTATAATATTTTTTCAAGACAATTGTGACACAGAACAGTTTCAAGATTTTTAATTAAATAAATAAATTTGTCATAATTTTAAGTGAATACGAATGAATACTTAGAATTTAAGACATCGACTGAGGGTGCTTGATGGAATTTCAATATCAAATTTGGATTATTGAGATTTTGTACACTTCCATGTATTTTGTCACTAACGACCCGGGTTTCGACTTTCGGCATCTTCAGACATTCGAGCGCACGAATGCCTGAAGATGCCGAAAGGCGAAGCCCGGGTCATTAGTGACAAAATACATGGAAGTGTACAAAATCTCAATAATCCAAATTAGAATACTTAGAGCTCAATAATAGTATAGACAATAAAATAATAAATTCATAGTTTGATAACTTCTCGATTCTCACATTTTTTTAGAATTATATTTTTGCAATTAATGAAAAGTTTGCTTTCTTTAACAAGTTTATTTGTATATTTTTAGTGAAAGATATTAAAATTATGAAATTATATATAAAACCAAAGACCATTCCACCAACCCTCCCAGCCCTATCCGATCGTGAAGAAACTAGACTTAGAGATAGCGATAAGCTAATTTAATATTATTTCTTTTCTTACTCCATATTTCTATCGTTACTCTGTCTGAAAGACAGGTTGACTTTTCGACTTACTATCAATTACAGCTTATAAAGAGTCCATGTACAAATAAATTTGATAAAAAAAAACTTCCAAGTCACATTTAAATCTTTTATGTATTTTGGGAGCTTGCAACTCTTTTTGGATATTCTCTTAGTACCACTTTCAGAACCGGTTTCATTCATCGTGAGTTTACAATACTCCTAGTCCTGAAGATGTAAAATACAAAGAATTGTGTTTTAACAAGAATTCACAGTGAAAGTGAAACAAAATCGCATCTGGAAGCCTTAATCTTATTAATATATTGATTTTAAATCAGAGACGGTACTTTCTTTCCTAAAAAGTACAAATTCTTAGAATCTTCACAAAATTAAACGTACCATTTATTTAGCCGTGACTCTAATGTATTACTAATCTTTAAAAGCGGATCAACAGGTCATATAATTAACTCAACCAAAAATAAAGAACTCTAAGGCAGGCAAAATAAAAAGAGTTAAAAATGAATTATTTTACAGTGATAAGGTTCTGAAAAAACTAGACCTCGAGGGAAATTACAGCGCCACAACGTGACCCTACAAATCTGAGAGCGGCTTATGAAATTTTCCCCCGGCGTAGCGAGTCGCGTAGATGCTACCACGAGTACATCCACGCGTGGTGGCCATGCGTGCTTTACCACCATCCTAATATTGACTCTACGTGTTACAAAAATTGTTTATAGTCGTAAAAAAACAGCTTCATTACAAAATTTTAATCTAATCGGTCTAGTTTTAATATATTATGTGACACAATAGAAACGTGTTTCGTTGAGCAACAATTCCAAACTGATCGAAACGAAAATGTATATACTTTACAGTTTACTTTTTATTGAACTATAGATGTAAGTATTGTGTTCAAAATAACTATATTAATATAGATAGATATGAAAACCAATTGAAAGGCAGTTTGTATTATATAAAACAAAATAACTACTATTCAGTTGTCAAATTGTTTTCGGAAAATTTGCATTATCAAACATTTATATTTTAAGCACTTCTTTCTACATTTGCATAATAAAATAATCATTTTAAGGAATAAAATATATATTGCCAGACCTATCACTGAGTGGCAAATGCTCTTCGGTGTTCTCTGTATTTGGTTGTGGTGCCACACTTTTATACATTGATTTGCCAATTGATTAATGATTTTGTATCTTAAGTCATTGATATTTGACTATGATTGTAATATTTCTTCTCACTCTTTCCTCTTTTGATATAATTAAAAAAGAGACATTGATTGAGCGATAAATCAATCATTCCAAACTTCCAAGCTCAATTTTTCTACCCATTACTTCTTTAAAAATAGTTTTAGATTAGATACTGTTTTAGAAGTTCATACGTTCTACATTGTCAATGGAGATGATGCAATTTTCTTTTCAATCGTGTGGATCATATTGCGTCTCAATCGAGGTATCTCAACTGAAGAGATTTCTAAGAGAACTGTTTGTAACTCAGTTGCATAATTTATCTTTTTTTTAAGGAGTAGAGGTAGAAGAGATTCGAACCCGTGAGGTATGTAACCGAAACCATTGACGTTGAATACTGCATCACGAACCCGACGATAATATACTTGAACTGTTTTTGTGTCAGTCCAAGCTCACAGCGAATAGGTTTCTCGGAAAACTTTTTATTTTATCTTGAAGAAAAATTGTTTGAAAACTTTTGATCGCTCTGGGCGAATCAAGAATGTTTTATATTACTGCTGAGGAATTTTTTCTCGGAATAACGATCGTTCTTAATCTTCAGAACATAGAGCTCTGTGTATTATTTCGCACAGGAACTTTCACAGATTGTTTCACAAAAATCTAATAGAGAGGTAATATTAAATGTATGACTGACTTCAAATTTAATGACAAAATGCTTCACAGATTCTTATCAAGACTAAGTATTGGTTTTTTCAACTACCGTCGCTTAATCTCGTTTTCTAATGTATTTGTGACAGAGACATCTATTTTTGAAAAAAATAACAAAATTAATTGCATAAATATTATTATTAATTAAATTCAATTTATCTATATAAAAACCATTACAAAAAAATACGAAATAAACGTTTAAACGTTTTGCAGTGTGTCAATTGTGGTATTAATTAGTTGAATACCTTGATATAAAAACAACAAATGTTCGCTATTTTCCATTTTCATTTTATTGCATTTCTCAATTGTCAAAGATATAATTTAATACATCGACTGAGGGTGCTTGATGAAATTTCAATTTCAAATTTGTATTATTGAGATTTTGTACATTTCCATGTATTTTTTCACTAACGACGTGGGTTTCGCCTTTCGACATTTTCAGGTATTCGAGCACACGAGTAGGCTCAAACTGACTAGTGTGCTCTCTCAATAATTCAAATCAAAAGTGCAAAGATATGTTTAAAAAAATCTTAAGTCCCTTAAATCAGCAACCAAAAACATGCCACTTTACTAAAAGCATAGAATAGTCTAAGCCAGCGGTTTCCCACTACTACAACGTCTCCCCTACAAAAAAAAAATTCCTCGTCTCCCTACCTATATTTTTTTAATCGATATTATAATATAGACATTTTTTAAATAATAAAAATTCTATTATAAAAGAAACTGATTAATATAACTAGCAAAATAATAACAATACTTTGTAGGATAGCTAGGGGTTTCGCCGTCCCCACACAATTTTTCTTCAAGAATGATTTAATATTTACAACAGTGTTGAATTAAGGGTATCTTTGAATTAACGTACTGTTGATTTTAAAACATAGACAGGGCATATCGGGGCATATTGCGCCTCAGGCACAAAATTTTCATATATAAATATAATTTCTTGAAAAATATGTACTATATTTTTACAATTTATCATTTATGAATTTGAGATTTAATAATAATATTGTAGAATCCCGCAGGCTTGTTCTTGAAATAAGTTGACAAATTTCGTCTTCAAATTAATTTTTATATTTAATATTTATACAAAAACTACAAAATTATTGATGTATAATCCATTAATATATTGTACATATAAAATAGTAAATCAATTTAGGACAAGATATTCAGCAGATTCTAATAAGATAACATTAACTATTTGCAAAAAAATATCAAAATTATTTTTCTTAGGTTTGATCGTCAGCAACACTATCAAAATCTAATTTATCTGCCAGGTGTTCTATTGAAAGAATTGCAAAAAAATTTAATCGCAAATTGCTCACTGTCGATGTTAAATATTTTTTTTATTAATTTCAACCACAAAATGATAGTACAGCATCTTGTAACTGTTCACAAAAATTTCTTCTTTCGGCTCGACATTGAGGCTTCATGATTATCCTTAGATTATTTTTATTTGGTTATTACCTACGGAATTTTTTGTTCAAAAGTGCTGCCTCCAAGAATATATTTTGTCAATGAGTAAAATAAACATTCATTTACTGAATTTTTACTGTTATCTTTATTATTTTTATTGTGATCTTTGCTATTTTTAGGCTAAGGTCTTCAATGTATATGGATATAAATATATTGAAAATTATTTGACATAACAATTTATAATTTCCAAGGCGTCGGGTACTAAAAAGTTTTTAAATCACTTTCAAATAACTCGAGATAAACTTAAGCAGAAAATATATCACAAACTCCCATAACCAAGATCTCAAATATTAGCTTGAAGAAACCTTAATTTGATATCAATCTTAACGGGACTTGAACGCATACCCATCAGATCGTTGCGGTACAGTTCTTACCACTAGACCAGAGATGCTGAAAAATAATGGATAGATACAATCGTAGTAAAAAAAAATATTAAAAATATTACGAGGTAACTATATCGAGTAAGTTTCGACAAGATTTACTTAAAAACATAAAATACTGTGCTCGTCTGAACTCACTCATGTCCACATTCGAATATGTCAACATTCAAACCAATACTGTCGAACAATGTTAAAGTTCTTCCCTGTGGCATCACATTTAGCAGATTGTTTCAAAGCTTCAGAAGAAAACAATTCATATCCACGATTCCTCAGATAAATAATAAGCATAATATTTGATACTTTCAAGAATTTGATTCGAGTGCTCAAGCACCGCAACCGAACACAACGAACGCTTGAACTACAAGCCAGGAAAATGTCTTTTATAGAACTTTTTAGGAAGATAATATAATATCTCGACAATATTCTCAAAATAAAAACCCACCACAACAAAAAATAAATTTACCAACTCTCATATAATATTTCTTATAAAAATTTAATTTACTAAAAGATTTTATAGAATAAGCCCACCGTTAATATATTCTACGAAAATGTGTAAAATAAAAATTATTTTTCATTCTTGTTTCTTTATTGCAACCTTCTGCCTTTATCTTTGAACCCACATATAAATAAATTGATCAAAAGATATCACAAAGTTTCTTTTGAAATTAAAAATGTGCTATAAAAATATGACACAAAACTTTTATGTTTTTAATGAGTGTTACATTTTTTAAGTGTTAGATTTGAGAGATGAGATTTGAAATGTTGTTGACAGTAAAAAGCAATAAAAGTTAGACAAGAAGTTTTTAAAAGGACGTTGCATGGATTGCTTTTTTCAGGGAGGATTGTATGATATACACCCAAATCTCTTTTCGCTATGTTTTTTTGCACGGTCTAAGAAAACAGACTAGTTATTTTTTTACACTATTTTGTTTACTTTTACAAGGTTAAAAAAACGAAAATATTATAAAATGCAATATATGACAAGTAATAAAATAAAATATTTAGTTCTACAAAATTTTATTGGTTAGTTGATAGTTATTTCAGTATACGACCATTGTCAAAATGATGCTTAAACTTATTTTAGATTAGCTATATATATTTATACTGTTTAGAAGAGATAGTCAATATTATGTCATCGCGCGTCAATTGACATAATATTTTCTATCTCTTCCAAACAGTATATATATATATCTAAGATAAAATAAGTTTAAGTATAGTTTTGAAGGTGGGGTTAAGCCGAAATAGTTATCAGCCACCTAATAAATTTTTAAGGAACTAAAAAACTTAATATTTCAACTTGTTATAATGGATTTCTACCAAGTAAATGTCAATTCAATCAATAAAACAGTATCATTTAAAAAAAATGCAAAACTTTTCCTATAAAAATCACCATTGGTTTTTCAGTTTATTAGCAGTAATAATTCATTCCGGATCCGTGATGGAGTGATTAACGTCGTTAACTTCGGTTTCGGATGCCTCACTTAATCCAACATTATTACTTTTATTTAAAATTAAAATATTTAATGTACTAATAATCGCGTTTTTGGAAAAGAAACTTACATGATATTATTAATTAATCGTTAAAGAAAATGCATTAAAATTGTATTGATTATGCGTAAAAATACGTGAGTTTCTTATATTTATGTATACAATTAAAAACACTTCGGCTTAGGGTTTCCAATCCCGGGATCCGGGTCAATTATTCGATCCCGTAATCCCGCGATTGATATTGAGACAATCTCGAGCTTTCGGGATTCACTGTAAATGCTAAAAAATATTCATATATCAAATTAAAACATCCTGATTAACTAGAACGTGTACCTCGGTTTGTTCACGTACATAGTTTTTTCATAATACCTTTTTTTTATAAAATTAATATGAATTTATTGTAGTCATATTTCGTAACAGCCGTTCATAACCAATTTGAAATTGAGGACAAATTTAGGACTGCTTCGTATATATTTACATTTCAATTGAAGCAATAATAGATACAAATTAAATTTTAAATGTACAATTGAACATATAAAACTACACTTAATCACCAATCCCGGGATCTTAAAAAGTGTCGGGGATTGAATGCCTTATCTTGACCCTATTGCAATTGTCATTTTTGCCATTAATTTGGCGAATTTTAAAATGCAGGTAGGTGTTGATGACTCGCGCATGATGTCATTGTTTTGACAGATTTATGTTGCTCTTCTATGTTCCAATTTTATTTCCTCTCTGTTTTTAATTTTTTGTTGTCCGTTTATCGAATTTAAAAAAAATGAGTTTCTCTCCAATATTGTTGTTCTTGACACGACACGAATCTGGCGCAGTCTTATCTTATGAAACTATTTTTATATGTAAATAAGTATATTCGAATTACTTTTAAGTACGAGAATTTTATATTTTGGAAGTATTTTAATTAATGTAACCTATTTCCTATTTTTATATTATTATTAGTTTTTTAGCACGGTAGTATATATTACGCAACTTATTTCTTGGGCAAAAAGAAAATCGGGTGTTTAATATTATTTTTGTGTTGATTAAAAATCAACCGGAATTTCAAGGTTTTAGATTCGTAGTAGTAAATTTTTTTGTATTTTTTATTCCCTAATAGATGCAATATTTTAAGCGATTTTTTATAGTAATTTAAGCAAAGAATGTGTACTTCAATACTAAAAAAAATCCGGTCGTAATGCTATTGCTCTAACTTCATTTTCGGGTAAGTATAGGAAGATTAGTTAAAGAGATGGCTCTTGCTATCAAAGTATTCAACATGTTTTTTTTCATAAATGTACAAAATGGGAGATAAGGTGTTTAAAACAATAACCAACCCATCGACTTTGCAATGATAGTATTAAATAACGTTTTTGTATTTCATCCATTAATTATTAGTTTTCACTGCAGTTTATTTTTTCTATCTTTGTTTCCAATATAGAACAGTACGCCTATTTTAAGTTTTCATTCAACCGATAATTTCAATAAATAAAAGTAAAAAAAATTGGACATATCGTTATCTGATAGTCAATATAAACGGTGTTTTGATCAATTGATGTAACCCTCAAAAATACGAAAATGAGTTAATGATTCGATCTCATTTCAAAGACGACACAGCAAGTCTTGGCCAAATGATGAAAATTATCAAAATAAATTGACCACTTTTTGGAAGGGAATCATCATTTTACATTGGTTGTTGGTTTAAAAATTCTGACCCTGCCACTTGATGTAGCCACTATATATTAGATCGAAAATTCATAATGCAACTTGAAATATAATGTTTTCGATAAAAACAGTTATTACTCTCTCCTAAATAATCAGTTTTGAGAGTTAAATTAATTGCCCAAGACACCATCAATATTGAGTACATCGTGTGGCAATAGCTTAAATATTTTTGCAAGCTATTTATATAAAATGTCTTGCAAAAATGTTTAAGCCCAGTTTCGCGATGCAGTGGTCCATGTCGTTTGCTTCGATTATGGGGCTCACGGGTTTGAGTCCCGTGCAGACAGTTTCATAAATTGATTTTTTAACCGATTTATAGATTTCTGCTCCAGGGCAGGATGCTTGTGATGTCTGAAATTCACTCCTACCCATCCGATCCTAAAACCACTAGTCCTATTCTAGCCCTATCTGTGTAACAATAATCTCTTTGAAAAATATAGGTTGGGTAACTAAGTAGCAAACAGTTCTTGTAGAAAAACTTCAGTTGAGACACCTTCAAAAAAATATACAACATATTTTTTTAATTAACTGTCGAAGGATTTTTTGTTCGATTTTAGTAAAATGTGGATTCTCGGTTTTTGCTTTTGAACGCCTCAGATGTCAGTTTGGTTCAGAATTAATTTTCATGATAGTGTTTTTCGTTGTCAAATCAACGATTGAGAGTTTCAAAATAATAATTGAATTATTCATTAGGGAATTTATTTTTTACTATTTACATGTATTATAATTGACTACTTTATTAATAAATGCAAAAATGTTTATTATTAATATCTGATTTCTTCTTCGGAGTCTTGAAATACCTACCATATTATTCTGTCTTATTTGGAAGCGATTCAAAACATTTGATATCGACCGTAACTGGTTTCCTTTTCTAGGCCTGAGGTGACATACCTGCAGCCTTTTAGCTTCTCAAGTGCTAAATATAACATCTTTTCTTTTAAGGTGTTAACTGTCAATTCTTGGTGGAAAGACATTATATTTTAAAAAATAAAACACAATTCATTTGTACTACTTCCACATATTTATAATGATCAGGACCAGTTTCGCTCATCACGAGCAATTATCAACTGATAATAATGCTCGTGATCAGTTGATAATGCTCGTGATGAGCGAAACCGGTCCTGATCATTATAAATATGTGGAAGTAGTACAAATGAATTGTGTTTTATTTTTTAAAACATCGTTTCTGCTAATTTACTTTGTTTTTTTCATACAAGACTATCTATAAGAGACGTCTCATAGCCATATCATAGCGATAGAGGCTATATAAAGACAATTTTTCAATTACTTAAATTACGGCATGTTTAAAGGGTTTTTTCGCCCCGAGTCATTCGTGATTTATGATAAGATACTGAAAGCGCCCGAGTTGGGTGAAGACAAAAAAAACGCTACATGTGGTATTCGTTATTGTTGTTGAAATTTGGAAAAATTGTGATGTGATCTTTCGTCCGTTTTGTAAAATAGTTCATTAAAAATTATTACGAATAGTCGTCAAAACATTGGAATATCGAATAGTTAAAAAAGGGTCGAATATATTCGGATGTTCAATATTCCAATTGGAATCCCTGGTATGGTGATAAAGTACATGAAAGTTAATCGTTTTCGTTAGATTCGGCAGTAACATTGAGGAAATTCATTTTTAATATAAAATTAATGTTATCAATATGAACTATATACAAAATAAAATACGTAAGTTTATAATAACATATGTCTGTCATATAAATTTGATCAATAAATACCCTCAGAAATTATTGCCATCACTGTTTTGCTTTTAAAGTTACCCGGCTGCCTACTCAAGCACAAAATTTATTTCTTACAACAATTAAATTCTACAGCGGTATTGTTATATTAATCGTGCCTCGCGTTTTATTGCCGTCGTTGACATTTTTAATGATCTGCCAACCATCTGTCGCAATGTTTCAGTTCTGAATTATTAATTAGCTATTATTTTCACTTCTATAACACCACAAACAAATGGTCACCCCAAATGATAATTGTAAATGGCATTTAATTATTCGTCATTTCCTTTTGGTCACTCGTATTTCAAGAGCCTACAAAACAACATGACGCTTAACATTGAAATACCCTGTACAAAATAGTACCTTCCCAGTAATTAAAAAGGTTTCTTTATATTACAATGTTGAAATTTCGTTTGTAGTTATAAATGTTGTATTGATTGTAATATGCACTGGTCCCAAAGGATTTATCACTCAAGAGCCCCTGCAACACCCAAACTAGTGACCATTTCATAAAAGAAGACATTTCATTAAGGTTAACAACTATGGCATTATAAATATATCGAATCTACCCGAATATTTATTTGGGGCAGGTTTGAAAGTTTAAATCCCAATGATATATTTTTTTGTTCGTGATTGTCGTCGATGTTGTGTTGGTCGATCCTTTCTTTTTTAATCCAATGTATTGTTATTAATTTTTTTTTAATTATTGAAAAAAAATATCTGACGTTACAGCTGATACCTAAGGTTCCAAATATTTTTTAAATTGGAAAATCCAACGAGATAAACTCGACGAGAATTTTTTCAAGACACTAATGTACACGATCACAAATTTAAATCTAAATTTGTCATTGACCTTGCTGGGACTTGAGCCAGGAACAACTGATCTCTAAGGCAACACTCTTACCACTATACCACAAAGGTCGACAATTCTGTCACTCATTTTGCTACAATCACGAGAAGGGGAGAAAAACGATATATTGACATGATGACACACGTGGGGAAAAACATAGCACATGCGTTTCTATTCAATGGATTATTATTTTCTTCACTTGATTTAGAATAATACACGAATATTATGCGAAATCAAAACTTCTAGTACAGAATAGGGAAACTCGTGGCTCTCCATAATCTAGGGATTTTCTGAATATTAATCCAGGGATTCGCTGTCAATGTTAAGCAATAATTTTTATTTCAAATAAAACTCTTTCTGTTTAACTAAAACGTGTACCTCGGCTTGTATATGAACACATTTTTTATTATACCTACATAATTAATACATTCTATATGTATTGTGATCTCCCACCTTCTCATTTTTCGTAACTGCCGTGGACAGGAATCAATAATGTTGGCAATAATATATTTTATTGTCTTTTTGCATTATTTTATAAAAAAACAATTTCGTCCATAAACAAAATCTTCTCAATAAATAAAAAATCTTTCCCATGCCCAAAAACAATATAAACATATAAAGTCATTCCAATTGAAGCAACGGACACAAATTTTAATTTAACATTTAAATTTCTGTACAATTTAAAGCATGAAATTACTTCTAATGACCAATCCCGGGATAGAAAAATTGTGTATCTCAAAATCCCAGGATCTTAAAAAGGGTCCAGGGCAGGATTCCTTAGTCTTAATATAAAACAAAATAGTATGTCAGTATAATGTCTTTATTTAATTAGAGATAAATGATTGCTGCCTTTCAATATAGAAAAGTTCCCCCACCATTTAAATTGTACACTGGAATTTTGTTTAAATAACATAAAAATATTTTTAAAGAATGAGACTGCTTATGAAAATATATTATTATCTAATTTTTGAATTGGAAAATTAATATATCTTTTTCTATATTAAAATCTATTTTTGTTTGTTCGTATCTTATGCACTGCCATACCGTTCAGCCGATACCGATATAACTTTGTCAAGTTATTGCTTGCACCTTGCACGTGAAGGTTATAAGCATAGTACAATTAACTTACAGTAGGTCTTATCTCTATAAATATATAGAAATAAATGTTAGTTTGTTTGTCCTCTATGCCTTCCTTTACCATTCATCTGATTTTGATGAAACTTTGGTGAGTTGTTGTGCGTTTACCCATGAAAGCTTCTGAAGCAAAAAAAAATCAAATCCATAATCAAAAAAATGGAATCAAATACATCCGAACAGCGACATATCGGAAAAAAAACCTTCTGATTTATTCGTATACGCACCAAACGGAAAACAAAAACTATTGTTTATCCAAAATCTACGGGTCTTTACTCGGTCCTGTCCGTGGGCTGAGTTTGGGCTGGTAAAGGCAATACAGATTCGGGCTCGGTCCGGGCCCGGGAAAGGAATTCAATTTTCAGAAAAAAATTTCGGACTATGCTCGGGTAATAATTCAGCCATATGTTTTATGTCAGTGTTAAATATCGTTAGAAATATGGAAACCATAATATATGTTGTTTGAAAAGTATAAATGAATTTGTGTATTAAAAAAATCGGCCTTTTTTGGTCTGAGAAAAATAAATCTGGGTTTCGGGTCGGGTTTGGGTAACAAGTGTGATATTGAGACTTAGGTTCGGGCCAGGCCGGAAGATGATGGGCTCGGACCGGGTAATGTTATGAAATTTCAGCCCGCGTAAAACTCTTATCCAAAAGCGTTTCAATAAACAGAATTAAAACACAAACACTTTCTTTCTTTGAGTGGCATTGCAACGCATGCCGGATACTCACTAGTTATATAATAAAATTAAGTTCCTATATATATATTTCTCGAAAACAGGAATGCATTTTTATGCGCCAAGCCATCGTTGCTGACATTATTAAAGTAAACCAATCATAAAAGTTATTAACCATCGACTTCAAATCCCAATACTGTAACTTCATAGCTTTGCGTCCTCTGTAGCTGAGAAGCAGGGCATGTTATTCACAAAAATAGTATCATAGATTAATAAATTGCACTGATTAAAACATTTCATTAATCTATTTTTATTAAATTTCAACAAAGCAAACAATTTATTAAGTGCTTCGTCGTTGAATTACTTACTTAGATAAAGAGATGACAAGCAATTAGACTTGTCTCAATAAAGAGTTGAATATATTTATATTATAAATTTCTGAACGCTTATTTCAACAGTCATTTTTTAAGAATATCAAGATGGCATTTTATTATCACAATTTCACTGCATACATCGATTCAATATCACTTTTATTAATACAATCCAATTTAAAACAAGCCAGTTCAACGTATTATATAGAAAGCGCAGATAGGTCAAGTGACCGTATTTTTTTCTGTAGATTGGGTCCTTACAGTATTAATCATTTAAATAGTGAAATTTTCTTGACCCATTTATACAACGGTCTGGGTCAGTGGTGCAGTGGTCAACGTCGTTGGCTACGGTTACGGATGTCTCGGGTTCAATTTTAGTACTATTTATTTGATTTAATAAGTCAATTGTGTGTCATGACATTTTTGAATTGCATTAGCTGATATTTCTGGTCACAATGTAGAGCATTAATTGTAATATATTGTCGGGCCTGTAGCGAAATGGTCAAGGTGCTTTCTTCAGTCGACGTCTTTCAGGTGTACAAATCTCAGTAAAGACATAAAATCGAATTTAATTATTGGCTAAATAGACGTTACTTTATGAAAAACGGGGCAACAACGTGACATCTGAATTCCGAATAGGTAATGTTGGGTCCGTGGTGCAGTGGTTAACATCGTTGGCTTCGGTTACGGAAGTCTAGGATTAAATCCCAATACGGACAGATTCATAAATTTATCTTCAATATATTCATGGATTTCTGTTGGTAGATATGTATTTTTGTGATATCTATAATTCTCTCCCACCCATCCAATCCTAAAAACGGGGCGTAGACAGAACGAGCTAACCACTAGTTCTGTCCTAGCTCTATTCTTTTATCCTTACTCTCTTCGAAAAGGTGAGATTGAGCAACTGAGTAACAATCAGATCTTTTAACTGTTAAGATACCTCCATTTGGAGTCCATATGCTTCACATTGGGAGCGAACGTGTTAAAAAGAAGTATTCTTTACGCAAAATGTAGGGCGCTTATAGTAGGTCATTTAGACGTTGACTAGCTAATGTTGAAATTTGGTTGAAAGTTGAGAATATCATCGTGGACCGTACCTCATGTAACATTAAAAATATAGCACATCCATTAATAATAATGTTATAATTTGAATGTTAAAAATAGCAGAGTTATCCAAGAAACACCATTCAGAATGAATTTCACGTCGCTACTGTACACGGTTTGGGAGGAGTTCTTGTTACAGACATGCATACAAACATATACACAGATTTATAGATGTATTTTTTTAAAATAAAACACAATTTGTTTGTACTACTCTAACATGTTTATAGTGATTAAGATCGGTTTCACACATCACGAGCATTATCAAATGAGTGCATGTATTTTTTTTTTTTGTATTCTAGAGATTTTTATGAAAACCTGGCTGAGCAACATATTAGATCGTTAATTTGAAGATGATTACTATCGATTCATGGCGGAGAGACATTACATTTTTATAAAAATAAAACACAACATTTGTTAATTTGTTCGCATTTGTGTTAAACACAATAATTCGTTTTTAATCAAAAATATGGCCTGTGTACTTTCTGCATATCAACGCTCAGTATTAGTTAGTGTGTTTCTTAATACAGCTGTTGTACATGCAATATCTAGATCAAATTTTATACCGATGCCAACATTATTTGTCTCATTTTAATCAAATTATGTATTATAGTCAACAATTAATCAGCTGCAAAGATGTTTTCGCAGTCCACTGATTAATCGTAGCATGCCCTACTGTGCAGTGAAATCTCAATTTAAAACGGTTATTGGTCTTGGTGTTTGACTGGAAGCCGCCACTTTACATTAGATATATGACACATTTAATTAAATACTTGACGCAAAAGAGACATTGGGCACAGTGGTTTCTACGCTTACTTGACAAGGGGTACAATATTACTTTTCAATCTAGTCTATTTTATTTATTTAAATGTCTTATCCACAGCATAGGCACATTAGTGTAATGAAAACTCTCATCATCATTACGAGTGTCGAATATTGGTTTATGGGTTGTGGCTTACGAAAATAGATATTCAACCTATCTCTATTGAACTTTGTGAATGGTACTTGTTTATCACGCACTTCAAACAAAAAAATATAATTAAAATTGAGAGTTTTTTACCATGTGGCCTTCTAATGAAGGTATCTCAACAGAAGTTTTCTACTAAAACTGCGTGTTACTCAGTTGCTCAATATCTCTTTTTCAAAGTAGGGTGTAGGGAAAGAAGGATAGAGCTAAGACAGGACCAATGGTTAGCTAAACGCTCTATTAATGACCTGTTTTTAGAATCCGATGCTTGGGAAGAAATTGTAGACATCACAAACATTCTTGCCTACGAACAGAAATCCATAAATCGGTTCCATGACTAAACAGAACAATTTGAAAATAATATTTTTGTCGAATCTATTATTTATTGAACATATAATGAATAAGTAATATATTATTTAATTTTAATAATATTTAGTAATTTATAAAAACAAAAAAGTATAATAAACTCTAATATGCAATTAGAATGCGTTTATTGTAGATATTAAACACAAATATTTGCAAACTACCGTACTGTTTATTTTATATAATACAAGGCACTTTTTTTTTAAATATTTTAAAGTTTTTTTGGAAAAAAATCATACGAGATAAACTAGATGAGAAGTCACTCATGTCTAAAATCATATATGTTCAATAAATAATAAATCCGACATATATGTCACCTTCAAATTGTTCTGTTTTGTCGTGTTCTGTTTAGTCCGGTTAGCCCATAAATCGATTGAAAAATTAATTTATGAAACTCTCCACACCAGGACTTGAACCGTAACCGAAGCCAACGATATTAACCACTGCACCACGAAAGCCGACAAATTGAGCTTTACTAACAGCCAATCTTCTTCTTTTAGTATAAACCTCTCTGGACTTAATAAATTGCTGACTTACAATGCTTCCTCGTCGAATATAATAGTAGTGTAATACTTCGGAAGGATTGTGCTTGTGGCACTTTTAGCGTGATTTTTTCTTGTTTGTCATAAATCAGACAATTAGATATTATTGTTTCTTTCGATTTTTTTACGGTTCTAAGCCAGTTTCAATTATTTTGTTGCGAATAATTTTACTCTTCAATTAATAAAAATCAAACTGGGAAAATAATATTTTTATTTTGATATTATTTTTGGCGTCTACGAAAAAAATATTATTCTGATCCAAAACGGAAATTATTTTTTTCTTCATTTCAGCTGATAGGTCGCAAGCAGTCAGCTGTTATTAATCGTTTCATTAAAAAGTGAATTTTTAGGGAGCATTTTAACACAAGAAAAACTGAAAAAAATTTAATATTTTTACGAATACTTTACTCTCTGTTTAAATTTGTATTTTACCTATCTAAAATTTCTCTAAATTGCTCAATAACTTTCAAGCAAAACAAAATTTTCATACTTACGCTGTTATATTTATTACGTGAATACATAACTACTGTCATCTAGGTCATTTATTTGAAAGTTATGAATTCAATTTAAAATTTCTACATCACTGTTTTTAACCATTATTTACAATGAAAAAATCATTACACTCAACACAAATTGAATTCATTTCTTTTAATATTAAAAAGCCAAATTTATTATGATTGATGTAATATTCATTATTTAGAATCATAAAAATATTCACTTTATTGTATACTACAAGATTTATTATGAATAATTCAAGGTCGCCGATTAAGTTGATCAAAGAATTCAAACATTAAAAAAGCACGGATACTCTTCAATAGGAACAGTTAGGGATTCTGAAGTCTCGTTTTTTTTGAATTCCCGGGAAACGAGACACAAAATTCCCGAGAATTCCCGGGAATCGAGATCATAGCATCTTTCATTTTTTTTCGACGTCACATTGTCGTATTGGTCATCATGGACTGTGACGAACGATTCTCATCTATTATTTATTTTTAATGAATGAAAAGTAAAAATATGGATAAACAATATTCAGAATATCTAGCGTGTAGAGCTGTTCTTTTTAATGCCTTGGTATTCGAGACAAACAAAAAGCATTAAATCTCTGGTAAATAATTCTCAAGTCGTCTCGTCATAGAATCGTTAGTGTCAGCATATATATTTTTTAAATGTATTAATCCTTTAATTCATTCTCAGACGATTCGCACAAAATTCCTGGAAGAGACAGTCCCGTTTATTTTCTTAAATAATTGATAAACGATATTTTGGTTGTCATTTTTTGGTAATAATTCAAAAACTGCCAACCATCCGATCTCAAAAACGAGCGTATAGCTTTTCGGAATTTAATTCCAATGCTGAATGCTTGACGCTATTGAACAGTAGGACGGATGATGCTGATGATGATTATGCAATTCAGAGTTGATGTTTCCCGTTCGGTGAGTGATGACATAATCCCCGTTTGGAGGGCGATTACAGAATAAATCCGGTCCTTCCTTCTTTGTTCATATATACTGTCGTTGACTGTATGTGTCCTACTTTCGTCATCATGACTAGACTTTTTAGAGCGTTTACTTGTATCACAGCGTAATCAGAATCCGTGTCGTATATCGGTTAAATAAAATATTATTTGCCAATTAATTATCCTATAATGCTGACAAATATGACAAGAGTAATGTTTCGCAAATCTGCAGCCTCACTAGTCCTGCCCTAGCGCTATTCTTATATACTTACTCTCTTCGAATAAAAGAGAGGTTGAGATACATATGCTCAATTAGGAGGCCGTATGCTTCCACATTGGGAACGGACGTGGTTAAAAAAATCATTTGTAACGATTTCAATAATGTTTCCATTTCAAATTTACATTACGTGGATCAATATAATTATGACGTTTGCTGCCGTATAAATGAATGTTTTATATTTCTAAACCATTATGCCTTTATTTAAGGTCCTGAGAATTTCAGTACAAGATGTCGACCTCCACGATAAATATGGCTGAGAGAAAGCCGCTGATTGACCAAGTCATATTTGAGCGGCGGATGCTGTTGGGATGCACAGCATCCATTGGACTGGGCATCATTGTTTGGATCACAGCCGTCTCCACGGACCACTGGTTCGTCATCCAAGGAGGACATGGTAAGAATAATGCAATACATTACTATACATTCCCGTGATCAGGAATTCAGTCTCTACACAATATACTTTGTATCCGTGCATATATGATATTATCTACCATAGATACAATATAAATAAGAACATAGCTTCTGTCAAGTGTTTTAAGAGTTGGTTCATTAATTTAATTTTTAATATGGAATCTATTCTTTCATAGCATAGTATTCTATACATTTACCGTCAGATTTGTATTCTATTAACTAGGTAGGACTGCCCTGTAATGAATTCCAAACGAGCAGAACTGTTTGCTGCAATCTGTCTTCAGACGGATGACTTAATTGCAACAAAGACTAACTTCACGGCATTTGAAAAATTTTCGAATTTAGTTTAGAATCGCGATAACCATAACAGTATACAGATTATTCTCAGTACACTTAATATCAACTTAATTTAATTTGCTTAGTGGGTCAAACCTTTTTTTAATTATCTTTCTATTTTTTTACACAGTAGTGCGTAATACAAAATTTGTTTCGTGCAACTCTACTAGGGTCATGAACGTAAGGGATAGACTTCTTTTTCTGTGGATATCATTGTGGAACGTGGTCATGAGACACTGGCTACACATAGACAATGGGTGGTAGAAGGAAAAATCAACTTGCTTCTTCTATAAATGAAACATTTTTTTGACGTATTTATCATTTTATTTTCCAATCACCAATAGGTTATCTGCGTTGTGCTTTTACATAAAGAAATCCATTTAGATCGACTTCACCTTTGATTTAGGTTCCACAATATGTCTTAATAAGTTACCTAATCAAATACAGTTAAGTTGAAACGGCATGTAACTCACTTCACGCATATTCTATCTTAACATGGTCTCACGACGATAAAACGTACTTTGGCCATCACCCTGTGAAAGTAGTCAAATTATTCAAGTGTGAGTTATTAAAATCCTTTTGTATCATTGAATTCATCTTAGAATAATTGGCTATAACTGTAACTACATAAATGATAAATTTTAACTGGCAACCGTTAAACATTAAGTTCCACTTGCAAAAGGAGTACAATTTTATTCGAGCATAAAATCTGTATCGCAGGCTTTTGTTGTCGGGTAAAGGGAGAATTTTATTTTTCGATTTACTAAATAACAAAATTAAAATTCGATACCAGCATGCTTTACTGTGAAGCGAAAGGATCAAATTCCAATCATTCAGAATACACCTAATCTAGCCTCTTTAGACCTAATTAACTGCTTAAGACGGTATTGATTACAAAATATAAAGTCGATTTTTAAGTGTATTTTGTGATACCCGGTTACTTGATTCAATTAATACTTCTTCCTCGCTTCAATAATAATGAAGTCGAATGCCGAAACCTGGAGGTATCGGTGTAGAAAATTTATTATTTTTATTGAATTCAGGTTCATTTGACGTAAGACGTCATAGAAGTTACCGTTGTTGCTGTCGAGAGGACGGAAGTCCACTTACTTCATGTGTTCAAGTCGATTCCATGACTAATCGGAACAGGAAAAATTAGAACATGACAAAACAGAAACTGACGAAACAAAACAATATGAAAGTAACATTTTTGTCCTATCTATTATTTATTGAACATATAATAAATAAATAATATATTTAATTTGATCAGCAATCGAGGGTTTTTTAAATTTAAATTTAGGATTATAGACATGAGTGACTTCCCATCGAGTTTATTTCGTATGATTTTCCGATTTTCAAAATTGTTGGCGAATCAGATATTTTTTTCCAAACAAATTTTAAAATATTTAAAAAAAGTGCCTTGTGTTACACAAAATAAACAGTACGGTGATTTGCAAATATCTGTGTTTAATATCTACAATAAACACATTCTAATTGCATATTAGAATTTATTAAACTTTTTTTTTATAAATAACTAAATATTATATAAATTAATAAATGTACTGCTTATTTATTATATTTTCAATAAATAATAAATGTTAATCTGTAACGGAGTGGCGAATTGCCGCTTTCCAACTAATATTAGAACGTTGTTTACAAAATAAGGATTAAGGATTCTCGAAATTTTAACTCAAGTATCAGTGTGGATCCTAAACTTAAAATATTTTATCTCATAAATAATATTTGTCGTATTTGTATCTTCTATATAAACGTTAGATACTGTTTACTGTCTGTCAGTTCGAGTATGCTGATAGGCAAAACCCGTTAGTGACAAAATACATGGAAGTGTACAAAATCTCAATAATTCAAATTTAAAAATTAAATAATAGCTACGACAAAAATATTATTTTCAAATTGTTCTGTTTAGTCGTGGAACTGATTTATGGATTTCTGTTCGTAGGCATGAATATTTGTATCTACAATTTCCTCGCAAGCATCAGATTCTAAAAACAGGCCATAGACAAAGCGTTTAGCTAACCACTAGTCCTGTCCTAACCCTATCATTCTTTCCCTACTTGAGTTACAAGCAGTTCTTGTTGAGATATCTCCAAAGTATGGTCATTTGCAAATATTTGTATTTAATATCTACAATAAACACATTCTAACTAGATATTAGAGTTTACTATACTTTTTCATTTTTATAAATTACATAACTATAATAAATATTGTACTGTCGTTTTGAATAAATTATAATAAATGCATACAAATATACGCATTGCCATTGCTGTTCAAAATCAGAGACAATGACCATTAAAAACGTATTTTTATTCGGTAACGTTATTTTTTAAATTGTTTTTTTGCTCTCCTGATAAATTGAGGTTTTACAACTTTGGACTAAGATTTATAAATTGATCTTTCAATTGATATCTAATATTGTTTTCAAAGCGCATGGAATTTTGTAATATTTTCATATCACTGAAATGAATCCGTAATCGAACTCGATTGCGTGTAGGGAGCAATAACCCAATGGCTAATCTTTTCGTAACATCCTCCTTCCCTCTTTACTCTCTTCAAACGGAGAAGATTAGCCTTCGACAGACGACGTATTCATTTTAAACAACTTTTGTCAAGGTGTTTAAAATTCGGAGTTTGTGTGCTCTACAATAATGGAATAAAAAAGCTATGTTCTCTTCTAATTTATATGTATACATCTTTTATTCTCGAAGCTCTTTTCAATTGAATTGTATTTGATCCCCAATGTCTTGTAAATTGGGCAACTTAATGAATTTATTTACATGACATTCAATAATTCTTCTTATTTCAGGGTTATTCGTACCCCAAACGAGAAGATACTTCGTAAGCAGTCATTCAGGATTATGGAAAGTGTGCAGATCAGTCCTCGTGACAACTCCTGAGCAGCTCAGAGACAGTATAGCGGGGAGGGCGTTCTTCACGACGACCACGACGCCTGCACCACCGGATAGTGCCAATGGACTACTACCGAGTCCTGCGCTTCCACCACATCTTGCAAATGCCACATCAAATGCTTCAAGTCCTGCTATCACTCCATCAAGATCGAACATGACAAAACTTAAAATTCCACTTACTGCTGCCGGGACACCAGTTCTGGTTCTCAATTCTTCGTTGGCTTCCACGATGATTCCTTTTCGTAAGTCTTTTATTTATTTTCTATCGTTATGCGTAAATATTCCGGACAATTCGGTTAACATTATTATGTAGTTTCTTTCCGAACAGATAGAACCACAATATTTAGCAGCGATTTTTGGACCAGTTTATTTAAACCTGTTCCTATTTGTGTTATATATCGATACCTCAGTTCCAAAGTGTAACAACTCAAAAATTATAGCTCTGAAACAAAAAGGAAACACGATTTAAAAGAAATATATTATGCATGTAAAAAATGATTCTTGGATTATTCTTCGGTGACTTAATCAATAAAAATCCTGGTATTACCAAGCTACAGGGGACAAAATCATTAATACTCGGTTACGGATATCTCGGGTTCAAATCGCAGTACGGACAGTTTCATAAATTGATTTTTCAATCGATTTATGGATTTCTATATGCATTAGAGGTCTGCACGGGCTGAAATTTTATAAAATTACCCGGTCCGAGCCCGACATATCAATATCACAACTGTTACCCGAACACGACCCGAGGCGAAAATTTATTTTCCTCAGCCCGATTTTTTTTCAATGCAGAAATTCATTTATACTTTTCATCAATGTAATATGTTATGACACACCCTGGTTTTTGTTAAGTATAAGTGTCATTAGTGTCCTGAACTGAAATCAGCCAGCGACAACAGCAATATTTCGCAGAAAAGGCTCTTTCTTGTTGCCAGGCGTTCAAATAGCCCCCGGTTACGTCCGCTGAACGAATCCATTTTTACGGAAAAGAGTAGCTCCAACTTTGCAGGGAGTTTTTTTGAATTTTTGTACACAGTCGATTACGATCTGCCGAGCGGGACGAGCTGCGCTCTCGTGGCGGAGGTGACGTGACGATGTGAATTGTTTGTTTTTTTTTGATTTGCATTGGACTTAACTTAAAATCGTTGTGTCATTTGTATTATAACTTAAAGTAAATTCAGTTGGTAAGTAAATGTAAATGTAGAATCAATTTTATATGTTAAGATTTATATATTTGTGTAATGTTAAACCACTGCATCTTGAATGGAAAATAAATAAGTTTTGAACCGGATTTGAAATGGTGTTTGTCTGAGATCAGCCCTTCCAGGACTCTGGATAACCAGCCGCTCGCCTCTCTTCGATCCGGGGTCTTCTCATTTATTATTTCCATATTTCCAACGATATTCACAGCACATGGGAAAAAATATTTAATTTATGATTAGTGTGTATATATGGCTGACTCATGACCCAAATAGTCCGAAATATATTTTTGGAAATTAAATTTCTTACCCGGGCCCGGCCTGAGCCCTAACCAGAATTGTCTTTACCCGCCTGAACCCGGCCCACGCGCCAGGCGGAGTTAAGACCCGTGGGCAAAGCCCGGGCCCGTGCGGACCTCTAGTAGGCATGGATATTTGTGAAATCCAAAATTCTCTCCCACCCACCCGATTGTAAAAACGGGGCGTAGCTAGAGCGAATGTTAACCATTAGTCCTGTCCTAGCTTTATTCTTCTATCCATACTCTCTTCAAAAAAGAGAGGTTGGGCACCTGAGTAACAAACAGTCGCCGTATAAAAACTCGTGTTGAGATACCTCTATTAGTATTCCATATATATTGGCGGTGGACATGTTAAAAAAAAAACACAAGCAAAACTGTGATTATTCACATATAAACATTTTATGAATGCTACCTACAACTTGTAAACCCTTATTTTAATGATAACTCCGTATGCTCCACTTAAAAATGAAATATTGTCAGAGAAATATGACAACCAGGTTAATATGACCCTCGTAGCGTAAACGTAGAGATATCCACTCGAGTAGAGATGCGTTGTCGTAATAATGAGCCGACGCCGAGCAGGCGACGCCGATTTCGACGTCTTTGCCCCATAAAGCGTCAAGTAATGCCTCTCTACGACTGCCCATACAACCGACTTTAATGCTGTACACCACTTGTTTTATTAACCCCGTGAATAGCTTTTAAAATGGCGTGAACACTCTGAGCGATTCTTTAAGCTCAATCAAGAAAGCGTGATAGATTTTAATGTCATAGAACATTTGCGTTAACTACATGGCTCAATATAATTTAATCAACTGTGTTTTGGCCAATTGATGTACCGCTTAAAATTTAAATTGTTTGGGAGAGAGTAAACTGTTTTTATCTAAAACATCATAATATGGTGAGTTGCGTTATGAATCTTTGAAATGCATTCCTGTAAATTTTCATGTTTGCAGATACGGGTTTATACGTAAGGAGTGTCGATATAATAGTGGCTTACATTAAGTGGCCGGCTCAGAATGTACCTAAACCAATGTAAAATGATGTTTTACTTCTAAAAAGTGTTTTGGCCAATTGATTAATTGTATGGTGAGTTGCGTTATGAATCTTTGAAATGCACTCTTGAAAATTCTCACGTTTGCAGATACTTAACTATATGTAGGGATTGTCGATATAATAGTGGCTTACATCAAGGGACCGGATCAAAATTGTTCAAACTAAAACCAATATAAAATGATGTTTTCCTTCCAAAAAGTGGTCAATTTATTTTTCTAATTAACATCATTTGGCCGAAACCTGCTTTGTCGTCTTTGAAATGAAATCCAATCATTAACTCATTTTCGTAATAATTTAATTTAAAACACCGACTGACAGTGCTTGATAGAATTTCTATATCAAATTTGAATTATTAAGAATACTTAATACATGGACATGTACAAAATCTTTACATCAATTAGTCAAAACACCGTCGATATGTTATAATTATACTTCTTCCGGTATCAGTATTGGCAATTCCAACTGTATTAGCATTGTTTTTGCCAAATCAGTATATGTCTAAAATAATAGGAATTCGTATAGGTTTAAATAACTACCAAGAATTCGATATGAACATTTATATTCCCACTAGAAGTAAAAACAAACTCTAGTAGTAGAGTTACTGTAATATTATATTATTCAACAAAGGTGAGGAGTATTTCCAAACTGTTCAGCCAAAAGCGAAACATTAAAAATTAGCAATTTCAATAGTCCTGAATAATTATGTTCATTGTGTCAACTGTCCATACATTTAAAACAGAATGTAGTACATGACATGTCATACAAATGCCGTATTCTTTTATTATAACATGGACAAAATGGAAACTTGTTCTGAGCATATTATATAATGAGGATCCAGTAATCGGGACCATAGAACCACATAAAGAATGATGAATATTAATATGTACATATGTGTAGTGTGAAATCTATCGCATTATGTTTAAAAAATAAAACACAATTAGTTTTAATTTCTCTCATCGAGAGCATTATGTTGAATAGAAATCGTAACAAGACTGTTTATACAAAATTGAATGTCAATAATTACAAGGAATATCAAATAATTAGTTCAAGAACTATGACAAAAATTTACAAGTAATAAAACAAATTATTAATCTATTATCTTGTTCCCTGAAATCGTTTTGCTCTATTCATTTTTCGTTATTCGTTTTTTATAACAGCTCGTCAAAAATTCGTCCATTTGGATAGTCAGACAGCAACCATTCATTGAAAACACTACTAAAAGTCACAAATATGACAAAAATATTGTTTTTTTGAGCTAGTGAAAACTATGTCACAATTAGGGCATCTAAAAGCATAAAGATATGTACGCTTTGCAATGTTAGTGGCTTACGATGTTTTTGTGTCTCACACTAACATAAATTATTAGCTTTATTGATTTGATGGTTTCTTTCACCATCGTATTGTATTTCCTATTTAGATGAAATTGCATGTTTTTTTAGCCAGTCAGCCACTAATTGCAATAAAAATAAACGAATTAAAATTGGATACAGTGACATTGAATTTAACGGTTTCTGCTTGTAAGTTATAATATTTTTTTTTCGTATACATGACTTGTACGTATTTTTGCTAAATTTCGATAAAATATTCGAGTTATCTGTTTTTACTTTCAGTCACTTCAGTTAACATTTTACGTTATCATGTTTGAGCGTATAATATAGCCGCTTCCAATGTGAAGCATATGGCTTTTTAATGGAGGCACCTCAACAGAAATTTTTCAACGAAAACTGTTTGTCAGTGAGTTGATCAAGTTCTCTTTTTTTTAAGAGAATAGGGATAAAAGGATAGGGCTAGGGCAAGACAAGAGGTTAGCTAATCGTTCTCGCTACGTCCCGTTTTTTAGAATCGGATGGGTGGTAGGGAATTTTAGACGTCACAAATATTCATGACTACAAAGATAAATCCATAACGATTTAAAAATCACTTTATGAAACTGTCCGTACCGAGACATGAACCCGAGATATCCGTAACCGTAGCCAACGACATTTACCACTGCGCCATACAACCGAAAAAGTTTCATAATATTTAGGTAAGCTTAATATTAAAACCGCCTCAAATAATTACTTACTTTCATTCAAATTTCACATACGCCCTTTTGACTTTGCGCAAAATAAATAATTCTCTAGTCAGTTAGTAATTAGCATGTTAACCAAGTACCTACTGGTAGCCAATATTGTTATTAATTATTCAACGAATACTTGCTGAGTTGAATGTTATTATATTCTACCCTGTTAAACATAAAATAAATGATAATGTTCTCTCAGACAATTATTACCAAAATTATTTTATCTGAGGCATTCAAATTTTAGCTAAGATTCAAAAGGGATACATCAAACAGTAAAATTGAAATAAAATTTATTTTACTTAGTAAAAACTACACAATAATTTTCCTAAAAAAACTTAAGTTGCTCATCAAAGCGGTCAGTTAAAATAAAGCAAAATATGATATTTTTCCGGCCCTGACTTTACGTATTCTGCCGCAAAAAATGTCGTTTTCACCCACTCCTGTAGCCGAGTGGACCACGTCGTTCACTTGGCTATGATCTCCAATGGCTCGCATCTCAGTATGAAAACTATTGGCTTTTCAATCGATTGTTGAATTTATATTCAAATACGATAGGGAGTTTTATCCTTCCCCTACATCTAATCCTAAAAACAGGGATAGCGAGAGCGATTACCTAACTACTTGTTTGTCTCAGCACCATCCTATTACCGTTTTTTAAATACGAAGAGATAATTTTTTGTATTTTTATTACCGCACAGTCATTGCTTTTCTACTTAAAACGGCGCGTAGAGAGAGTGATCAGCTAACCATTAGTTCTGTCCAAACAATATTCTAATATCCGTTCTTTTTCTCGAAATACATATAATTCATTATGAGTCTGGTTGCTTTCCAGTTGCAGGTCTTTCTAACAAAAGAAGTAAATAATCATATTTATTGTTCAAAATCGTTTTCTAATTCAAGTTCTATTAAATTCAATCTGATTTGATAAAAAATGTAATTTTTGCAATAAATATTTCGACACAAAATGTACAAGAAGATCGCAAAAATTGTGTATCTGCAAAATCTCAATTTTTCAAGGGAGCATAAAAACAGTTAAAATATTAATTTACCGGGTCAAACCACAAATAAAAAATTCGTAATTAATATAAGATATGTATACTGAACAATAATTATTGCTAGTTGTCATATTTTTCACGCACTTTTTGCAGTATCAATTATACAAAAAGTCGACATCGCATATGCAAATATAAAAATTTGCAATGGAAACGACGTTTTCTTTATTTTATTATGAACAATTCCACAATTCAACTAATTGATGAAGCTTATAAATTACTAGTGAGTACCCGGCATGCGTTGCAATGCTACTCAAAGAAAGAAAGGGTTTGTGCTATAATTCTGTTTATTGAAGTGCTTTTGGATTAGAGGTCTGCATGGGCCGATATTTCATAAAATTCTAGATCCGAGCCCGGCATCTTCAGGCCTGGCCCAGCCCGAGTCTCAATATCACCTTGTTACCCGAACCCGACCCGAAACCCAGATTTATTTTTCTCAACCCGAAAAAGCCAGATTTATTTTTTTAACAGAGTAATTCATTTATACTTCTCAAACAATACATGTTATTGTTTCCATATTTCCAATGATATTCATAGCACTATTACTAACTAAACTGTTGCCTTATGGCTGGTTCATGACCCGAAAATAGTACAAAATATTTTTCTTAAATTTGAATTCCTTACCCGGGCCCGGCCCAAGCCTGAATCTGAATTGTCTTTACCCGCCTGAGCCTCGTAAAGACCTGGTAAAAGTTCGCTAGCCAAGCCCAGGCCCGTGCAGACCTCTATTTTGGATATACATTTTTTTCGTTTTTCTGTCTGTCTCAGAGATGTCGCTAGTTGTGCGTATTTGATTATTTTTCAAGATTTTAAATTATTCTTTAGAAACCTTTACGGGTGTGCACCCAACAACTCACCAAAGTTTGATCGAAATCGGGTGAATGGTAAAGGAATGCATATAAGACAAACAAACAAATCTTCATTTTTATATATATATAGATGTGCTCTGATTTCACACACAATTTTAACAGCAGTGTTTGCATTATTTCCATTTAACAACAACGGCCTCCGTGGTCTAGTGGTAAGAGGTTTTCCCTAGCGATAATATGAGTCAGAGTTTACGTGCCGGTAAGATCATTATCAAATCGAGGTTTTTACAATTAAAAATTGAGATTTATATAGACATGAGTGTTTGTGATATCACTTTTCCTCGAGTGACTTCAAAAAAAAATCGTATTGAGTCTATCACGCATAATTTAAAATTTATAAATATCTGATGCTTTGGCAGTTATGAACTGTAGACCCAAATACTTTTTTTATAAATCTGTAATTACAAAAAAAACGTCGTCTGGATCTTTTTGCAATAATTAAGTAATAAAATTAGCAACCAATTTTTTTTAACCCTTTTGTCCTGGCACGGCAATAAGATGCTGGCAAAATTAATTAATGTTGTTGTAATTAAAAATAATTCTCGGATGCAAATCAACAGAGGCCCTTTGCTCTTTCGCCATGTTTTTAAAGGACTTAAGATAAATAAGTATAATTTAAAAGGTTCCCGTAAAGTAAGCCCCCAAATGAAGCTTAATAGAATCCCTTAGGCTTATTTAAATATGCATTATGGTTAAAATATTCGCCGCTCCATCGCTGGGAACAAGGTGGATAAACAAAGTGAGTTTGGAACATGGCTGCCGACCCCCGTTTTGTTTACTCTATGGTTTTATTCAAAAATACGTTTATGTAGCATTTAAATATTATTTGTATTGCATTAAGGCAGTCAAAACTAGCAATTAATATTCGGCCATTGATTTCAAATTGGCTCTGTTTTGTTTTCGATTCGGGTGAAAACAAAAACGGAATAAAGTTAGTTTTAATGAGATGATAAACGACGACGTATATGTGTTAGCTGGTATCGAACGTGGTAAAATTCCTTTGTATAGAAAATGAGATAAATAGAAAGAACGTTTTATAAATGAATACAAGTTTTAAGGGATGTTTTATTTATGTATGCTTCTTCATCTTAAGTTAAAGCAAGTATTATTTACACGTAAAATGAATTAATATAAAGTGCTTTTTTGTATTATTAATGATTTAATTTTGGATTTGACCATTTTTTATATGAAATTGAGGATTTAACCACTTTTGAAACAAAATCGTGAAGATTTGTTTACATCTGAGACAAAGTTTTTACTCGCCCACTACAAGGTGTCAGTTGATTACTATGAACTAATCCTAGATTATGTGACACTGTTGGTGAATGTGGTAGGCCGATAAAGGTTTAACTAGATTTGATATGGAAAATATATTTAACTTGCGTTTATCATTGAATAATGTTGGATTTCTTCAAGTTTGTTAAATTATTTCTGTAGATCATGGGTGGCAAACTTTCAACCACAACGGGCGACTCGCTTTTGAAATTATTGGCGGTCTACTAACACTAAAAGTAGTAATTTAAAGACAGAAAAGGTTTTGATTGAAAATAAACATAGATAATACCAATATCAAGTTATGTTAATAACAGCAATAAATAATGACTACACACAAACACAAAAATAGTATGTAAATAAAACAAGATGTTCTTTTGTTTTAGTTTTATTAACGCTAGCAATATGTTTATTATTGGCTTAGTAAATATTAACTATTTATTTACCGTGTGAGAGCACCCTGGAAACATTAAATATTTTTAGTAAGCTTATCATAATTTGGTTCATAACTATTTTATCTATTCTTAAACATGCTACCAAATAGTCATATGTCAAACGGGAAACAAAATGGGTACACTTTTGCAAATTTACCAGGGAAAAAATTATGTATATAATTATCTTATGAAACCGTAAAAGTTAATTCTTGTTTCGAAGCATCAGACATGCAGGTGACTAAGAATGGGTACGCAGTCGACGCCTGCTGTAGATGGTATATCAGAGTTCCACACTGCATACTCAGTTGAAAAAAAACTTTGTGTGGATTTGACCAATTATGTGAAAAGACTCGAATCGAAGACAGGCTAATGGTTAGTTATCGACATCCTGGAAGGTCTGGTTTCTCAAGCAAACACCATTTCAAATCCAGTTCATCTCTTATTTATTTTAACGAAGATGCAGTGGTTTATTACACAAAAATATTACTTACACACAAAATTGAGTCTACATTTACATTTACTAAATACATGAATTTACCTTTAAGTTATAATGCAATTGACACAAAAACGAGCTTAAATTTAAATTAAGTCCACTTTCAAAACAAACAAAAACAATTTATAATTACTTCGACGCAGCGGCTACGCCAACCGCTCTTAACCGGCGACGCCTCTCGGTCGACTCCAGCAAAAATAAAAATTAAACCTCAACCACTGTAAGTTGCACCCCTTGTTCTATAATATAATAGTCCTAATTTCCACTATAGGCCCTCGTCGGTTAGCAACCGATGGCTTTTTAATGGCCGTAAACCGGTTCGGCTAGCTAACATTAGTTAAAAATTATCGGAGCATTACGATATTTAAAGTGTTCGAATGCCGTTCTCGGATCACTCCAACCTTTCAAGAAACAAATAAATGTTACCAAAAAATATAAGGGTTTGTCATATGATACCAGACAATACATATAAGAGAGTATATTTATTACAGATAGGTAACGAGGCGTTATATTTGTTGCAGATTTCTGTGATGTTTAAATTCCCTCCCACCATCTCAGTTGATGAAGGTATTCCTTGCAATTCCTTACAACATCATACGATTACTAGGATAATTAGAAATCAATCTGTGGAAGTATATATTTTTCCAAACCTCCTTAACAGAAAATAGCATATTGGTCAATCTGGGTAACATTAGTCAAGTTCCGAGGGTTTTTGAATTTTTATGGTTTGCCATTGCATTTGTGTGTGGTTTTGTTTTACATGGAAATGAACTAATGTCTTAGATAAAGATGAAATTCAATTAACATACATAGATTTATTGTTATAATTGATATATAAATACAGATAAAAGGTGGGCAAAACTTTCATCCTAATCAGGTAACTTTGCCCCACGATACAAATAATCTCTGTAATTACTATAAATTCAGTAATTTTCTAAAGTAATTTTTAAAGTCTTGGCAACTTTTCTTTATGCTTTCATATATTCTGTAATTGAGATGGGAAAAAATATACACCATTTGGTTTTTTTTTCCATGTCCGCTCCCAATGTGGAGTATATGGTCTCCTAATGGAGGTATCTTAACAGATTTTTCTATTAAAACTGCTTGTTACCCAGTTGCTCAACGTCTCTTTTTTCAAAGAGAGGAGGGATAGAAAGATAAAGCTAGGCCAGAACTAGTGGTTAGCTAATCGCTCTCGGTACGCCCCGTGAGGATTGGATGAGTGGGAGGGGGTTTTTTGGGCACCAAAAACACTCAGGCAACGAACAGAAATCCATTAATCGATTGAAAGATCAATTTATGAAAACCATCCCCACCGGGAATTGAACACGAGACATTCGTAACCGTAGCCAACGACCCTATCAACTGCGTCACGGAAACCGAAGCATTTGGTTTACAGATTAGTTAAACAAATTGAAAATATGGCTTATCCAATTTATTTCAAGAAAAGTTTTTAAATTCTGTTTTATCATTCCAAGCCGACAGCTTACAAATTCAACAATAAGACAAATTATGTTGAACATTAATTCATATTTTTACCACCAGGGGCTACTCGATACCGTTAATTAACTTAAAAGTACCTAAATGTCATTAGTATTATCATGGTATTATAACGACACCTTTTTCCATGTAGTGGGCTAATCTTAGACCGATGGGCAAACTTATCCAAATTGATGGTAATCAATAATTTTTATATTTCAAATAAGTTTCAGCAAATTCAATAGGAAATATTAATAATGAATCTATTTACCACGGAGTTGTTTTATTTCAGTAACTTATTTATTTCACTTACACTTTGATTCACAAAACACTCTCGCGCCAATCACCAAATAATGCTCATTTTGTATCACGTTGACATATTTTCGCCCAAAAGCACCAAGTATGAGCCGGGGGTAGGGTTTGCAACACCGGTATTACCGAAAAAGGAATTCCGGTATTCCAAATGTTTTTTCAATACCAAAATACCGATTTTTAAATTAAAAAAACATCGGTGATTCGGTACATTTAATAGTTAATGACGGTATTAGTTCGTTTGTAAACAGTTGAAAGAGTTTTTTCTGTCGTTTTCAAACAAGATCCGATCATGCTTGACATAGTCCAGCATTGGTGTTTATAAAAATCTGACTTATATCGTCATTGTTCTGAAAGAAAACACTAAATTAAAAAATGATATATTGAGTTAGTTAAACTAAACGTTCCTTATTTAAAACTCTATTGTATGGAAGAGCATACCTATTTTTATAAATTATAATTTTACTTAAAAACAGTTTTGTACAAACAAAAACAAAAAAAATCGTATAAGTGGCTAGTTACGTGTTTATATTATACTTTACGAAAAAACGGTGAAGTAGGTATTTTTCCCATTGTTTTTTTGATGCCTACTTATAGAACTGAGTGCGTAAACAATGAAAATGCAAAAGACGTATAAACACGTATGTGGCACTTAAGTGATTATACGTAGGGAGTGTCGAAATATTAAATACCGGTATTGATATACATGTCTTTTATTGCAATCCCTTATCGTATAAAAATCTGATAAAATTTTACAGCGTCCAGGCGACAACGATCTCACGTCGTCGGAAAACTGTCATGGCTCCCATATCGATAGCACTATCGGGAAACCATTTCCCACATTGGGGGGGGGGATTTTATTTTTAAAATAATGCTCTACCCCCGAACCAAGAAATTGGAAATGTCAAAATATCTACCGGACACAGCCAGGGAACTTTCCGTAAAGAATGCTTATTTGATAGTTGAAACCGATTGGGATTTTTATTAACAATGTCCGCTTCCAATAGGTGGCATATACACTGCCAAATCAACCTTAAGATACAAACAGTGCTATAAGAAAATTCGTAATTTAGGTGTGTTAGCCCCTGTCTCTACCAACAAACTGTATGGCGGTTGTATGTAGATCGACTCTCAACTCCGTTTTTCACGTAATATAATATATATTTGAACAGATTTCTTTCGAGTTTATTCTGTGATTCTTTATCATTATCATTATGTAATTCACGATTCATTGAAAATTGCTTTATATTTATATGCTAGTAAAGTAATAAACAATAAATTTCATCCTATAGTCGTCATTATATATCCAGTGAATGGCACGAAATGCGATGAGAGGCAGGCTAATCGATTAGAATCGTAATTTATCGCAAAAATCACAATTTAAATTATTGATTAATTAAAATCACTGATTTTTACGTATACTCTTTTAAACTAAGTAAACATCTTTATTCCTGTTAATTGACGTTCAACGTTTAACACATTACATTGAATTACCCAGTATTTTATATTATTACAACATGCTAGAATTCATTGTAATTAGCCCTTCCGGACTCATGGTGTAACATTGCATTACTTCGGTCTTTAAACCCGTAAATTATCTGTGAAATAAGTATAAAAAAAATTGAAAATTGTGCTACCTGTAAATAAAATAGTTCTACATATAATTAAAAATACATTAAAGAAAACGCCAATTCTTTGTATAATTAATCATAATTTGAAAACCTCGTCAATTTTACCATCGAAAAAGAAAAAATTCATGTATAGTATAGTATTAAATATAGTATAGTAACGACCTGAGATTCATGACCGTACCGTAGGCAACCGTTTTGTTTCATACGGCACTGAAACACGTCTCGAGTCTGTTCTGCTATGAATAATTTAGATTCTTGCGCCTTTCGATAATTTCGCATGTATTGCAGGTTTCACACACAAAATATGACGTAAAATAATTACTTCAAACTACATGAAACAATATTTCACTCTTTGAAATTGTCATTTCGCTTTATAAATGCGTGTTTACGACAAAAAACTCACACGGTAACGCCATGTGTCTGCATGAGATCCGAAGGGATTTTTTTAGCATGATAACGGGAAGGTTAACAAAAAACAGTATTGATAATCGTCCATAATAACATACTATATACAATTCTCCTGTCGATTCCATGACTTCAAAGAAAATTTAATGGACCACTCACCTGCAAAAATACTTACTGACGGGTCTTATAGCATGGCTTGTAGCCATAGGGGGCTTTGACACTACTAATGGCCCATTCTAACAGAAGTTGCTTTTAGATAACCTACTTTTATTTCGTTGCTAAAGATCTCGTTTTGGTGAGGGTAAGTAAAGAAGATAGATTGATTACTACATTATTATCACTAAAAGTTTCGCAAATTTGACTCAATCAAAAAGTCTTCAATGGAAACGGTCTTCATAATCTAACGAGCAAAATAACTTATAATAGGGTAAAAAAATAAAGTATTCAGTTTTGAAAGACCTGTTTTTATGTTCCTTTTCCGAGTCAAATACACAATTAGTAGGTTGAACCTTTTAATTTTAAATAAAAGTCAATTTGGAATAAGTGAGATATAATATTGTAAGCTCGACTCCGTTGTGCAATGGTTAACATCGTTGGCTACGGTTACGGATGTCTCGAGTTTATGTCACGGTGGGGACAGTTTCATAAATTGATTTTTCATTCGATTTATACATCTTTGTTCGCAGGCATGAATGTGTGTGATATTTAAAACTCTATCGCACCAATCCGATCCTAAAAAACGGTGCATAGCGAGAGTGATCAGCTAAACACTAGTCCTGTCCTGCACACTGGAAGCGGACATGGTAAAAAACATTAATATTTAAATAATAGATGACGGTATTGAAATTGAAATACTAAATGTCTAAAGTAGCTAGTACGTCGGAACTGTGTGTGCATTTTATTATACACAATAAGCGCTTAAGGTCATGAAAAAATGTCACAACTACATGTGATATGTCATAATAATAAAACGTCTACAGAGCGGTATGGGCTGTTACATATATTATATTGCAACATTTTGACCTGTTGGCGTAGTTTAACATATCAAAGCAAATATTTTAACGTAATTACTCATTTTAAAAAAACCAAACAGTTTCTTCAAATACGAGAATTTCATGAAAGTTACAAATATAATTCTTTTATCTTTAACAGTCAACAGAAATAGTTTAGTATTAATGCTGCACGTGTGTTTGTAAAAGATTTTTTGATTAATATATCTTTTTTTTTATCATGTCAACGTTTGAATACATCGCATTCATTATTAAAGTCTTACATAGAGTATTCAGTTACTCATGTGAATTGCTTTTGGACTTAGTCCAAATATTTCTTGGACTGTTTTACGGCAATGGTATTTTTTAATGTTGTTTATTCACAGCCATTACGTGTGATAAAAATTTAGTTTTATATTTCCACCGCGATAAAAAATCATCTTTGTTTTTATTTATTGATAATTAACGTGAAAAATCACCGGGCTGAGTCGTTAATTGGTTCATTAATTACTAACGAGGAAGTTAATAAATTTATTCCGAAGGCAGAAAAGAATACCCAAAATGTTTACTTTATCTTCAATGTTACGAATTTAATAATTTATCTCTAGGTCGCTATATATAAATTTCTATAACCGGATATCTATAAATAATTTATTTATCAGTTTATTTTCATCAAAGTTAATAAACCTCAATGTAAGCTACCTATTTATTACTGTTTGTGACGTGGTGCCAGTAAAGGTCCGTTATAGGGTCATTTCACCAGTGGTCGGCCAGTTAAGCGACAGGTGTACTTTCAAATGGGATTTTGAGTCAATGAATGATAAATACATATTTTTTCGGTCTTATTCCATTCACCAGGGATTAAGTAATGTAACCAACTAAAAATAAAATAGTTATTATTGTACCAAGCATAAAATAATAGAAGTTAACAAAAAAATGCCAATTGTGCCAGTGGTCGGCCCTCAAAATCCAATGGTCGGTCTTTCGTTGCCCAGTGTTCGGCCATCATTATAAAACTTCATGAATATCGTGAAATAATTTACTGATTGTAGACAGAACAATAAAAAACATAATAATGCAAAGCATGACAATATAAAGTATATTTTGTTAGCGATCCCCATACAAGATGAATTTGCTGAAACTTGCGAAGTAAAAATGTGCTTTTTTTAATTGCGTATTGCTTCATATAGGTCAGTATAGTGCCGGTATACATTGGCAAGTGGCAAGACTACCTACAATAATTTACAAAATCTGTTTTTTTAAACGTATCCACTATTTTTTTTTAATTTTTAAGTTCAAAAGGCTGACTACTGACGATGGCCGACTTTAGGACCACTCGCCCTATATTAGAATTTTCACATATAGCCCTTACAACCATTCGCAAAATCGTAAAAAAACAAAACCGTATAAGGTAAACGTATCAGTAAATTATACCAGTAGTTCTTAAGAGAAAAATTAAACAAAAATAACGATTAACGTTTATCATTAGACCGAATGATGAAAAAGTTAGTGTATTCATAATGGATCAAATTTCTTAATTAATATAATAGGACAAAAACTAGGAAAGGGTCTGTTACAACGAAATTGTATTTAATTTTCAACAACCCTGTTAATGTGTCAATAGTTGAACATCTAAAAAATTGAAAGTTTCTCTAGTGAACCATGTCTAATCAGAGAGTTTCATGAATGAAAACCTTTCACCAGAGTTGCCTCGGAGCTTCCTGTAAGACCACTCTTGGTTGATTCAAGTAGCATATGCTTACATTCACTGATTTCCTTTATAATTCTCTTAAAAAATTCAAAATAAAACACTTACTGCATAAGTTGTTGTTTTCAAATGGCCGCTATGACGCCCCAATGACATAAATATATGGTGACGTGTTAGTTCTTCAATCCGACAAAAGTTGTCTGAACTCTACAATTTAAAGCAATCCCGCGACGACGTTTCATATTTTGGACACTTTTATTGAAAAAAGGTCAACTACCAGTCTATTTACTTTATGTCTCATATTCGATATATGATAAGTGCTTCATTTTAGAAGTAAAAAAGTATATTGCTAAAAAATACGTAGCTTTCAAAATACTTTATAACACTCAAAGCCATCCTTTACAATTAAAAGTACCATATCTAAATATAAAAGTGCTTTATTTACTTCTTCTCAACACAGACATTCTACAACCAATATTCCTACCTTCAAAGTGCATTATTGACAATCGTTTTTGTCCAAGCAATAATTGCAGAAACTTTTCAGGAAGGAAAAATCTAAAATATCATTAAATGATATTTGTAGCACAATTAATGATGAATATACTCCAGAATACTTTTTATAAATATTTTGTGTTTGTAATCATGTAGTTAAAAATCATAAATAAAAGCTTTGAACCAATATACCTCTCTACTGATGTTTATTATATCAATATTTCCTTTATTTAATTCGTCTTACTTGTATACGAGAAACTCCTTACTATTTTTATTTAAAATTACAATAATTCTATTCCATCTGTTCATATAATCAGACATAAAAATGTGAATCGAAGTTGTGAGAGATGTCGCGTAATTGTTTTTACGTAAACTAGTAACTATAAAATAGAAAATACTCGGATCTGTCTGTCACTCAAAAACTTTCAAACTATGAACCCTAGTGCCATTAAATTTACACAGTGTATTGCGCTCGACAAACCTACATGGTTTTGACTATTTTCAGCCCGCTCTACTTTTCCCTTACTGATTTTATAGTTGCGATATTCGTAAATTTCCAGGTTTTAATACTGAATATGAGAAAAACAGACTTGTATCTTTGAATGCTACCGCCATACTGCAAAAATAAGTTGATTTTTTCTGCCATGATGAATATAGAAGGTATTCTTTCGTGGGATGCAATAATATAGACGTTTGGTAGCCTGGAATGGGGCAACTGGGGCAACCGGGACGCCTGGTTCCCGCTACCGAGATCTAATTAACTGGCTACTGTCGACAGAGGGGCTGTTTGTTTAAAAAATAAAAATACATCTTCATCGCTGCGGAACTGTTGCGGCCCACTTTGCAGTGATGTGAAACAGTTGACCCGTCTATATAATATTATAAAATTATTTTAATTGATAATTTTATTTTATGTTTCTACTTATGAGTACCCGGCACGCGTTGCAATGCGACTCAAAGAAAGAATAGGTTTGTGTTTTAATTCTGTTTATTGAACTGCTTTTGGATTAGAGGTCTGCACAGACCGAAATTTCATAGACTTACCCGGTTCGAGCCCATCATCTTCAGGTCTGGCCCGACCCGAACCCGAGTTTCAATATCACAATATTTTTGTTTTTGTCTGGTGCGTACACGAATAAATCAGAAGGTTTTTCCTAGATGTCGCTGTATGTACGTATTTGATTCTTTTTTCAATTTTAGATTTTCAATTTTTTTTCTTCAGAACTCTTCACGGGTGTGTTCACAACAACTCACCGAAGTTTCATCGAAATCGTATGAATAGTAAAGGAACGCGTAAAGAACAACCAAACATTTATTTAATATAATATTTCCCGGCATGATCACAATAAGTCCTTCCTGAAAGTTTCGTCGCGATCGGTTGTGTAGTTTAGAAGCCTATTAGATCCGGACAAACCAACAAACAGACATTCATTTTTATATATATATAGATTTAAAAGTCCGTAGTTCGTGGTGCAGTGGTCAACTTTGTTAGCTCCGGTCACGGATGTCACTGGTTCAAGGCAAATATTAATTCCTGACCAACTCATGACCTATGCACATTTCAAGATCATTATTCTTCAAAAATATTACTAAGTATTATAAACAATGCCTGTTTTATTAAAGTACCATGAGTACGTCATATTTTTTAATAATAAACAAATTTCCCCAGTCAATTGACACGAAAAAATTGCAAATCGTGAATGTTTTTATATTACAAAAGGCTTACAATTAAATGCACTTTGTTTAGATCATATGCACTTTCAAAAAAACAGTTTTCACTTATAACAAATACATTCCACAAAAAAGATTCTTTCACTAAAAATAAGGTGATCCCATATAATAAAATATATTTCAACATTGAAGAAACATATTACACGAACGAAAAAACATTGTCACAAATATAAAATAGTGTTCACTCAATATAAATACTCACACTTCAAAATCGATGGCTGCACGAAGCTGTAATGAAATATTACTTATTCTTTACCACTTGCAACATAGGATTTGCCACCATAGACTAGTTTACTTGTAGCGACTCTACCGTATATTATCTTTTCTTCGCGCATTAGAATAAATTACCCAAACTAAACCAGACCAACCCTAGCATAATCTACTACAATTTAACTCACTTTGTTAAAAGAATCCGTGACTAAGTGGAAACTATTAGAATAAAAATTCAAGTGTACCAAGTGAATACTATCTAACACAAAAAGCAATTATTTATAACCCTTACTTAATTAGAACTAAGTACATCAATAACAGCTATAATTTAAGATATAATTTAAGTATAATTTAAGACATCGACTGAGGGTGCTTGATGGAATTTCAATATCAAATTTGGATTATTGAGATTTTGTACAATTGAGAATTAAAATACATGGAAGTGTACAAAATCTCAATAATCCAAATTTAAATAACAGCTATATTTTTTGATTTTAGTGATTTGCTTAATAAATTCATTCAAATGATTTTTAGTTGGTGTGCAGATTTGAGTATGTAATTATAAACCTAAATATATACATATATTATGTATTAAACATTCAAAAAATGCTATAAAAGACGCCGAATATTATCCAAATGCTAATTATTTATATGATTGTCAAGTTTTAAGTTATAATGATCGAATTTTCTCAAATAATTTACAGAGTAGTTAGCTAAGAATTGCGGTGTTTCTGTGCATATTTTTCAAACTTTTTGAAGTCATCTTAACGATTATAGATTTTACATTAATTTTACGTAAAATAAAATGATTTATTATTTAGTTTATTGAACAGTTTAACTTCAAATGTTGAGCTTCACTTAATTCTTCCCGGTCTTAAACACTCGCTTTATTCAGTGAATATTTGCGTTGCTTCTTTGTTTTCTTCGCTCATTTGTTTGTTTCTTCAGCGTCTATTATTACTACGTACGTTTTTTTTTTGTTTTTCATAATATCCGAATGCTAGCAGATCCTGACGTAAAGTATTTCTTCATTTTCTCCTAATTATGTTTCGAATTCATATCACAACAACAAAGAATGTTTACTGATCTCAAATAGATCTCTAACAGAGGTTTAAACAAGAAAGTATACAACAAATGGATATTTTCGGTAGCCAGTGTAAACAATAAATCATTCCGCAAGGATTTGGGAGGAAATTTAATTAATTGGCTGTCGAAATTTCCGTGGAAATAAAAACAATATTGATTTAAAGCTTTCGGTAATTATGAGGATTAAAACAACAAATAAGATAGAAAATATCAAGTCAGCTTATATATCATTAATGAAAATACATTAGAGGCCGTCCGCCATTATTTATTCTAAAAGTACATTTAAGACATGACTTATAAGAATGAAGTGTGTTGCAAAAAATAATTACATGATTATTTCGCATTACAGCTATAATTGCGAATGCACCAGATATTTTTAGATTTGAATCAAGTGAAATTAACTCAATGAATTTTTTGAAAGTCAGTTTAAGTCGAGATCAACTCGATGAGAAATGGCACCACTAACACCCATGTCCGCGATCTTATATTTAACCTTTTTAGTGCCGGGCAAATTTTACTAAGTAGACACTTGTAAGCCAGCTATTTTTGGTACAAAATAAATCGCTAAAAAATATAAAATTGGCAGAAATTATGAACATTTGTTAATATTTATCAAATCAGTACATTTCTCGATATTTTCGTAAATATTTTAACGCTAAAATGATTAATACCATTTCAAAAATATACATAAAAACAGTGTTGTCACAACCTCAGAATCTAAGTCACTTTACCGAACTAGCCCCAATCACTTTTTATACACTACTAGTGAGTACCCGGCATGCGTTTCAATGCCACTCAAAGAAATAAAGGGTTTGTGTTTTAATTCTGTTTATTGAACTGCTTTTGGATTAGAGGTCTGCACAGGCTGAAATTTCATAGACTTACTCGGTTCGATACCATCATCTTCAAGTCTGGCCCGACCCGAACCCGAGTTTCAATATCACAATATTTTTGTTTTTTGTCTGGTGCGTACACGAATAAATCAGAAGGTTTTTCCTAGATGTCGCTGTATGTACGTATTTGATTCTTTTTTTCAATTTTAGATTTTCAATTTTTTTTTCTTCAGAACCCTTCACGGGTGTGTGCACAACAACTCGCCGAAGTTTCATCGAAATCGTATGAATGGTAAAGGAACGCGTAAAGGACAAACAAACATTTATTTTATATAATATTTCCCGGCATGATCACAATAAGTCCTTCCTGAAAGTTTCGTCGCGATCGGTTGAGTAGTTTAGGAGCCTATAAGATCCGGACAAACCAACAAACAGACATTCATTTATATATATATAGATAATTTTCTAACGAAGTACATTTCAATGCAAGGTTACACACATAATGCCGCATCAAATTGTTTCTATGTGTACATTATATGCAAACTAATCTGTGTCTCCGAGTATCAAGCTACAAGACTTAAGGAAAAAAGTTACTAATGGTCAATAAATAGCACTATACGATTTTACACTACAAAATTCCAAATTAAATATTTTATATGTTGCTATGACGATGAAAAGAGCTCGCGAGTTAACGAGTCGATAGCCTGACGCAACATACAGACTTTGCCGAGTTACCTTGCTCAGGGCACGCTAGAGGTTAATTTAAAAAAAAATGGTATTGACCTTACAACTGAACTTACATCCAGACCCATCTGATCATTATTTGAGTAAAGGTCTTACCACTAGACCACAGAGTTTTTTTATGTTAAGAGCTATAACTAAATCAAAAAATCATAGTTACCAGCGTCTTCTTACAAAATCATTCCCTTTATTTATTTATTTACTAAAATGACTCTCCAACAATGGTGACGAATATTGTTCTCCTTAAAATAAAAAGAAATCATTTTAAATTACCAAAAAAATGTAACAACACCAGTGTTATGATTGCAGAAACCTGTCTGTCGTTATTGTGGAGTTCTACCAACAACGGTAAGCGGAACCGGAAACTGCGCCATTGGTGTTTTATAATGGCAAGACCACTGTGCACATTTTGCTTGTCGCCTCTCACACCTCTACGAAAACTCTTCCGCACATTTTATTCGAGAAAATATTTGCGACTTTATAAATTAGCAGATGTTTTCTTGGGCTTATTTTCACGTGCACTTTCGAATATAAATGTTGGATGTTGTAATAATATTGTTATATTTAAACAAATGTCCATGTGTCTTTTTCTTCTTCTTCGTTGAAAGAGCATTCAGTTTTATGACCAACTGCACAATCGCTCTTTAGATATATCGATCCCGAGCATTTTCTTTCCAGCAAGGCACATTGAAACAATCTTGCATAGTTTTCCACGTTATCCGCCGAGCTTTTTCATGAGTAGCACATAAGTCTACTACCTGTCGTATAGCTATTATATCAAAAGACTATCGGTATAGAGTACTCTGAAGGTCTTGTGATCTACCTAACTGAATATCACGTCATGTTGTCAATGCGGGACTTAAAAGGCAAAGAGCTCATTGTTTAGATTGTTGAGTCATATCTGGAATTATCTTACTAGACCCAAAAGTACATTTTCTCAAATTAAATGCCAATTTTAGAAAGCAATATCATTAAATTATCATGTGAATACTCCACCTCATTGGCTGGCTCAGACAAAGAATGCAGACAACTGCATTCTTTGTTTTGGATCCTTATTTTTTCGTGCCTTTTGAGTTCTCAGCGATCATTCGAATAAGATACAATAATTTAATCATGACAAATTATGATTAGATGTGCAAAAGGTTATATTTAAGAAATCACCCGATTTACATACTTATATGAATATTGATTTATAAAAAAAGAACGCTTACATTCTTATGGTTTTGTAAAGATTATTTTGTAACATTTTTTAAAATATGCTTTATTAATATTTATTGATGTACCCTATTCTATTCAAATATTCTATCGATGTTGTTTTGTGTCGTATTTATGTTAAAATTATGTTGTAATGTTGCCACGTGCGCCCGATTTTCTTTTTGCATGGTAGATAATGTACCAGAGAACACCGTGCAATAAAAAACACATTAAAAAAGATATAATAAACACGGAGAACTAAAAGAGTACTTCTCAATGTAAACACTTAGATAGGAATATTCCGAAAATTATTGCGTCTCATAATGCGTTTTGTCAGAAAACGACACCGAATGAATGTATTTTCTATGCTAAATTTTATTTAAATGAAAACAATAAATTTTGTCAAATACGGACAGAAGGGATTAAGTCATAAAAACAATTTCTGAGATAATCGCATTTAAAGCATTATTTTTTTTTTCTAAAGTAATCTCTCCCTCAAGTGCAATTTTTTATTTCTTAATAAGATTGTTTGTACATTATAAAGAACGATCTTTTTTACATACAATTCATAAGATTTTGCTGTCGATGATTTATAGTTATATCATGATTTTTGCCCGAATGAAAAAGTAGCGTTCGACGAGTACATGGAGCGTTAAATTAATAAAAAACAGAAAATAATTTAAAAATGGCTTAATGCGTTTTGCCAGTATAACCTCGATATATAAATATATCTTATGAAAATAGCATTCTGCATACATAAAAACAAAAATACCTGTGAACGTTTATTGTTCGAAACTTAAATTGTATATGTATAGCAATGGGAACTATCATTTTTTAAATGTATTTTAATGAACGCTGGGTCCCAGGAACGTATCCCACAAGAAAAAATAGAATCGAATGTATTTTGCATAAAAACTAAATAATAAACTTAATTTATGGACGTGTAGTTATCTATTTCAATAAAATTCAGAATAGTATTAAAAACATAATTATTTATGTTCTACTTTGTAATACCGTGTTAAATCAAAGCAATCCGTACAAAAATAACCCAAAAATAGATTTATGAAGTTTCGTTGCTTAAATTTTATTATATATGATATTTTTTTTGCGTAATAATTGTATAACTGTGTTAATCCAAAGCGCGTAAAAATAACCGTGTAAAAAAAACATATGTGTTTTGTAACAATAATCACTTTTTTAATATTCAATTTTTATCCTTGAAAATTTGTTATCGGCTACCCCTAATGATCTGTGACGTGAAAACATTTAGAAACACAGTTATCCCGTAGCAGATATATAGTAATAATTACCTACACTGTTTTATTAAAATGAAATTAATTTACAGAATATTTTGCTTAGTAAAATATTTTTAAATCTATACGTTATGAGTGACATTATAGAATTTTGTAATCAAAAGAATAGGTAAGGGCAGTAGAGCGCCAATCATGCTGCGGGTGGTTGTGCAAATAATAATATTTATAATATCTAAATCAACTAATACATTGCCAAACATTCTAGCGAACTGGATTCTTACAAATTAATTTTGAAGTTCAATAACTTGTTATCTTCATCAATAGATGTCACTAGTTACTCTGTGTCGCCAATAACTTGACACAATTTAAAAAATAGTTGCAACACATTTTTTTTACAGAATGTACATTATTTTTAATTAATTTGTGTAGCAGTAAAAACATCTTTTAATTTGTAATCACTATAGTGTGTTCGTAATATTTTATTAAACTGTGTTTTTATTTACTGTTTTAGAAAGATGCAAATCCCACGAGCTTTTTCCCACTGAAGCGAGAATGAAAACTGACCCATCGATAGATCCTGTCATATTGAGTAAGTGTGATTTTAGAAAAAAAAATACTATATCAATAAGCACCTTCCTGTGATTTCTTATCAAAATTATTCATCTCTTTCAAGGGTAAAAGTTCCGGATCACCTGTTATTCGAGGGATATTCATTCAATATTTGAATCAAACATGGTCATCACCATAGAATATCAATTCTTAATATTAGTGAATAACTATTTTACAGCAATATATCGACAATAATATCGACGGTGTTTTGGCCATAAAATACGAAAATTAATTAGTTAATGATTGCGTCTCACTTTAAGGACGACAGAGCAGGTCTCGGCCAAATCATGCAAATTAGAAAAAAAATTGACCACTTTTAGGAAGGGAAACATCATTTTACATTGGATTTAAAATTCCGACCCGGCCACTTGATGTAAGCAACTAATATATCAACACTCCCTACCTATGATCCAGTATCTGCAAACATGAGAATTTACAGGAGTGCGTTTCGAAGATTCATAATGCAACTCGGCATATAATTTTTTCGATAAAAACAGTTTTTACTCTCTCCTGAACAATTTCAATTTTTAGGGTTACATCAATAGGTCAAAACACCGTCGATATATTGTTAAAAAAAACTCTGCACAAACTCTTTATTGGACTTTACTAAATTTAATTTGTAAATTGATATAGAGTAGTAAGGTTTTTCGCAAACAGTATTTCTTTTCATGTATAGACAGGGTGTGCAATGGTATGATCGTGAGTGAAAATGTAAATTGGTGGCACTGCCACCTGACGTATAATATTACCAGTTTCGTAATAAAATAATATTGTTTGATTTCCAGACTACAGCAGAACGGCAGTTTCCTTTGCCATCATCAGCACTATAGTAATGTGTATGGGATTCTTCTTCTCAATTTATACCTTCCTCAACCCACGGTATATGTTCAAAAGATTAGCTGGAGGAATTCATTTCATATCAGGTAATTTAATAACATAGTCATAACTGTTACAATGAGAACGAAACGTTTAAAAACAACGTTAAAAAAATCCTTTATTAACCATATCTGTACAGTATTACAAGAAGAATTCACCAGTGATTAAGAATAGCAATACCAGTATTACTGAAACCTGTATCTTGGTATTTTGCTGTTTTTTCATAACCAAATTACAATAATTGAGTCAACACGAAGTGATGTGGGCCAACTGATGTTTTCGAAAAAAATTAGTTAGGTGCGTTTTAGTATTCTAGATGTCATAAAGTATCATACAAGTGAAGTGATCCAAATAAATACAGGCTGCCAAAGTGTTTTATCCTGTAAGAAGTTAAATTAAATAAATAGTAAATTAATCTAAGAGGTTTATTATACTAAAACATTCAATAAACGAGTTTCACTATTTTATTACATAGTCCACTTCACCTCTTGAGGGCTCAATTTAATAATGTAAAATAGCAGTATTCCACTTTTATAATAATTATTAGTCCAACAAGTGTTAAATAAAAAATGGTTTTTTTCTGCAGCTGGACATATTTGCATGAAGACCCAATCAAAATTTACAGATTTCAGCATTGAGAAATATGCCTTTTTAAGGAAAGAAGTATATTTTAAAAAATAAAACATAATATAAATCCAGAGAGGCCTATTTATTTTTAATCAGTTGATAATGCTCGCAATGAAATAACACAGTCCAGATCTTAATGAAAAACGTGAAAATAGTTCAAAAAACAAGAGTTTTATTATTTCTAATATAATGCCTTTCCACCAAGAAATGACACCTTAAGTGATTAATTAATTAAATTTTTTTTTAAGAAAGCATAAAGAAAATCATTTATCGATGCAGTTTTTTCCCCAGCATTTATTAGGAAAAATCTGTTTATTTATTTATCAATGAAAATTACATTAACGGGATTACAGCTGATGCCAATGTGCCAGCTGTAATCCGATGTAGTGTAAATTTCATTTAATTTAATATCCAATGCAATATTTGCTTTGTTCTATTAATAATACAGTATTGCGATCCCAATTAGCTGTAATTATTATTATTTTGTTTGCTCATTTTAATCAATTATTTTAATACTGATATTAAAATTTAATTTCCAATACAAGTATGAAAATATTAGTAGAGTATTGCAAGCACTAATGGTGACATAAAAAACCAGACATAATATCATATTAAATTAAACTTTCGGAACACTTTTTTTATCTTCAAAAATATGACAACAAACAAATGAAATTCTGAAAGGTTTTTTAACTCATAAAAAAGTTTATGTTGCGGTTGCCAGCAAAATTAAAACTGTCAACTGAATGTTAATATTTTCATAAATTTATTTTCAGCGTCAACGGTTTTGGTTGTCATCCAAGTGTTGATATCTTCTGTGGATTATGAAAAAGAACATCTCTTGTACACTCACCCAAAAGGCTCAACACACTCGTAAGTATATAAAAAGTATATTTTTTAGTTTCTCACTATAGCTAACAAAACAGGAAAGAGTTATTTCAAAAATAAACATATCTTTCAACACTGCAAAATATTCCCGTCAAATTGTCTTGTATTATTTTTGATAATCTTGTTCATAAAAATATGTATTTTATTAAACACGTACGCTTCTAATGTGGAGCATGTGGAGTCCTAATGAAATTACTGCTAGTTACTCAGTTGTCCAATCTCACTCATTTTCGAAGAGAGTAGGGATAGAAAGATAGGGCTAGGTCAGGGTTAGTGGTTAGTTAATCGCTCCCGCTATGCCCTGTTTTAGGATTAGCTGAATGAGAAGGAAATTTTAGACATAAGCCTTCAAACACAAATTTGTAAATCGAATAAAGAATCTGTCCGTAATGGGACAAGAGCTCATGAGCACCATAACCAAAGTCAACGACGTTGACCACTCTGTATAATTAAATACCCAAGAGGTAAATTTTGAATTTTCATCTATTCTGTTTAAAATTCATGGGCTCAAATCACAGAATGAAAAAAAATAAACAATGTTTTTTCAATTGATTTATGGCTTGTTTTCAAAAGATCCTGAATAATATGGCATTAAGAAAAGCAATTAAAAAATTACCCCTTAACTAAGTTTTTTAACCAAGTCCTTTTCTTGCGTTACTTTCTTTCCTTACCTATCAAACTACATCTATCAAAAATAGTTAATAGCTTTTAATTAAATATTAGGTGGGTACATCTATTAACGCGTCTTCATAAAAAATTGATAGATGTCTATAGTAATCGCAATTCTCAAGTTTGGCAATATTGATGAACTATTTTACTGCCAATTCTCGGCATAAATTCACATTTATATACAACATGAACAAGTATCTCATATTATCACTATACAATATAATTGTTATAATAACAATGGTTACTACAGAGACACTGTTTCCATGTCATTTTCAGATACGGCTACAGCGTATATCTGGCATGGTTTGTCTTGGCATTGAACCTGTGTGCTGGTCTCGCATTCATGATCTACTCCAGGAAACGGAAGGGCAACAAAGCGCTCACTGAAGAGTTTGGAATGGCAGATGAGCCCACTATCATGGGACGATGAAAAATGATCTTCACAAACTATTTCGGCTTTACAATAAAGACATTTTATATAAGCATTGTAAGGGTTGCCAGACAAACAAGATAAGAATGATAGAAGATATTTCAATGAGCACAATTTTGTATCAATCGTGTATCTATTACCACCAACCAATTTGACATATAAGCACCTATAAAATATTCACCTATACACTGTACACAAAGTTTTTAATAAACTCTAAAACAAAGGAGAGAATAATGTAAATACTTATAATAAGTAGTAAATCTGTCATTTTAATTCTTATAATAATTGTGGAACATTTTATTTCAAGCCTTGTTAAATTTATCCTTTCTCAATTTATTCACGTCATTATTTTCAAATTGAATGAATTTATTTGTGAAAATTTCGTTACATGGGTACATAAACTTGTTTTTTTTCTGTAAGCCAATGCAAAGAATACTAAGATTTATCCTGTAAGCAATTGTCTATATTATATTTAAAAATCATAACAATTGTTTTTCTCATTGCTTCATATATTTTATCCTGTCAGATACTTAATTAATAATTCAAATAACAATATAAAAGGGAAGCAAGCACTCTCATGATAGTTTCATATGAAATGTTTGTCTGGATCATGAAGATAATTTTGAGTATTGTTTATCATGTGTCTACATATATTGTTATTGAAATAGCAAAACACAATTTCAAGTCTGGCAGCCCTAAACACTATTCCTTGGCTGAAAGTTAGTAAATAACATTCTCAATATAAATTTTATCATTTAACTTGCCGATGATTGCAAGTATTTCATTTATCATCAAATTTACTGGTAGACTGGTAATCTATCATGTTGTCACTAATCCATCGTTGTCCAAAGATGGTGTGAGTAGCTATCTGGAGATAGGCTATAGTAGTAGGATAACTTGGCAGTTATCAATGATTATTATTTAAAATACAGCTGACACAATCTTCCTAATCCACACTCTACAATATACATTAAGTAAAATATCATTAAATTATGTTATAGGCAATTACTGATTAAAACTATTCAATTACATTTTCAAGATTTAATCGAAAAACTAAAATATTCTGTTGAACTACAATGACTTGCAACTTATTAAAATTTTGATGAAATATTGCACTATTGCACCTGATGATATTTATTGTATTTTATTTATATCTATTTTTGTGAATATAAAGTGTATATTTTCATTTATGTTTAGTTGAGAATACTTTAAAAATGTGTTTTATTTAGATTTTGTATCAAGTTTATCGTTGTAAAATATTCCGATTCTGTTTAGAAATTACACCATTGTATGAAGCTCGGCCTGTTACAATATTTTTGCAATAATTCAATATAAAAATATCTATACAATGATGTTATTTATCAAATTGGCAAAAGAAGACAACTTGATATTGTAAATAATTCTTATAAACAAATAAAATTCAACACATCAAATAAATGAAACAGTACCTCACTTGTAATAATTTTGCAGGTGAGCAAAATTAATGTTTGACCCTCGATGCAATATAAATAGCCCAGAATTCTTACAGATTAATAAAAGCCTTAACCTGCCGGGAGATATCCATATGGTGGTATTCATTGAAAAATCAAAACCTTATAAAATTTAAAATGTGTCATCATTCCAAAAAGAATAAATATTCCACAAGTAATAATTATAAACCAGACAAAGTGAAATAAAATCTATATCTCAATATTCCAGTTGCGAAAAATTTGAAACAAAATTAGATACGCCAAACACGAATGCAAATTGTAACCAAAACGGGAATCCTGTAATACACGTAATGTCATACAGGACAAGTGAATACGCGTGCCAAGCCTGCAGAGCGACGCGTTTTGGTTGCCCAATGAAGCTCTTTTTAAAATCAATGTAATGTAAACAATACTTTACAATACGTCGCTTCTAATTATTTCTTCATGATTTCAAGAGATGTCGCTGGGTGTACAAAATATTAGATTACTTAAAACAGTCGACCAAGATTAGATATTGAATGTTAAAATACAACGCGTTAACTCACTCACTTTTCATGACCGGCCTGGCCTTACTTGCATGGAATTATGGAGCGCTTCAACGCAGTTAAAAGGTTAATAGATCATAATTATTATTGAATAACATTTCATTTCGCTCTCCTGCAAAATGACCAAAGAGAGTTACCGCTTCATTCGTTAGGGGTGTCAAATTTGTTTAGTACCTTAATAATCTGTAATAGTGTAATCAATTATTGATGAAAAACATATAATATTTTATATAAGTATATCAATGTATTGTTTAATATTTTCAATATGGAATTTTAACGTCTATGTCAATATATCTTAAAATCTACTTTTACAACATAAGGTTTCTACACGTTCGAATATTGTGAATTTTTGGCATATTTTGTTTAATTATTGTCAACTTATGTTATTAGTTACTATAACTACCGTCTTTCAATTTTCAATCGATATAAAAAAATACTATATTAATAGAAAGCCATTAGTCATAGAATCAAATATTTAAATTATAATAAACTGAATTATAAATTCTGTATTCTATATTTACATATTTATTCCAACGGGTTAAACCTATCTGTATTCATATTTGTAAATAATGATGATGTGTCAACCATATTATTATGTGAAAAACCTCCTTTCCCTCTTAAATAAAATAAAGACTTTAAAAATTTAAGGATTTGTTTTTCTAGATAACTAATTAAAAAACCTTACCGAGACCATTCCATGAGTATTTCACTAGAAAATAGTTATAAAATACCCTTATAAAGAATGCAATTTGCACCAAAATTAAACGTTCATCAATAGGACGACCAAATAATCATAAATTTACTCAAACTACAAAGTGCTTGTTTGTGCTGTTTGTAAAATTTGTTACGATGGTATATTAATTATACTCCAAAATTGTGATAATCCAGAACTCCAAAATATTTAATACACGAGCCACCTGATTAAGATTGAATTACAATCTAGCGATAATTGAAATCTTTGCACCAATTAGTCACATCTGAAACCAGTAAAACAATGACTTAATAATTGTACAGTATTTTTATTTGTCAAAAGCATTACGATATAAATCATTCATTTTATGAATACAGTTGAACCTTTGATTACATGTAGTATGGTTTGCGAATTTTTCGCTAGATAAACAAATACTTCTAGTTAATTTGAATCTAATAAACAAGTAAGTAATAAATAAGTCTTGGATGGGTTCATCGTTAAAATTGTTGAGGTGGAAAAAAAAGATTTCAGTGATCCAACATAATTACAGTTATTCCGTTAGTGACTGAGAAAAAAGTCCAAAACCATTACATCAATTGAGCCACCGTTGTAAACTACTTTTTAACAAAATTGAATGTATGTGTATTCAAAATATTTATGAAATATTGAACGAACCATCTGAGTTTCCATTATTTCTTATGGGGAAATTTGCTTTAATATATGAGTGATTTGAATTACATGCACGTTTTCGGAACGAATTATGCTCGCAATCCAAAGTTCGGCAATACCATTTTTTTATTTACTGATTCAATAATTATTTTATATGATTATGTGGCTATTCCATCATTGATAAACATTGAATTCATTTGCAAATCAAGATAATATCGATGGTATTTTGGCCAATTGATGTAACTCTCAAAAAATACGAAAATCAGTTAATGATTGGATCTCATTTTTAAGACGACAGAACAGGTCTCAGTCAAATGATGTGAATTAAAAAAAAATGAATTGACCACATTTTGGAAGGGAGACATCATTTTACATTGGTTTTAGGTTTAAAAATTCTAACCAGGCCACTTGATGTAAGCCACTATTATATGGACACTCCTTACGTATAATCCCGTATTTGCGGGAGTGGATTTCAAAAATTCATAACGCAACTCACCATATAACGTTTTCGAAAAAAATAGTTTTTCTCTTTCCGGTACAATTTCAATTTTGAGAGTAACTTCAATTGGTCAAAACACCATCGATTATAAAATTTGAAATACTGACGATAAGCAGTTAAAACTTTATTGTTTGCACAATAGATGTCCTAGAAATCTATACAAAACATCTATTGTAACATAGCAACCAAATAACAAAATTAAACACTGTTTACCTTTTAAAACAATTTTATTTTTGTCTCAGTAGACTTAAAAGAGTTAATTAATAATTATAATTTTAAAATGAGTGAAGACAACAATGTACCGATAAATATAAATGATTCCATTGCCCCTGAGGAGCAGATAGATGATATTGAATCTGGTGACATTGTTGACAATGTGACAGATGAAATTTTCGAAACAAAAGTAGAGTCACCTAAAGAAAACGACAATCAGATTAATATTGAAGCTTCTGCAGATAATGAAGAACCTCTTAAAAATGGTAAAATCATCTCACATTACTTTTTCCAATGACAGAAATTATTGTAACCTAAAAAAATTTGAAGTTCTTTCACAACAAAATTAGACACACGCTATCATTTGCTGTTAACTTCAATAGCAGGCTACATAACTCAAATACTTTTCAATAATATGGAATGGAAAGTAGTTTTATTTGCTTACATATCCCCATACCAATTAGGGACTGGAATCCCGGTATTCTAGTATTTTGACTGTTTGTGTGGTTTCAATACCTGTTTTGAACAAGGCGTGAAAAACATTAACCCACTAACTAATTAATCTCCACTCAGTTAATCATTATTCGGTCATTATCGCATAGTCGTAATAATACCTAAAAATGATAAATTTCACCGAATACTACAAAAAATGATCTGTTAAGTTGGGTTAAGTTATGTTAGCTTTGGTTTGTTCTACCCTACTTTACCTTCTGAAGCGATCTCAAGATGTCATGTCAATCGCAATTGTTTCTTCATAAAATCTGTGTTGTTTTGTTGTGTTTGGTTGGCACTTAAGAGACATGAAAGTTTGCGATATATCATCGCTCCTATATTCCAACGTTTCCTTTCGTTATTCACGAATATTTCCTATATATTTCGGTTCATAAAAGATTGTTCTACCCTAAAAAAATTGATTGTGTGTAGTTTGCGGTGAAAAAATATCATTAGGCCATGTTCCGACTATCCGATTTTTATCCATAATTTAACTATGTTGAGCGTTAAAACCATTTCTATTTTTCTAGATACTTCTAAAACAAATATAAATTTACCACCGGAAATCATTAGTCAAGACCTGAAAATTGAATCGGAGGTAAATTTCAAAGATTCGCTAGTATTAAACACAAACAATATTTACAATGAAATATATTATTGACGAGCTGTGTCAGACTTTTTGTATTTTATAATTGAAAAACATTCTTCTGATAGGAAAATAACAAGCCTGTTGAAGATGCCACCTCACAAGTAAGCCCAAACGAATTAGTGACGCCCGATGTTATGAAAAATGTTGACAATAGCAATGAAAGTGTGACCATTCAAGAGGACTATGACGGAAATATATCAGGTTTGTATCAAAATGAAATATTGCTTTATCAACAAAATGCAAACTTAGAAATTCATCCATAAGAGTAATGTCATTACTTTACCAAAACATGATAATTAAATTCAAATAAATAATAATTGCCATTTGATCTCTATTTGGAGCATTTGGGCATTACATAGTGAGCCCAAATTCTCCGTCTCACCCTATCTTTTAACTTTCTCTATAGTCTAAAGGTATGCAAACATATCTGGTTGGAAGAAACGCAGAAGAGATTATGGAAAGCTTAAGAAATCCTTGCTCAAGCAAAGCTCTTTTTTTACAATTTCCACTCTCGCCGTAGAGCACAATCGACAGTGTTTTGGTCAATTGATGTAACCCTAAAAAATACGAAAATTAGTTAATGATCGGATCTCATTTTAAAGACGACAGAGCAGGTCTCGGCCAAATGATGTAAATTAGAAAAATAAATTGACCACTTTTTGGAAGGGAAACATCATTTTACATTGGTTTTTGGTTGAACAATTTTGATCCGGTCCCTTGATGTAAGCCACTATTATATTGACAATTCCTACATTTAGTTCCGTATCTAAATATATATATAATATATAAATGTATAAGCCAACGACATTGACCACTTGACTACGAACGCCTCCGGGCTAATTGTCTCTTTTATTTTTTGACATTATAAGGATTTACAATGAATACGTATCTGCTTTCAAAGTTCAGTGAATAGTTACCCTTGACTTTCTCGAGGTGTTATGATTTGTATCTTTGAAAAAACACTTTCAGAATGAATATATTATGATAAATTGTGTATTTATAAGAGGCTTTTGGTTCAGGTAATAGATTTTGATTGTACTGTACTAAATTTTTCTTTTCTGTGGGTGTTGTCAAATGATTTTATTTCTGTTTCATAGAAAAAATATCAGAACTGTTCCTCACGGATTCCAGCGATAAAACTTCCAATCTTGAGAGCAATTCAGGTTCTCATCTAGAGGTGAAAATGTCTACTGAGCGTGAAGAGAACTTGAAAAGGTACAGGGAGTTGATTGCTGAAAAAACTCAACTGACTTTGAAAAACACTCTCTTTCATAAGAAACTGGCGGAATATTTTAAAAAGAGAAAGGTAAAAATGGAAACTTTCAGGGATGATTTTATTTATTTTAAACGTAATTTTATATGGTATGACAGCTTGCGCCAAAATCTCATATTCCTACAGAACAACTGAAATACTTTAAATAAATAATAACACTAAAAAGTTAAACAAAATGGATAAAAAATACATACAAGAAATTAAGCGTACAAATAAATATACTACCACATACAGGATAGTTTTTTACACTTTTGGCATACAAGAGAAAGTGATAAAGTGTATGTTTCAGGAAAAATGACTAAATGATTTTAATGCAATATATTAAAGGGCTTTTAGATTCATTTCGATACTCTTTCGATTTAGTTCTCTTAAAAAAAATACTTTTTTGCACTTGGTCACTTTCTTCTATATGAGGACAGCATAATTAAATAATTGATTTAACGAACCCACAAATAAATATAAATTAAAAAACAGCCCGACTGTAAACAGGATTATGTAGCAGTACATTGCCCTCAACACAATCCTTTCTAGCTCAAAGCTCTTACCTCTCTGGCCCTGCTAGTGTTATGATAGTTGATTTAAAAATAAAGATTTATAGGTTCTAGCCCTATCCTTCTATCCCTACTCTCTTCGTAAAAACAGAGGTTGAGCAACTGAGTAACAATCAGTTCTTGTAGAAAAATTCTGTTAAGATACCTCCATTAGAGACCATATGCTCCACATTGGGAGCGGACATGAATATAAAAAATAACACAGTGACAAAACAACACAACCAAAATCAGAATTAGATTTTGATTTAATTTAATTTATTAACTGTACAGTCAGCAGTTATTGTCATGTTCTGATTTTTTCGGTTACCGGATTTACGGTGGTGAATTAACCGCCTCTAAATTAGATTTTCCAGTGTATGCACATTTTTTTAATGGTTCAGATCAAGGGTTTCCAAACTACGGCCTGAGGTAACTGGCCAGAAACGCCCGAAATCCGAGCTTTTTCACACAGATAAGTAATGCCGAAAGCGAAATAAAAAGCCACAATCAAATTTATGCAACTGACCAACCAAATTCGTTGTCGAAAGAACTTAATATGAGTTTATAAATCAGGCAGAATCTGGTTTTCTCCTTGTCGACTATGGGCTAACTCCGCCGCAATAAAATAATGTCCTTGACACTTGCCGGTACCAACCGAAATTTGCGCGTTATTTAAAACTACAGCATGTTGGTATGGTGACAGCAAGTCTTACCCATTGAAAAACATTCTTCTGATAGGAAAATAACAAGCCTGTTGAAGATGCCACCTCACAAGTAAGCCCAAACGAATTAGTGACGCCCGATGTTATGAAAAATGTTGACAATAGCAATGAAAGTGTGACCATTCAAGAGGACTATGACGGAAATATATCAGGTTTGTATCAAAATGAAATATTGCTTTATCAACAAAATGCAAACTTAGAAATTCATCCATAAGAGTAATGTCATTACTTTACCAAAACATGATAATTAAATTCAAATAAATAATAATTGCCATTTGATCTCTATTTGGAGCATTTGGGCATTACATAGTGAGCCCAAATTCTCCGTCTCACCCTATCTTTTAACTTTCTCTATAGTCTAAAGGTATGCAAACATATCTGGTTGGAAGAAACGCAGAAGAGATTATGGAAAGCTTAAGAAATCCTTGCTCAAGCAAAGCTCTTTTTTTACAATTTCCACTCTCGCCGTAGAGCACAATCGACAGTGTTTTGGTCAATTGATGTAACCCTAAAAAAATACGAAAATTAGTTAATGATCGGATCTCATTTTAAAGACGACAGAGCAGGTCTCGGCCAAATGATGTAAATTAGAAAAATAAATTGACCACTTTTTGGAAGGGAAACATCATTTTACATTGGTTTTTGGTTGAACAATTTTGATCCGGTCCCTTGATGTAAGCCACTATTATATTGACAATTCCTACATTTAGTTCCGTATCTAAATATATATATAATATATAAATGTATAAGCCAACGACATTGACCACTTGACTACGAACGCCTCCGGGCTAATTGTCTCTTTTTATTTTTTGACATTATAAGGATTTACAATGAATACGTATCTGCTTTCAAAGTTCAGTGAATAGTTACCCTTGACTTTCTCGAGGTGTTATGATTTGTATCTTTGAAAAAACACTTTCAGAATGAATATATTATGATAAATTGTGTATTTATAAGAGGCTTTTGGTTCAGGTAATAGATTTTGATTGTACTGTACTAAATTTTTCTTTTCTGTGGGTGTTGTCAAATGATTTTATTTCTGTTTCATAGAAAAATATCAGAACTGTTCCTCACGGATTCCAGCGATAAAACTTCCAATCTTGAGAGCAATTCAGGTTCTCATCTAGAGGTGAAAATGTCTACTGAGCGTGAAGAGAACTTGAAAAGGTACAGGGAGTTGATTGCTGAAAAAACTCAACTGACTTTGAAAAACACTCTCTTTCATAAGAAACTGGCGGAATATTTTAAAAAGAGAAAGGTAAAAATGGAAACTTTCAGGGATGATTTTATTTATTTTAAACGTAATTTTATATGGTATGACAGCTTGCGCCAAAATCTCATATTCCTACAGAACAACTGAAATACTTTAAATAAATAATAACACTAAAAAGTTAAACAAAATGGATAAAAAATACATACAAGAAATTAAGCGTACAAATAAATATACTACCACATACAGGATAGTTTTTTACACTTTTGGCATACAAGAGAAAGTGATAAAGTGTATGTTTCAGGAAAAATGACTAAATGATTTTAATGCAATATATTAAAGGGCTTTTAGATTCATTTCGATACTCTTTCGATTTAGTTCTCTTAAAAAAAATACTTTTTTGCACTTGGTCACTTTCTTCTATATGAGGACAGCATAATTAAATAATTGATTTAACGAACCCACAAATAAATATAAATTAAAAAACAGCCCGACTGTAAACAGGATTATGTAGCAGTACATTGCCCTCAACACAATCCTTTCTAGCTCAAAGCTCTTACCTCTCTGGCCCTGCTAGTGTTATGATAGTTGATTTAAAAATAAAGATTTATAGGTTCTAGCCCTATCCTTCTATCCCTACTCTCTTCGTAAAAACAGAGGTTGAGCAACTGAGTAACAATCAGTTCTTGTAGAAAAATTCTGTTAAGATACCTCCATTAGAGACCATATGCTCCACATTGGGAGCGGACATGAATATAAAAAATAACACAGTGACAAAACAACACAACCAAAATCAGAATTAGATTTTGATTTAATTTAATTTATTAACTGTACAGTCAGCAGTTATTGTCATGTTCTGATTTTTTCGGTTACCGGATTTACGGTGGTGAATTAACCGCCTCTAAATTAGATTTTCCAGTGTATGCACATTTTTTTAATGGTTCAGATCAAGGGTTTCCAAACTACGGCCTGAGGTAACTGGCCAGAAACGCCCGAAATCCGAGCTTTTTCACACAGATAAGTAATGCCGAAAGCGAAATAAAAAGCCACAATCAAATTTATGCAACTGACCAACCAAATTCGTTGTCGAAAGAACTTAATATGAGTTTATAAATCAGGCAGAATCTGGTTTTCTCCTTGTCGACTATGGGCTAACTCCGCCGCAATAAAATAATGTCCTTGACACTTGCCGGTACCAACCGAAATTTGCGCGTTATTTAAAACTACAGCATGTTGGTATGGTGACAGCAAGTCTTACCCATTGAAACATTGGAGAATCAAGTGCGGCCCTTAGGCTAAAATGTTTATTATTGGAGACCGCTAAAGACTCTTGACGTCCCATGGCATTATGCTGCATACACCCTGTATTTTTTGTTGTTGTTTCAGATTACTCCAGCGGCCAAAGAATATGGGGATGAAGTTGAAAAAGAAAAACATTATCATAACTTGATGCTGAAATATGAAAAGATGAAAAATGAAGAAACTCTTCAGAGACAAATGGTAACATAAATTATTTTTTGTGCTTACTTTTTATTGCCTTGGCCAAATATCGAGCGTACTGGCTCCGAATAAAGCATTTCAATAACGATTGTGTCAGTCTTACAACAACCTCTTTAGAGATATCGAGGTTGTTTTGGCTAATTGATGTAACACACAAAATCGAAATTGTCCAGGAGAGAGTAAAAACCATTTCTATCGAAAACATTATATGGTGAGGTGCGTTATGAATCTTTGAAATGCACTTCTCTAAATTTCCACGTTTGCAGATACAGGATTATACGTACGGAGTGTCGATATTATAGTGACTTAGATCAAGTGGCCGGGTCAGAATTTTTAAATATATAAACAATGTAAAATGATATTTCCCTTCCAAAAAGTGGTAATTTTTTTTCTAATTTACATCATTTGGTCGAGACCTGCTCTGTAGTCTTTAAAATGAGATCCAATCATTAACTTATTTTCGTATTTTTTGAGGGCTACATCAATTGGCCAAAACATCGTCGAATATTCGATACGCTTTCGATGCATGTATCCACCACTCTCCACCAATGGTTAGCACTTTTAGTATAATGGCTTCATGGCGACCCTGGCATTATCATGAACGTCTCTGGATGCAGCTGCCGACGATCAATCTGAAGGATCACTCTTGAAATTTCTTATAAACATGCTTGCATATCATTTATCTCTCTCGTGTTGAGACCTCATTCCCTCTTTCCGTCGTCACACAGTAAAAGAAGCCTACTAATTTAACAAGGCAATAATTTTTTCTCGTTACTTTATACACAGATACAAGAAAAATTGGATGATTCTAAGAAAGTATTGGATTCCCGTAAGCAGGAGCATACAACTAGCTTTACAGCATTTCAAGAGATGGAAAAGACGACAGCAATCGGCTTAATTCATTCCACAACTGGGAAACGATTGTCAGAAAAGGTAAATTGAACACTTTGTTGTCGGAAAACGTTAAGTTGTTTGCGGGACGCGTAACATCACGGGTTTGTTTGTCGACACGAAATACAACGCCTTAATTTTTAATCAACATGAGTGCTACTACCCTGATGAATTATTAGAGTCTAATTTTGGGGTAAGAAATAAATAATCAAAAGTGTTAAGGATGTATTTTACGATCTCCATTGTTAGTTCAGTTTGAGTCGATTCTCATATCGGCCTATTTATCAAATCTGTTTATTTTGTCAAATTTTCTTATTCGTATATATTATTGTATATTATATTGTATACGGTTGCATGTCTAAACAGAACACGAAAAACAGAACAATTTGGAAACTATATGTTTGGCGTATCTATTACTTATTGAAGAAAAATATTACTGTTTAATGGTCCACAAATATATAAAGTATCCAGTATACATTTGTGAATAGCAAAGTGTAATTAATTATTATAATATATAATATTTCTACTACGTTACAAGAGTAAATCAAGTTTTTGGAGTTGATAATAGTTATTATATTTAGGTGGTGAATAGATTTCTTGCAAGACAGTCAAATAAAATGGAAGATTTGTCATCACTGCGATTGCAATGTATCAGGTACAAGAATATGATCCAAGACACGGAGAAAAAGCTGCGGGAACTGAATAAATTGGGTGAAGGGTTGCACATGTCTGATTATGAGCATCTGCAGATGAAAAATCAGAACCTTATGAAGAAGTTGGAAGGTATGCTTATGACATGCTGACGTTGAATTTGTTTAATCTGCTCATAATTTTAATATCACATATTGTTGCAACAGATTCATAATCATAATATTTTACAGACATGATAATTTGACGGTGTTTTGGCCAAAATCAGCCTCAAAAAATTCTAAAATTAATTATTTAATGATTGGGTCTCCTTTAAAAGACGACAGAGCAGGTCTCGGCTTAATTATGTAAATTAGAAAAAAAATTGACCACTTTTTGGAGAGTAAACATCATTTTAAATTGGTTTTAGGCTTAACAATTCTAACCCGGCCACTTGATGTAAGACACCATTATATCGACACTTCCTACGTATAATCCCGTGTCTGCAAAAATGAGAATTTACAGGAGTGTATTTCAAAGATTCATAAGGCAACTCACCAAAAAATGTTTTCGATAAAAACAGTTTTTACTCTCTCTTGAACAATTTCAATTTTGAGGGTTACATCAATTAGCCAAAACACCGTTGAAATGGATGTTAGGAAAATTACATTCTGTAAAAATTTGACCTGTAATAGTAGACCAACATTAATTCATATGATGTGATGACTAGAGATGTTTTTTGCCTGCAATAAATCTGTACTAATGGATCTTATCTCAAAAATATGTCGTATGAGGATTAACTTAGTTTGTATATTAAACAAGGTAAATGAGTCATTAAGATGCAAATCGAGTTAAGAACACAAGGTGATTGCTCTTTCCGATTCGCTCATTCAATATGCAGCACTGCATGACGAAAATAAATGACTCACGATCCATTCTTTTTCTCAATCTGTCTGCTTTTGACTTAACATTTTTAGAGTGGGAAAACAATGATTCGTGACTATTCTAATATTCCCGTATAAACAAATAAGTGACTCTCGTTCACTACAAACATTAGATTGTTTTTATTTGTTTGTTTTCATTATGTTGGTATTGAAATTCTGCCCTATATTTCAAGCTTTCAATAGTGTCTTTTTAAAACAAGGAAGATGTGGTGTCACTATCCTTAATAACACATCTTTTTTTACCATGTCAGAACCCAATGTGGAGCATAATATATGGACTTTCTATGGAGGCATCCTAACAAAAATTTTCTACGATAACTGTCGGTTTTCCAGTTACTTCACAGGGCAGGACTAGTGATTAGCTAATTGCTCTTGTTACTCTCCTTTTTTTAGAATAGCATGGGTGGGAGGAAATCTCAAATGTCGCAGACATCCATGTTTTCAAAAAAAAAGCTTTAAATTAATTAAAAGTGTCCAAGCCTGAAGTTGAGTGGTTAACGTTATACTGTTCAATTACAGTACAAAAACTTTCATAGTACATATTGACTGTGGAAAGACAAAATGATGTAACCCACACCAAAAATATTGTGTATAACCCACACAAAACGAGTTATTATACTATATTGACATAAAAAAGGACGTATCCCTAATTTTTTTCAAAATATTTATTTTTCGATAATCGCAATGTATGTATACAATTTAATACACGTTCTGTGTGGGCCATACACAATATTTTTTGTGTGTGGGTTAAGTCCTTTTGCCTTTACACATTCGATATTTATTATCAATGTTAATATTATTATTCATTAGTTTTTTTTTTTTCATATTACAAATTGATATATTTCTATATAATCGACTTTTGCATATATAATATTTAAGCCAAGAAAACGAAGTCCTAAATCGCTATGGTTACCATATATATTAAATCATTAATTGTCAATCCCTACACTTTAAATGACTTTCCATCTTTCAAGTATTTTGTTTATGTTTGATATTTTGGTTAGAACGCGACGAACAGCTGGCCCGGCAACGAAACCTTTGCATGGAATATAATCAGATTCTGGCACACATCAAGGAAGAGATGCATTGCGAGGACGAAAAGTGCGAGACCGCCGAGTACGATGTCACAAAAGCTGAAAAACAGTTCACATACGTGAGAGATAACAAAGATATCTGTATAAGCTTTATGATGATTAAATTTAATTGTCACAGCTCTTTCACTGTGGAATGAAATATCCAGTGGAGGACTGGCTCTGAAAATATTGGTTGCCAGTAGTCATTCGGGGGCCCACACAAAGGGTGCCCATTCAAAAAATAGAGGGGGCTCCTACCGTACATACTAATTACAAAAGGCTTACAGTTAAAAAAACTTTTGCTTAGATCATATTCACTTTCATAAAAATTGATTTCACTTATAACAAATACATTCCACAGAAAACAGATTCTTTCACTAAAAATAAAGTGATCCCACATAATAAAATAAACTTTAACATTGAAGAAATATATTACACATAGATGAAATAGTTTTCACTCAATATAAATACTCACACTTTGAAAACGATAGTTGCATGAAGTTGTAATGAAATGTAACTTATTCGTCTTCCCTGTATTAAGCCGCCTTTGCTCCACGCATTAAAATACATTACAGAAACCAAACCAGACTAACCCTAACTTAACCTACTACAACCTAACTCACTTTTTTAAAAGAATCCGAGACTAAGTGGAAACTATTAAAATCAAAGTTAACACTATCTAACCCAAAGTGCAAACTATCGAAATAACAGTGTACTCAGTGAATACAAGCTAACATCAAGTGCAATTATTTATAACCCATTACAAAATACTAAACTTTGGGGAGGGGGCCCCTACCCTATATACTAATTATGATGTGCTGTACTAATAATTATTGATAATTATTACAAAAAATCCCATGTTACAAACAGCTAAAACAAACGTAGAGAATAAGTATGTAATCATGATGAGGTATTAGTTCATTGTGTATATCGTAAGAAAACATGTTTATTTGTATTGATGAAATAACCAAACTGTTTTATCCTGTATATTTTGAAACACGTAAAATGAAATAGTTAAAAAGTTATTTGATTTTACTGAGGGCCCCTAACATACAGTGGGGCCCACTTGCCATCGGGCAACCTGGCTTGTATGGCCAGTCCGAAGCTAGAAATATCCCACTTCCAAGATTTCAAGAATTAATTCAGCATTGGCAGTGTTGAAAACACTCGAAAATTAAGATGGTGGAAGCAAAAATTTATCTTGTATCCGAAACTTTTTCATACTCTGTCCCTAAGTATCAACACATCGTGGTTACCGTATTAACAGTTGAAATATTAGCAACCTAATTATGATAATGTTTGTTGTTATTTATGCAATTAATTAAAAAAATATATAGGCAGTGGTAGGTTTTCATTGTACACCCTATGCAGAAATAGCGTATGCCCTCTGGTTAAATCAAATACGTTATAGAGCACGCATGTCAAGCTCAATTTTCGCTGACGCCTATGCGAGTTAAATTATATTTATAAGGTGGACGGACATTCACATGTTTTCAATATTAAAAAGTGGGCCATACAAACACGTTGCTTCAAATCAATTTATTTAAACATAATTATACAAGTTTTAAAAAGACCTGGTGAGCGGCAGACGGCATTGGGTTTCCATAACTGGACTGCTTTTAATGCTTCTACAATTAGTGCTGGAATATTTTGAATTAATTTTTATCAAAATGACTGATAAAACAAAAAAATGTTTTCCCAATAAGCTTCGGCGGTAAACGTATTTTTATTTATGTATTGAGGGCTGCGTGTTTGACATGCCTGTTATACGGTATAAATATAGGGTACACAATATTGCACAAATAGAGTATTACCGTATACCCTGTGCAAAGTTTACAAATAAAACACTGCATACAGGTAACTTTAATCAAGAAAGCATGATTGATTTAATACACTTAGTGCTGGATCTTATTAAATAGGTTTTTCCGGAAACATAATTATAAACAAAATGTTTCAATTTCCTTATTTAGGCCCGAGAAAAACTTACATCTGCAAAACAAAGGCGTGACAATCTAAAATCGGATCTCGTAAAAGAATATACAAAGTGTGGACTATTGAAACACCAAAATTTGCTGGGAGACTATGAAGCCACGCTTCAAATGGTAATAGGCTTCTTTGTTTATAGTTAGTTGAATAATTAGATGAGTAGTAAGCTAATCTCTCTCACTGTACCCCACTTTTATGATCAGATAGGTGGGAGTCATTATTGCAGACATTCCAACAGAAATTCATAAATCAATCTATGAAAACCATCGAGCACATCGACCACAGCCAATGACTTTGATACTTTAATACTGGATCTTATATTATTTATATAGTCAAATTATACCGAATTCTCTTTTTGCACGGATTCCAAATAAAACGGTCCAAGAAAAAGAATGGACAATCTTTTTCACTTTAACACGGTTTTAACTCAAAGAAAAAATTACACATTGCACTACATTATGGGCACCATGTACAATTCCAGCGTGATTTAAAAATCATTATGACACATTATGAAGAATCATATAAAGAATTTTGAAAAGATTTAATCACAGCATCTGATTACGAAATTTTTATTTTAAGTCAATGAAACATAAGATGGAATTTTTTTCAATTTACACTTCTAGATAAATCGCAAATAAAAATGTCCAGTTACGAGAGCGATTTTTCACCACAAAAAAACAACCGAAAACAGGCACGATTATTATCTAGTAGTGATACCGAATGAGTAAATAATTATGCTATATGATATCGTCGCAGTACTGGAAGAAAACACTAAATCGGAAAAATGACATATTGAATTAGTTGTACCAAAATGTTCCTTATTTTAAACACACTTATGTTAATTAATTATACTTTCACTTACAAACAGTTCTGTAAAAAGAAACAAAATGAAAAACGTATGACATCTCAAGCATTTGGCAAACTTCAAAGTCGAATAACTCAAAACTAGTATTTTCTAGTTATTGTCTTCTTCCAGAATAACGACGGTATATAATGTTAAATATTATTTTTTTAACTAATATTTATTATGAAAAATTAACGTTTCTTTATTGCGTATTATTAGTTGGAAACTACCTACCATTTTTATGTGAATACTTAATCTTTTTATTTGCACGGTAGTCTTTGAAACGTAACCCTCGTGAAAAAAGAGAAATTAGTCTACTTCTAAAGTCTTTCCTGTCTCGGCCATTTTATTTCGTTACCCTGTGGAATATCCTAAAAAGCTATAACTGGTTACTTTATCTACCGTTTGGCTCATTCATGTTAAATTCATAGAGTCCATGAGATTTAAAATAATAATTTTTCGGCAGGCTAGTGAGCTGCGAACTAAGAAGGATGTTTTACTGGACGAAGTTAATTATCTGCGAGCCAATAAGAAATCACCAAAACAATCGCTGTCATCCGAGACGCCATCTGCATCACGAGTTCGTCCTCGCCTGCATCGCACTGCCAACCTCAAACCCTCCATTGGGGACTGTTATCACAAATAACTATTTAAATACAAAAAGTCTCGAATGTTACGATCAAGAGTGGAATAGTAGGGGTTTTTTTTCATATGAAAAATAATAATGCATTAAAACAATAAATAATTATATTTACGAAAATATCAATTTAAACTCTTATACATTAGTAACACTAAACCATCGTCATTCCCTTTCTTTAATCTCATCATAAAATTACATAATTCTATAAAGAATAGTTTTTAAAACATTAATATTGTTTTTATAGATGCAAAATTTACTATTAGAAATTTACGTTATAGAAAATTGTTCATTTCACAATTGAGAGAAAAATTATGGTTTTTACTGATGAAAAAAATTATGAATATTTTACTCTCTTTTTTCGAAGAGGGTGAAGCAACTTGTAAACGACCAACTTTTTACGGCAATTTGCTGCCAACCGTGTGTGGTCGTATATAAAACATCAACACAAGGTACTATTGCCGCAACATTGCCGCATTGCACATACTTGCTGGCAGCATGATTGGATGATATTTTGAATATCGAACCCTAACAATATTACGGCAATATTGTATGGGTAAATATTCCCTTCTCGGTCTGCTGAATATGTCAAATTGTGTAGGTCTGTCGACAGTCGTCAGATGCATTCTCGATGTTACATTTCGTTGTTACTATCATATTTTATTACATTTTCAATCACTTTACGATAAATGAACATAAAACTCTTGAATGAGTAGTTTATTGTAGTAAGCAGTATTTTTTTTCATTTCATTATAATTGTAACCTCCTAAAAATCGTATGTAAGTATCATAATTCATCTTAAATTTACGTAACTTTAAATATTTGAGAACCGACTTACGGGAAATAAATAAGATATTAAATAGAATCTATATCAAGCGGTACTGCAGATATTGAAACTCAAATTACGGAAAAAAGGAAGTCCGGGCTCATTAAATAGAAATTACATACGCTGCGGAAAAAGTGACAGCTCTCAAAAAACAACGAATGGTCGGCCATTGCTATTTTAGCTGACTTCACATATCCGCACAAAGCATCGGTTATACCTGACATTACCGCAATAGTATTGCCGGAAACGTTGTCGCATCATCGATTCAGAAATGATGCCGACCATGTGCAATTTTTGATGCTCATTTACAGCCGCCTTAAGGAAAGAAGAATGTTGTTACCAAAGTGCTATATGTTAGCAAATTGCTCTCACTACACTCCGTTTATAAAATTGAATGCTTGGGAGGGAATGTAAATAATATTAGAAACACACAATTATTCGAAATACACATTATTGGACTAAATTTTAATATTTGTACAATACCAATTATAATCCTATACTTTCTGTTTATTTTGAGTTCGGTTTGGAAATACACTCACACACACATTACAAATAACTCTACTCTTTTATATCTTTTGATATTGTTTTTTCGCTTTTTTCTTCTTCTGATTTTTCTGTGCTGTCATCACCATTTTCAATATTTTTCTTATGTTTATAATTGGGTGGGTAGCCGTTCTTTTCGGCGTCATTCCACCATTGCTCTTCCCCTTGAGCAAAGAACACGTACACCATGTTTGTGATGAAGAAAACACCAAGGACAATCCAGAATACTGTCTGCCATTGCTTTCTTGTTTGCTGTAATGAGAATAAAAATATTCTTAATGTGCACGCAACTTTGGAAGAGAAACATTAATTGGCGCAGCATTACTAATATAAATATAAAAATATTGACATTCAATGTTATCCATAAATTGCAAAAATGGCCTATGAAAAGAAAAAAAAATATCATATTTTGTTGCCGTGGTGGCGAACTGACCTATTCCACACATTTAACAAAACATTTTTAAAGCACTAAATTTTATGACGGTGAATATGCATTACTGATATTTTAATAATAAAATGTTTGTGCTTAGTATTTTTTAATGGATCTAACACCCTAAAAACAATTGTGAAGAGATCTATACAGCTTAGAACTGTTCATCCCCACTTTAGTAAGTGTTGCTAATTTTATTGTCAGTGGTGAAAATACTGTGGAATATCGTAAGGAAGTTGTTATGAAAAAAACCTGTATTAAGTAAGACTTAAGATATGCAAATGCCCATATCTCGCATTTTACAAATGTGGTAAATTTCCCACAAAGGCAATATTTAAATATTTAGCATAATCTTGTTTTTTAAGAAAAATTCAATCATGCAGGTTTGCTAATAATATTTCACTTTGCTAGACGTGTAGATTTATTTCAGCTTAGTCATTTGAATATACGGTAAGTTATCTACTTATACAGTTAATTCTTTCTGAAGATTTCCTTCTAAATAAGTCAAAAATCGCGTGTGGGGAAAGAATAAATATGATTGACAACACCACTTGAACGTGTCATACCCTAAATCGAGCCGGGCGATTGACAGAACGCGATCGAACGTCATAGAAGACGGACTGCCTCGCACACTGAAATAGGCCACAATAATTTCTCACTCGCCGTCGATCACAAAGTTTTGCGGCATATCCATTCCAAAATATTAAAATATCTGTAATTACACAAGACGAATAAAAGTTTTCAAAACGCGTAAGTCGAGGAATAATTGAATTCGATATAATATATTTGATGTATTTCACATTTTTATATCAGGGGATAGTGAACGAAAATAAAAATAAATATATAATTCGTCATTGAAGTAAAATTTATATTGTAGACAGAAAAATAGTTGAGTGCAACTGAGCAATTAACCCTTCCGTACTCTTGGTGTAACAATGCGTTACTTCGGCCTGTAAGCCTTTGTGAAATAAGTCATACAAAAAATATAAAATTTTGCTATTTTTAAATAAAATAGTTCTACAAAAATTTAAAATTAAAAATACATTGTAGTTAACGTCTACTTGTATAATTAATCATAATTTGAAAACGTCAATTTTACCATCGAAAAAGATATAATTATAAAATTGTATTCAATATAGTATATTGACAATTAGGTAACGATCCGAGATGCATGACCGCACCATATGCCACCGTTTTGTTTCAAACGGCACCGAACACGTCTCGAGCCTGTTCTGCTATGAAGAATTTCGATTCTTGCGTCTTTCGATAATTTCGCAAAGTTTGATATATATTTTAGGTTTCACACACAAAATATGACGTAAAATAATTACTTAATAATAATTTTATCATTTCGCTTTATAAATGCGTCAATATGACAAAGTCCACACGGTAACGCAATTTGACTGCATGAGATCCGAAGGGATTTTTTTTAGCATAAAAACGGGAAGGTTATCAATGAATGCAAAGAACTTATAAATGTATATGATAGATGACTATGTTTGTTTTTTTAATCCTCAGCCATAAAGGTATGAATCCGCATAAGCCGAGGGTTTCCTGTACTGGTTATTCAATTTAAGTCCAAGAAAATGTATATTCGTAATAATCTTCTTCCCAATCTGACTGCATGTTATACCTCCTATAACTTTAACAACCTGACACACCCTGGTTTTTGTTAAGTATAAGTGTCATTAGTGTCCAGAACTGAAATCACCCAGCGGCAACAGCAATAATTCGCAGAATCGACCCTTTCTTGTTACCAAGCGTTCAATAGCCACCGGGTACGCCCGCTGGATGAGTCCACTTTGACGGAAAGGGGTAGCTCCGACGATGCAGGGAAGTTTTTTTAATTGTATTTGTAGACAGTCGATTACGATCTGTCGAGCCGGGCGAGCTGCGACATCGTCGCGGCCGAGGTGAAGACGTGAATTGGTATTATAACTTAAAGTAAATTCAGTTGCTAAGTAAATGTAAATGTAGAATCAATTTTATGTGTTAGGAATTATATATTTGTGTAATGTAAACCACTGCATCTTTGATGGAAAATAAATAAGTTTTGAACCGGATTTGAAATGATGTTTGTCTGAGATCACAGCCCTTCCAGGAATCTGGATAACCAGCCGTTCACCTTTCTTCGATCCGGGGTCTTCTCAAACCATGGGTCAACTGTATCCCATAAAAACATTGATAAGACTTAACAGTTATGAAAATACTCACGTTTGGGGCGAGAAGTCCAACTAAATAAGGTGTCACAATGCCAGAAAGTGCACCAATTCCATTGATCAGAGCCGTAGCTGTTCCCGCATAATTGGGAGTTATGTCTAAAGCATTGACTTTCATGCCGCAGTAGTACGAACCCATTAGACCCATGCCGATTGTGAACATCAGCACCGAAACAGTCGGATCGCAGCCAACGTAGCTGGCAATCACGATGAAGATTCCGGGACCCATTGACGCTGAAATAATTGTTAATAATATAATTGTGTTATGGCATGTTACTGCAGTAGAGTCCATGCTGGATGGAGGTATACGATCGATCACATAGCCAAGTATTCAATGGTCCTGAACTTTTTAACATTCAGTTGCATGGTTAACATATTAATCCCCTCATGAAAACTTTCACACTCTAAGATTTCGATTGATTTATGGTTTGTATCCAAAATACAGGGATTTATATAATTTTTTATCCTTCCCCACTCACCTTACCCAATCCTCAAAAATAAGGCATGAAAGTTAACTAACTCTGTCCTTCTTTACTTACCTTCTCCATAGAGAAACATTGAGTAACTTAATGTCTGTAAAATTGTTCCGTTTGTATAGAGCGGACAAGGCTTAAAGCAATGAATCTATCATTGAATTTTTTTCACATGTAGGTAAAGCTTAAATACAATCATGACAAAAATTTATGAATTGAAATACAATCAAATTTGAATTGTTGAGATTTTGTACATTTCCATGTATTTTGTCACTAACGACCCGTGTTTCTCCTTTTGGCATCTTCAGGTATTCGAGCACATGAGTCTGAGTTCACTCGAAGATGCCGAAAGGCGAAATCCGGGTCGTTAGTGACAAAATACATGGAAATGACAACAGTTAAAATTTGATATTGAAATTCCATCAAGCACCCTGAGTCGATGTCTTAAATCTGGTGATTAATATGAATCATAGTAAAGAATCTTAAAGAGCAATCATTCTTCCCCGTAACGGCATCACCATTATCAGGTTGCTTTTTACAATTGAAAAGCAAAATCATGTATCGATGCTGTTTTGGCCAATTGATGTAACCCTCAAAATTGAAATTGTTCAGGACAGAGTAAAAAATATTTTTATCGAAAACATTATATGGTGAGTTGCGTTATGAATCATTGAATTGAACTACTCTTAATCCTCATGTTGGCAGATACGGGATTATACTTAGGAAGTGTCGATATAATAGTGGCCTACATGTATAAACATAAATGGCCGGGTCAGAATTTTTCATCCTAAAACCGATGTAAAATGATGTTTCCCGTTCAAAAATTGGCCAATTTATCTCTCTAATCATATGGCTGAGACCTGCTCTGTCGTCTTTGTGAGCTTCATCATTAACTCATTTACATATTTTTTGACTGTTACAACAATTGGTCAAAACACTGTCGATATTAGATTTACATTATCGGTAGCATACAGGCCATTTACGACGCAGTAAGTAAACGCTGTCAATCAATTTTTTATTTCGATTATCTAGTGGATAAAGCAACACTTTTGAATACTGTATTTACCTATTGTAGTGAAAATTTTCCTGGCATTCTTGATAGAGAGCCATTTCCTTCGGATGCATAAGTCGCAAAATGCACCGAAGAAGAAAGAGCTGATCCACATTACAAAGTAAGGAAGTGCAGCCAATAAGCCTGTCTTCTTGATATTGAACTTCAAAACATCTGTCATGTACTTCGGAAGGTCAGTCACCATGGTAAAGTATCCCCAATCATGGCCAATCTATAATACAAACCAAACAAATTTTATCAATATTTTCGGCGAAAGGTTTGATGTCACCTCTCAAACAATATTAAGAATATAATATACATTGCATAAAATTTTCTATGGATTCGGCTGTAGCTTGGTGGAAATTCATTTTGAGTAAACAAAAATATTGATAACTTAATATTTCACTGGTAACTAGGAGTGACACGTGTTTCGCCTCTTGGATAAGCATCTTCAGACTAACTATCATGAGATTTTCAAAAGTAACAAATTAAAATAATTTTCGATTGTAATAATAGAAATCCATTATTAGTAAATAGCTTTTTAAATTGGGCAGGTGGTTCCCAGCTGTTAAATTATTTGTGATCAGATTTACCCTTCCAAACTCAAGCGATTAATATTATAAGTATTACTTTTATATTCTTTATCTAAACCCATCCCACGCACAGTAGAAGAAAACAATTGCACTCTTCGTTTCTCATTTATAAGTAAAGAATTAGAATCAATTTTTAAGTTACAAATAATAAAAATCTTCATCTTGAGACGCTTCGTAAAAAAGCGAAACATGTGTCACACATGGTAACACAACCAGTGAAATATAAAGTTATCAACTTTAATTTTACATTGCATAAAATATTGTACGTAAATTATCTTCCTGCTAGTGTTTTTATGCTCAAATTTCGTATTCAAAATTATCTGTTTCTATCGGTTGAGTAGTTTAGGAGCCTATAAGATCCAGACAAACCAACAAACAGACATTCATTTATATATATATAGATATAGATTTCCCGGCATGATCACAATAAGTCATTCCTGAAAGTTTCGTCGCGATCGGTTGAGTAGTTTAGGAGCCTAAAGGATCCGGACAAACCAACAAACCAACAAACAGACATTCATTTTTATATATATAGATACGCTACTATGAATTTCAATTGCATATATTAGTGGCAATTATTTCTTATATTAGCCATCAATACAAGTAAAATAAGTATTGTTGCTCTAAGTAATTGACAAATAAAAAAAATTATTACAAGCTTATCCCAGCTTTAGATAAGAATATGAATAGTGATGAGGTGAGTGTTTTATGACATACCGCTGCAATAATAATCGCCCAAAGTGCAGTGGAAGATAACAATGGTCTCCACGGAACTGGTTTAGTTGTTTTTTTCACAATTGTTTTCTCCAGGTAATCTTTCTCTTTGTCTGAAATATACGGATGAGATCCGGGGTCGCTGTACACCAATAATGTCTGAAGAATGTTAAAATATTTCATTAATTTATTCATAATTGATATGTAAATACATTTTGCTTAATCTTGTTAAGGTATGATATTTATTTATTACAATGAAAAAATATGACGGCAATAAAGCATAAGCAAACCAATTTTTTGTCGTAAATATAATTTACGGCTTTATATTGCAATAAACTAGGCATGGGTAAAGTTTCTGGCTGAAGGACTGCGCATTTTGTCACTCAATATCTTTGGTGAGAATTGTAAGCTTTCTTCACTACATTAAAAATTCTCTAAAATTTAGATTACACTGCAGAAGTGTAATCTCAAGTTGAAGCTGACTCGGTACACTATCAATATAAATTAAAAATGAATCAAAGAACATAATCAAATAGTTTAGGGCAGCGGTCACCAGCGCTCCAAAAATACCCGATTTTCTTATGTAAATTATTCATATGGGAAATATTATTTCATAAATTTTCATGATTTGGTTGTGAATTCACGACAACTATTAATTTAAATTCACCAATTGGGATAAGACCATCAGGTAGTGGACCCAAAGTGAAAGAAGTTATGTATGAAATGCATTAAAATTCTATGAATGTAATGCAGGCAAAATAGAACAATAGAAATGTCAAAATAATAATCCCAATCGAAAATATTAACGATTTGTAGTGATTTCTCTACTTGAGGTATGTTATGATAGTTATTCCCACAATTTACATAAAACAGAATAAAAAAAAATATATAAATTTATATTCTAATTGGATTCTAACGTTACTTTATTTTTCGTCCTGCCATCGTGTTTTAAAAAAATACAATCCGGCCCGATTTTCAAAAAGATTGGTGACCACTGCTTCAGCGGAAATGATGTTAAATAACGAAGCATTTCATTTAGCGCCACACGAATTATTAACTAATATTTTTAAAAGTGACAATGGCTGATATAGCTATCAACAGTATTGGATAATTTACGCGAAACTAAATGCACAACTATTTCTATCCTGATTATATTGGAATTCTACAAAGTTTATACCAATCCAATAAATATATATATAAGAAGACACTAAATGAAAAATATTAGTTTTGAGTTATTGGACTGAAGTTTGTCAAATATTTGAAATGGTACATATTTTTCATTTTGTATGTTTGTACAAAACTGTTTTTAAGTAAAAGTATAATTTATAAAAATAAGCGAGTTCTTTCATACGGTAGAATTTGAAAAAAAGAACATTTGATGTAACTAACTCAATATGTCATTTTTCGATGTAGTGTTTTCTTCAAGAACAGCGAAGATATTGTCATAGTTCCCTGGCGTAAATACTCAGACATCATTGTAGAAATTTGATAGTATGTCTAGAAAAAGGGGTTTTCATAGCCGTTACCCCTATATCCACTCAAGAAATAGGGTGAATAGAATCAGATTGGTTCAGTAATCATGCTAAAAGTATTTTCTAATAACCAAATCTATTTTTTCCATCACCTTCCATTAAGTCTTTCTTCAGTGATAGCTATAATATATAATAATATAATGTCAATCTGTGGCTCCATGTATTAACACATTGAGTCCCGGAGCCGTGTTTTCACGTGATACAACAACCATCGCTTGAGTCCCGGAACCGTGTTTTCACGTGATAGACTAGCCTATCAAAAACAGTCATGTTTGAGTCATTAGACAATACGTATTGCAACGTAATCCTAGTTTTAATTATAGTCAAGATATAAAACTTTCCAAAACAGTCATTTAATTTGTGTTATTGGCAAAATAGGTTTTGATTTCATCGACTTAAAATATCAATCGAATTTTAGTTCTATAATACTCCCCCTTCTGGAGACGATATTGCGGTGACACCGAGTCCACTCCGAGCTAGATTTTTCCAAGATCTACAAGACAGGTTGTCGGGGGATATGTCTAACCACATATGGATACCAATACCGTCAACATAAAAAAATAAGCCCTGTAAAACATGCAAAGTGTGTGCAAAACACAAGAAAAGGAGTGAGGCTAGGTACATGTGTAAACATTGTCGTGTGGCTCTTCACAAAGAGAAATGTTGGCAATTTTACCATACAAAAAATAAATATTAAAATATTTTAAACAATTCCAAAAGGTTTCATTTGATTTCATCCACTATTTCTATAGTTATATCACTTTTAGTAAACGCTTAGGAAATTTTTTATATTTTTTTAAATAAAACACAATTTGTTGTGTCACAAGTTGTGTTTTATTTTTTAAAACATAATGTCTTTACACCAAGAATTGACAGTTAACACCTTAAAAGTACTTAGCAAAAATGATATTTCTTCAAAAATGGGCCGAGCACACGGGTTGGTTTTAGCTGATTTTAGGCCGGAACTGATAGAGTTAAAAAAAGCTTAATAAATTGACCCCTTGAAGAACGGCCCTCCTTTTTTTTGTTCATTGTAACACCCATTCACGCAGAATCAAGCTACTGCTCTATTAGACTTCACAACGATTTCACACATTATTATGTCATCAGCTTTTGTTCTGACTTAAATATTCTATTGCTATAAAAAAATGTACATACCCAAAATACAAACCAGATGACTCCCACGGAGCCAAATATGTAGAAAACTTTGGGCCAATTACCGTCTTCTTTCATCACAAACCCTGAGACTACGGTGCCCATGATATTGCCAATTTGAGCCCCACCAAATATGAGGGATCCCATCCTACCCCTCTCATTCTTGGGCACCCAACGCGACATCAGGGCTGCTAAAGCTGGAGATGTTGGACCCTTAAGATACAAACTGGTTTACTTTTAATGAAGCACAACATCTTTTTACACATAATTATTCTTAATAACAAAACATTGAAACCAATATTTTTATTAAATTTATATATACATTATTATGTATTAGATTACAATTATTCTAAAAAAAAATTAAAATTTGTAGGGTGTAGTAGATTATTTGGTCATCAAAAAAAGAAGGGTCGGATACTCTAAAAGTTTGTGAACCAGTGAAGTCAATTTTAAAGTTTACCCAAATGTAAAATTGCTTGGATTATTATCTACTGACGAATTTGCTTCCAAGGCATTAATGAATGTGATGTATTTCATACTTTCTTACACTATCCAAATGTGAAACCTAAAAACTAGTCCTTCCTAACCTAACTTCATCCTTATAACCTTAGTTTGAATTAAAACAGAACATGAGCGATTAAAAGGAAACCAATTCTCCCAACATATTTATTATTGAAAAACTCCACTGGGGATTCATTAAGAAAAAAGGTCACCTCTGCTAATCCTTCGACAATCCTGACTGCTATAAGTGCACCTGATCCTCCAATTTCGACTATCGCTGGCGTGGCGAGAGTCAAAATGGCGGTTATAAAAATGCCGATCCCAAGCGTGTACTTCGCGCCATATTTCTCAGCTATCATACCTGCCGGGACGTGTGTTATAACATAGCCGTAGTAAAAAGAACTTAGTATTACACCCTGAGTGTACTCATCCCAGGGGTACTGCCCGTGTATCTGAAATACATTCAATTATACAATCGATAATGTTTACGATACTAATTGACTTCCGATTGGATTGGCGCCAAATATCTGGCGTGAAACGGGAAACGTCAAAAAATGCGACGTAAAATGGTCGACAATACACTGTAATGCTAAACATAGGAAGCTATATCATCTGACAATTTTACTCAGGTACTTTTATTCGATATATATTCGAATTGTAAATAATTATTAACTTGCTATCTGAAACGCGTCATTTTCAAATACGTTTTTCTTCAATAAAGATCGATGTCAACAGGATTATTTAGAAAACCACATACCCAATAGAATACCTGGGACTACATCAATACAACTGTCAATTCTCGGTGGAAAGAAATTTTATTTATAAAGATGTAGCACTATTAATATTCCTTTTGCCATAATTTTACCATAATATCAGAACTGGTTTTGTTCAGTGATGAAATCTGACGAATTGAAAATGCTCACTCGCTAAACATACTGTGAAAATATGTGCATTGTATTTAATAACTAGCCTATGTACTAAGTAGACTAGAAGGCTGGAAAGTGAGCTCTCTATGTGAGCAGACATGACTAGGAATGGGGTATCATTTCGTAATAAACATTGAAATTAATGAAAATACAAAAATATTCGTCATACACATTGATCGAGTAGAATATATTTGAATTTTATAATCGATATTCATTTATTTTTAGAATTTTCTCTGCGATTGTCGCAATGAGTTACTATGTTCCGTAGCTCAAGACGATAAAGGCTACTGTTTATAATTATGATTGTTAGAAAAGAAAGAATAATCCAAAATCACTGATAAAACTCAAGGAAGGTATTTCTATAAAATGTTACATAAAACCCAAAATGGCCTCACAGTATTATTTGTTGGAATACCAGCATTTGGATCTTCACATGCATCGGGATCTACGGAAGATCCATGATCAATCTTATCAACCATTTGAGTAATGGCAATATTTAAGCAGACCCTCAGCGTATATCCCACTGCTATGCAGAGGAATCCCATTATTCCGATAACCCATCTTTGAGGGATAAAGAACACTGAAAAAAATTGAAGTAATTATAAGTATCTACTCTGTACCCATCATGTTACATATTATTGTGCAACTATGATTCAAATAGTCTAGAATATATATTCTCTATGTGTAAGAGCCTCGAAGATTCCTGTCAGTTGCTTTATTTCCTCGTGACATGACAAGACAGCTACCCCACCTGTCAGTCACACGTAACAGTTCCAACGCTTATCCGTGACCGCTGACGTAACAGGGCGCTGCCTTCCCAAATCTCTGAGTTTAACGAAATAAATGTACACAATTTACAGCTATATGTTCATTCAAATAAATTTCCCTTTTTCTGACACTTCTTACTTACACTTTCATCAACATCTTGTTCCTGATTAAGCATTTATATTTTAATACATTGTCATAATCATTGCATATGATTTTGTAAATATGTGTCATATATAATAATAAAACAAGTTAAACAGTGTTATTTAAACTTGTAAATACAGTCGATGAACTGATTACTGATCAAATGATCATTATCGCATGAAATGCTGCTAGAACAAAGTGGATTAAAATAAATAAGTTTGTTCGACCATCTTAAAATAATCAGTTCATAGCGTTATCGCTTTATCTATAAAACAAGTTAAAGTATCAAATTGATTTTGTACACTTCCATGTATTTTGTCACTAACGAAACGGGTTTTGCATTTCGGAATTTTCAGGCATTTGAGCGCACGAATGGACTCGAATTCCCGGGTCGTTAGTCACAAAATACATGGAAGTGTACAAAATCTCAACAATTCAAATTTGATTTTGAAATTCCATCAAGCACCCTCAGTCGATGTCTTAAATTATAAGTTAAAGTATGTACTTGTATGAAGTTTGGGTTAGTAAAACTATGTTCAAGATTAAAAGTTCAGGAGTCAGTTCGAGTTCATTCGTGTGCTTGAATGCCTGAAGATGCCGAAAGGTACAAAATCTCAACAATTCAAATTTGATATCGAAATTCTATCAAGCACCCTCAGTCGATTTCTTAAATTGTGTTCGAGAGATAATTGAATCACAGCATTTCAAGTACTGCCATCTACAAAAAATTGCAAACCTTAATTTTCGTATTCCCATATTCTATTCTAAAGAAGTACACGTCTAACGAAAATTTGTTCCATCCTTATCATTGTTAAGACATTAAAAAGTAAATTTAGTAAGCATTTTTTATTGTCTTATTCATTTTAAGCAATCAAAACACATTACTTCGTTCAAAATTGCGTGCTGTATTAAGGAGCTCTAGCAATAGCGCATTATTTTCATTAGTAATAGACCACTATAAAAATAAAATTATGACTATTTCCAATGATGCTGATATTGTTTGAATAGTTGCGAGTAAATATTTTAACATTTTGACATTCTCCGGCAGTTTAAAAAATAGCGTGGTTACCAATTTTTACCTTCTTTGCTTAAAAACATTCATTTTTTATTAATAATCACTATACATAAACTATTTGGATACCTTAATATTCATAATTTTCATTCAGGTAGTTTTTAAGTTAATTTAGAAGATAGAAATACGATTTTTTACTTTATCAAAACTAACACAACTGTTTTTTTATAATAAAACAACAGAATTTGGATTATTGAGATTTTGTACACTTCCATGTATTTTGTCACTAACGACCCGGGTTTCGCCTTTCGGCATCTTCAGGCATTCGTGTGCTCGAATGCCTGAAGATGCCGAAAGGCGAAACCCGGGTCGTTAGTGACAAAATACATGGAAGTGTACAAAATCTCAATAATCCAAATTTAATATTGAAATTCCATCAAGCACCCTCAGTCGATGTCTTAAATTATAAAACAACAGACTTTTTGGACAGAAGTTTTATATCGTCGCTGTTTTGGAAGAAAAAATGCATATATTGAGTTAGTTTTACAAAAATTTTCCTTATTTTGAACTCTACCGTATGGAAGAATGCACTAGTTTTTATAAATTACACGTTTACTTAAAAAAAATGTTTTACAAACAAACTAAATGGAAAAGGTATAGTATTTCAAACCTTTTAAAAAACTTCCAAGTCCAATTACTCAAAACCAGTATTTTTCAGTTAATGTTTTCTTCCAGAACAACAATAATATGTAAATATCGTTTGTGTTTTCTCAGTTCTGAAGCATCTTTATATAATAGATAAAAAAAACATTTCAAAAAATGTTAAAAGTACGACTTAATCTCGACCATTAGTTCAGTTCTATTATAAACCGTAAACTAAGCAAATAAGTGAGTTAAGAGAGACAATTGTTCGTAATAACTTTTTATGATAACTGAAGCAGCTACACGTTATCGCTATTCTAAAACGTTAACGTAAAACAAACATTTGGATCATTGAAAAATTTGTACACAATAGCGCATATATTTTTTAATAAATTTTTAAACAAAAAAAAATTATATTCATATTCAAAGTATTTGGCTGAGCCCAAAACTAAATAATATTGGTTGAATATGAATCCACAAAAAAATTTCATCAAAAAGTGGGAATACTTTTACCAAGCTGGTTCCTAAATATCCAAATAGACCTGGCTTGTCACCAAAGACTCTCCATCTCATTTCGAAGAAGGTGAAATTTTATTCCTCACCTCAGAATTATCTTGAAGTGTCATTTTATATTTTAGAACTCAATAAGCTCAACTCCGTTATAATTAGGCAAAAAAAATAATAATTATAAAACAGACAAGATTAACAACTTCATTGTATTAATAAATAAATTCTTGAAACGGCAATTTGTTTTTATTTTGATTAATATGTCGACGGCGTTTTTTCCAATTGATATAATCCTCAAAATTGAAATTGTTCAGGAGAGAGTAAAACTGTTTTTATCGAAAACATTATATGGTGAGTTGCGTTATGAATCTTCGAAATCCACTCTTGTAAATTCTTATATTTGCAGATACGGGATTATACGTAAGGAGTGTCGATATAATAGTTGCTTCCATCAAGTGGGTGGGTCAGAATCTTTAAACCTAAAACCAATGTAAAATGATGTTTCCCTTCAAAAAGTGGTAATTTGGGGCTTTTACTGAATTTTTTATCATTTATGTAATGAATTGAACGAAGGTAGTTACGAAATAAATAATCTGGGGAATTTATTTTTTTATTGTCTACGTTGTACCAAAAAATATTAAATAATGTTTTGATATATCTATACCAAAATATTCACCTTTCTATCGTCTTGCAAAACGCACGAAATTATTGAAATTAAAATACCTCAAATTACGTATTTTATACAACTACATTCACATTAAATCATTGCTGGACATTTATTATTCTTACCATATTTTTGAACAATGCATTGTTTATTTTTATTTAATTGTCATAAATAAATGTGTACATTTAGGGGATGTTATTGTGTCTAAAATTGTATTCATATATGTAAAAAAAAAGAAAACTTACATTTAGAAAGGGAAAGTCTCCACCCAGTTAACATTTTAAGTATTAGTTAAACTCTTCTCTTCACAATTTTCGTTAACTTGAACGAATTAACTATCAGCAACACGAAAATATTATCCCATCACAATAACAATTTTAATTAAATAAAACAAAATAATTTTACACATTAAAAACGTCAATAATTCCAGTATTCTTTATGAGAATATCATTAGGAAGTAATAGATATATATTTTCACGTAACGTATTATTAAAAATGCATAATAATTGCACGAGAAAATACAAAAAATACTCCATTATATACAAAGAGATGAGATTATTATCAGCTAACATCGCAAAAATTCTGACACTCTGATTCAGCGATAAAAAATCATAACTAGCTGTAAAGATACTACTCGTTATAATATAGGGTGGTCAAACTGAGACTATATGGTGTACAACATAGTATCTTTTTCGACTATTGGTATATATATATATATATATTACAATAATTGATTATAATTTATGTATATTTTTTTCACAGTTTTTGCTATGTATGCCGAACGAGCAGAGCTGTTAGCTGTGGTCCGTCCTCATACGAGCCCAATAGGCCACGCTGACTTGATCTCAACCAAGGCCAACTTTGAGGCATTCGATAAATTTGCAACGTGATATGGGGAGCGGGATATTCTCGATTCCTCTTTAGATTCAACGCGGAGTAGATTAAACTATAGCGCTAGTATACGGGTACACAGGATACTTAATATCGCTTAATCTAAGTGGCTGAGCAAGTCAAATTTTCTTTTTTTTTTTCATTCTATCTTTTCTTTTCTTAAGCACAATAGTGCTTGGTTAAAAGATTGATCCCGTGCAGTTCTGCATCAGGCCAAGAATATGATGAGTAAATTCGTTTCTTTTCTTGATCGTTATTGCGATATGGAAGGCGGCCGTGAAACAGCGGCTGCATACACATAACGGTTGGAGTTGGGACAACCAACTTGCGTTGTATTTGCAATAAGATAGTATGCCATATCATATATGCTTTACAACTTGCTACTCTTTTTCTTAACGGAAATTTACAAAATGCCGCAAAAACAATTTTATCGTTTAAGATATTTCATTGCAAATAGGAAAATACCAAACCAAACATTGGAATCAAGGAAACGGATAATAATTTATGCGAATTAAGGAATATATATACGAAAACGTGGCCGAATTTCAAATTTGTTTTATGGTTTAAGAACGAACCGTTTGACAAGTTTTTAACATTAATTTGTCTACTTTCTCACTAATTTTATATTTCGTATTTCGCTTAAACTGTCGGTTTTCCTGACTCCCTTGTGTTTAATTCATTAGCAGTCACATTAAAATTTAACTTAATTCATTTGTTTTAGGTCTGGGTAAAGTTTTAGGTTCAAGGGCCGCATTCAATTTTGAAATGAAGCCGTCGGATAAAATATTAGATTAATTTTCGATTACAACATTTATTGGCATGAAAATTTGAACCCTGACAAGCCATAATTGATTGAGGGGAAAACATCTTTATAACTTTTAAAATTGCAGGTATGAATTTACTACTTGTTAGTCTCTAAACCAGTGGCCTTTTGAGTAAATCCAAATATTATAAAATTGAAAATTTGTAAAAAATTTCAATGTTTTCCTTCATTTACAAAATAATGCATGTACATTTTTATGAATGTTTCTTAAATGCAACTTTATTTGACCTAAGATAAATGAATGCGGCATACCGACATAAAAAAGTTCGCCATCCCTGCTCCAAACTATTTGTAAGTGTTCATCGCAGATGCTTGAAGTTAAGTGATTTTTATTCAAATTCATTAAAAATAACTTTTGCTCATTTCAAAAAGAATTTTTCAACACAAACCTTTAAGATTTTCGAATATGTCATATTTAAGACCATTTACAGATTTATTGACGACAGTATAATTGTCCTAATTCTTGATTACACTGCAGATATATAATCTCAAGTTGAAGCTCACTTGAACCACTATCTAATGAAAATGAATAACAAATTAGCGACAAATAGTTTTAAAGCCTTCGAGAAAAATCGTCGTTGAAAACGTTGAGAATTTACCATAATCATTAGTTATTATTTTTAAAAATTATATTGTTAGAAAAGCGTGTACTCTTAAAGTAAATAAATATTGGATTGTGTGAATTTAAATCCATGTATACTTTTCAAAATCATACGAAGTGTATCATAATGTCTTGGGCCAATACAGCAACAAATTCGAATCGGGAATTTTACTGTACATTTTATTTCTAAAGATAAAATGATGTCATTTTTTAGATTTCATATTCATCTTAAACCTTTTACAATAGTCAGCCAACAAACTTGGCTACGCTAAAGAAAATCTGAAAACTCGCATTCAATCACACGAGAGTCTTGTCTAATTGTTCGTTTTCTATTCATTATTTTGAGATGTTAATGATTTTACAGAAGAGAGTCTCAAAAATTCAAAACGCAGTTGCAAAGTAAGGCCTGCATTTATCTTCTTCAAAATTGGGACAGTGCTATTATTTTTAATCTGGTTTCGTATTTTATGTAAAGTTTTGCTGACAAGTTTGTATTTTTTAAATATTACATATTGGACTTTTCATAAAAGTGGCTTTTTACTTATTAGGTACTTTTCCCAAAATTTTTCATGCCCACCTATAGAACTGAGTGCGGAGACAACGTATCTTACGTGACTATCGTAGGGAGTGTCGATATGGGGCTTTTTAATCTACACCATTAAAAATCCGAACCTGTAACGCAGTAAATAGATCGAGGCATTATATTCTTTTAGCTTAAATAAGGATTGTAACAATTAAACGAAGTATTTATTAATTTACGATCGAAACAACCATTTTTTTAATTATATCTATAAAATAGCCAGCGAAAACCTGTTCATTTTACAATGAAATTAGTAATAATTGTAAAACATGAAAGGCTCAATGACATCAGCAATTTTATCTCACACTAAAATCATAATAACAAACAATATAACAAGATTAGATATGAAATTTATCTAATTGTTATATTTATTAGATTTCACGAGGCAAAAATTATAAAGAAGTGCTTGAAGTAATCAAATAATTTTGTATACGATCCCCACGAGCATACATGTTTTGATTTGATGGCGCTATTACTAATTATCGCGTACAATATGCGTGCGTTCGTCCTCACACTGTACTGAAGAGTATTGGATTTTGACGCAGTTTTAGCGCAATATAAATTTTAAAAAAATAACAAAACATTTTAATGCTTTTTATGAGCGATCTTTATTAATTCTGAGGTTTATTTTTTTTTTCAATCATGACAATGCTAGAATAAATTATTGTTTCAAATTGCTTTGGAACAATAATTCATACATATTGTCAGCCTCTGTGATTTACTGTCTAATGGTTAAAGCTTTACCCTAGTGATCAGATCGATCTGGTTTTAACTCCCAGCAAGATTAATATCATATAAATATATAGATTTTCTCAATTTAAATTTCAGGTCTTTGACGTGTTGATATATCTTCTCTTCGAGTTGATCAGAAGTGAGGTATCTATCTCTTTAAGTATTTGGCGCATTGGCAATTATTAGCTGTAGTGCCAAACATTTTTAATAAATTACTCATACAAAAAAAAATACTCAGATCTAGCACAAATACTGGTAACGTCTCAGTTGATTGAGGTTTTCATAGTAATTTAATTTAAGCAGCCTATCATTTTCTAGCTTGTTGAAGGTTTTCTGCAACTTTCACAATGAAGCAATATCTCCAAGCGGCGCTGCCATGTTTGTCATGTGTTATCAAACTTTGACCACCTTTCGTTATCTTGTGCTCCTGAATTATCATATTTAGCCTATACGGTGCATAACAACCACTTTTTACCACTTTCAATTCGTCTGTTGATGTAACCGCGTTTGCGTGTCATCTCTCATCGCATGTCGATATAATATATAATGGAATCAATGTTTACCACATTGCGTGTTCAAATATTTGAATGCACTGAAAACCGTTTTACGCCAAAACGTCGCAATAAAGTGAAACTTTGAACCAAACTTTTTCTAAGAAAGTAACGTGAAATAGTACATCGACTGTGGAAAGGCAAAAAGACATAACCCACAATAATAAATATTGTGTATAACTCACACAAAACTTGTTATTTTTTTTCGATAATCACCATTTAATATACGTTTTGTGTGTGGGTTATGTTCTTTTGTCTTTTCAAAGTCGATGTATTTGTCGCATCATCCACAAAACTTTAAAAGCTCGCAGAATCTTATTCACCAAGCGAAACTTTTACCAGAACTTAAAATAAAACAAAATGAAATTTAAGGTACAAATGTTTTATTGTTTTAAACAGTTTTTCTTTTAGTATTTATTCAATAATGAGTTTCGATTTTTCTGGGTCAGTTATATATTTATACTTTCCATCTTCATACAATTCAATCAGGCTCTCTGTAAATTCCCGGTGAAGGTTGTCGACCTCTTCTTGAGTTGGGTCCAAATTCTTGGCCACCTCTATAGGTTTCCCAACTGTAATTAATAAAATCACATGAAATGCATGCTTAATAATATAATATAATTGAGTAATATTTATACAGATAAGACGGCTTATATTAGAGACTACCTTAAAAAGAGTGACCAGAAAAATGACAATTACACATTCGTAGCGTGACTCATGCGCACAGTGACGATTATGCACAAATGCCAATTGAAACAGAGACATTTTAACATATAGACACATAAACAACGGAAGTTGATTTAAAATAAAATTGAAATATTCAAAACAGAAAAACAGTATATCTGATTTTAATTTTAACGATTTAGATGATTTTTTATATCTGTTTTAAATATCAACCTTCATTACATATAATGCTGTATTGGCAAATACGATATTTTACAGGAGAGCATTTAAAAGATTCATAACGCTATTGCAGAATAACGGTTACATGTATTTTCTTCAAAATTGGTACAGTGTTACTATCTTTAATCTAATTTTCTCTGTTGTTTGATGCCTACCCATAGAACTGAGTGCATATATAACGAAAATGCAAAATAAATATTTATATTCACATATTTTGCACTTACGTGATTATACGTAGGGAGTTTTGATGTTAGTAAAAATATATTTCAAGAATTATGTGACCTGAGTCTATGTGTATACAGTGGCGAACTGGCCACTCCCATTTTTGGATGGGCCCTAATTGACTCCTGGCAACCAATACTTTTAGAGCCATTCTGCCACTGTGCGTATGTGTCAATGTACGCAGTTTTCCTTGAGTTCATTTGTTGTCGCTATGTGCACCAGTATTTTATGCGATCGTTAAGTGTGCACTTGTCCTGCACGAATAAGTTATGTCACCAGAATTTCTTGTTCCAAATTTCATAAACCTTGTAAAAAACAAATGTTTAAATTATTTAAATAGCCCTTACCGACGACACTTATCGGCCGGCGGAATGGAACGATCCCAAATGAGTATTGGAAGAACCCTCTGGCATAAAATAGAACGGGAGCAGAGCCGACACGCATCCTCACCCACTCTTGACATTTGCGAAGTATGCTTCCCTTAGGATTATTGACCTGGTGGAAGACATCAATTTCTCCAAAATCGAAAATCGGAACCAGCGGAGTTCTGAAAGTAAGAAGTGTCAAGAAAATATTTACTAATTTTGAATATCGCAACCAGGGGTGGCCAACTTTTTGCATACCATTCGCTAATTTTTTTCATAGATTACTTCAGATGCGCCGTACCACTCAAGCACTTTTTTTTACCTTCAAACGTTAAAGGTTGGGGTTGGAAAGTAGGGATAGGGATAAGATCTGCTTCGCTAAGGATAGGGAAAAGTATTACTCAATCACACAATCAAATTAATTATTTCGTTTTTACTAATGAATTTATTTTTAAACTTATCACTTTCATTTGTATGTTACTAGGTATCTGCATGACGATTTTTTTACTAGGTAAAAATGGGTTTATAAATGCGAGCATGCAGTTTTTTCCTTCATCAAAATCATAAAAACGACATTCAAATGACCCTTACAATATCTTGATTTTTTCAATATATTTCGTCAATTTGCAATCCGCAGCCTATTCACTGTCCTCTTTCAAATGTGGTAATTGACTCAAACCATCATTTTCTAACTAAGAGATGGACAGTTTTAATTTAATTTTAAATGAACAGATGCTATTTATTAAGCTAGGAAATGGCAAACACGCTTAAGAGCGCAAAAAGTTATTTAACTCCACACCTAAACAAATGACTGACAGCGTGCTATGTGCGCACAAACTATTCAGATTAATACCAACAATTAAGCACGCAAAGACGTCGTTTAATACTAATAATGCAAAATTAGCATATAATCGTTGTTCTGGAAGAAGACACTAACTGAAAAATAACAGTTTTGGGTAATTAAACTTTGACGTTTGTCAAATGTTTGAAATCCGTCAGAACAACGACGATATTGACGTTTTCATTGCAAAATTTAAATTAAGAGATTTCCAAAAAAAAGAGAATTAAAACAGTTTTTTTTAAACGATAAAGTTATTTTTAAACTGTTTTTACGCTCTCTCGAAAAGATTTACAATTTTTCAATGTAAGCGACGATATCGGTATTTGGTATTAAAAGCCTTAATTATTATTGTACATCGTGACGAATTTGTGTGGGATAAATAATTATTTTTTACGCGATAAATTATCCGTGAGCCATATAAGATATAATATATACGAATGAAAGTATTTACGAACCCATGTTTCATTGCGGCTTTGATGAAACCTTTTCTGTTTTTCAAAACTATTCTATGCTCCCCAGTGTCCGCGTGAGAATTCAGGGACTCGGCTGATCCCCCGACTAAAATGACAACAAACTTTCCTCTGCCGTTCCTTGGATTAGTCAAAAAGTCAATGCTCTCAGCGGAAACGTCGCACAAACCAGACCACAGAAAACACTCTCTCGCTAAGGGAAACGAAAAGTTTCCCTTCAGAGTAAGCATGTATGAGGTAAGTCCAGAAAACAAACATTCGAAGCCACAAGCATCACTACCGAAGCAAGTAAAACATCCTGCTGTCATTATTCCATGAGGAAACGCAATCCCAAGATAATTTTTTTCTGGGTCTAGATCCGCTGTCTTGACTAGTTTAATTGGAAAATAATCTCGCAAGTGTCGGAAGAACGCACACTTTCTCCACCATGTCTTACTGAAAACAATAAAAATAAACATAATATCGATGATGTTTTGGCCAATTGACTTAACCCTCAAACTTGTTTAGGAGAGAGTAAAAACTGTTTTTATCCAAAACATTATATCGTCGTTGTTCTGGAAGAAAACACTAAATCGAATAAATAACATATTAAGTTAGTTATACCAAAATGTTCCTTATTTTAAACTCTATCGTATGTACTAACAAGCTTATTTTTATAAATAACACTTTTACTTAAAAACAGTTTTGTCCAAACAAACAAACTGAAAAAGGTATGGCATTTCAAACATTTGACCAACTTTCAAATTACTCATAACTAGTATTTTTCAATTAGTGTCCTCTTCCAGTACAAGGAAGATATGATGAGTTGCGTTATGAATCTCTCAAATGCACTCTTGTAAATTCTCATGTTCGCAGATACGGGATTATACGTAGGGAGTTTCGATATAATAGTGGCTTACATTAAGTGATCGGGTCAGAATTTTTAAACCTAAAACCAATGTAAAATGATGTTTCCCTTCCAAAACGTGGTGGATTTATTTTTCTAATTTACATCATTTGGCCGAAACACATGATTTATAATACTTTAAATTGTTTGTTCGATGAATTTATCAGGTGTAAAATTAATAATGACCAAGTGTCGCTTTGCTCTTTCGTATACACACCTCAGTTTGGATGTATGTTAAAATATGCACCTGCCAGAAGATTTTAATGATTGAACAGTCTAATTATATCAAGTTGAATAACTGTCTATGCGACCGATTAGAATGAATTTTCTTGTGGTGAATTGTCCGCTCGCGCAATTATCCGTGCCGTGAAACTTCCACGATCAATATTACAACAACCAACCTTACCCCGATTAGAACATAATTGTTTATGCAATTATTCTCCCAATTGAGGTTAAAAGTCATTATTATCAGTATTAAAATTAATTCACATCAATGTAATACCTAGGTAGAAGAAGATCACTATCAGTAAGTGAAAATAATTTTTCTTAATTTGTCTTATGTATAAACGATATAAAATATTTACTAGCTGTCAGTTCGAGTTCATTCGTGTACTCAAATGCCTAAAGATGTCGAGGGGAGAAACGCAGGTCGTAAGTGACGAAATACTTGGAAAGCTACAAAATTTGAGCAATTCAATTTTTACTCATTCTATAATTTTACAATAAGAACTTGACTGAACGATCAGCGAGTGAAGATTTTAAGCAAGAATATTCTAGAATAATATTACACGTTTTTGTGTATACTATATATTTATATTTTTATATTTATAAATATATTTTTTCCACCAAGAATTAACGGTTGACACATTTCAAGTGATAAAAAAAGTAATATTATCAGTGTTTAAAGATAAAAAATAAAGAATGTACTTTGTCGCACACATTAAGACTTAAAAAAATGTTTTTTCTTCGTTTTTTTTAAGTCAACTTTTTCTACTTTCGCTGTGACATAATTAAATTTTCAAAATTTCTGCAGCCTCATGAATATTATCGCTATATACTTTATATATACAAAACTATTATACTACATATTCGACGGTGTTTTGGCCAATTGATGTAACTCTCAAAAAATACGACAATGAGTATATGATTGGATCTCATTTTAAAACCGACATAGCAGGTCTTGGCAAAATGATGTAAATTAGCAAAATAAATTGATCACTTTTTGGAAGGGATTTCGTCATTTCATTTTGGTTTTAGGTTTAAAAACTCTGACCCGGGCACTTGATGTAAGCTACTATTATATCGACACTCCCTTCGTATGTACCCCGTATCTGCAAACATGAGAATTTACAAGAGTGCATTTCAAAGATTCATAAAGCAACTCACCATATAATGTTTTCTATAAAAACAGTTTTTACTCTCTCCTGAGCAATTTCAATGTTATGTTAATCAATCGTCAATCAGAAGGTTCGATTTAGCGACATGGTAAATATAAGTAATGAAATTTTATCCATAAATCGTAAATTTAGTTATACCTGGCATTTAGCTTTAGTTAGCATTTATGCATCAATTCTATATGTCTATCGCCTCAAAAAATAGAGTGGATTATTACCCATCATTGAATATTATAAATAAAAATGTTAAAAACCTCACAAAGGTACAGTCCTCAATATACCTCAAAATACCTCTACCAAGCTATTAAGATTTTAATATTCGAGTCGCTGAGTCACTTAACACGCTCCAGGAGATTTTTTAATAAAAATTAGATTTTAATGTACATATGTGCTGAGTCAATTAAAATTTCGAAATTTAAAAATATCCCAAACTTAAAAATATCATTTTATACACGATCTCAATTCTCGTTTTACACGGTTGGCGAGCTGCGCAAAAACAACAATGTACAAGCAATTTACTTTTTCTGATACACCGGAAGACGCAAAATAAATTATACTTAAAACTATCATACTGCCCGTAACAGTTTTTAGTGATTTACTCAAAACTCTAAAAACCTTCGGGAGCGTATTTAGCGACTCGGCGACTCATATATGATTCGTATTGAATTTTGGGTTTTCTATCTAATAAATTCTTAAATGACATTACATATCCACTTTTAGTTCAGAATACAAAAAATCTAAGTGATATTTAGTTTATATCGTGACTATTAGTGTACTTACCGATTTCCTCCTTTGTGGCTGATATCTATTGATCTCATCAATTTGATAATATACAACACTGAAATAATATAATAATCAGATCTTAATAAAATTATTAAGATTATACATCCTAGAAGTCCAAGATATGTCCACAAAAAAATCCATCCAAAGGCTGCCAAAGTCTGAAGTCTTCTGTCCAATGGAACAAGAAATGGGGCTAACTTGATTCCAAACACACCGGCGATATTCCTTAAAAATGTGTTTTGTTTATTTGTTAGGCCAAAAGATATGAACATTCACTAAACAACAACTTTTATAATCCAACATTTATCATCCTGAAATGCAGATTGCGTTAAAAAACAACATTTAAAAAACTTTTCTTGCTACTATAGGATATGTTTACATATTTATGTTTTTAATATAACAGTTTTACATTATTACGCTACTAAAATAATGAAAAAAATAGTGTTTTTATATGCTAGTAAAAAAATAAAGCATTGACAATCACCCCCATGTCATAATAATGTAAAAAAGAAATTACCACATAATCTAAGATAGAAAAACAACTTGTGAGGTTTCCCTACTTAAATGGCTGTAGCGTGATCTGTTAACTATATACAGAAATAATTGTTGGATAACAGGTAGCAAAGATATAATAAGCTTAATACATCATGTCCAGAAAATCCGCTAAAATATCATCAAGTTTTTCTTCCACCACGCTACTCAATTCCAATATATTCACAACATTAATACATCAAGAAATTCACAAGGAACGATGTAAATTTCTACAACCTATTGGTAGCACAAAGAAATTCGCTGTGTGCTTGTGGTAGGTTAGGTATTTATTTTATGTGCTAAGAACAAGTTAATGTATTTTTATAATAGTGTACATTAGTAGAATCGTATAAACAAAGCTCACGCTGCACTAATTCAATTAATTCCTCGTTAGTTTCGCGCCGAAATCAAAAAAGAACCGGTTGTCCAAACCTGCACGCGTCGTGCAGGAATTGAGCCGGCACTACAACGAAGCGCAGCGCAGGCCAGACGCACTTAACTGCGTCGCAGTGTAGAGTATACGCCGCATCACTTTTTCATTAGGATCACGGGATCAATACATACTAATACACTGACACGTTCTGTGTACTATACAGAAAGCGTATATGCGTAGTAAAAACTGCAAAGTTATACGGTGTACACCGTACGTAGGTCTATAATACTTATTCATAATTGGCCAATTGATATAACCCTCAAAATTGAAATTGTTCAAGAGAGAGTAAAAACTGTTTTTATCGAAAACATTATATGATGAGTTGCGTTATGAATTTTTCAAATGCACTGCTGTAAATGCTCGTGTTTGCAGATACTGGATCATACGTAGGGACTGTCGATATAATAATGCCTTACATCAAGTGGCCAGGTCATAATCTCTAAACCAAAGTAAAATGATGTTTCCCTTCCAAAAAGCGGTAAATTTATTTTTATAATTTACATCATTTGGCCGAGACCTGCTCTTTCGTCTTTTAAATGACATCTAATCATTAACTCATTTACGTATTTTTTGAGGGTTACATCAATTGGCCAAAACACTGTCGATTATACAATGCAAAATGTCCAATGCCCTACGCTTCAACGTACGCTGAGTTTTACTGCGCTCTTTTACGCTCATGTGACGGTGAAAAATATGTATTATGAAAAATAAATCTTACCCCAGAATCCATTCTATTGCGTGCACAAGTATTCCAACAAATTTAACAACTGTGCTAATTCCTCGCATATTTTTAAAACTCAGTCGTTCAGTCAGTGTCTAAGGTGATATTAATTGTTTTTCAAAAATGCTTCCGATACATTTCAGAGTTGATGTATGTGTGTACAAAGTCAAACAACTTTTCCAATTTATGTTATGTTGCTGCTTGGACTATTGGAATCGAAAAAAAATTTATAACAGTGATAAGAGGAGGGCAAAAGCAAAGGTAGCTTCTTGAAAACAGTGAATTTTTTATCTATTAGTACGCAAATCAGTTTGTGGTCCGTTGTTATACGGGCCCAATAGACCACTCATTGCATGATCTCAACCAAGGCCATCTTTGAAGCGTTTGATAAATTTGCAATATCATATTTCACTTTTAAGGTGTTAACTGTCAATTCTAGGTGGAAAGACATTATATTTTTAAAAATAAAACACAATTCGTTTTTTACTACTTCCACATGTTTATAATGATCAGGAACGGTTTCGCTCATCACGAGCATTATCAACTGATGATAATGGTAATTTTGTATCAGTTGATAATGCTCGTGATAAGCAAAACTGGTCCTGATCGTTATAAACATATGGAAGTAGTACAAACGAATTGAATTTTATTTATATAATTTAAGTAATTTAAAACATCGACTGAGGGTGCTTGATGTAATTTCAATATCAAATTTGGATTATTGAGATTTTGTACACTTCCATGTATTTTGTCACTAACGACCCGGGTTTCGCTTTTCGGCATCTTCATAAACTTTAAGAACAAATCTGGTATTTATAAATTACAATGCAATGATTGCCAACATTTCTATGTGGGTAAAACCACACGTATATTAGATATAAGGGTATCAGAACATTTAGCTACCTTTAGATTAAAAAAAGAAACTTCGACATTCGCAAATCACTTGCTAATGGAGAACCATACGTTTAATGCGGATGATGGGGTTAAACTGTTGCATAAAAACATGGGGGATCATAAATTATTTTATCAAGAAATTTTGGAAATTAATAGAGCCCAGTTAAATTCCTTGCCAATTTTGAATGAGCAGGTGAACCTTCCTAATTCTCCGCTATTATATCCGATACGTTGAAACACCTAACAGATGTCACTAAATGTGGAATGATTGTATAAATTTACCCATTCGTCGAATTGCATCCCGTCAAAACCCACAATACTATTATAATTGTAAAATCACTGGAATTTTAAAAGAAGTTGAAAAGCGGCAATTCGCCACTCTGTTAATATGGTGTTTACAAAATAAGGATTAGGGCGATTCCCGAAATTTTAACTCAGGTATCAGTGTGGCTCTCAGACGTATAATATCTTACCTCGTAAATAATATTTGTCGCATTTGTATCTTCTATATAAACGTTAGACACTGTTTGGTGTCTGTCGGTTCGAGTCCATTCGTGTGCTCGAATGCCTGAAGATGCCGAAAGGCGAAACCCGGGTCGTTAGTGACAAAATACATGGAAGTGTACAAAATATCAATAATCCAAATTTGATATTGAAATTCCATCAAGTATCATATCTATAGAGATTCAACGTGGAGTAGATTAAATTATACCGCCACAGCGGATTCTCAGTATACTGACATACTTGAAGCTTAGTTTCACTTAAGCTAAGTGGCTGAGCAAGTCACATTTTCTTTTTTTTCTCTGTATTTTTTCCTTTCTTAAGCAAAATAGTTGATCGTTAAAAGATCGGTCCCGTGCAGCACTGCATCGGGTCAAGAAAATTATGAGTAAATTCTTCTATATTCTTTATCGTTATTGCGATATGGAATGCGTGAAACAGCACGTGCAACCTACTTGTAATCTATGAATATAAAATCATAAAGAAAAAAATTGTACAGTTTGTAAGCTGACGTTTTCGTAGAAAGCTCGTTTATATTACATAAACAACGATTTTTTTTTTTAAATCAACTTCAAAAGCAATCCCAACTTTTTTCATTCTAAATGTTTTTTCCCATAAAAAAAAACGCGTGACAAAATGATCGCCCTGTACATTTTACTTTTGAGCTCAGAAGAAAAAATCGCTTTCTTTCAAGTTGTCAGAAGTAAAATCAGACTTCTCGGTGTATGAGAAGAAAATTCAGCCTTCTTGAGATTTAATATTAATGAACTTAGTAATGTTATCAAATTAATGAGTTCTAAAATTGAAATTGCCATACTGCAAGGTATAGCACAAAAAAATTAAATTAATTTGTAATGCTTTTTATCAGTTTTTGACATTTTTCTCAAACTGCCTTTGCTTTTATACCACTCATGAGTAAAGATAATATATTATATTGAGGTTTTGTTAACCCTTATACGAAGGAGATGATACACTGTTATTTTTTTAATTCTAGTAAAATTGTATATTTTAAGAGAAATTTGTTCTAACTATCAGGAGTCCCCAAAATTGTTTAGAAACAAGCGAGCGAAATGAAATTTTTAAATTTATGCTGGACTGGATGGAAACATATTTTTATCAGAATGATATTCAAATAAATTAAGTTTATAGTATAGGCTCAGATTCATAAATAACTTTCCATATTTTGAGATTTTTTTTTATATTTCTCGTGTTAGAAAATATGTTCTGGAATGTATGTGGGTCAAAACAAATGAGATAACTTTTCTAGTTACTTTTTTATTATTTATGAATTTTAAAACTGAAGTAAGATGACCGTGTTAAGATAAAAAATAGTTGTTTTTTTTTTAATTGATTCGTCGCTTCCCACCAATTTTGTTATCGACCGAATTTATTATATACATAATATACAAATTAATCATACATATTATTTGATAATTATAATGTTGATATTGTTTATATTCCTCAAATTAAAAAAAAACATACTTTTTGAAAATGATCACCTACTTAACAAAACCAGTCCTTTTTCCTATGTAATATAGGACAGATAATTTTTGATTATATGCTATCCTTGCCACTTGATTCCACTTAAAATAAAATGGAAATTTAAGAAAACGTATTCTTTTTAAATATTACCAAAAATTTAGGTAAGTTTGCCCATCGGTCTAAGATTGGCCCACTACATGGATAAATTGGATTGGCCATATTTTCAATTTGTATTACTAATCTGTTAACCAAATGCTGTATATTTTTTCTCATCTCAATTATATACAGAATATAAGAAAACATAAAGAAAAGTTGCCAAGATTTTAAAATCACTAAATTTATACTAATTAGAGTGATTATTTGTATCGTGGGTCAAAGTTACTCGAAACGGATGAAAATTTTACCCACTTTGTTTCATCTATATGTATATATCAATCATAACAATAAATCTATTTATTTTAATTAAATTTCTTTTTAAGACATTAATTCATTTCTATGTAGAACAATACCACACATAAATGCAATGGCGAACCATAAAGATACAAAAACCCTCAAAACTGGCTCAAAGTTACCCAGATTGACTGTAATTTAATAGGAACATTTCTCACCTACCTTCAACTGATCAAATGAATTTCTGATACATAAAGCATTCAGTGCCAAAAGTGTTAATATAGTTATAAGATTTTAAATAAATTAACACCTTATTTTTAAAAACAAATATCGTAATTGACTTTATTGGAAAATTACATAAAATGTAAACAATTGCGGGAAACACTATATTGCGGTCAGCCATTTTGAAACACAGCGCGAGTTTTGTTAGACGTTGTATCCTTAACCAGTAAATCTTTTTACATTATATCGTAATTTTAAAATTAGTTTAAAAGAGGACTTTGAAATAATATATCAAAATCGTAATCTGCAATTTAAAAGCCACTTTTAAAGAGGGATCGTTTCTATGTTTTACATAAATATTTTATATATTTCCGCAACTCATTTATATTTATAAAATACTAGTGAGTACCCGGCATGCGTTGCAATGCCACTCAAAGAAAGAATGGGTTTGTGTTTTAATTCTGTTTATTGAAGTGTTTTTGGATTATAGGACTGCACGGGCCGTAATTTCATAGAATTACCCGGTCTGAGCCCACCATCTTCAGGCGCAGCCCGGCCCAAGCCCAAGATTCGGTATCACACTTGTTACCCGAGCCCGACCCAAAGCCCAGATTTATTTTTCTCAGCCCGCAAAAATCCCGATTTATTTTTTAATATAGTAATTCGTTTATACTTTTTAAGCAATATATGTTATTTTTTCCATATTTATATAATCATGTGAAACAAGTGTGAAACAAATTATTTAGGATATAATTATTTAATTTATTTAGGCTCGAGTGAAGGTCCGCTGGCCAAGCCCAGGCCCGTGCAGACCTCTATTTCGAATATATAATATTTTTTGTTTTTCCGGCTGGTTCAGAGATGTCCTAGTTTTACGTTTTTGATTTTTTTTCCATTAGAAACCTTCACGAGTGTGCTCACAACAACTCACCAAAGTTTGATCAAAATCGAATGAATGGTAAAGGAATGCATAATCAATTGTATTATGAGGAGTTTTATTTACATAAATATTAAGTATATTTACAAAAACTAATAATAATTCTTAACTACTTATCCTATGTTTTAAGGGTAATGAAGTTGGAATTTCATATTTAACGGGCGGTTCTTCTTTAATCTTTACATAATATGCGTGTATTCATGCATTTAACACTAAAATATCACATGAGAATTAAACCCAAAAAGTTGCCAAAAATTGATCGATAACTAAAAATACTAACAAAATAAATTACAATAAAAATAATAATTGTTTTTAACACTTTTTTGATTGGTTTAACCATACTAACATTATAATAATTAATTTAACATACTTAAATATCACGCATTCATGAAAACCTTGTATATTTGTACATTCACAGAAATTAATTTTGTGGACTTGCAAAGGAATTTTATGGATGGTTACATGTTTTCTAGCATACAACTGTTATAGATATAAATGTTGCCAGAAAATGCTTTCATAATTTTACATATTTGACTCAATCTTAAAACAATTAGCACCCTATATCACTTTATTCATATCGTACAGTGGCGTTACTATAACTCGGTAGTCTTCCAACCAGTGCTGTAGTGAAGGGTACACGCCGTATATCCTCTCTTATTTACGCAGTCAAAAGAAAAGTAAATCAGACAAAAAATTGTATACCTTTTCAAGTCAGCATTAAATTACAATTTTTTCAGCTCAGAATCTTTTCTTATACAAAGTGCGGTAATGTGCAATACAGGAATATGTTATATTGTATAAATATGAGTGTAAATATAGGGTATACGATAATGCACAAAATTATGTCATCATAATATATTATACCCTCTGCGAAATTTTTATCTACAGCACTGCTTACACCCCACCCCGGTGAAGCTATTCATTGTAGTTTTATTTTTCTTTTCCACTCATTCATTTAAATCATGTTATAAAACTTAATAATAACTTACAAATGTAATCAAAAAACATTTCACAACGTTTTGGGCATGCGGCGCAGGGATCGCAAAAAATGAAACGCACCAGAGTGGCGTAGCTTATAACTTACCGAAAAGTCTTTTATATGGAGAATTGTAATTGAGGGCTCTAGTATCGTAACTCAGAACCTTCATCAATACTTGTTTTTGGCAAACACAAAAAACCGTTTTCATACTACAGTTACAAATACATAGTTTGATACAAGTAAACTGTGCAATAGACGTTTACGTCATGATATGTAAACAAACCCTGGTCGCCATGACAGTACAATGCTACACTCTCATTGGCTGGAATTGACATTATTGGTTTATAAAATTATAGGGCATTAGAGAATACGAGTTTTGAAAATGAACAACATTTTCACATTCATTTTAGATGGGAGTTTGTAACTTTAAAAAGATATTTTATAATTTAAATGGTAGGTGTGAACACGAAGAACAATGCTGTATTGATGAGTTATGATACTAGGCCATTGAATTATTCAGTGGTCTACAATAGACATAAGCAGACATAGTGGATGTTTGTGGTACATAAAGTTTCAAGTAATTATTTCCTCGTGTCATTATCACTCAAGACTAACAAATATCTTAAATATATATATATATATATATGAATAAAACTTAAACAACAACTATTCATAGAATTATCCACGTTTAAAGGAAATCATTGTTTTACGCCAAAAACAAACATAGTCGGAAAATTGTATATAAATTATACGTCCATCAAAAATAGACGTATTCTGAATTTTTTTTAATGTCAGTTCCAAATAATATAATATTTACTTTTAGATTGTGTATAGTTATAAATAGTTGGGGTAAAATAGTGTATTTTTATATCTCTTTAGAATTAAATCTTCAATGGTATTGAAAGTTCAAATATATTATAATGATGACCATCAATCAAAAGAAGATTTTTTCTCAAAATTATAAAATGTTAAACTGAGCGTTACTGTCCAATGTGAACTCGAAATTCAATACAGCTTTTCATAAATCTCGTTGCATATATTTATAAAAAATATATGAAGTACATTCATGGAATTTGACACCACAGAATGATATTTTTGTTTCAATAATACAGTATCAGGTTTTATTATATTTATGAAAGCAACAATTTCACTAAACATTTAATCAGCGTTATACTATTATTCAACACACGTATCTTATGCCACAATTAATCTCGGGGTAAAAATATAGAAATAGTTATTCTTAAAAACAGCAAATAATAGATTAGTATATTATTTTGCGTAATTTCTATTAATTATTATAAATACAAAAATCACATGTAACCGCCGAAAATTGCAACTGAATGCAAATCGGCGTGATTTGATTAAAAATTACAATATTCACTGTACACTAATAAAATAGTTTATAACATTTTTATGACTGTCTATTATTGATGTTTCAAACTAGTTAATTGAAAAAAACATTTAATTTTCAGTTAAGATTCGCTTGAAATTACGTATTTCAGATGAAATTTGACGTTACGTTAGTTTGTCGCAACAAATCGTCGATATCTTGAATATCAGTTTAGATCATGGGTGGACGGCATATTTAAAAATATTGTTTATCTTATTTTCTGTACGTGACGGCAAATTGTCATTCATAGAGTAAAATTTATTTTACATACACATTTGAATAAAATGCCAAAACACACCGAAATTTAAAAACCAATTTTAGATATATATAAAAAATCGAAGGACTGCTTTAACCTGTAAACTGATTTTTGTCTATATTTCAATCATATAATACATAAAAATTCTTTCTGTAAACCTGATATTTGGAATACCAATCTAGTGACAACTATGCTACAAAACGTGAAAGGTTTACATTTTGTAGCCGCTTTAAGATGTTAATTGTACATGTTACTGAACATCTCTCTATTATAAAAAAAAACTCTTTTTTATCAATATACATGGCTTTCAAAAATTGAGAAAGTTCTATTTCTAGAACGAATAGTTATAAACAATCGTAATTTTCTCAATAATATTTTATCATATACAGTGCTACGATTTCATGTCAAATGTTCATTGTATTTTCCAAATAAAAATACGTTTCACTACGATCAACATTTAAAATTGTAAATTTATCAAGAAATGTTTTTCATATATAATTCAAATTTAAATTAAAATAATTCATTTTTAACTGAGACGTTTTGATCTATTCAAATCGTTACAACGAAAACAGTATCAATATAATTTCATAATGACTTGCAATTTAGTATTTTTTGATAAAATATATTTTTTAAATATAATTTCAATACTTGAAGATGTCATTATTTATTAATATCCATATCCCTGTTTAATCCATTTTCAGTAGTGCTGAATCATATTTTTAAAAATCATGACCAAAAGTCTCTCATATAATTGTCTTTAATATTCTATGGTTAAGTCACGAGTAATTTTATAACTTTGTAGGAATCACGGAAACTGATAGATTATCTTCGTCTGTTCTTTTGACATTTTCCTCCATAGCTGCACTCTCTTCATAGAATCTCGCTCCTTTCCAGTTCTCTGGATATCCATGCTTGGGAATGTCATTCCACCACTGTTCTTCTCCTGAAGCCCAGATCACGAATACAAGGTTTGTTACCAAGAAAACTCCGAGGACTATCCAGAAGACGGTTCTCCACTCTTCGAGATTTGACTGAAATTCAAGTGGTTCATAGAATAAATATTGAAATCTACATAAAAATGTTGCCAATAATAAACCAAATTCAGTCAACAGAGTCAAAGCTTGGAGATTAAAGAAATGCACTAGAAGACTAAAGGTTTCATAGCTGTATCAACTTAAAATAATGGTTTATTAATTTGATCATTTCAAGATTAAAGAAATTTTAAAACGATATAGTAAACCAAGGAAACTTGTAAGAACAATCAAATGTAGGAAATTTGCATAAATATGTCAAAGTATTCTTGCCATATATTGTTAAAAGCTATGTTAAAATTTCTATTGTAAAACTGAAGGTTTTCGTTTTTGAGAAAGCAAGATGGCAAAATTCTTTTTGAAAGGGAGCCGAATTTTACGTGATTGTAACGCGTCTACATGAAACGTAACACAAATACTCCCAGGTTCAAAAACAAAATACGTGACGCAGTTATTCACATGAAAAATTCTACTCACATTGGGCGTTAAGACTCCAACAAGATATGGAGTAACGATTCCAGATAGAGCGCCGATTCCATTTACAATAGCCATAAGAGTTCCAGCAAAGTTCGTACTCAGATCCAATGCATTGACCTTCATACCAGGGTAGAAGGCACCCATCAAGCCCATGCCAACAGTAAAGAAGATCACAGCGTTAATTCCACCTTGTTCACCTTCTCCAGCATACGAAGCGATGATTATGCAAATTCCGGGTCCAATAGAAGCTGTAAAAAAGTATACAATCGTTAAATTTCTTTAGAAAGAGATCTTACATTACTGATTTCTTTCAGCCGAGACTATACTAACACCATATATAAACATTGACGTCTAAAAAGATTAGGAGTAGTTACCGGAAACTTTGTTGGTATTCACTGAAGTGTAATTGGAAAAAAACAGTATATAATCTAAATCTTCTGCATCTTAACCATTTCCTTACCGGACCCGGAGATTTCCGGTTCTAATTTTCATCACTTGAATAATATTAATGCCTTGAAATCTCCGTTTTGATTTCGTGCAGTGATTGATTAAATTGTACGAAGCATTTAACGAAGTTTTTTCACGACCTTTAATACTGTTGTGTTAGCAAAGAACCGAACCATCATTTCTATAAAATCATGCTGGTATGGGAGGGCTTTAAATCTTATTTTCACCGGTATTGAAAGAGCTAAGATCAACTCGTCCTTATTATGACAAGATTATTGAATGCATTCTAATTTGCCATTTTAGCCATCGCGGCGACATGGCCAACCATTCCGACTGTGGATCGAACTGAATTTAGTTATTCACATTTTTCATTGTCCATTTTCGAATATTGTCGTTGGATGTGACTAGCGTAATGATGGTAGATGAAAACTAATACATCTTAACTAGAGCGTATGTGAGCGTTTCAAAAATCTGGAAGCTTTTTCATATTTTTTAAATTTATAAAGTGCTTATAAAATTATTCTCTCATACTGCGATTATGCACTTCAGTGATCGTCATCTCTGTGTATACTTGTGAGATGGGTCTGCTCATTTCTTTGTGTTAATTCATCTGAGTTCTTCTGCATTTAAATCAGTTTGTTATGAATTAAAAATTATTTGAAAAAACACATTGCATGAAATAAACATAAAATATGGTGTAATTTCGTTTTCAATTGTTGTCGATGATTGGGAGGTGATGACTCCAATAGGGCTAAGAAACACTGATCTAAAGTACGACTCACCAATTGTTGTGAAGAATTTTCTCGAGTTGGTAACGGACAGCCAGTTCTTCACGATGAACTTGTCGCAAACCCAGCCGAAGGAAATCGAGGTGATCCACATGACGATATATGGGAGGGTTGCGAGAATTCCGACCTTCAAGATGTCGAAGCAGAGGACCTCTTTCATGTATTTGGGCAAATCAGTGACCATGGTGAAGTATCCCCAATCGTGACCAACCTGTAATTAAACAAAAGCGTTTAACTACATATAGACATCAGACATCAGGACATCGGGCAATCGACTCATTGAGTCAACAAAATATTTTACTATTTTCGTAATACGTTGTAAAAATGACGAAGGAGGAAAGAAAAATGTTGTGTTTCATTATTTAAAATGTATTTAGTTATAATTTCGAAACTGTATATCTGCAAAATCTTAATTTCTCACGGAAACATAAAAACAGTTTTAAAAATAAGTTTATCGAATTAAAACAAAAATAAAAACAAGTGATTTATTTAAAATATGTATACTCAACCATATTCTTTTTCAGTTGCGTTATTTTGAGTGCACTTAACAGCAACTTTTGCAGTATTAATAATACAAAAGGTTGACAACACAATGTGAACAACAAAGTGAGATAAACAAACCAACAAAGTGTGTAGGATAGTAAATCTTGAAAAAATTTGACTTCCAGCTTACAGCTATTTATTTCAAAGAGAAAACAATCATCAAGGTAGTCAAGCATGTTCGATATTTGTGTATAATAAATTTTATACGAGAAAACATAGATTCACATAAATTTCTACTTCCAAAACATTATAAAGTTAAAAGTTAGATGAGAATTCTTTTAAATATGAGTATCTTTATGCACTACTTTCCATATATTAGAAGATTTCCTTGTGTCAACGCATTGTCATTTTGCAATTCAATTAACTCTAATTATAAATTCTCCACATCCATTGGAAAAGTCATTGCGATGGTTTGAGCTAGACTTTGGACATTCACAATCCTAATTGTGACCTACCAAAATTTTCGTTGCGATCAACGGGCTGGTAACCCTTGACATACGACATCAGGAACTTACCATTTCAACACATGTAATTCTTTGAATGTGAACGGGATTTCACGAGAGAAATGAAAAGGCAGATCACCAACTATGGTGCTTGGAAAATTGCAATCTCCAAGCTGAGAGTAAAAAACTTGAAATGCTTAAGTCATTGTTTTAAGAAACTTAACTGGACCGTATGATTCTAAGAATATCGATGATATTTTTTCACTGTGATTTTAATCTCTGGATATACGTAAAATTTTGATGCGTATTTAAAGCGACTAAACATGTCAATACGAATCAAATATGGAAATAAAAAATAGATACTATATTTATAATGTTGTATTATATTTTTATTTTTAGTGTTAGAGTTTAATAAAGAGTGCGTTCGAATAACTTACGATTTGAAAAAATGCTATTGAAAAGAAGTTATGTCAAACAAGAGAGTTTTCAAAACGTGACCTAAAATTTTTCCACGGTGACAAGGAAGTGATCATATTATTACCTGTGCGGCAATCAAAGCCCAAAGTGGGACAGATGTGAAAATTGCTCTCCATGGCGTGTGTGCGTTTCTTGTTCTAGTTCCTCCGAGCGCTTCTTCCAAATATTTCTTCTCTTCATCTGAGATGAAGGGATGAGATTGAGGGTCGTTGTAGCAGAGGAGAGTCTGAAATAAAACAGGAAACAAAACTAGTAATCAATAGAATTCATTTAGGTGCTGGACCTCAATTTTATTCATGAAGCTTGTGAAAGCTATAATAATAAATGTATGCTTAACAATTAACTGGATTATACCTTGCGATATATAAAGTAATGCTCCATTAAGCGGTATTTGTATATTCTAAAAATCAGCGTCCATTACTCTCACTTGTAGAATCAACGAATTTTATTCTAGTCACTAGAGTGCAGCATTGCTTTTTTACCTATGTGTGCTCGCTTTCAATGTGATCAATAAAAAAATAATCACAAATGGAACATCACAACATGTGATGTTGTAATACAGTTGTTTAACCACTCTTTAAAAAAAACGTGTTAAAAAGGGTCTCGTAATAATGCACCGTTAACAATATGGAATGCTATATGAGTTGGAAGGAATAAAAGCATCATGACATATATTAATGGTTCTGGAAACGAATCTTTAAGCCGACTGAAAAATTAATTCATAAATAAATTAGGGGTAAAGTTTTGAGTCATTTACCGAGCAACCAAGTAGAATTAAATCCCAACAGCGTTGACCAACCGGCCACGGTATCTGGTGTGATGGCGATTATTCATTTAAAACGAGAATTGTGTTTATTATGGTAATGTACAAGTTTCGACTCTGGGTATAGTCAAATGTGAGTTGTATTGACGTTGTCTTAATTGAAACCAGATTCTCGTATATTGAGATTCTATTATAGTTGTCTTGTTTTCTTGCTGTTTTTATTTTAGACACTCATCAAGTTAGAGTATTATAACTTTTGCCAATAAAAAAATGGCCAAAAAACTTACCCAAAGGATGAACCAAATGATTCCAATTCCTCCGAAGAGGTAGAAGACAGATGGCCAGTCACCGTTCTGGAGTAACAGTCCAGAGAAGAGAGTTCCAGCAATATTGCCAAGCTGGGCACCACCAAATACTATAGATCCGATGGTTCCTCGTTCTGATATTGGAGCCCACTGAGCCAACAGAGCGTTCAAGGCTGGGAAGGTTGTACCCTGGAAATTAATAGAACAATTATATAAACTGAATTGATATCAATTAACATATGAAAATTCAGTTTTTAACGAAGTATTACACATGTAGGCTCGATCATTAGGACGCCAATCACGTGTTGTGAGATTTCCCCCGAGATGTTTGTTGCAACCCGTCTCTATAAATGGGTATATAAAGATTTTGAGACATTCTTTAAATTTGTATCATCGTAATATGGGTAAAAGATTTAATGCTGGGTAAACTTTACTTTATCACAATGGAAAACATTCAGTAAACAGATAGATACGCAGGAAATCTATTTTTGTATATCGAGGGTATACTGGCAGAAGGCAATTTAGTCCCAAAAACTAATTCTGAGGTAATCAAATTTAAAGCATCATCAAAAACTGACCTTATGTGTTCTGTCAGTATAACCTCGATATGTATTTAAATTTAAACTAAATGGCTATACGAGTCATGATACTATATTACATTCTTCACTTTTAAAGTGCTCTGTATTACACGGTATAAATATTAGTTCCGGGCGACACCCTAAAGATCTGCATTGCCCCAAGATCGCTATGGCTAAATTCGTTTGTTTTTTTCGATCGTTATTGCGTTCCGAAAAATGGTCATGGAATTTTTGATAATTGAACAAACGATCCGTATCAATAATAAACAATACTCGCTCAGGGAGAGCGCAGCTTTACAGAGGTGATTGGCAACCATAACAGTGTGAATAATTCGGGGAGGACGTGATAAACGGGTGATCTAAAATTTCCATAAGAAGTGATCGCCTTGGGGGTCAGGATACGACAGTGAATAGACAGCTGGCGATATTAATGACGACATTTCATCTCACCGCGCGTCATTATATTATTGTAAAAACAAAAGAACCGGTTTCTTTTTTTGAACAACTCTTGCTACGCTTATATTGTGTGTTGTTATTTAGCATAATTAGCAGCCGGGCGAATTTAACTTTTTACAAAAATACGGCGGCCACACCGGATGACTGGATGTCACGTGTGAAAAAATCATTTCACGTGACCAGACATTTCAGTTTGGTTAACATCATTTCAAAGAATATTCTTAAAAATAAAATCGCACGTCATTTATTCAGAGCAAAAATATTGCACAATGCCATGTCTAACTATATAGATCGTCCAGTTCATAAGTCAGACAATTCCAAAAACAAATTTAAGCTAAATATGCAGTTATATTTCAGTCAATTTTTTCTCTCTATCTGATTCAGTACTCAGATAATTCAAAAATGAGAAGGCAGAGAACCTTCTAAACAATTAAACATAATGTTATATATTATAAAATGTTACAGTCAGTAAATGAATGTTATTCTTCTACTGACACCTGTTTATAAAATGTATAAAGCTCGGGTACAAATCAATAATATTTGGTTTATTGCGACTATTCGAGTATTGCTTTTCTCAATATGGGTTATTTAGAGACATCTATGTAATGAAACGATCTATATATGTATGGTATTGCAATAAAGCACAAATATTCATAGTTATAATCTCGACCGGTTTCTATAAGAAAATTATTATTGTCAATAATTGACATATTTCCGGCTTAGCTAACGTTTGTAATAAATGAACGATTTGCGTATTATTTTTATAATTATATCTTTCAATGTCTTACAATAAAGTTGACAGATAACACTATTGAAATATTTGAATGATTTCCATAGTCTAATAAATATAATTTTAACATAACATAATCATACAAGAACTGGCTAATGCATGCACTGAATCTCACGAGCAATTATATTTAACAGAGGAAATCGAAAAAAATGTGCAAATTGTCATAGATATTCATATCAAAGACATAGTGTTATTTATTAAAGTAACATTAACAAGTCGACAAAGAAAAATCAACACTTAAGTTGACTGATCAAATTAAATCGCCTGATAATATATTTACACTAGAGGTCTGCACGGGCCCGGACCGTGGGTTGGGCTCGGGCGCGTAAAGACAATTTAGATTCGGGCTCGGGCTGGACCCGGGTAAGGAATTCAAATTTAAGAACAATATTTCGTACCATGTTCAGATCACGAGTCAGCCATACGGCAATAGTATTCATAACTTAAATAATTTACTTCACATGTACTATGAATATCGTTGGAAATATGGAAACAATAACATGTATTGTTTGAAAAGTATTAATGAATTATTATTTTTAAAAAAATCGGGCTGAGAAAAATAAATCTAGGCCACGGGTCGGGTTCGGGTAACAAGTGTGATATTGAGACTTGGGTTCGGGCTAGGTCGGGCCTGAAAATGACAGGCTCGAACCGGATAATTTTATGAAATCTCGGTCAGTGCAGACCTCTTCTCTCTACACTACAGGTTTCATTTTTTTACTTATTGATAATAACAAATAATTCAATTTACATAATACGTATTTTAATGTAAGATATGAATTTATTTTGTTCGTAATATTTTTAAGAATAAATTTTATTTACTTGTCTTTATAAAATAAAATATTATTATAATAATTGTTATTGATGGTACCAAATATTTTTGTTTTGATATATAAACTTAAACATATTTTACACGGGTTAAAAGTATACACTCAAAACTCACCTCTCCGAGTCCTTCAAGAACTCTCAAACCGATAAGGGCATTAGCACCTCCCAGTTGGACGGTAATTGGAGTCAGTAGAGTAAACACAGCAGTGGACAAAATTCCAAGTCCAAGAGAATATTTTCCACCGAATCGTTCAGCGATTATTCCACCGGGTAAATGCGTCACAATGTACCCATAAAAGAATGACGACAGAATCAGCCCTTGTGTTTTCTGATCCCAGTTGAATTTTCCCTCTTCCACCTTTAAAAAAGAAAATATCATTTAACATGTAGAATAAACCGGTAACATGTAAAATATCAAAAGCTGAACCAAAAATGTGTTTTATTTTTTCATAAATAATTCGGTGCTGTTGATTCGGCCATAAACTACAAAATTTGAAATTTACAGGAGAGCGATTTTAAACACAAACGATTTAAAAGTTCTGTCACATATCATCATATAATAATCATTGTGATTTAAACATTTTCAAATAAAATACAAATGGCAGGTTTTTAACAAATGAAAAATAATACTATAGTGAAAAATAGTACAACTTTGTGGCATAACCTGCCAACTGCAAAATGATTGATTAAAATTTACAGGAGAGTAATTTCAAACTTTGAATTGCACCATGTTCGTTTACATTTTATAATGAAATATAGATGTCAGGCTATTACCAAATGAAAAGTAATGCACCATAGTGACTCAATTTGTACTCTTATCAAAAAATGACCAAGCCGTTATCAGGTTATGCCCAACATCACCAATAGGTACTATTAGTAACAATTTGAAAATAATCAATTCAAGTCGATATGACACTTCTTCATAATAAATTAAATCATTCTTAATAAAGTTAACAAAAAATGTTCTTATTTTTGTGACGACTAAATGGAAAAAAATATGAATTTTTTCCTTGAATAATTTTAACATGGGACAACTTTTCCTGTGTAATTTCATTGCAATAACCTATTTTTCCTTGCACCATCGCAGTGAAAGGGCAAGTGTTTGATTTACATTCACTTTTAATATCAATATTTCTAATTTTTTGTTTTAAATACCAAATCGCGTGTACTTTTCCATCAGCTCGTATCGACATTTCGTAATGCAACATGACTAAGTCGGTTCTAGTTGACTGATTTGAATCTGGCTACAATAATAGAGGTCTCAGCGGCGCGGCCTACATAGGAATTCCAAAAATTCAATCAACCAAGTGTCATCTAATGCCGGCTTCAAAGCGTTTCCTGTTTGCCTTTGATTTTAATGCTAGCTAATTTTGCATTGTTCAGCCCACCAGCGGAGGTTACACATCATGTTATTGATGGAGAACGATACTAATTCCATGGTGAATCATACGCAGAAAATATCGATGGCTTAAAGCACAGATGTGATATGTCCATTTAGTCAATTTTGAGCTAGTAATTTTGTTCATTTTATTTTGTCCGAATCTTTCAAGTACATAGATTTATTAAATATCTTTTTGGATAATCTTTACTGTATAGCACAAAATACATGTAGAAATCTGTATGTCTGTCGGTCACAAATCACAACTATTCCTCCCAAGCTGCCATGTTTAGTTCAACTGTTTCCAACTTTTAACCTTAAACTTAAAACGCTATATTTTTAACGTTTCAATGCGAAATAAAAAAAGTAATATTAATAGTCGCCTAGCAACCGCTCCATACCTAATATTCCGTAACTATCATCGTCATATCGTCATGTTGCTTAGCAAGTATAAATAAGTTGTTGTATAAATGTTACTAATAATAAATTTTCGTGTTTGAATTTGTAAAAACAAATCAAAAAATTGAGCGGGAAATTATCCATTATTTAAAATTACAAAATCCTCAATTCATGGGTTTTACAAGAAGTACGCCCAAAAGAAAGAGAAAATTGTTAGATGAACTAATATAAGCGACCTACAAAGACAGTAAAATATTCGATTAACGTTTTTCAAAAACTCGTAATTTGGATATATCACATTTGTTCTTAAAGCGAACGATATTTACTCATTATTAAGCGAAAATTCTTTTGAATAGCTTACAAAGAAGACGTAGGCTGTAGACGAGAGACTATTCTCTTTAAATCAATTAAAGGTTCATTAAAATAATGTTTAAAAAAACTCTTATCTCTTTTGAGACAGTAAGAGTATTAGTTATTTAAAAAAATTCGATTTATTTTTTATAAATTGTTATTTTTTTCACAGTTTCCCAATAAACAGTAAAGTTTATTTGAAGATTTTTCTACACAAACTCTACGGTGGACATTTTCAAAGTCAAAGACAAATAATAAACAAAATAAACGTAAAAATCTCTATTAAAATTTTCCATAGTACTCACCCTTGTAATGAATCCATCATTATGACTATAGTACGAAGAGTTCTGAAAAAGAAATAAATAAAATATTATTGTTTACATATTTATTATAAGCAATGCAAGTTGGATGCTAGATGTCAGATTTAGGTAAAACAGCGTTGCTATAAAATTAGTTTGCACTGAATGCGATTCACTCCAACCAAAAAGTCTAACTAATTCAGCCAAGCTTATTTACAATCTTCTTCTGCATAATGCATTTACTTTTCAGTCGATAAACGATTTAAACACCCGACGTATCTTTCGATTGTTAGAATTTTTTTACCAGCATTCAAACAGATAATGTTAATCATACATTCTTTCAAGTGTTTTCCAAGCATTTTTATCCCCATCCCACCAAACTAAAATGTTCAGTAACAAACGCAGTTAATTAATAGCTACTATTGAAATAATTTATTAGAATTCAATTGTACACTGAAAATTAAGGATAAATGTATATGTTTATTGCAGTGACCCAACATTTATTATCCATGGCCTCTGTTAAACAAATTCGCAATAGCAGTGTTGCGAGGGCGTATGAAGCTTTTAGGGCACGTTGCTGGAATCTTGCGGTTCATTCATTCTTTTGCACCAGTGCTTCATAATTCTCCTGAATAACAATCAGTAACAATAGTGTAATTTTGAAATTTCGTTTTTTATAATTATTTAATATTTTGTCAGTTGTTTTGGCATTTACTTAGTAGGACTCCATTATAACAAGGTAAAATATCAAAGTATGCTCTACAAAATCGTGTTAAGTCAGAACATAGACTTATTTTAGCATAGATATATAAATATACTGTTTAGAAGATATAGATATTATTATGTCATCTAACCTATCTAACCTAACCTAACCTAACCTATTCAAACATCGTAATATTTATTTAAAACTAAATTATTTAAGGTACAAATTATGTTTTTGGAAAAGGATCTTTCGTCGTGTTATTAATTAATCGTTAAAATAAATGCGTTGAAATTTTATTGATTATGCTTAATTATATGTTTGTTTGGTCATTCGGCGGCGTTAAATCTAAATAGCTATCAAATACCTAATAAAAGTTTGTAGAACTAAATACTTTGATACCCTATTGAATATTTATATTCTTCTTAAGAGAGCAATGGTTTCAATAAGGTTTTTAAGCATCCGCATTCTGCATCAAGCGGTCCAAGCATCAAAACTGGGTCTACCCACATAGTCTACGTTGGTTCATCCAGCAGGTTCCTTAATCGCTTTTGAGCTATTTTAATTGTGTTGATGTTGTCAAAAAAAAAAAAAAAACTTTAAATTCATATTAAAACTGAATTCATTACAATTAATCAGCCACGGAATCAATTAAAAAATCACGACATTATTGCTAAAGATTCAACAGTAAAATATATTTTAATTTTTAAATATTAAATAACTATACGAAAATTTTTTAAATAAACACAAAGTTGACGGAATAAGATTTCTGTAGCAAACGGCTATGTCACGTGTTAAAATTGAAATCAGTATACTGACAATCATACTGCATATTTTGTCCCAAGTTATACGATACGAGTTATCTGGTTTCATCACAATATAACGATAATTACATACAAGTTTGCCGCTGTTATTATAAAACCAATAAATTAAAAATGTATTTATAATATTAATTAACTCCATTCAATTATTTTTTTATTATAAAAAGAAAAATAGAGCACATGGTGGCGTTATGGCTGACGCTAATGCTCCATGCTTTTGACAAATATGAAAGAAAGAGTAGATGGGACAATTGAATTAGTAGATCACTTTTAGGGTGTTAACTGTATATTATTGATGGAAAGGCATTATATTTTAAATAAAAAATACTTGTGTGTACTACTTTATCATCGACTGATAATGCTCAGCATGAGCGAAATCGGTTTTGATCATTAAAAACATGTAGAAGTAGTATAAAAAAAAATGCGTTTAATTTTTTAAAATGTGATTTAATTGAATTATTGATGAAAATCAATTATAAACACGTGTCATTCAAATAAGAAAAGAAAAGAAAAACAACACAATACTAATAAAACTTGCCGAATAGAAGGAATTTCCCATATCGATACAATTTGTTTACAGTAACCGTGATAATAAATGCCTACATAAATGGAGTTGCATAGTTTTTTTACCATGTACATGGGTGACTATAATTATTGAAGTACATGAAACTCATTCCAAGTACTCCTGAAAAAACGGAAAACTAGCCAATCAGACCAAATATTATCTTTCTGAATTGATTCGTTTATTTTATTGATCGAAATCAATGCCCTTTATTAAAATACTCAATTAGTAAGACATTTTATTAACACAATCATATATCATCAGCGCTGTTACCAAAAGTTAATAAATTCTAACTCGATAACAAAAAATAATACAATTTAATCACCGTATTAGTGCATGGATCCTCCGAATCTTCCTTCGGTGACATTTCCGTGATGGCGATGTTCAGACAGACCCTCATCGTGTAGGCGTTTGCGACAGCCAGGAACCCCATGATAGCGAACACATATCGCTGGGGTATGATGAAACCTAAAATAGAAAAAAAGGCTTTATTAATAACACATATTGATTAAGTATCGCACATATCGAGGCTTTTATTTGCTTAGCCAAGAGACTTTTTTTTTTACGCGACTTGTATTAATATTGTTTGCGTATAAGTTACGAATTGGTAGTCTGTTGTGGGGTGCACGGGCTCGAATTCCAGTACACCATATTGTGATTAAATTGAAAGCGTACATACACGTGTAAGAAAAACTTGTATTAATATAACAAGAATCTAAAACATCAAGTAAGATTTAATTAGTAAATTATCAATAAAAGTATAAAAAAACACATCGGAATGGCAATCTCTTAACTTGACCCAAAAAAATAATTGATATAGTCAAATTATCTTGAACTATCTCACTCTTTCTTTCAGTATATTTTTCAAAGGCTTCATTTGATTGAAAAATGTGTCTAGCAGATAGAATTATATTATTGATACGTTAGTGATGGCAAATTTTATATGTATGTAATTATATTTTAATATCTGAAATAATTCATTATAAAATACATCTTAACCTGTCTATTTTTCCTTTCTACAAAACAAAATAGTTTATGTTTGTTTTTTATAAACAACAAAATAATTAAAATCACGGCTAAACATATGTTATCAGATTTATTGATGAAATTGACATTTACTTGATAGTTGTCAATAATTGACTACCATTAAGTAAATATTATAATAAAGAAAAAGTAGTTGAGTATTTAACTCTACAAGAATAGTTTCGACAACGACTTGATGCCAAATTAACTTTCAGCAAAATGTTATTTAAATTACTTTGTGTTTTTATTTTACGATAGCATACGTCAGCAATGTTTAGTCACTTTGTGAAACAGGACATCATCATATATTATTTGAAAACTTTGGAATAAATTCCACAAATTGTCTTTTATTATTTTTAAAAATACTTTTCTTTTTCCTCAAAAATTGACAATTTGTTAGCACCATTCAGGCTATTTACTTTCATCGATTTAGTTACATAGAAACAAAACAGTAAGAATAGAGTTTAAAGTTGTATTTTATTTTAAGTGTATTAAGCCGAATCACCACCGCGAGCTAAGCTAACTTAGTACTAACTTAGCTTACATAATTAATGCTCTTTTTCATAGTTACGTAAGATTGTATGATGTTTTTACATCGCTTAGCTCACTTCACTCATGCCTCTTCGCTCGCGGCTTTACGTTAATCAATAAAATGTTTATCAATTTATTCACTACGTATAAGAAAACAATTTTTCCGTCGAATCTATTATTTATTGAACATATAAGAAATAAATAATGTATTTATTAATTTATATAATATTTAGTAATTTATAAAAGTATAATGTGCTCTAACGTGCAATTAGAATGTGTTTATTGTAAATATTAAACGCAAGTATTTGCAAATGACTATACAGTTTATTTCATATAACACAAGTAACTTTTTTTTTTAAATATTTTCAAATTTGTTTGAAAAAAAATATCTGATTCGTCAAAAATTTAGAAAATCTGAAAATCATACGAGATAAACTCGATGATAATTCACTCATGTCTATAATCAACAAAAAAGTTATCTTCAAATTGTCATGTTCTGTTTTTTCCTGTTTTGTTTAGTCCGGTTACCTACTAAATCCGATTGGTGTTAGGTGTTTGGTGGTTAAAAGCTCCATAACTATTTTCCGTAAAATATTAATGGTAAACAATACCAATTGTATTTCTGTTTCTCAATTGGTTTCACGTGCTCGGTTTCCTAGAATATTCATCGCAATGTCAACCTAATAATTGCTAATTGTATTCTAAGACGCATTAAGCCAAATTCTAGCACACCTTAGCCAATAGAACAAAATGACAGATATGATCGTAGAAGGTTTTATTTCGATCACGTCCTGTGGTTTCACATATTATTCGTTTTGAAAGCGGGATCCCCCAATTTTCTTCGAATTGTTTGCACCGCTACGTTGTCGTGTTTGTAAATAAACGGTTCTATACAGTTTTATCTTATGATCACATTTGAGTATGCATTGTTTTCTTAGTACTAGACGAGTGAAAATCAAGCGGCATTGTTTTTTGATATATATTATGTGTAAACATTTTATGAGCCTCTTCTAGAATGTTAATTACCCAACCAAAACAAAAGGAAACATTCAGCTTCTCTTTTTTGAAGAGAGTAATGCTAGTAGGATTGGACTAGGAAATGAATAGTCATCAGCGAATTGTTCTCCCTTCATTTCATTTTTATGATAGAATGTGTAAGAGAGAATTTAAACAACACATATCCATCCCGAAGAAAAGTGAAGTAAAAAAAAATTCTGATTTTCATTTTATATCGGAATAGTATAGTAAACATAATAATCTACACTCCACAAACACCGAATAATAATCAGTTCACTAATTCACCACAAGGAGCCAATAGTTTCTATTTTCTACGGGACCTTTTGTTCGAATATTGTTTTCACTTTCGTGTAAAATTTACTTTTTTGATTTATTTACTACACTCTTCACGGGGATGTGCGATATATTCGTGCTTTTGAACCTAAATAAATAACTCGATTTAAAAACCAATGTATGTAAATATCCGTTCGTGGATTTAATTTCGTGACCACCGCATCGTCAGCAACCGAAAATTAGGAAGCCCAAGAAGTTGACCACTCGACTAAAAAACCGTTAAATTATGGAAAACTTCCTGCCCAGATTGCATGACAGATATTATTGAACAATATTCATGTAATAATAAAGATACGCTTTCAATACACTTTTACCTAAAGAAATGTTAAAATTCGCGTCAAAGTAAGTAAAGGTATTTTCAGTATTAAAAAAATGATAAGGATTTAGTTTATGTTCGAATCCTGAGGACTGGGCCATATGAATGAAAGCGGTCTAGGAACCCAGAGGTCAACTTAAGAAAAATAATAAGTGTGTGTGAATGTGCAGCAATGTTTCTGGCACCTTGAACTAGGGTTGACGCGAAGGGGTGGTAAACAAAATACACGCACCCAATTCTGTCTTAAGCAATTATGATAGTCCAATAAGAGATAATGCAAAGAATTGTCGTTATCGAGATCGGAAAGAACCTCATGATAGACAACTAATTTTTTGATTGAATGCAGTGAGAAATCCTTCATTAACCCGATGAACGCGCTGGACATGTGTACATGTGCAAAACTTTATCTCGTATTTCTGGCCAAACTAAAAGGAAGCACTTTTGAATAATATGCTTTAAAAAATAGTTCAATCCTTTAAGTAGAGAAACAGATCATGAAAATATCAAATAAAAAAAATGAAATATATTTTCGAAAAGAGCTCTTGATATTCAGCCTTTCGAATTTCAGCTTTGAACTGCCGATACGCAGCATTAATCGTCATCCCTATGTATTACACATACTTATACAGCTATGCGCTTACTTTTGTGCGTGTTGGCGGTGTATAAGAAGACTGGCAACAGCAATTTTGCTTGCAAAGAATTAGATTAAATATTTTTAAGCTTCTTCATTTTCTTCGATTTATTTTAGCGAGATTGTGACGAGTTTAGTTTACTTTTTGATGTATTTGGGATAACTAATATAAATTTCACCTAATTGTCTATTTTTTCTGTTGAAATTGATCTATTTTTAGTCATAGTGAGCGTTTTAGCAGATCAAATGACTGAAAATAAATTCGTGCGAAAAAGGCTTGCTCTATAAGGGTTAATAAGTGGAATTAAAAAAACCTCAACAGCAAAGATTCAAACAGTTTTTATTGTCGTCAACTAAAAACTTCTTGCCACAAAGTTTCATATTCATGTTAAATAAATAAAAAACACACAACTATCGACTAAACGAAACCGTTTTCGAAACTGAAGTATGCCACAGAAATTTTCTGTCAATATTTTGCATAACGCACTTTTTCTGACCGTTTCGAAATGCAATCTATTTTGCATACAATTGAGTAGAAAAATGTCTTTGTTTTTCCAACAGGTCATGCAGTGAGTAATATTTTATCAACAGTTTTTCTGTCCATGGTCAGTTTTGGAATCGAGTTTTTGCTAGTTGGTATCCATTGTGAAACAATCAAAACGTGTTTTAAAAATATTTTCTTTTACATAGCATTGTGAAAACTGCATACCGTGCTTGAAACACTTACTCAACTCAAGACATTTTCAATGAGTATCATTCAATTGGTAAGCTGATGAGTTAGCCGCACAACATATTTCGTAATACATATCGACCTTGGAAAGGAAAAAGGATGTAACCCACAACAAAAAATATTGTTTATAACTCACACAAAACGTGTTAATACACTATGCTTATGTATATATATATTATATATCGACTGTAGAAAGGCAAAAAGACTTACCCTTCCGTCTTTTTAAATTTTTTTTTTTCAATAATCAGAATTTATACAATTTAATGCACGTTTTGTGTGGGCAATACACAAAATTTTTGGTGTGTGGGTTACGTCCTTTTTCTTTTCCACAGTCGAAATATATCATTATTCCAGATCCCATATTAAAAATGTATTGAGTTAAATGCTTAATTTGCTTAATCTTTTTAATTTCTATGCAACATAATAATGGTAACTGCTTTTAAGTCAATTTCAAAGAAGCGGATTACAAAAAAATGATCCTTAGTTCGTTTAAATCTTTTGCAATGTGTCTAGTTAAAAAAACCTGTAACCTAACCTAAAACCTAACTTTACAAATTTATTAAAAGAATACCAATTTACAGCCCGTAACAAAATCCCCAAAATACTTATTAAATAGTATTTATTTAAACGCCGATATCGAAAACAATATCGTTTAAAAAAATTCAAAACTCCTATGAGAATCACCATTAACAGACTGGTTCTTCACTTTATAAGCAGTAGTAATTCATGTCAGGTCAGTGGTGCGATGATTAACGTCGTTGGCTTTGGTAACGGATGTCTCGAGTTCAAATCCTGGTACGGACAGTTTCATAAATTGATTTTTCAATCGAAGGCATTATGTTTGTGATGTCTATAATTCCCTCTCAGTCATCTGATCCTAAAAATGGGGCATAGTGAGAGCGATTGGTTAATCTTTAATCCTGTCCATGTCCAATCCTTTTATCTCTACTCTCGTCTAAAAAGAAAGGGTTAGAAACTGAATAACAAGCATTGTAGTAACGCAAAGCGGGCATGGTAACAAAATCATGTCCACTATTCCTCAAAGAATAGTGACGAAAATGGGAAAGTTCTCATTGTGGCCTCGTATAAGCTGAAAGATTTGAGAACTTAAGAGATTTTCTTAGCTTTAAAATCATTAATGTTATCCTTATAAAAACAATACACAATAAATATTGGTACTTTTTCCAATATTAAAATTATACTTTACCGGTTTCACTCAGCGAGTGATGATTATCTACTACATTATTATAAAATTGTGAATTGTGCCAAGAATATTGACATTTGACACAGCTCAAATGTTCAATTGAACTAGTAAGCCAAAACTTACCTTTTTCCAGATAAGAACAATTTTCATATTTCATTTAAATATATAGGAAACAGGTAATATTATTTAATACAATGTGACCAAACCCTACTAGATGCATAATTCAATCAATGTCCGTCTTCCAAACAATATCTCGCCGATTGCGTCTTCCAATCAAAGCAGCTATTATTTTGACATACTAACAGTTTATTTTCAAGTCATTTTTTGTTACCGTATTAACGAAATGACGTCTTATAACTGGAAATCATTCCTTTACGTCGTGATCGAATATACGTATTTTTTTTATGAAATAAAATAAACGATTTTACTAAACATTTTGACACAATATAAAATATAATGATAAAGATTATGAATAATTTTTTGAATAATTCCATAATTTTTCCATTCGTTTGCTGTTTTGTTTTCATGCACAACAACTTGACCGTAAACAAATAAATAATGTCAACGTTTTCGGCTATTAAAAGTGTTTTTATTTTATCACAAATGTGAAAATGAATTAATTATTTTTTATATTCTTTAAATGAAAGCTTTATTCTTTTTCTACTTTTGCGTCACTGGGTATATATATAAATTTTGCATTTTTATACCACGTTTTTACATGTAATTTTATCCGTTGGTAATCGCATAACAAATTAATATAAGTATTTTGCTATTAATGTAAATGAAATGCGAATTCTTTGAATTATTTACACAGTTTCGCAATTGGGCTTTGTAATACTGAATCAATATCATAATACAGATGTTAATATCGTAACGATAATTATTTAAAAATTCAGCATTTTTTAACATACACGTTTTTTGATAATCGTGTTTTGAGAATTGTCTTTACTTTATTCACCTTCTGAAATTATTCAGTAGAATCTGCAAAGTGTTTGTTTTTATTCCAAGGGTGCGTACATACTATAATATAATTTATATAGTATTGAAACCCTCTACCATAGTATGTATTCTATCTAAGTACTATCTTATTTAAACGTATGTCAACTGAAGGTTATCAATGGGAAATACAATTAGGAAAAACACAGTTCAATTATTATTAAAAAAAATTCGTAAAATAAATTTACTCAAGTTAATCTGCTCAGTCTCTAACTGATTTTTGACATTAACTCCAAGTATAGATCATCTGTCAGGAGATAGCGTACACAATCTTTTTTTTTTATTACGGTATTTCTTGAAACATCATGAGTTTTTAATCGACCACCTGCGTTATGGAAAAAATACCTCGTTTTACTATACTGCAATATAATGAAAGATAAGTATCGAAATATTTACAAGTTCTCTTAAATTAAGGTCTCTGGTGCACTGAATAAGTCTTTTTAATACTTAAATCTACTTTCTGTTGTTCAAAACACGGTAATAATTTAATAAAACGTGTTTATATGAGATTGCCTTGTTAAATATATATCATTATTTAAGTTAATCCTAATTTCGTTAGATTCAATGACTTCGTTATCATTTTTATTTCCATTATAAAGATATTAAATATCCACAAATGAGAAGGTAAAGCATTTATATACATAATAAATAACTTAAGAAGTTTTTTTACAATGTTAACATTTCAATTTCTAATTTGTGTAAGGAACTGTCGTATTGTTTTATGGAAATCATTAAACAATATATCACTATTTTCCATATATTGAGCGGGTACCTCCATAGGACGTGATTGTCAAATTAGTTGATTAAGTATTCCACTTGTTGAGTTAGGTGCAGGGTCGGCGTTAGACTTTTAACTTAACTCTCTTACATTTGCCACTATGGGCGATTACCAGCTATGTCTATGCGTAACACATATGCTGAAAAGATAAATGTAATACGTGTTTAGTTTCTTTGATATCATACATTTAGTTTGAAGATGTTTATAAAAGAAATGAAATTTGTCTAAAATTTAATAACACAATATATTACAAAACCTTATATTTTATTATAGTTAAATTGGTTTAAGGTTTAAGGCATTTGGATCCACAATGTTGATCATATAAACTTCTGGATGCTAAGGAAAGGACTTATTCGTAGATAGTACAGGTAGCTCTAATCTCTCAATTTTTTAAATTCTGATCGACAGCTTACTTTGCATGTGAGCAAAATTACCATAAATATCTTCTTTTAACGAAGGTAATAAGATTGATTAATTACAAACCCATTTTTTACCCGTTCTCTTTAATGAGTTTAGATTTGTATTATATAATAAAACATGAGACAAAAATATAAAAGCGTTATACTTATAAAGACATCGTATTTGAATAAAAGTTGCCACGAAATCACTTTTTTGCATTCTTTCTGGCAAAACAAACTAATTTCACTCACGTATGGCTTACGTAAATCCAACTTAAAGTGATAATTACGCGCAGATTTAGTTCATATATTGATTGATTGATTGTTTGCGTGGTTTAAAAATCACGTGAACATATGAAATTAAATTATCAAAGAATATCTGTGACCTTCAGGTCATAAAATGAGTATTTATCTTAAATTGGGTTTATATACTTTTGATAGTGAACACAATAAGACCATAGAAAAGATACAGTAATAAATAATCTTATAATCTAGCAATCAAACGATACAAGCAATAAAACCACAATCCCTTGAAGTTTATAACGCGTATAAATTCTTAAGATAATATAATTTATTTGTTTCTATTTTAGTGAAAGATTAATATACTAACTTTATCATGATATGCTTAGGTACTGAAACTAAATGTCGTTTTTTGCAATAATATAGTGATGTATGTTTTTTCAACGCGTGGAGTCACCAAACATGAAGATGGCCATAATTGGATCGAGGTAAGCAAAAGGGAAACCAACTGATGTTTCTAAGTATTTTGAATTATGAATGGGAACTGGTCAGAATAAGTCAAAAGTTCGATATGCTTAAGAGATCCAAGTTGGATTCGGGCTACTTTTCGTTTTATTTGCATTATTTCTCTTTTGCTTAACAAACAAAATGTATTAAAACGTCAAATTTTCTGTCACGATTAAAGAGCCGACTGTAAAGTATCTCTTATGCATAATAAGTGATGTAAGGATCCACAATATTTTACATTTTGCTGAAAAGTATCACGAACAAGTTGATTTTAATCTTGAGCAAGAATAAAAATATTATAACATACAATTTATCAAGGTAATTTTATAAAATAAAATATTTTGTTATCATCTGTAATTATTCATAGATATTGAAAACATAAAAATGTTTATTTTCACTTGGTTCTCTTATGATAAATACATTATTCATGGCTTAGTATATTGAAGGGAATAATGTAAAAGAAAACCAACTGACAGTCTGAAGATGCTTCTTAAAGAGGCAAAACGCGTCACGTTAGTGATAAAATAAGTGGAATAACTAATGACACACCCTGGTTTTTGTTAACTATAAGTTTCATTAGTATCCAGAACTGAAATCACCCAGCGACAGCGGCAATAATTCTCAGAATCGACCCAAAACTGGTTACCATGCCGTTCAATAGCCGCCGGGTACGGCCGCTGGACGAGTCTATTTTGACGGAAAGGAGTAGCTCCGACAATGCAGGGAGTTTTTTTATTTTGTATTTGTAGAGAGTCGATTACGATCTGCCGAGCGGGACGAGCTGCGCTCTCGTGACGGCGGAAGTGACGATGTGAATTGTTTGTTTTTTTTGATTTGCATTGGACTTAATTTAAAATCGATTGTTGTGTCATTTGTATTATAACTTAAAGTAAATTCAGTTGCTAAGTAAATTTGAATGTAGAATCAATTTTATGTGTTAGGATTTATATATTTGTGTAATGTAAACCACTGCATCTTGGATGGAAAATAAATAAGTTTTGAACCTGATTTGAAATGATGTTTGTCTGAGATCACAGCCCTTCCAGGACTCTGGATAACCAGACGTTCGCCTCTCTTCGATCCGGAGTCTTCTCACTAAGTTATCAATTTTAATTTATATTAAAAGTGAACTTTCACAAAGTTACCGCCAAATTCATAGAAAATAGGGAACCAACTGTTCATTTATGCAAAATGGTTGCAACTGCTGTCTGTATGTAAATTTTCATAAAATAAAAATGAACCAAGTGAATTTTCGATTAATATCTTGAAATCTATAAACGCTTTCCATATATTTTAAGTAGTAATAGAGTTGTATTAATAATAACCATAACAGTTTTCACATTCACAAAATTAATCAAAAGTATTTAAAAACATGAGCAAACTTTGAGGCTTAATATCTCCAATTGGCAGATTTTCAGTTGGTTTCCTTATGTTTATCTCTATCCAATGTATTTTCAGTAATATTTTGTTTTAGTAACATAGACTTAATAGATTTTTAATAGAATTTTATTCGGATGTTTAATGGTAATCATTTTTCTACAAAGGTTTATTCATTTTTTGAATATTTCTTTGGACTTAAGTAGTAGTTTTCAATGATTACTGTTCATCAAATTTCAGCGACGATCCAAAGATTACATAGAAATGTCAATTATGAACTTCTTTAAGCCATTTCTAGTCTAAGCCATGGAGAAAATAAAATAATATCACTTTAAGACTAAAAAACATGTCTTCATACCCGTAACATAAGCAAGCAGTTTACTTTACAGTCAAAAGTCAGCGACATGGTTTCAATGACATTTAGAGACTAAAAATACGGGCTATCAATATATTAAGAATTTTACGTCGTCATTGAACAATGAAAATAAACTTTAACATTGAAATACGTTTGATAGTATGTTACACTATACGTTTATTTAAAGAGAGTGGAACTTATAGTCTTTAGTAAGTAACTCTGTTTATTTATATGCTGTACATAATGATAACAAGAGAAAGTATGAATCTTCTCATGTTAATTATATCCAGCCCAATTCTCACAATACTAGAAAATGGTCAGAATAATGTGAAGTTAAAATTGATCGTTTATGATATTGAGAACGCTTAATAGAGTTTCAATGCCATAATTGAATAGTCCAAATGTTGTACTCTTACAAATGTTATGTCATTAATAAACAAGATTTCCCCTTTTGGAATATTCAGACATATAATTAAGCATACAGTCAAACTATTGGAATATAAATGCAAGAGAACAATTCAATTTTATATTGATTATTTGGTTTTTAGATTGCTTAACTACGTAGGAAACATGCTTTGACTCTTTCAATAGCATCTGCAAACCACCTTTGTGATATTTATTTGTATGTTAAACTTTAATAGTAACGATGTCAGCTGTTTGCCTGGTATATTTGGATGAACAGTTTTCGCATTAATATTTATAAAATACCACTACAACACAATGATTTAACACTGTCTTTACATAGAAAACGCGTGTAGGACATGTAGCTAATTATTTTATCATAGTTATGATTGTTATATAGAAAAATGCTTACACTCAAAATAAAAACAATAGCAATACACATAATATTTGCAATTTAGTTTCGGTTGATAGGTAACGAAATATTTACAGTTTTGGTCTATTTTTATAAATGTGTCAAAACGTTTCCAAGGATTTACAAAATTTTGGCAAAGTTTTTGTGATAATATTATTGTGTTACAATATGTAATAACTATTTACGCTTTTTCCAACTGAGTGCACAATAATTTGATCATGGTCATGACTTGGTAGTCTACCAGACGTCGAAAACGTTATGCACCAATGGATGTTCGGTCATACTAAACCAACTAAGCACTGAACATTTTGTTTATTGTACTACAAAAATGAATCGGTAAGCAAAGCATAGAAAAATCAGTAATGCAAACCCAAACCAATCAACTGTGATTTATTTTATATTTATTTAGTAGAGCTTCACTATAATAATAAATATGATAACAGAGTAAATTGTAGTGATAGAATTGGCATTTAAATGTATAATCATAATGTTAAATTATCAAAGTATCGAAGTCCACAAGATTTCTTTTAATAACACATTATCGTTCGAACCATAACCGAATTTACCAACAACGGTAGTTCCACAAAAAAAATTGTAATTCAATCATATTTTAGATAGCTATTTCAATATCACGACATCGCCAGAACTATTTTCTAATCGTGGGACCAGGTGGTAAGCGCTCTTGTCCTACTCAATTGTGCGGTAATAATCTACGAATGGGCATATGCATTGATTTCCAATTGATTTGTGTCAAAAGGCATGCATAAAAGATGTATGTGATGAATTTTCTCACTTACACCCACCTCTAGAGATAAGCTTGCTAGAGTTGCCAATTTATAACTTTGTACTCCGGCTCCAAGGTCAGGCTGTAAGATCTAGGATCACTGAATCTATACATGGCTCAAGAATCCATACCAATCCATACACGGCTCTTGAATCATGGGAACCAAGTATACTAATACACTGACACGCTCTGTGTACTATAAACAAAACGTATCAGTGTTGTAAAAAGTGTAAAATTATAAAACGTATACTCTACTAGCCATTTCCTAGCTATCTCCGTATATCCTTAAACTCTCTAAAAGCGTACAATTTTTTATAATTAACTTCGACGCCACTTACTGGAATAAAAATAGCAAAAACAATAAGGGCTGGTATTTTATTTGCGGAAGCCACGTTATAATATAAACCGTAAAGACAATACTATTTTATATTTAAATATTTTGTTTATAAAATATTTTAGTATTCTTGGTGTAAAAGCATTATATTTCAAAAATAAAACGCAACGTTTGTACTAATCCCAATTTTTTAAAAAGATCAGGGTTTCGCCCATCGTGTGCATTATCATCAGTTGATAATTATTATAAAAATGTGAAAGTAGTATAGTTTTATATTTAAAATATTATTTATTATACATAAATAATGAATTACCACGAAGTAACCGCCAACTTTAATAAGTGTTATTTATTTTTGGCTTCTGTATCATTTTTAATGTTACCCTAATTTTCTAAGGCGTTTATTTATAGCAGCAAAGAAAAAACATTTTAAAAAAATGGCGTAACAATAAAGCAAATTCGGCCACCCATTAATTTAAAGTATCCAAAATGATTAAATACACAAAATGGTTGAATAAAATTAGCAGTACAACGATTATTTAATTTAGCGTAGCCGCAGTTGCAAAAAACTGGTTATAAAAAACAAACATGTGACTAAACTAATAACCTTTACAATTCGCTAATAAAATTTATATTATTATTTTAGAATGCATTTCATGTTTTCCCAATGATTCTTACCTGTTGAAAATAACACCGACAAGGTTTTCAACAATCCTGAAACGGTCAAAGAAATTCACATACAGGGCCACAGCGTGTTAAAGTGTTTGGAAATTCAACCTAACAATTGTAATAAAATAGTGATTCAGAATTAATTTAATTTAAAATATCGACTTGATGGGGTTTCAATACTAAATTTAAACCCTTCAAATAATGTACACACTTCCATTTGTTTTGTCACTAACAACCCATGATCCGCCTTTCAGCATCTTCAGTCATTCGATTTTACGCATGAACCCAAACTGACGAGCACATACTGTTCGCGTTTGTTGCGAACAGTGAAATAATTGTTTTTTTTTCATTGGATGTTAGTTACCTCAAAAACGAATTTTTTTCACAAATCTTTGTGGATTTTTATCAAATTTAAATACCTAGCTATATTCACACGGATACAGATATTTTTTAATAGTTTTCAATATAATTTGTCTAAACTCGGTATCTCAACATTTTACCTACATACAAATACCATGTCATATGTTTAGGTCTAAGATAACTTAAATCAGCAAAAGCTCATATGATGGATAGAAAATACATTTTGATGTGTAATCTTAGTTAATTTTAATTCAAACTTTTACAAATGTATCTTTGTATAATTTGTAATTTTTGAAAATATGTTTTTACGTAAATGATTTTTCTTTACTATTTCAAAAATCAAAGCAAAAGTTTTCCATCATTTCGAGATGGCTAAGATCCACTAATCTTAGCTAGAGGTAAATGGGTTTAATCAGTTAATATTTAACAAAAAAAATATACTGATATTTTGAATTCATACAATAATTTACATATGTTGGCTTGTGGTGTGCCGCAAAATTATAACAAGTGATTAAGTGTGTCGTGAATGAGAAAAGGTTTCGGAGCACTGCTGTAGTGTACGAATTTTAACAACAGCTAAGTCAATAAAAAAAATATTTTCCTTTCATTAAAGTATTATGTACTAAGTGGCGGTGTTTAAATTAGCGTCTGACATAAAATATGTATTAAAACCAATCTGTAATCATGTATGTATTATGTAAATTGTGTGACCGATAAATCTTTTAAATAAAAAATTCACATCTTCACTGAAACTAATTCATATCTGTCCACAGTAATAATTTACATGCTGAACGGTCAATGCCTTTGGGCGCTAGTTTTATTTGGGACCGGGGACGTGTGTTCACATCCCATAACGAACACTTTCATACTATGAGTGTTCAATCGTTTTATGTATTTGTGGTCAAAACATGGATGTCTCTAATGTTACAAACTTTTCCATCCACCTTCTATTTGATCCTGAACTTACAACTTCTAACTTCTTCTATTTTTCTATCTGAAAACAGCGACGAGTTTTACGCCCTCCTAAAACAATTGTTATTGAGATACATCATACCAGTCACTCAACACTGAGAGTGGACTTGGTATTTTATAAACTCAGTAGTAATTCGTAATTCACACATGAATTAATAAAGAGCTGTAAAACTGTTAAATATTTAATGAATTTGAGTTTAATAGGATAAAATATCAAAGTGATAGCTATTTCGGCTTAACGCCATCGTTGGAACTATACTTCAAATTATTCAAGCTTAGCTACATATACTGCTTAGTAGAGATATTATACAATATTATACCATCTCACGTATTCAAACATAATAATATTTATTTAAGGTACCAATTGTGTTTTTAAAAGAAGTTTAAGTACAGTTCTGACGCTGGCACTAAGCCGAAATAGATAACAAACTACCTAAAAAGAATTTGTAGGACTAAAAACTTTAATATTTTAGTCTAATTTAACAGAGTTCTACAAGTAAATGCCAATTAAATCAATAAATAGTATGAAGTTATTTGGGTCTATAATTCTCGAAAAATTTTAATCATTTTTTTGTTTTACTACTAATATTGATTGACTGTATTGGTATTTAGTTAGTGAAACTCCTACACCTACAGAACTGTTTCTAACGATGACGTGATGCCGAAATACGTTTCAAAACTAAATATAATACGTTGTCATTTTAAACGTATAAGATGAATCTTGATTTAATAAAGTATCAACAGCATTTTTTAATGTTTTGCACATTGGAAGTTTTTCGCAGTTGACAGCAATAAATTATTGCATGCATTTATAATGGTTTACTTGTAGGCAGTGAGTCTAGTGTCTAGTATCATCGACCTTCTTGAAAGGCGCCAATAGCCAAGATTCACCTTGCTGCAAGTTTCGCTTCAAACTGACCTTATTATTTTTTAGTATCTATTCATTGGTATGCTACATTGTATGTATGGAAGAACTCTATTTAAGGAAGTGTGGTGTCAGCGAACTGTGGTTCAAGAACTCTTTCACATTTTTTTTGTTGATTCATATTTTTTATTTACAAAACAGTACTCTCAATATCGACAAGGAAGGTTGCTGCTTGTTTTCAATAATATTTTGAAACGTTTAACTGCTACGTTATGGCTTATATCAAATCCATTAACACGTTTGGGAATGTTTTTGGCATTGTGTACACTTATTATGACGTCAACCAATCATTTGATTCAGTAATTGCAAATTTTTTTTTACGTGTGGTGTCAAATTGAATTCGAAACTCAAAATTGCAGTTCAAATATTTAAATTGTTTTGTAAAATCTTGAATCATTCACAAATATATTCCGTAAACCATTAATAAAATTAATGTCACGATTGAAGTTATTCTTGTTTATACCTATGTTTCTTACTTAAGAAGTTTAAAATGTTTGCGTTAAATAGAAATAAAATGTCAAACATAACCCATACGTCAAACGTTTGAAACTAAGACTACCTTTTTGTGGTCCAAGATTTACGGGTATATAAATATTAGTGAGCCAAAAATCTGCTCTATAGAAGCTCATCTTTCTAGCATTTCTGTCACTTTAAGGAAAGTTGTAATTCAAACTTACTTGGAACTACTCCACGTTGAATAGCTACTGTCAAAAATACAAAAATCGATCAAAATTAAAAAAGGATGCAATTTAAAATAAGTTTTTTTTCCATGTCCGCCCCCAATTTTGAGCATATGGTCTCCTAATGGAGGTATCTCAACAGAATCTAGACAACTCAAACATTTAGACTACGAACAGAAATCCATAAATCGATTGAAATATCAATTTATGAAATCTGTCTGCACCGGGAATTGAACCCGAGGCATCCGACGCCGTAGCCCGCGACGCTACCAACTGCGCCACGGACGCCGACAAAAAGTAGTATTTTATCTATATTTGGATATATTATATATTAATCAAGTGTCCATACGTTTTTCCATTTACTTTAATTTTTTGAGCCAGCAATGCGAGCTGTCACTATCTTGTCTTATTTATTTTTAGAGTAGGCACATACTTGGTCTTTTTTCTTTCTCACAAATAGTCTAATTAAGAACTATCTTACTTAAGATCCTTTCAACTAAATGTGTTATTTGCTATGTAAACTGATAAACAATTATTGTATTTATTTAATCTATGACTGTCTCTAAGTGTTTTGAGTGGAACATTACAAATAATTATCCATATTATTTCATACACAATTTTTTTATTGGTGATATTATGAAATAAAAGCTTTCATAAAATGTTGTACACACATGATATGCATAATATTTATTTTTAAACTGTACGGTTGTTTCCAAGACAACGGGGATATCAAAAGTGCCTGTTGTGATTCATTCAAGTCATATAGTAACTGGGATATTTATTATTAAAGGATATCAGAATTTGACGCGAAATTAAACTATTTTACGAGTTGTCTTGACATTTTCATAAGCAGCGTAGGAGTTGAAGAATGCATTGGCACAGTTTTCGCTGGCCAAACAAATCAATATATTTATTACGTATAATACAAAAAAAACTAGTCTAATTAATAATATTATAGTATTATCTTCGCGAACATGATTCGATTAATTGTAGCGATGATATTTAAATTTACATTCAACCGTGCTGCCATTAAAAGCTTGGTTAATAAAATAAAAAGATTTTCGTGAATTGGGTCATAGCATACATGGATATAGCCAAGTGATCGACATTATCTTCTTCAGTTATGGACACTATAACACGGGTATGAATCCTTTTATGGACAACTCCATAAAATGATTTATAATAGAGTAGTTTGTTTATTTTCAAGTGTATACTTCTCACACTGACTAGATTTTAAAAATGAATCACAATGAAAGTGATTATTCAAATACTAAGTTCATGTCTTAAATTACAAAAAATATAGGTTGAGCGACTTAATAACAATCAGTTTTCGTTAATATTATAAATGTATATTAAACCATGAGTATAAAAAAATGTCATTTGACGTTCCATTATATTTTGATATAACCTTTTTTTATATTTTAAAAACAAAATACTAACTCAAAACACATACTGACAATTCGTATATGCTCATAGTTAATTTTCCTCGGCAAACATAATATGAAAAAAACTGTATTTAAATAGTGATCTTCATATCGAAACGCTACGTATAATCACGTAAGTGCCACATACCTGATTATACGTCTTTTTCATTTTCGTTGTCTACGCACTTAGTTCTATAGGTAAAACATCGGGAAAAGTACCTGCTTTACCGTTTTTTCTTAAAGTATAAACACGTAACTAGCCACTTACACTTATAAGTCCAATGTCGTATTTGTGATATTTCAAAAACTGTAAACTTTTCAGTAAATATTTATATAAAATAAGAAATCAAATTAAAAATAATAGCACTCTCCCAATTTTGAATAAGATAGATGAAGCCGTTATTTTGCAACAGCGTTTTGAATTTTTGAGACGTCCTCCTTTAAAATGTCATGTTCAACCTGCCAACTACCAAGGAAAACAAAAATGCAAACCAAACAAGAGATGTACAGTAATTTTATAATTAATATCCGAATAATAATATTTGCAAATATTGAAAAGTCGTTTACTTTATCCAGAGCGGTTGGCAATGACCAAATAACCAAATTTAATAACCTATAATTTCTTTTCCTTTAATAACATATATTAAAAATTGTATCATACTAAAATAGCTCCAAGGTTTTCTTATAATAAGCCACGTTTTTAGTGATTTAACGTCTCACGCAAATGTGAATCACGGAATCAAATAACTGATCAACTTATATTATATATAGACGTATGTGTAATCTAGTAAATAATACGCAAAACTACATAGTATCTTTAATAGTATATTAATCGTAATAAGAATATTGTTTATTTATAGTTTTGACTATCAAAATATCTGATCAATTATTAATATATGAATTACATCCATATTAAGGTCATCAGCTTAATTTGCAACATACGTATTTACAGTTTTAGATAGATATTGAGGAGAACAACGAAAATATTTAAGGTAGATCTTAAAACTAATGTTTTGAGGTGGATATGTTGAGTGAGGTCAATTTTGTAAGCATATATTGTGACTTTTTTCTTAAACATAGATACATATTTATCAGACCAGGACGATTGATTCTTTCGTTTTAGATCGTACGGTATTTATTTGTCGACAAGCTGTGAAAGAAGTAAAATTTTGTTAGAGCCTAAAGATAAGACTCTAATTCAGCACAGAAACAATTGGGTCAAATCTCTGCAAAATAAAATTAAACAACAAATTTTAATATTTATAACGGGGCCGGTTTATTTTTTATACTAAACATTGTTCTTTTTTGCATTGCATTTTATCCATACCATTTGTATTGTTTTGTTTTTAAATACACCTCTAATGTGAATTTTACTGATCCAAAATTTAGTCACTTCTAACTGTGTTAACTATCAATACTTGAGGGAAATGCATTAAATTAAAAAAAAATAAAACACAATTTGTTTTGTACTACTTTCACATCTCATCGCAAACATTAACTGATGAAAATTAAACCAGTAATTTCCAGGTATATATAACCATTGTTTCAATAAATATGAGAATAATTTACAGATAAACATATAAATTATAGATAAGTTAAATTGCAATTACATTTGAATTGAATGTTATTCAAAAAACAATTACATTGTCTTTCAGTACCTCTCCGTAGTACTAAGATCATCTAATTTAAGACATCGACTGAGGGTGCTTGATGGAATTTCAATATTAAATTTGGATTATTGAGATTTTGTACACTTCCATGTATTTTGTCACTAACGACCCGGGTTTCGCCTTTCGGCATCTTCAGGTACTCGAACTGAGGAGTCCATTCGTGTGCTCGAATACCTGAAGATGCCGAAAGGCGAAACCCGGGTCGTTAGTGACAAAATACATGGAAGTGTACAAAATCTCAATAATCCAAATTTACTAAGATCATCGTTTTCATTAGTTGATAATACTCACTGCAGAAGAAACTGGTTCTTACCAATATAAAAATGTAGAAGTATGTAAAGCAAATTGTTTTTTTAATTAAATTTTTTCGTAAATCCCTTAAAACACATAATTTTGGGAGTTCAATATACGTTGATAATTTATATCAGTATTTATATCGCAACTTGTACACTAATCATGATTACTGTGTTCATATTGTTTGTATGACTGAGCATTCTTTTAAATTATATGTTTATAGATAAACAGTACTGATTATAATTTTTATACATAATATTAGCATTACTAATAACTATTATTGTGTTTAAATAAAAACAACGTCATTTAAATCTTGATGGTTATCTCGATTAAGTAGGAAAGGCAGATTAAACCCAGTGACCTTTGTCAAAAACAGCACATCATTGAAGGCAAAACTAGGGGCTAATGACACCATGCGCCAACCCGTCCGCAAATATGATAAGTCAAACTAAATATTCAAATGAAGGCCTTCAGTGTTACATGTGAAGGTGGCTCTATACATTTTTTATCGTAGATAAGTCGTTGACCTAATGAATTATTTAGTAACTGTGTTTTGACTTTGGATTTAATTTAATTTGATTTAAAAATATTGCTCTGGCTAACGAAGCGGTGTTAAGCAGTCAATAATTAGGTGAAAGAGTCGGATTCTATTACATTCCTTAATTACTGATATAGGAGATAAATATTAACAAGGTTCTTTTTTAATCTTAACTCGCTAGCACCGGGGAACGTGGAAGCCGCGTCGTGGAGATTTCTGTGGGGAGCGCGTTTACCGCGTCCTTCAATACAGTCGACATTAATCGCTCATAACTCTTTAAACTTATTGTTATTTTTTTATTTTATTAACACTAATTGTTTATAAGCAATACATTAATGATGTACTCATTTCTTTACGGTCATTCCGCTGTACGTAATTTGGTCATATTTACTCTGTTGCGAATGTGTTAATAATTAGTGACCAAACAAAATGCTTTGGATATTTTTTAAATATATACTCTCCTAATATAGAGTTTTAAAGACTCTATATGGAGCTTAATTTAACTGAAGTTTTTCTACAAATACTGCTTCTTACTCTCGCGACACTCCGTTGTTCGAGAGGGTGGGAGTTATTTATCGACATTAAAAACATCCACGCCTTCAAGTATAAATTGAAAAATCATTTATGAAATGTCCGTACAAGGGCTTGAACTCGATGAGCACTGCAACCTAAGCCAAAAGTATTAGGCAATCGACCACGGAACCGGTTAATTTTTCCAATTCGTTGCACTTAACTTGCATACAATATTCAGCCGTTCTGTACTTGAAGTGAATCTTCAATCGCTGTGTTATATCCGGCTTCTTCCGGAAGTAGGAAGATGTCGCAATGGCGGTACCGGACCCGGGGTCACCTAAAAAATATGACGGTAGTATCTTGCTATACGTGCTCGCCGTAGCGATGTTTTAATATCCTTTGTAGTTGTCGAATCAATAAACATCTCGCGGACATCTAACACGTGACGAGTGTGCTAAACGGTTTTAATAATGCGACAGGTGTTGATACACAATATACACTTACCGTTTAATGGCTTTTTTATTAGTGTATAATTTCGCCGAATTTAAATTGAATGCATTTATTACTTCCGCTACTTTTTCAAGATGAGTTATTGAGATTTATAATTAATTATGACTAATAAATAACATCATTTCTTTTTTGGACATATCCGCTCTTTATGTTAATCTTTGTCCCCTAATCTCCGAATTCCTCACCAAATTAAACCACTTCACTTTCTCGGATGTCAAGAGAAACTGCTGTAACATGGCATTTAAACCGTAATGCTGTGTTCCTATGTGACGGGGTGTTATTTATCATTTTTGCTCCCATTTCTAATCATATGAACTCATAATGGAGTTTGTTATACAAAAACTGTTTATTACACAGACTTTCAGCTTCTTTTTTAACTAGGAGAGGACGAGTAGTTAGCTTATTGCTATCGTTACACACTGTTTTTAAGATCGTATGGGTGGTTCCGCATTTAGAGCACAAATCAATAACTATATTTATAAAACAGTGGACACCGCAACCGAAATGCACGGCGTTGAATACACTCTCAAGTTACAGTACTGGGCTTGATATCTTTAATATCGTAGCTACATTTTATTCAATTCCATGAATTCTGCATAGTCATTTTTGGCTTTTGTTGAGGCTAGCCTCTTAAGCTATTTATAAAATATTATAATGGTTGCTTTTAGACAAAACTGGATCGAACCAGTTTCAAAATGCTTGTACAACAAAAAGTAATTACTTAACACATAAACGTATAATTACCACCAAGTCAATTCGTAACTATTGTATAAATATATATCATATCAAACTCTGTTTGCTGTTATCATAAAAAATCAATAATAATATTTTATTATCAAAATGACTATCAAGTCACATTTTTTATTTTTATTTGTACATACATATATATATATCAAATTTGGATTATTGAGATTTTGTACACTTCCATGTATTTTGTCACTAACGACCCGGGTTTCGCCCTTTCGGCATCTTCAGGCATTCGAGCACACGAATGGACTCGAACTGAGAGACAGTAAACAGTGTCTAACGTTTATATAGAAGATACAAATGCGACAAATATTATTTACGAGGTAAGATATTATACGTCTGAGAGCCACACTGATACCTGAGTTAAAATTTCGGGAATCGTCTTAATCTTTATTTTGTAAACACCATATTAACAGAGTGGCGAATTGCCGCTTTTCAACTTCTTTTAGAAATACCAGTGATTTTACAATTATAATAGTATTGTGGGTTTTGACGGGAAGTAATTCGATGAATGGGTAAATATATACAATCATTCCACATTTAGTGACATCTGTTAGGTGTTTCAACTTATAGGATATAATAGCGGAGAATTAGGAAGGTCCAGCTGCTCATTCAAAATTGGCAAGGAATTTAACTGGGCTCTATTAATTTCCAAAATTTCTTGATAAAATAATTTATGATCCCCCATGTTTTTATGCAACAGTTTAACCCCATCATCCGCATTAAACGTATGGTTCTCCATTAGCAAGTGATTTGCGAATGTCGAAGTTTCAAATACATGGAAGTGTACAAAATCTCAATGATCCAAATTTGATATTGAAATTCCATCAAGCACCCTCAGTCGATGTCTTAAATTATATATATATATATGTATAACAAAATGAATAAAACCAAATAAACTATAGAATCATTTACTGGCTAGGCATATAACGTTCCAACGCGTATTTTCCTGAACATTCAAAAAAAACTTTTCTTGAAATTGCAATAAAACACGGTGTGGGGAACTTATACATGATGTTCAGTCAAAAGACAGCAGGTTCCTCACCTCTGCATTGTGAGAGCATATATATATAAAACTAGTTGAACTGTTTATGGACAACCTTCATACTAAAATACTATATGAAATACTTAATAATTATTTGTCCATTTTCAACATGCTTATTTGAATGTTAATATAAACACATTTTTATTGAAATAAAAACAAAACGGTAAACACGTTATTCTATTGTAATGCTTGGTATTTCTCCATTACTGAACAGCAACTTCCGGCATCCAAATAACTTCGTAACGTTGCCAACAAATCGGGAAATTTGTTATTGATTCTGCGCTTATTTTGTTATATATAGTTTACATAATTTTAACTCCTTATAACAATAAGTTTATATCACTAAACAAGAAAAAAAAATACACAGTTTTCTCTAAGCCATTATAAAATAAATCGTTGTTGCCATTGGAAATCTGTATATCTGCAAAATCTCAATTTTTCCGGGAAGCATAAAAACAGTATAAAATATAACCTTATCGGTTTAGAAATTATCGAAAAAGTTTAAACACGTAATTATTAATAAATATATCTATAACTGAGAGGTTAATAGTCTTATGTCCAATTTATCAAATTTACAAGAGGAGCAAAAACGTTTTTCTAAAACAGTTAACGACCCGGGTTTCAAAGTTAGTGACAAAATACATGGAAGTGTACAAAAATTCAATAATCCAAATTTAATATTGAAATTCCATCAAGCACCCTCAGTCGATGTCTTAAATTATAGGAGCAAAACGTTTTTCTAAAACAGTTTTTATTTTATATCAAATAGCATAAATAGTTGTTCGCTTATTGTTTTCGTTCTTTTGTAGTTGGATAAACAAAGGGCTTGGAGAGTTTCATTTACAGGGGTAATCATGATTTTTTTAGGATCTAATGCATTGTGTCATAGGACTAATTTTGGATAGACCTTTTTGGTAACCAGCCCACATACGCCAAAGTTTTATTTACCCATTAATTGATATTAAAACTCAAAATAATGTGACATTAATTACTCAGTTTCACTATTTTTGGACATATAACTATTAGCCTTTGATGTACAGATATATACTTAAACATAACATTCGTTAGTTATGTTATTTTGTATGCACGTAAGGGCGAGTTATCATAAACAATTTCTTGTTACAAAAGGCAATACTCGTATATTGATAAATCTACTTATATCCGGTTAAGCTTTGTCTTATATAATTCAACATATAATTCGGATTCAAAGTATGGACACTTCTGAAATAGATTTTACAATAATCAACAATTCTATTGAAGCTATCATACATCACTCTCGAAATTTGACGATTTATTTAAGATTTTTCATGTCATACTTTTCTAAGCGTTTAGTTCAGCTGTAAGTACCCATCGACTATGCTACCTACCCATATTAAAGAACGATTTGTTCTTGCGATTTCATACATGAATATTATTTGTTTTAACTGGTAGGCGACTTTGTCCTAAATGATCGTTAAAGCTATAATTATTGCGACTGGTAATAGATAAGTCAAATTTACATTGTTACGAACAGTTAACTAATGATTTAAAGACAAACATTACTTGTCAGGGTTTTTTCGTATGCGTTTACAACATCAAGACGGTAGACTTCACTAACGGAAAGGGAAAACGAAGACTGTAACCACACTAGTTTTAAAAGTATCCAGAAAAACTTGGAGTACAGCGTAGAGTAAATAATAAAAAGTATCGGCACATATTGTTATATTTGGTCTCATCACTAACATTATTGTATAGTGACCAATGGACGCAAATAATATATAAACACATCAACGTATTCAAAAGTATTCAAAAGTGTCCAATTTTACCAAAAAAAATAATGATTTATTTCCGTTACAACGTCCAAATAAATCGATATTTAAATGTAGCTTTGCACTCCACATAATGTATTATATCTAACAATATAATATGTACAGATTTTTTTTATGATGTTCAATTTTAGCAGAATAGAATTCTTATCGAGTCTAGTACGTAATGTAAAGTAAAAAAAATAATCTATTTTAATAGAACTTGCTAGATTTCCGTATATTTTTTGTTTGGTAAAAAGGTTATGTAATTTCATTGCGAAATAAAGGAACATTTTTATCACTTAGATTAGATATTATCATGTGATAAATATTGTTTTGAAACGTATGCGGAAATGTATTATACATGTATGTAAGGCAATGACTTTACACCAATACATAAATAAAATTAGTGAACATTGGAAATAAATTTCGCTAACTCTAATATAAAAATAATCTTAGTTTTTGATTTAATTTATAGCAATTAGAAAATTAACAGTGGTATTAGGATCCATGTGACACGTAGACATCTATTGCAATATATATATATCACGTCGGGATCACCACTTTTGGGGTTTTTATTTCGATTTGTGTAATTACATATATTTTAAAATTTTGGGATGGATCTGTCGCCAACCTTTGCGGTCTACGGTTAGTGAGAAATTATTGTCGCCTGTATCGGTTTGTGAGGTAGTCCGACTTCAATGACGTTCGATCGCGTTCTGTCCGTTGTCTCTGCTTTCGTTAAGTTTCCCTCGTATTTATTCATTTCCTCACTTATGTAATGTTTTATTTATTTGAAATTAACTAGCGCATAGTACATTTGAGCTGTGAGTTCCACAGAGGGTGTGTTACACGAGAAATACTTGTTATTTAGTAGCTCAACTTTTCTTATATTTTTGAGAGAAAACGGATGGAAGTATGAGGCAGGGAAAGGACAAGAAGTTATCTAAGTGCTCTCCCTTCGTTTCTTTTGTATGATTGAATGGGTTGAAGGGAACATCACAGGCATTGATTCATCTGTGCATGATTTTATAAATCGATTGGCAAGTCACTAGATGAAAGTTTTAGGTGATATTGCGAACGCCCAAGTATCTATGCATTCATTTATTGATATATTATTTGATATGCATTCATGTGAACGTTTTAAATAGTTGTGCCTTATACATAATGTATGACTATAGTGCCCGATTGCTTAACATAAATGAAATTGCTTTGCATGTGATGTATAGAGAAAACAAACACGAGGTAGCCTAATACAAATTACAATTATGTACTATATAAACATGTTTAGAATAGAAATGGCCACAGACAACAGTTTTTATTATCATGTTTTATCCACATATTATATACCCACTTGTCACACGGCGCACAGTTTATTAATACTGCTCCCAATATAGAGCATATGGGTGCATAATGGATACATAAAAACTGAAGTTGTTCTACCAGAACTGGATATAATTATGAGGCTGGGAAAGTAAGGCTATTGCTTTCCCTATGTCCCATTTTTCTGATTGGATCGGTGGGAAGGCATTTTAGACACCCATGCTTTCTAACACGAATCCATATCAACCCTTAAACACTGCAACTAAGGAGCATGAAGTTAAAAACTCGGCTACCAGCTTGACTTATACTAGTACCTTAATACAGTAAATCTTTTGTATGTAAAAATAATACAATTTTTTTTTTGATATAATTGTCGAATTAAAAAGGAAGAGTTGTGTTTTTATTTTTCTATCTATAATGTCTTTCCACCAATAATTGTCAGTTAACACCTTAAAAGTCAGCAGAAAATCTGATATAAATTTTAATTATTTTGAAATAAAAATAACTTTGCCAACAAATGGGCCGTTCTGCTAACGAATGCATTGCCTAGATAGGTGGATAATTTCAGCAACGAACACTGGGTATTATTTTATCTAAATATTTTTTCTTCTATTTTCTAATATTAAAAATGTTTATTATTATTGTACTTTATGAATGCATTGCACATTGGCGTTACCTGTAATTCCATGTATTTTAATTTACAAATAAATAAGTGTCGACGTCCGTGGCGCAGTTGGTAGCGTCGCTGGCTACGGTTACGGATGTCTCGGGTTCGATTCCCGGTGCGGACGGTTTTCATAGAGTGATCTTTCAATCGATTTATGGTTTTATGTCCGTAGTCTGAGTCCTCCCTCCCTCCCACCTATTCACACGGGGCGTAGCGAGAGCGATTAGCTAACCACTAGTTCTCTCATAGCCCTATCCTTCTATCCCTACTCTCTTTGGAAAAAAAAGAGAGGTTGAGCAACTGAGACCATATGCTCCACATTGGGAGCGGACATGGAAAAAAAAAAGTTATTTCAATTTAAAAAACTATGCACACAAGCATTGTAAAGAATAGGGAAATTGATTCGTCAGAAATGTATTAAAATGGAATCAAATTTCACTTTTAAGGTGTTAACTGTCAATTCTTGGTGGAAAGACATTATATTTTAAAAAATAAAGCACAATTCATTTGTACTACTTCCACATATTTATAATGATCAGGACCGGTTTCGCTCATCAACATCAGTTGATAATGCTCGTGATGAGCGAAACCGGTCCTGATCATTATAAATATGTGGAAGTAGTACAAATGAATTGTGTTTTATTTAAAAAAAAAATGGAATCAAATTTATATGTGCCACCACGCCAGTAAAATTTTGCACTTTTTATAATACTCTAACCCCACTTATCTTTATTGTCATATGACTCGGGTCACCGGTTATTGCTCCTTATAATTCATATTTAATCTACACTATAAACTCATCTGCTTTCTTAGGAAGTTTTACCACATGATCGTATAATCTCGTGACTTTAAAAGGTGTTGTAAAGATAAGAGACACACCTTCCAACTAACATAGTGAATTAAGATAATGTAGTTAGTGAAGGCTAGGGGTTCCAATCAAATATTCGAATATTTGGTAATTTATTAAAATATTATTCTTTCATAGTATTAATGCATATTAAACCACTGACTTAAAGAAAAATCCAATGTCACATTATATCTTGATATTATAAAATATTTTGTTAATTATAACATCACAATATTCCTTCAAGACACTTACTGACTTGACTAGTATGTTTGAACAAATAATACGTCTTGTCAGAACTATTAAAAACAATGAATACAATATGGACATGATGATAATCTTAGATTGTATTCGAATATTCGATGTTTTTAATGTTTAGTTTTCGATTATTTGTTTTAAATTAAAGTTGGCACGAAAAGTCAAGAAAAAATGATCATGCTCAGTTCACGATCAAACACAATCTCTTTGTGTAGAATAAATAATGTCATTAAAACAAACAATATATAATTATAAATCTGTTTATGAGTCGTATAGTATCAAAAGTAGAACTATCCTTTATTCGAGATAAATACGAAAAACGTTTTGTTGACGTTTTTGAGTTTTTTAAAGTTTTCAATTTGTATGTGCGGCCATATTGTGACATCACTTATGGTAACTCTGTGATTAGTCGAAAGTATGATTTACCAAACCGTTCACTTCTGTTTTCAAAGTTGTTAATCATTCTGATTTTGATAGCAAGCATCATTTTCTTTTACGATTTTATACCACGTGTACATTATTTTGATAGCAAAATTGTTTGTATTTCTAGCCATACACTACAATCGGAAAAATATTGTGGCAGCATTTCGACGTCTGTTTGTAAACACACAATTTGTAGTACACACATTTCTTTTCTGAACACAATTTGTGAAAATATAAATTGATTTGGATTATTGAGATTTTGTACACTTAAACAGTGTCTCTGCTTACTGTCTGTCAGTTCGAGTCCATTCGTGTGCTTGAATGCCTGAAGATGCCGAAAGGCGAGACCCGGGTCGTTAGTGACAAAATACATGGAAGTGTACAAAATCTCAATAATCCAAATTTGATATTAAAATTCAATCAAGCACCATCAGTCGATGTCTTAAATTATATAAATTGGTTTTTAAAATACAAAACATGGTACCATTGTTTTATAATCATGCGTCCCTTATTTAACAGGACCGTTTTTATATTCGTTAACACAAATTGAGATAGTAAATAGATAATTGAAGAAAGTACCGAGTACAAGCGGCGCGGCGTCGGTATAGTCGACGTTCATGTATATTGTGCATATATATTGTATTTACTTGGATGTGTATCATATAAGAAATCTGGGATTTTTGAGACTTGAAGTTAAAAGTTTTCATTGTTCGCGTTTGATCGAGTAGATGAATAACGAAAATGTTTTTGATACATTCTTCATTTTCTCAAAAACAATATAGTAACCGTAATTATACAGCAACTGGCAACCATGCGGTATCTCCAAAATTCTCTGTCACCCATAAACCCTTTAACCGTTTCCCATGAAATGCTAGCATCTTTTATTTCCACCGTGTAATCATTAATTTTAAAAGTACCCTACGATCGTCCAGGACTACTAGTTCCCACCGATCAGAAGACGAGATCAACAGAAACGAGACGCCGTCAAGATACGTCCAGACCCTTTTTTACAAGTGTTGATGTTACACTATCACTTAAGATGAATTTTGAGATATATATATATGAGTCATTTATCAGCTTACATTTTTATTCAAAAGATATTTGACAAATCCACTCAATTTCGTACTTGAAAACTGCTGAAATATTTATTTTTCAGTAGATATAATATGTTATAAATGTATATTTCATTACAACCATTCCTTAGTTTTAGATAAAGAAGTGCTTGATAAGAAAATACTTCAATAACTCAAATATTTACTTTTTTTAAGTCAGGCTATATATAAATAAAAGTGTTCTAGACGTAAGGGGTATACAATACACGGTCCGCAACATTTTTTACTTATCAAAGATTTAAATCTGAAAAAAGGTTTTTTTATTATTCACCTTATTATCGTCAGTTATGATTTGTTTTATTTGATAAATATTGATATAATTATTTTAGGTTATTAACAAAGGTTTTGATTTTTTTGCTATAGTTACATCTAATAGATTTTTTAAAAGAGAAATGTTTAAAATAAGACAATTTGAATTGAGCTTCAATTCGTTCTTTTCCGAACCCAATTACAACAATCAATCGATTTTATAATTTCACATATTTTTACTGTGGTTTTTTGTTTAATTTTATTAGTATCTCCTGATATTCTTCACAAATAATTGTCCGTCTATATACCCTCAAAAAATACAAAAACGATTTAATGATTGGATCTTATTTTAAAGACAACAGAGCAGGTCTCGGGCAAATGATGTAAATTAAAAAAAAAATTAACCACTTTTTGGAACGGAAACATCATTTAACATTGGTTTTAAGTTTAAAAATTCAGACTTGGCCACTCGATGTAAGCCTCTATTATATCAACACTCTCTAAGTATAATCCCGTATCTGCGAACAAGAGAATTTACAAGAGTGCATTTCAAAGATTCATAATGCAACTCACCATATAATGTTTTCGATAAAAACAGTTTTTACTCTCTCATGAACAGTTTTAATTTTAAGAGTTACATTAATTGGCTAAAACACCGTCGAATTATGATTTCATACTGTGTGGTCGAACAAAAAATCGATTTAAATAAAGCAGAGAGTTTGAATCGAGTTAGCTCCATTTACAGATAGTGTAATGTATGTTAAAACAGATCGAAAATTTAATTAAGATAATGGAGTTGGTCCGTGTCAACAAAAGTTGCTAAGCCCTTTGTTACAGTATTGACATATTATAAATAAATAATAAAGATACGGTAAGTGAGGTGTAGAAAACCTCTCACGTTTCAAAATGACAAGGTTTGTGTTTACTTGAAATGTATTATGATATACAAAGCATTTAATACGTGTTTGCATTGTAATTTAACTAAATCATTAAAATTCAGGATCATAAAGTTTGACATTGGGAAACGGCTGTTTTATAACTATATTTACACAGCGAATTTTCATTATAATGGAAATATCTGAACATTTTATACCTCACACTAATTGATATTATAATATGCAAATTAATCAGTTTTTACACGGTGGGTGCATTCCAGAGGATAATGTGTAAAAACAGTGAAGAAAAAAATGAGTATATTGTCCCTTTTAAGGTAAAATAGTAGTGTTTACGTACAAAAAATACTCTTTTTTTAAACTCTGGCCGAACCTTACAAAACAAACATTCTTTAAAATTAAAATTCTCGCAAAAACTCATATGTCAAAAACATGCAAACATTGAAAACCTCTCCGGTGTCAATGTTATTGCTTTTTTCACATTCATTATTTGCTCAAAAATTAATATGTCTACATCGTTTTATTGTTACTGTAAAATGAACGTCCGTTTAATCAAAACTTATCATTCTGATGCGTAATTTTTTGTTAGAACAACAACGATATGAAAAAATTAATGATGTTTACATTGCTTAAAAATCATTTTTTCTTGTTTACATTTACAGCATCGTGTAAATGTTGTAAAAATAAAATTTGAATTATTGAGATTTTGTAAATTTCCATGTATTTTGTCACTGACGACCCGGGTTTCGCCTTTCGGCATCATCAGGTATTCGAGCACACGAGTGAACTCAAACAAACAGTTTATAATAGAGTTCAGTCAATCTTACTGTACTAGCAATATTGATATAATTTAAGACATCGACTGAGGGTGCTCGATGGAATTTCAATATCAAATTTGAATTATTGAGATTTTGTACATTTCTATATATTTTGTCACTAACGCCTGAAGACCCGCTAACTGAAGATGTCGAAATGCGAAACCAGGGTCGTTAGTGACAAAATACATGGAAATGTACAAAATCTCAATAATTCAAATTTGATATTGAAATTCCATCAAGCACCCTCAGTCGATGTCTTAAATTGTTTTAAAAATAGTAAAATATTTAAGTCACTCTCGGGTAATAAAGGAGGATTGGTAAATTTATTCAAATGAAATACTATTAAATGATATTCATCAATATCTTAAAATGTACCATGATCACAGGAACTAAACATTAAAAACAACATTAGCGCGAATTTAATATATTATATGAATAATAAACTACGCTTTTGTTTCATTTTTAGAAATACATTTAACTGTTTCTTAGTGAAGTAAAATTTTACAGGCGCTGTCGAGTAATTCATTACTTATGATTGTATATTCATATGGTGATAAACATAATTCAATAGTACTGTAAACAAACCGTATAATAATTGCAAAGCGATTCAACCCATTGGAAGGTTTAAATATTCAAGGGAAACAATACATGTAATCATCCAGTGTCATTTATTTAGAAATTGCCACCAAAAAGGGATATTGCAGTTTTAAGAATCTCCCGGCATTGATAACAATATATTTATATTCTTAAACAAGGAAAACTTGATGATGGAACCTTATCACTCATAAGATTTTGTACAATATTAGACACAATTCAAGAGTATACTCGTTGACAGTTCAACTGGTCAACAAATTATTTATAAGAAACAATACTTTAAACATAAGAGCGATGCCATGTTTAATGAATGAATGAATAAGTTACAATCACATTTATATATTACAATTAATTAGAATGTATTTAAAAAACAATATCACAAAAAGAATATCATCCATAATTAATCAATTTATAATAAAAATGTCATGTCCGATTATGTCAACCGTTATATTATGTAGTGCAGCATTTTTCCACAAGACAAGTCATTGTCAAGGTAATTATGGATACAAGGTATTATTCAATAGATAACCTGTTTTCTATTCTGCATCCTCATTTTAAAACAGTTGTACAATTGATTCGGTTCACGGTATTTTATGTTTTATTATAAATATTCTAGATTGAACTATCACAATGTAAAACATGCTTGATAATGGTAGAAAACAAGATAGACAACTATATACATCTAATTGCGCCATATGCACACTTAAGTGTCTGTGACATCCACGACACTTATACTCCTGAAATGATGCGCCAATTATATTATATTTACTGTGTTTTTTTTAGATTTAAATTAATAAAAGAATCAATGCGTTCACTGCAACTGGAAATACTGCAAAATCTCATCTCTACACGATCTTATGATACGTAAATATTTCATTATGTTATTATTTATGATACAGCGTTTGATTTTTACTATAAAAAAAATGATATGTCAAGTTTAGAGCTATTCGGTGTATTGAGTATATATTTTAAAAATATCGTTTAAATAATAACTGCTTAGCAATGAATGTACGTTAATATGGTGAATTAATTCAAATTTTAAAATATACAGGAGCCCTCAAGAAGTGAAGTGAGTCAAGTGATAAAATGGTGAAAATTGTTCATTGAAAATTTTAGTTAAATTATCTTTTTACATCAATTAACACGCTATTTAATTTAACTTCTTACAGAACAAAATACGTTTGCAGCTTGTATTCTCACATTACTTTTATGACACTTTATGACAAAGCGCAGTTAAATATCATTTGACTCACTTCACTTCTCATTGCTTCATGTATTGCTTAAGTCGTAATATATCTGCATGTTTTCTGACACAGGTGTTGTTTTAAATTGGAGTCAGTTTTAAACTACGCTCTTGGTGACATGTAAACAACTCACAAAAAAAATAGTAAAAAAAATATTTTAAAGAAGGTTTACTTTACTGCACTGCCGTTGTGTAAAACAATATTGTCCGCTGTATTTGAACAAAATCTATCCAAAGATTAAAGATATTTTATTACTCATGTTTTCGTGATTCATTAAAATGTAATTTATTTCTTATCGGTTCAAAATCGATCAATTTCGTACGTAATCATTGTCATGTCAAATTGATCAGCTGATGTCAAATAAACATTTTAAATAAAGGTGTTTAAAAGCGCTAGTAACTAATTATGTTACATAAAATTTACAAAAAAAAAATGTCACGCTCGAGTGAAAAGAGGAAAAAAACATGTTATAGTGGCAAGTTAAAATATGAATAAAAAAAACATGAATTTCGCAAGAAACCTCAATGAAATTCGGAACAATTGAAGTGGAACAAGACTGCTTCTCAAGAGAACGGAATAAATTTATTGTCGTTGCATAAAGAAATGTCATTTTAGAAAATCACCTCCGTTGGTTATGCATCACTGTAAAAAATCTGTATTCATGTTATTCTTATTTAAAATAATACTCATGCTTAAATACTCTTGAATATTCAATGAACATTGGGCGTTTAACAAACGCTTCAATTCCTTTTATTTGTCGCAGATCAAATTTAGGGTGCAACGCCTTTAGATTTCTTAATTTATGATAAATAAGTGTACAAACCACCAGAAATGTTTTTACAATTCGTGAGTAATTAACAAAAGTACAATATTTCACAAACTGATTTTAAACTAAACTATACCCAACTTGATCAGGTTCGTAATTATTGTTTTTCTTGACAAAAAAATACTTATATATCATTCATTTAATATGTAATAGCAATTAGTATATATTTTACTTTATTTCATCAATAATATCCTTAAGTTTTGGTTAGTATTTTTTTTATGAATTAGTTTTTACCGTATTATGCCAACGCTTGTTTGATTAATGAATTATTTGCTCGCACGTATATAAATACAATACAATATTTTTTTATAAAAACACACAATTTGTTTTGTAAATCTTACACATTTTTATAATTATCACTACCATGTGGAAGTAGTAGAAAACAAATTCTGTTTAATTGTTTTAAATAAATAAACTGCCTCTCTACAATGAACCGACAGTTTACATTTTTTAAATTAACTAACAAATTAACATGCTAAGATTTTTATTGTGAGTAATTAGCCAAATAATATTATGTCACGATAATGTCAAACATTATATTATGTACATATAATATATTATCCTAATTTGATAACGATATATATAAGCTCGAGGTTATTGAATCAACAGTCAGTGTTACCAATATCAAAAAAACGCACCACATCACTCCTACAGGTCAACAAACCAACACCACTATTTCTCCGAGATAGAATGGTAAATATTTCTTTCCAGGGCACCATTTTTCAAAAATAGTGGCGTTCCTGTAGCCGAGTGGTGGTCGCTTTTTGGCGTTCATTCTATTCGAATGCGAGATCACGGGCTTCGAACCACGAACAGACAATTTCACTAATTTCTTTTTCAATTATTTTATGAATTTGTGTCCCCAAAAGTATGCACATCAGCAATTTTATATTCTTTAAACACTCCTTCTATATGATTATTTAAAAATGAGACGAAGAGAGGCCTTAGTAGACTGTTTTTCATAGTACATCCATCTCTCCTTACCATATTAGAAAATTGTGGTTGAGCGAGTGATTGACAACCAATTCTCTTTAAAAAAACTTGTGTTCAAATAGTCCAATATGACTTCACACTCTCCTCGTTAAGATCATTGACTTATTTCATATCTTTATAATTCGTTGTATGGATGTATTAAACTATCACAGGTACAGCAAAAAATAGTAAAATCATCAATTGAACGTTTCCATTTCGGGCTTCAAACCCATAACCTCGCAACCGAGCAACAGCATTGACCATTCGACTAAGTGGCCGGCAATAATAACGTGTTAACAATATTAAAAAAATATAAAATCAAGATTTCTGACTTCAACACATTTAAAATGTATTTTATTCTGTTCAAATAAATTAATACTGATTTCTCCGGTATCGAGTGAGCACATAGTGTAATTACTGCTCAATAAATCGGTTGCACAAAATTGCATTTAACAATATTCGCTATTAAAATAAAGCTTTTAACATCTGAAGTGACCTACAAATAGATAATAAATGCAGAAATATGCAGGTAATATAACAAGTGTTTATTCAATTACAAATGTCTACACTAACATCGAGGACGCGAATTAGGTTCGGTATTCTAAATCAAGTTTTTTTGTAACGTCATGCAAACGTCTACTTTAAAAAATCTATAACAGAAAAAAAACTTTTCTATAACATATTCGTATATTTGTATAATATATTTACCAAGAAAACTGTTTTGTTCAGCTTGTGGCAATGTTCAATTGATAAATATATAACTTTGTAATTCCAGTCGTTGTGTAAACTCAGACGTGACCAAAAAAATTTAACAACAAATTTACCAATTATAATATTAACTTGAAAATAATTTTTAAAAATCTCTCAGCTAATGTATCGTAAATATAAAAGTATATTACAATATGTATATATATACTTATCCTGGTTTATCTGTATATCTTTCAATCTACAGATCGCACCACACACAAACAGCACACATGTATATTTACATTTTTTCATAGAATTGCATACCGAACGGTAAATGGAATTAGTACTTTCCTATGTTCAAATGAATTTCCCAGTACATACCGCAATGTTGTTATGCTCATTATCTTTATATGTCATGCATGCTTGAATCTGCCAACTCAAATAAGTTGTGCTGTCTTCAATTATTATTGCGCGAATAATCTGTAACTTATTTGCTTTTTGCACGTGTTGTAAAAAACCAATGTCACTTTTATTTATTTCCACAATCCCAACTGTAAAATGCAAGCATGATAACAATAAACAAACATCTCGCTATGAAACTCATTTGAATATTAATATGACAAATGACAACTCACTTAATTTTAGTATTTCTAAGATTGTTATTTCTTCAATAGTAATCATAAATGGGCTATCCAATTTCCGAACAGTCAATGGATTTAATATACAAAGTAGAAACATTTTTATATTATTTCTGAAATCCGTTGTATTAAGTTGAAGTTTTCAATCAATCCAATTTTAGCCACATGCAAAAGTGAGGCAAATTTTTGATAGTTTTTTTAACAGACTGACTCAATAAATCTCAATTTTTACCTGGAAAATAATCTTGATGTGTATTTTTGGTTCAATAAATATTTTCAGTCAAATGAAATTTTGAAGTGTTCAAATTGCAAACGCTTGAACAGATTTGGTCAATCGTTACGAAGTTTTATCATTAAAATGAGTCACTGTCAAAACCCAATTAACCAATTTTTACGTAGATTTGAAATTCTCTTAGAAAGGCTTTACGTTCTCGTTTAAAATTTTAGTGTGAGAACTAACAACATTTACATTCCAAGACAACGGTATAATAATGTAAACACACACAAATTAAACGGTTTAAATATATATGATTGATCAATTCAGTATCAATAATAAATGATAATAATGATATTCGTGAGTTGTTCCCTATTCCTTGTAGCACAGTTGTATCTTTTATCCACAAACAGATTTAATTACATTATTATTTCAGTCATATAATAGGTAAAAACGTCGTTAGAGCCATGAAGAAATCGTCACAGATGAATTATTGACTGTTAATTCAAGCGAATCCTTTTGAAAATATAATCACTTAAATTAAGAAACTAAATTCAACGATTCCGGATTCATAGATTGGATTATTAACAAAATACGTTGAAATGAATATAGTTATATAGGATGTTACCAATTAAAATTAAATTAAATTTATGTCCACTAAATTAAATTTATGTCGGCGTCCGTGGCGCAGTTGGTTTCGTCGCTGGCTACGGTTACGGATGTCTCGGGTTCAATTCCCGGTGCGGACGGTTTTCATAGATTGATTTTTCAATCGATTTATGGATTTCTGTTCGTAGTCTGAGTCCTCCCTCCCACCAATCCCATCCTCACGGGGCGTAACGAGAGCGATTAGCTAACCACTAGTCCTGTCATAGCCCTATCCTTCTATCCCTACTCTCTTCGAAAAAGAAAAGAGAGGTTGAGCAACTGAGTGACAAGCAGTTCTCGTAGAAAAAAATCTGTCAAGATACCTCCATTAGGAGACCATATGCTCCACATTGGGAGCAGACATGGAAAAAAAAAAATATACTTCTCGGCGACCAACCGTCAAGTTAACAATGAAATGAATCTGAAAAAATATTTATCCATGTCAATTTCGTACACAATGTAGACAAATTTACAACTATAAGTTGTTTTAAACAGTGTTTTCTAATCTTACGAGAATTTATTGAAAGGCATCTATCTCAGAGCACGGAAAAATTGTTTAATCCCTCGTTTTCCAAAAACATCCCTTTGCGATGATAAGAAATCATTTACTATTTTAAAATACAAAACAAATAATTTTCCAGATTGTGATTCAAAGCCTGGATAGCATAAAGATAGCATAATCAGTTGCATCTTGTAATACACAAATAGCATTGCTTTTCTCGACAAATATTTATAAGTGTGACTTTTATAATAGTTTTAAAAACTAACTTTGTAATGGAATTACACTGTTCAAAATTCTCGCTTTCTTCTTAGATGTTTCTATTATTTTCCATGTTATAATAATAATGATCCGATTAGTTTTACCAGTGAAACCTGCTTTGTCCATTTTCATGTGTAGAATTTATTACAAAATAGTTGTACTGTACGAAAAAATCAATATTAAAATCTGATAAAGCCTGCATTCGATTTTCATTAGTCGTGTATACATCTCAGCGATTTTTAAAGTCGTATCAACACTCAAAGAGATATAATCGGTTGAAAATTTTAATCAGCTGATAAAATAATTAAAATGAATAAATTAATTGTCAGGCAATGACATATACTTTTCATATCGGTTCAAAAATCTGAAATCGCCATCATGGTTTTGAAGCATCTCGAGAAAATGAGGTAATCTTTACAATCTATATCGTCAACTAGAGATGAAAATTATGTTACTTTTTACATATTTCAGCATTTTATAAATTCAATACTGAAAGTATGGGATAAATCTTATTATTTAGCAAAATTCATTAACAAAAATCTAACAATTCGTTTAACTATTTACATTCAAATTGATTATAATGTTTTTTTTTTCAATAAATGACACCAATAGTGTTTTGGCCAACTGATGTAAATATGAAAATGAGTTAATGATTGAATTTCATTTTAAAGACGACAGAGCAGGTCTCGGGAAAATTTTATAAATTAGAAAAATAAATTGGAAACATCATTTTACATTGGTTTTAGGTTAAAAAATTCTGACTCGGCCACTTGATATAAGCCACTATTATATCGACAGTCCCTACATATAATCCCGTATCTGCAATCATGAGTATTTACAGGAGTGCATTTCAAAGATTCATAACTCGCCGTATAACATTTTTGATACAAAAAGTTTTTACTCACACCTGAACAATTTCAATTTTAAATGTTACATCAATTGACCAAAACACCGTCGATATATTTATTATCATTCATATGTGGGGAATGTGTTTTCTTGATAAATAAGAAATATATTATTCGCATTGCAAAATGTAAACTTACAGTACTCAACAAAGCTTACAATAAAATTATCAAGTTATTCAAAAAACCTCGTAAGATTTATATTTTTAGAATAAATTTGTATTTATTTAGATCACATACCGTCACAGTTTGCAAAGGATGTTCGTGGTAATATATATATTTATAAAATGCTGTATTTTCTTGAGTTTTAATTTGTTTAATTAAAAAAATTCCAGTATTATAGCACATAATAGGCAATTTGTTATAAAGTATGCTGAATGCATTTATGGATCGAATTAACCTCAGATGTAACCAACTCCTGAACCGAATACACTATAAACAATATTTATATTAAATTAATAATCTTATCTTTGAAAAATATCGTCGACCTAGAATTAAAAGATCGTAAATTCACGAAAAAAACAACTATATGGAAAAGCGTAAAAAAAATATTTGTCTTGTGAAATAGTTGTGATTTTTCTATAACATTAAATAATTCTCATAATTCTGTGTGTATTTAATGTGTAATGAATAAAAGGGTTGTATAATAATATAATATTCCTGGCATGAAATCGAGTAGTCAACGTCGTGCTTTTTATTGGCGGGGTCTACGGATTTGAATCCTAGAAAGCGAATGAGAATAAAAATAACTCTTGTATAACAATGTCTGTCAGATGAACTGAATTAGTAGTTTATTTGTCTAACATTGCAAACAGACAAGGTTGATAAAAATATATTTATTTCTTTGTATCAGATATGATAGCTAAAAACTTCGTTTCTATGGTGAAATATTTCATGTTTTTCCGAGTTTTAAAATGAAAAAATATTTTTACAAGAATCTTTGAGATTGTAGAAGAAAAAATAGTTTCAAATTGCTATTTTAAATCATTTTTTTTTTGTATTATAGGTCTGACGAAATTTTAGCTTTAGGGCGTCGATTTATTTGTTTTTTAAATCAAAATTCTCTTATTAAATACTCTCTTCTCTTTAAATAAAAAAGCAACTATCGTTGTGCCACTTTTATGTATAAATAAATAAAAAACGTTTACTTTTTTCTCTTATGTGAAGAAATTACCATTTTTACGCAATAATGTAACATCTTCATTGACAACAAGTAAATATTTTTTTTATTTTGCAATACTTGTCAATCGATAATTTATGATCACTGCACATACCGTGTAATATTACGGCATGCAACTTCGCTGTCATCGATACAATGCTTGAATAATGAAAAAAATTAATAAAGTGCTGTGATTATTGGGCAGCGGGTATTAATTTTTATTCGCAGTATCATAATGTTACACTATTACGTAAAATGACATTCTCCACTGCAAATCACGTGTTACCTTGGCTATTATGCATTTACAATATTTATATACATATAGATAAATATGTAAATAATTAATCTTTTTTATTAAAAATTATGTTGAAAAAATATGTATTTTTTTACACGATGGAACTTAATTCATGCAACTTTATTTACACGGTTTGCTTTGCTTTAACACGGTTCAAAATACACATATATTTTTTTTTGAAAATCATGTTTTATTGGAATTACTTACAATTAAATATTTAAGAGATTTAGTAAAAATTACTAAATCTTCATAAAAAATATATATATAACTATAATTTAAGACATCGATTGAGGGTCCTTGATGGAATTTCAATATCAAATTTGAATTATTGAGATTTTGTACACTTCCATGTATTTTGTCACCAACGACCCGGGTTTCGCCTTTCGGTATCTTCAGGCATTCGAGCGCTCGAATGGACTCGAACTGACAAAATACTTGGAAGTGTACAAAATCTCAATAATTCAAATTGCATATATAAAACTATTCAAAATAAATATGTCATATACATAATAAAAAAAATGTTAAAAACTTCAATCATTTGAGACTAAACATAGTTTTAAAAAAATAAATACATTTAATGAAAAACTTTAATTATTTTTATGCGTAGTTAATTTAAAAAATACCGGCACTCAACAATACGAAAAATAAAGCATTCGCTTACCAATGATCTGAAAAGCCTGCTCGGTAATTAACTCTTTTCATTCAATCGTTAAAATATACCAGAAGGTCTTGTATCCCTTGAAACAGGAAATTCCTTGAAATAAAGTTCTTCCTACACCAGGTGTGTCCAACAACTTTGATGTTACCATATATTTTTATTATGTTTTCAATTACTATTTAGTAATAAGTGACCTCTCAGAAAACCCTTCTATATAACTGGAGGCTCGCGAACTAACGGTTAGTAACCCATATATGTAGTGGAAATTTACTATAATTATTGTACACACTTTTAAGGTGTTAACTGTCAATTCTTGGTGGAAAGACATTATATTTTAAAAATAAAACAAAATTCATTCGTACTGTTTCGACAGGTTTCACTCATCACGAGCATTATCAACTAAATTATTGTACACGTGAATTTAAGGAATTTTAGGCTAAGTCGGACGGAGAATTTTTATAAGTCACTCGGAATCAAATAGATGAGATATGACCTTACTTACAACTTACACCCACGTTAAAAGTCTCAAATTTAGCTTAATAGTATCAATTTTTTTATTGGCCTTGCCCGGACTTAAGCTCAGATTTCTCTAATTGCTTGAGTAAAACTCTTACCAATAGATGTGGTTCAGGCTGACTCTAAATCAACCGATACTTATGTTTTTTTTTTACTTTTTTTGACACTTTTTGTGGCAATACGATTAAGCATAGAAGGCAAAATCTCATTAGTCAGGTAGTCAATTTCTTGACAATCTCATTAGCGACAACGTTGCCAAAAACTTCCATCATTTGACTGTTTATTTATTTTTTACCGTTTTTGCTCCTAATGTGTAGTATATGACGTTCTAATGGAGTTATCTCAACAGAAGTTTTTTAGAAGTTACTCAGTTGCTCAACCTCCTTTTTCGAAGATATTAGGGATAAAACATAGGGCTAGGACAGGACTAGTGATTATCTAATCGCTCTCGCTATGCCGCGTATTTTAAAATCAGATTGGTGACAGAGAATTTAGACATTCATGCCTACGAACATAAATTCACAAACTAATTGAAAAATCATTTTACGAAACTGTCCGTACCGGAAATTGAACCACGTTAACCACTGCACCACGGATTTTGTTTCTTTAATAAAGATATCTCAAGTTCACAGATTGTTGCACAAAATATATAAAATATAATATACATATATAATCAGCAATAATACAATTAAGTTTAAGCCTAGAGGTCCTGATTATTTTATTACAAATAATTACTTCGATAGATCAAGCATACTAAAAATAACAATTTTCAAATTAGCTACGCTTAACACCTATCCTATAGCGGTTCAAATGGTGTCAATGATACAATAAACCTCGTAAACTATGAAAAAAAGATTTTATTTATTGAATTTATCCATTTTGCTCGAAAGAAACCTTGATAATTTTTTTTATCATATCTATGTAAGCTTTTTTAGCTGTGATTTAAGATTTGATCGCGTCGTTCTAAAGAATTAGTTTTGATCAATCAATGAGATTTTATCGAATTTACATAACAATATGTTATCATTTTAGGTAATTCAATTAGAAATTAATAATAATTTGTTTTAATTCTGGAAAGAATATTCGGATAGTTGATTCACGAGATACGTAATATATAATATTATATAATCTAATGATAACAACTATTAAAAGTATATATTAAAAATTGTGTTTTTAACTTACAGATTCGCTTACAATCATCTAGTGAACATTTTAGACTGATTGATTTTTTTATTAAATAAAATACATTTTTTCAACTATTTCCACATTTTCATAATGATCTGAACCGATTTCTAGATAATACTCATGATGAGCGAAACTATCCTGATCATTTTACAAATGTGAAAGTACAACAAATTAAATTTGTTTTATTTCTAGAATATAATTGATTTAGAATCTTTCCACCAAGAATTAACAGTTATCACCTTAAATGTGATTAAATCAAACTATTTTATTTCTATAAAATACCATAAATTTGAAATGCCAACTTTCAGATTACGCCCAATATGCTTGATACAGTGTATACAAAGAGTGGACGTGCGTTAAAAACTCACTCACCACAGAAAGTGTGTTTGCTAATTAGTAGTGTTATGATAAATCGTTTGTGTTTTACCCCCTCCCCACGTCCAATAGAAGTAAACAAATCCACCCTACCCTTCATTTTTAATTTAAGAATTAGAATCATTGTTTAGTTTAGAAATAAATAACCTTGAGATCTGTTGGTCTGATAATACTTCTTAAAGAAGCAAGACGCGCTACATTTAGTAACACAGCCAGTGGAATAACTAAGTTATCAACTTTGGATTATTGAGATTTTGTACACTTTCATGTATTTTGTCACTAACGACCCGGATTTCGCCTTTCGGCATCTTCAGGCATTCGAGCACACGAATGGACTCGAACTGACAGACAGTAAACAGTGTCTAACGTTTATATAGAAGATACAAATACGACAAATATTATTTACGAGATAAAATATTATACGTCTGGGAGCCACACTGATACCTGAGTTAACATTTCGAGAATCGCCTTAATCCTTATTTTGTAAACAACACATTAACAGAGTGGCGAATTGCCGCTTTCCAACTACTTTTAGAATTACCAGTGATTTTACAATTATAATAGCATTGTGGGTTTCGACGGGATGCAATTTGACGAAAGAATCTCAATAATCCAAATTTGATATTTAAATTCCATCAAGCACCCTCAGTCGATGTCTTAATTATAAATTATCAACATTAATATTATATTAAACAATGAATTTCCACAAAGTTACCGTCAATCCATCGAAAATAAAAAGCTCAGGATAATGTATATGTCGTTTACCTTTAAATGTTTTGTATGTTTGGTAAATAGCAACAGAATACAAACTCTTCACAATAATAATTACATTCATAGAGATCTTCAAATAAACAATGACATCAGCTGATCGTGGATGTACTTATTCATTCAGTACTTTGAAATCGAGACGACACTTTTTCGACGATTTTTTTATAAAATTAAAAAAAATATATTTTCAATACGAAATAGTCAATAGTCTGCGACAAAACTGCTTACAAAGCAATTACATATTTTTTTGCAGTCGCTTTGACCTCCGACAGTTAAATGAAAAGAATATAAAAACATATGACAGACAAAAAACAGTAAATATCTATACAAATATTTCGGAATATCGTCAATTTGAAGACGTTAAATAGACAAAATTCGTTTTAAAAGTCACATAACTTCTTTGCATAAAATAGACAACTAAATATACTCCATAAATTTTAAATAAGCAATTCAATAAATGGTCAGTTAATTATTATGACAAAATGTCAAATAAATAAAGTTTGTATAATTGAGATTTGAAATTCCATCAAGCACCCTCAGTCGATGTATTAAATTAAATAAATAAAGGTTAGGTTTAATTGAAAAACTGACCGTTTTATATAAATATCTGACGTTAAATGTAGTAACTTACCGTTTTATTAACTAACCATTTTGATTAATTACTGATGATTTATTAAGTGACCAAAAATTGAAATAGTAGCTCAGCCAAAAAAATGCAGCCTCATGTAATAAATTGCCAGGATAATTAATTTAATGCTTTGTGAAGATTCCGAGCTAATATTAGTGACTAACAACCATTGCAAGCTTCACCTTTCAAATACAATAATAAAACAATGAGAAAATAAAATTTAATGAAGCCATGAGTATGAACTAATGAAACCGCATCCAAAACCGATAGTCATATCAAATACGTTGTGAGTAGGGCATGCCTTAAGAACTATAATGACACTATCAAATTTGGATTATTGAGATTTTGTACACTTCCATGTATTTTGTCACTAACGACCCGGGTTTCGCCTTTCGGCATCTTCAGGCATTCGAGCACACGAATGGACTCGAACTGAGGAATACTGGAAGTGTACAAAATCTCAATAATCCAAATTTGATATTGAAATTCCATCAAGCACCCTCAGTCGATGTCTTAAATTATATAATGACACTGTCGGTAAATAATTAGTAAAGATAAAAACTCAATACTGGTCATTTATACCATATAGCAGAAAATATGTGCAATTCTCTCAAACGGTGGGCAGTAGTGATGTGAAATTAGCACATATCACGTGACAGTTGTTCTTTTTATATTATGATTTTATTTTGTGTTACATGAGGTACAGTCCGCGGTTATATTTTCAACTTTAACATTTATTATTATTAATTGATGGACAATATTTTGTTGGTGTTACATGACGTACGATCCATCGGGACTTTTTTCAACTTTCAACATCATTCATTATTAATTTATGAACTATATTTTATGGTACGTGTGATACATGAGATCCACGGTGATATTTTCAACATTCACAACATAAGCTTGCACCAAAATTGCGTCTAAGTGTTTGTTTCGTCTATCTCGGGGGAAGCTGGGTAATTAATTAAAACTATTTAGTTATATATTATAAACAATTTAAATATTTGACTTGATATTGAAGCTTAGGAAAGAATGTAATTTTAGTACAGACCGTTTCTGCCGAATAATAAGATTATTCTAGACTAACTTGCTGAATTTTTTTCACATATTTAATTTCTTTTGTTTTTAAAATACCGGTATGGCAAATAAATTTATCGGTTATCTGCCAAAAAAATATTTGTATTGCTGCAAATTATTTTCCTCAAAATATTGTTTCATCGAAATCTAACGTTTTCCTTTTTGCTGCCTTTGTTAAAAGGCCTGCATTTATTGCGTCAGGAAGAAACAATAAATGGTCAGTAATTAATCACAATGGTCATTAACTAATTCTATAAATACGTGGTTCAGTTAATAAAATGAACGCTCAGTAATCTATATTAGATGGTCAGATATTTATATAAAACTGTCAGTTTTTTGATTAAATATAACCTTTATCATATTATAACCTCATATCGATTTATGGATTTCTGTTCGTAGTCCGAGTCCTCCCTCCCACCAATTCCATCCTCACGGGGCTTAACGAGAGCGATTAGCTAACCACTAGTCCTGTCATAGCCCTATATAGGGATACTACTCTCTTCGAAAAAGAAAAGAGAGGTTGAGCAACTGAGTGACAAGCAGTTCTCGTAGAAAAAATTCTGTCAAGATACCTCCATTAGGAGACCATATGCTCCACATTGGGAGCGGACATGGAAAAAATAAATAAATAACCTTTATTTATTTGAAAATTATTTAGTGACGAAACGTAGTTATTAACATACCATTTATTATTTCTTACTGATCATTTATCGAATTAGTTACTGATCAAATAATTAGTCGCGTTTGTTAAATGACGCGTTTAGTAATTAGATTCGTTTTCTAAATTCACACAATTGTTTTTTGTTTAATACGAGTAACTGTAATATTTTTTTACCGTTTATTTGGTTAAGAAATTAAGCTAAATTAACTTGTTAAGCGGTTAACTGAAAATCGGCTATGTATCGACTGCTAGTGAATGTGCACATGGGAGAGCGATTCGAACATGAGATTTTCTTTACATAAACCAGGTGATATGGCAAACTTGTCAGCGTGCCCAACTGCAGATATTGGATACACAATAATTATGCAAAACCAAGGCCGAATCTGTGCAAAATACAATTTTAGTGTTGCGCTAATTACCAGCTATAGGAATCCGGCCTTAGTGAAGATAAAGACGCGTAGACACGTGCGTCAGTTGTTGCCCAACTTTGCAGATGTCACGTCTAGTGTTGCCATTCGGCGACATTGACCGACAGCAGGTTGCGAAATGGGCACTGCGCGAAACACTGCACCCGTCGACTGCATTGAATTTAACGCAGCCAAACTAGGATCTTTGCCATTTTCGATATGCACTACGCACAGCGCCCATAGCCTTGTAAATCGTTACTTTTTTTACAATCAAACCCTAGACAATACAAAATAGTAATAGAGTGTTTGGGTAGAAAGCGGTTCTAAGTGCAACTCATATTTTTAATTGATAAATGTTGAGAATCTCAATCTACAAAATAGACACGTTACTTTGTTTTAAAGTGTTTGAATTTCTGTACCATCCGAATTCCTTGAATTTAATTAATAAAGACATGCTAAATAAGGATTGAGAAATTATGATACGTTCCCGGGAGAACGGCTTAATTTAACAAAAGACACACATAACATAGGGCTCTTGTATCTCCACCAATGCCTGTTTTTGGCAAACCCAAAAAAACGTTTTTATGCTACATTTACAAATGCATTGAACAGCGCTTACACTATGATAAGTAAACAAACACTGGTGGCCATAACAGTACAATGCTGCACTCTCATTGGCTGGCATTAGATAATGTAGCTGTGTAATACTCATATTATCCTTTTCTTACCATTTTCGCTCCCAATATAGAGAATATGGAATCCTAATGCGAGTAACTCAACAGAAATTTTTCTCCTAGAACTTCTTATTACTCAGTTGCTCAACTTCTCATTTTCTTAGAAAGTAGGGATAGAAGGATAGGACTAGAACAGGAGTACTGGACATTTAATCACTCTCGCTACTCTCCGTTTTTAGCATCCAATGGGTGGGTGGAAATTATAGACATCACAACTATATTAAAACCGGTTTTTTGCATATTTAAAAGCGTTATTTTGCTACTAATAAAACAAGCAAAATACCGTGATACCGGTATTTCAATCCCGAAGCATGGTTACAACACAAATAAATTAATTAATAGATAGTTGTAGTAAGGAAGACGAACCAAACACAGTCCAAAGTAGTATTTTCTGGGAAAAAATATTTTGATTATTTTTTAGTGGCAATCAAACAGTTGATTACACAAGTTGTGCCATCATAAAACCAATATCTTCAGATAAAAAAATATATTTTAAGCCTTGGAAATAAAACGAAAAACAAAAGAAACCATAAACTATTTCTGTTTACGCCGCAATTATACTTAAAACTGTTATTTAGCCATAAAGAAAGAGTTAATGAAACTGTCAATTAAAACTGGCAATTTTCCGTAAAAGGAAATACTGATATATTTTATCTATTTTTATTTATTTTTAACAACGTTGAAGTATAACATTAATTAAAATTACAAATTGATTTTTTATAGTATCTTTGGTTAGTATCTAAACTTATGACTATTTTAAAATACGTAAAGAAGCATTTCATTTTTATTTTATTATATCGTTTGATAAAGGAAAATCTTTTATTAATAAAATATACTGATATCTTCGTCTCTCTTTGGCAAGTAATTTTTAATTCGAAACAGTCCTTTTCATGGCTGGTTAACGGTAAAATTCATAGTTTTGAAATAAATGCCCATCATTTTTAACGATACATTTAGTCTGAAGATGTTTCGTAAAACAGCGAAACACGTATCACACTTTAAAAAGTTCTCAATGTTTATATTATATTGAAAATAAATGTCTAGAAATTAACCGCCAAATTTAAAAAGTAGTGAAACATTTTTAATATTAAAATTCAAGACATATTATTTATTTAGTGATGCTTGAACAATCTAACATATAAACGTTTAGATAAATATGCTGCAGTATTTGTTGAATACTTCTCAATTTTTTTAGGCACTTATTAAATATGTAATCGAAGATTTCTTCAACATTAAATAAATAATGTAAATGAAAAATAATACTATATAATTACAAAAATTTACAACACCAAAGATTCAAATTTACACTTTGGTTATTTCTGCTTTTAAAAGAGCGAGAACAGAACAATTTCCAAGGAATATCAAATTGATATAAATATTACAATAATTTGTCGCAAAGATTCCGAAATTAACAAATTTACTAACGACGTTATAATATTGACGAATTTAACGTGTACGTCTCCTTTATTTTACACGGCTAAGCAGCTAAATGCACGTTTTGATTTTACACTGCTTCTACGTATTAACCAGAATGTAATGGGATCTTTATTCAATGGTGTTTTGAGCAATTGATGTCACCCTAAAAAATACGAAAATGATTCAATGATTGGATCTCATTTTAAAGAAGACGGAGCAAGTCTCGGCAAAATGATGTAAATTAGAAAGTTTTAGGTTTAAAATTCTGACCTGACCACTTGATGTAAGTCACTATTATATCTACACTCCCTACATATAATCCTGTATATCCTGTATATGCAATGTACAGGAGTGTATTTTAAAAATTCATAACGCAAATCAACATATAATGTTTTTGATAAAAACTGTTTTTACCGTCTCATAAACAATTTCAATTTTGAGGGTTACATAAATTATCGCGAACAAATTATTAAGGCATCATAATTGATAAAATACATCGCGTTCTATACTATCTTCATTTACAGTATCAAATCTGATACTTTTTGCAGTATAGTAAAAAAATGTAATATTAAACACTTAAAATCGATATTTGCATCACGTGTTCGGTTCGGTTATTTTAAAATACGCCTTCACTCTAAATTCGTCGTTAATTCATGTTATTGTCAACAAAACGAAAGATTTAATTCAAACCACAAGTATTAAGTATTCGTGGTGTATCGTTTATATTATTGAACGCACTCCAATAGGAAACCCCGTAGACTTTAAAATATCTCATTATGTATGCAATTCGTATTTGATTATTATTTAAATAAATAATTACTTACAAGCAATATAAATAGTTTTACAACCCAATGCAAAATTCAATAATGCATGTGTATGAATTTAGCTAATTAGCGTAAATTTTGTTGACATAAAAACAGATGTCATTTCGCTGTTATTTGATTGTAATTATTCATATGGTTATGCGAAGTTGTTTAAATTGTTATTGAAATTTTCAAACAACAAACTGAAAATCATCTATATTTGTCTATGATTAGTTACCTATGATGATTATACCTAGGATTATACCAGTGGTAAACCATTGACCAATCCCGGTATTGAAAAAATGCGAATCATGAAATCCTGACCTCGTAGCAATTCTCTTACTACTTTTTCTTTCGTTGTTCTTATTACTACTCTTGAATAAATATCTTGGAATTTATATTATAAAATACATAGTACGTAAGCGCATGAAAAATGTTTAAATACGCATTTCATGTGTGAGACAATTAAGAAGAAGGTCTAAATTTCATGTAAAAACCTTTTGTTGAGATAATCCATCATAATTCCAACCATCCACCGAGCTCATTGCCCACCTCTACCCACCACTACTTAACTACCCGGTAAGATCGTACAGCCGTATCCAGTGGAGTAACAATTTGCTTCCTTAGCTAGGAGTTATGTGGACTGAGCAACTGCACCAGACAAGACCCAAGATAATCGATCCCTTTAGAATTTAGTCTTGGAAAATCTATATCAATTTATTTATTGCTGTTTTATTTAACTTTCATAATGATTAAAATGTGTCACAAATACTTTCTATATTAAACTTCTCGCGGACTCCCCGACGTTGTCCACACACCACCAAACTATTTTTAATTTACCACTGACGCCCTCAGCAGTCACAAGGACCCCTGTTCTAGATAAACGAATGTTAAGGTTTACCCTGTCTTCGTATGACGCCGCGGATTTCTTAAACGCATGGTAATTTGCCTTATTCGCCACCAAGCCAACGTGGCTTATCTGTCTAATGAAAGGTTGGATCGACTTACGCAACTATTCCCGTTCAACGTGAATTAAATGGCACTTTCATGTGATGGGTTCAACACCCTGCTTTATAGCGCCACATTTTGGCCTAGCCACTAACCGGACAAACTGAAAGAGCTAGAGAGAAAAACCAGTGTGTCCAGTAATGAATTGGCTCGCCCAGTGAATTGGCTTCACCTGAACAGAATTACCAATCTTTCAATAATTGAATCACCTTTATATATAAGCAATACAATATGTGTCAAATTTAAATTTCTTGTATTATTATCCATCGTGTCAAACACTCACAAATTTCAACTACAATACCAACACGCAAAAAGGCGCGAAATTTGACATACACAGGTGACATCAGCGTCAATATTCAGCGGAAACTTCCTACACTATAGACGACACGTCAAAATACACAAAATATGGCAAAATAAATACAGGTTTCTAATACGCAAACAAAAGTGTCAATTACCTTTTTTATGTATTTACAATAATCTTTGGATTCTGTAATACTTTAATCTTCAACGGACATACTTAAGTAACAAAGTTGAGGTCAACAATGATATAAATAAAATCTCTTATTAGACATAATATATTATTTTATAAGTTAAATTTCTTAATAACATCTAGTAATTAATACATGTAATTTATGAAAATATCAAAGATTTTATAAAGTGAATTTAATATAGCTATAATATTATTATTTAATATACTTGTTATATATATATATATATTCAAATAAAGCTGCATTTAATAAATATTCAAAAAAATGTGTGTGTGTGTACATTATTTTGTAAACGAAGTAAAACAATGAAATTTATTCACAAATTTTTCAAATTTGTATTCAGTCAAAAGGCCGCACTTGATACCCTAAAAGGCTGCAGATTCGTCACCCTTGGTATAAGACATGACTTTTAGTAAGCTAATCGCTCTTACTACATCCCTGTATTTAGGATCGGATGGGTGGAAGGAATTTATCACATATGTCCATGCCTTCAAACTGAAAAATCAATTTATGAAAATTTCCGTACCGGGATTCGAATCGGTGAGATCCGTAACCGAAGCCAACGACGTTTACCACTGCACCACGAACCCGAAAAAACTCAGATAATATGACTTTTACAACAAACTCTGCTTTAGAAAACAAAATTACTATTTTCTTTTTAAAATTGATTGTTTTGCTTAAAAAGGGTAATCAAAAATATTTTTAAATAATTGTCTTTGTAGTGAGACCTGAACCTGTGGACAATACAACGCTCACCACTTGGTTTATAGGTCAAGAATTTTTAATAAATAATAATTTCTATATAGTTGAATAGAAATGTAAATCTACAAACCAACATTAATCAAATTTTAAAAAATTTGGGAAGACCAACGATAAATAATTTGTTTACTGCAAAAGTAAAACTAAACGATTTGTTTGAGAAAATTTCCATGGTAACAGTATTAGATTAGAGTTAAATAAAACGGTATGGTTTAAATAATTATTGTAATTAGCTACTGGTCGAAGTACGTAGGTGTTTAAACGCAGTTAGTTTTGGAATTTTCCGAACCATTTAAAACCAAATTTACTCAGAACATCAAACCTTTAAGCGATATCGATATAATCGGGTTTCACATTACTTCGTCACCGTTTCCATCGTCGGTTGAACGATTTTATAAGATGCCATATTGCGCAATCGCTCAAGTCACGGAAACGCATAAATGCAGCAGTGCATTCAGTAGACTGCAATAATAGGTATTGATTACAATACCGGCATTACAGAAACCAGGATCCAAAATTAATCAAGATTAACTGAAGGAGAAAAGACTAAATTAAACCCGTTCTTTGTCGAGTCTGTATTCGAATGGTTAAGATCGTTTGCTTCGGTTCGACCGGTTGTATATCCACAACATCGCTATATCCACCTTTGAAACCTAATCAAATTATTTTGTATTAATCAAATTGGGCTTTTTCTAAATCGAAAATACAAAATACTGATATTTCTACACTAAAATCTATCCTTTATTTAATGAACTGTCATCCAACAAGTGAGAAATTTGATTTGGCTCTTACTGCAGCCGGACTCATAAAGAAATCAAAGAAGAATCATAAAGATCAGATAAAGATTCATATATTCCATAGCATCATAGTCTTTTTGATGACATATTTAATTGATATACATATAAACACAAAACAACATATATTATTTGTAATAATCAGCCTTTTATTTATGATACCATAAATTTGGGTAAGTTTGCCCATCGGTCTAAGATTGGCCCACTACATGGAAGAACGTGTCGTTATAATATCATGATAATACTAACGCCATATGAATATTTTTAGTAAGGCGAAGGTATTGAGTAACCCTGGTGGTAAAAACATGAATTAATATTCAACATAATTTGTTTTATTGTTCAATTTGTAAGCTGTCAACATGGCATGATAAAACCCAATTTAAAAAACTTATGTTGAAATAAATTAGATTAACCATATTTTCAATTTGTGTTACTAATCTGTAAACCAAATGCTGTATATTTTTTCCCCATCACAATTGTGCACAGAATACATGAAAGCATAATGAAAAGTAGCAAAGGCTTTAAAATCAGTGAATCTATAGTAATTACAGTGATTATTTGTATCGTGAGCCAAATTTACCTTGATTTGGATGAAAATTTTGCCCATCTTGTTTTATCTATATTTATGTATCAATTATAATAATAAATCTATTCATGTTGATTAAATTTCATCTTAAGACATTAGTTCGTTTGTATGCAGAACAATACTACACATAATACAGAAACCCTCAGAAATGGCTCAAATTTACCCAGATTGACAGTACAGATTGTTATTAGTGCCGTTGTTGTTATAATTATATATCGTTGCATTCCGTAGCAACAGGTTAGCGTGCTGTTCCAAGTTCATTGTTTATTTTTTTAATCTGTGCGGCAAGAAATAATTTTATTAAAATTTCTTCCGGAAGTAAAATAAAGAAGAAGGAAACGAAATGTGAGAGATTGATTTTTTTATCTATTAGATGAAATCGCTTTTTTACGATTCGTTATATCACACGCTTCCTTGATAATTATGTTTTTAGCACAAATCGTGATTAAATTTAATATAATTCAATTTGACTGTTTGATTCATATCGGATGTGATTCAAATGGATTTACATCGGAAATTCATGCGCTTCGCCAATAAATTAATTATTGAATCAATATTACAAAAAAATGTAATAAAAATTCATACTAAATTGGCGATTGCATTGGCGTAGAGGTAATATTATTATGCTTCCGTAATAACAATACAGAACTCGATATCTAACTGGGGCAATTAATTTATATTTCAATAAATAATATAACACATATGTTATTGAATTCATTCAACTTTGGATTCATTTTTTTTAAACCATGTCCGCTCTCAATGTAGATCATTTGGACTCATAATGGAGCATATCAACAAGAGTTTTTGTAAGAGAACTGAATTTAAGTTTGTTATTTAATCTATCTCTTCAGAAGGGTTAAGAAAAGAGTCGTGGAATTAGGAAAAGACGAATAGTTTACTTATCTATACGCCCCTTTATAAGATGGGATTAAGGAGATGGGAAATTCATAACTTTGGATCGATTGAAAACCCCATGTATAAAATTAACCAGCGTTAGCCATTTTACTGCAGGTCTGATAATTCAATTATTCGGATCTTAATCGACAATTAGTAGCTAACTCATTGTACACGTAATCTCAAAAATGTGGCCAAGTTACCAATAATGTAATCATGTGTCTACGTACTGATTAAACATCGTACTGTTAATCATTTTTAATTTTCCAAAATCGATTTTGCTTAGCGTATAAATCAATAACGACTAATCGACCAGCGAAACCGCTTTGCGAATATTACAACTTTTATTATAAAATTTAAAAAAATACACAAGGTTTACTGTTAATCCTTGGTGGAATTAAATAGTGTAAAAAAATATTTAGCAATGATCTGTAAAAGGATATATCTCATAAAATTTATTGATTATTTACATAGCAATTTATGGCGAATTTTACACCCACATTGTTCAACATTAGTCTCACAAAAAATCATTCATATTTGCGGCAAAAATATACGAAGTGGGTTAATCTCCGAAAGAAATTTAAGGACACATGGCGTTAAGTCATGTAACATTTAAAAATTTCGCAAATCAATAAAAAAAATGCGATGCCAAATACACCCACACAGCATTTATAAAATATCAGTAAACATTTTCGTGGTATTTAATTTTTAATATTAAATATTTTAATATATATTTCAACTTGACACGAATATTCCCAATCTAGAAAAATATTTATAATCATATTTTTACATTTAAAAGTAATTCATAATTTTGAAAAATATTTACATAACATCGAGGTTATACTGACAAAGAGCAATAAGATATTTTTTGATTATTTTTTGTTTTAAATGTCAAAATGTATGCAATTTAAAAGAAGTTCACGCTGTACATTGTGTTAGAAAGTCATTGGGTATAATGACTCAAGTAATATTTTTATTTTTTTAATTCTGGTACAGAGCATGATTTAACCATAACTAATCCATAACAGACCTTATGATTTGTATGCCAAAAGTATTATACATTATAATGTACAATAAATCTTTATAATTAACAAACAATCAATCATCGAGTTGCAAAAACACTCTGGAAGTTTTTCCAATTTCGAGTATTTCTCTATTTTTAAATAATTTCCTGACTAATTAGAATGCAACTCGAAGCTCTCTCCCGGCTTACTAGATAGAATTTAGGTTAATAAAAAAGATAGACAGGTAATTTTTATAAAAAATCGTTGAGTGAGTCAATTTTGCTTGGGAGAGAGAGAGTACTTTTAAGAAAAATATACTTTAAATGCAATGAACATGTGTGTATGACTTAATGCCTGCTGTCAGTATACCTTGATATATATATCTTTATAATAGTTTACAAATTTAAATACTCAAATATTGTATGTTTTGATGATTGTTTTAGTAAAAAAATAGATGTGAAAAACAATTCAAATATTCGTCAATTTGAATTCAGGACCAATGGGTGAGGAAGTCAAAAGATGTCGGTTAGTATTTGAGTGTTACAAATACCAACAGCAACTTACACAATCTGCAAGTACAAAACATCATCCTTGGCATATAGCATCTATAAATTATTATCTATTCTGCTTTCGGAATACATGAAATTCTCATCTAAATACAATAAATTTTACGATACCAATCAACGTATGAAAAATGTAAATTCATTAATTTTAGCAATAAGAAAAATATTTAACATTAATTTTATATATCGTAGTAAAATATAGCAGATTTCTGGAAAAGATGAAATTCCTCAAATTATTATGAAAGTTGATTGGAATTTCGAATGATGTTTTTTTTTTGATTAATGATGATAAAATGTAATAGTATTGTTGAATACATATTTGTTTCAATGTATGATAAACGTATCAAGACGCATGCCACGTTTTATTGCTATATATTGAGGTTTTATTGAAGCCAATTCGCGGAAAACACTTTATATATAATATAAAAGGACAAAATGGAACTATTAATGCTTATGATAAAAGCGAACACTTTTATTGTGAAGCATTTGTACTTCTAATGAATCATTTATCATTCGTCAACAGAGTATGTTTAACGAAACTTGGTTGTTGTTTAGTTTCTCAACCTTTCCCTCTTCGAGAGAGTAAGGATATAAGGTTTTGGCTAGGACATAACTTATAGTTGGCATATTGATCGAGCGGGAGAGAGAATTCAGACATCACAGATATCCTTTGAACACAAACATGCCAATGTGTCCGCAATAGAACGACGTTCACCACTCAGATACAGGCCTGGTGTATACGTGATTAAAATTTTAAAAATTAAGTTTAAAATATGTCGAATTGTTATGGAATGTTTACAATTCTACTGATGTAGTATGCTTCTCAAAATACATTGAAACAAAATTGTACCATACGGTAAATTTTAATTATTTTATTTTGCATTACATCCAATAAAAATAAGGTATTATAGATGTTTTACAGATTATTAAATAAGCACGTAAAAAATCTTGATATTTAGGCGTTTTTAAAGTAGTTTTAATTTATTTAAAAATAAAAGGAAAAACCTTGAAAATTCAACAAGATATATTAAAAACTGGAAAATGCAGTCATTAGATACTATGTAATTTTTAATAACGACACCTTTGACATTTTTAAATATCAACCAATAAAGATTTGTTCTTATTATGTTAATAATCTAAATTAAATAGTAAATTATGTCAGAGTTTAATTGCAATAACTTAAAACAATATTTATATCGTAAACACTATATCCGGTTGCCATAACAGGCTACTCTTGGTCTTGCGGCTTTCTCGACTGAGTGATAAAGAATTCATATCCCTTAGTGTAGGGGTCGGCAACCTCTTGGACCAAAATAACCAAATGTGAGTAACAAAACAGCTTAGAATTCTTTGGGGAGCCAAAAAATGCTTCTATATTGATAGGATAAAATAACAAAACATTTATTTTTCAATTTTTCAATTGGTTTATGAATGTCTGTAGGTAGGCATTGATATTTGTCTAGAACTCCCTCCCACCCATCCGATCCTAAAATACCGATAAGCTAACAACTAGGCCTATCCTAACTTTATTCTTCTACCCTCACTCTCTTCGAATAAGAGAGGCTAAGAAACTGAGTAATAAGCAGTTCTCGTAGAAAAAATCTTATGTTGAGGTAACTTCATTTTTTTTTTTTTTTTCCATGTCCGCTCCCAATGTGGAGCATATGGTCTCCTAATGGAGGTATCTTGACAGAATTTTTTCTACGAGAACTGCTTGTCACTCAGTTGCTCAACCTCTCTTTTCTTTTTCGAAGAGAGTAGGGATAGAAGGATAGGGCTATGACAGGACTAGTGGTTAGCTAATCGCTCTCGTTACGCTCCGTGAGGATGGGATTGGCGGGAGGGAGGACTCAGACTACGAACAGAAGTCCATAAATCGATTGAAAGATCAATCTATGAAAACCGTCCGCACCGGGAATTGAACCCGAGACATCCGTAACGGTAGCCAGCGACGAAACCAACTGCGCCACGGACGCCGACAAGGAGGCAATATATTCCACATTTGGAGAAAACATGGTAAAAAAATGTATTATTTCGCTCATTTAATATTGGGTTAAACTTTTTAACAAGCATTTTGTTACTTTTATGTAATATTTTGTACAAATGAATCTGAAATTTTCACCATAAATTATAAATATGGTTACGATGCTTAAATTGAGTTTTTATTAAATTTCTAATTGTCAAGGAATGGTGGTTTCAGTGCTCTCAAAAATAGACAATGTTTTGTCAAAGATAGTTTTGTGTTTCTTATTATAATTGTTTGTAGATGTTTACAAATTATCTAAATACTTTTGAAAGGTTATTTGTGATATTTCGAGTCATTTCAAATTTAACTAAGTGTCCAATTTCACAATATACATTATTTTAGTATGGTTGTATTGGTAATGATAAAACAATGATAGAAAATTACATTTTGTGGTTGATTTTGATTTTTACATTAGACGTCTATACAATTTAAACAAATGGACGCAAACCTTACCTCTTTAATACACCTTATAAGAGTAATAAAAACATAGTGGTTTATGTTCAATTATATTCACAATATAATTTTTTCTTACTATAAAATTGCTATTACAATGTTTTATTATTATAGTTTTTACAATGGAAAAATATCGCCGTAGAAAAACGACTGTCCGCACTAATTATACCCTCAATAAAATCGAGATTCATATTTTTTATACGTACTGATTACAAGTTGAATACAAAATATTTAATATCTTAAAAATGAGAAATCTCATACTGCGATAGCGATACTTAGAACAAGGTTAAAACAATGCATACCTACATAGCTTTAAAGGTAAATATTGAAAAGAGTTGAAAGCTTCAAAGTGATATGTGTAATACAGTGAGTAGCATTAAGGGTAACCAACCGGTAAATTAAAATTTTCTCGTCAGCGTCCGTAGCGCAGTTGGTAGCGTCGTTGAATAACGATCATAAATCAATCCCACTCATCCGATCTTCACGGGGCGTAGCGAGAGTGGTTAGCTAACCACTAATCCTATCCCAGCTCTATCATTCCATCCCTACTCTCTTCGAAAAAAGAGAGGTTGAGCAACTGAGTAACAAACAGTTCTCATAGAAAAATAATGTTGAGATACCTCCATTAGAATACTTGCATCTAGGAATAGAATACATACAGTCTAAAATACCAGTACAAATATTTAAAAAAAATCGTTTACCAATCAATATTCAGGTAATTTGAGTCATTGTTAAGTCATTAGTAAAATATTTATGTTATTTGAAAGATTGGTGCTATCAGCAGAGTAATAAAACTAAATAAACAGTAATATTTAGTAAGTGTGCATTTTTAAAACAAATTTTATAACATATTATGGAAACGTAAATGACTGTATGTATTATTTAATTTTTTTTTAACAGTCGAAAATCCTCAATGTCTAACTACCAGCACCGCTCACGGTTCTAAATAAAACGTTCAAGCGTTTCCATAATTAGATGTTTGACTTAATTTGTCTACTATTTGGTAGAACGCTAGAACAGTTAGAATATAATAAAACAAAAGTTTTCATTACACCTAAAACATCATCGTGGCGATGGTGTGATGCCGAAACAAATCTGTATTATAATTCCTGTAGAACTAAATACTTTGCTGTATTTATAAACATTAAAATTGAAGGTTAGTCATCGATGAATATGAACGAGTCCTTTGGGACGTTAAAATAATTAATCTTTACTACAGCATATGGGTAGTCAACTATATTGATTATTGATTTTATTTTAAAAGCAATATAAGTCTGTAAGAGGCCTGTTTTTTTTTTTTTTTTAAGAAATACTTTTTGGATTGGTTATTGGAGGAATGCTAGGCAGGTTATTCAAATTGTGTAAACCATAAAAACCAAAAATTAGTCTGAATAGATTCTGTTCTATTCATAACCAGATAAACAGGAAAAATCGTAATATAAATTATGCTAATTATAAAATTGACATGTCATTCCACCAAGTATTGCTTTTTGAATTTATAAATATTGTATACATTTAAGTTTTTTGTCAATATTATGCAGTGTTTCTTTGTTTCGCTTAATTACAATACGGCTTTTTCTGTGATTTGTATTGCAATATTGAATATATCCTAACTCGAGACAAAGCTGTCACCCCACATACAAACAAATAACTCAATCAACAGAAATCTGTAAAATACACTTTAAATAAGATCAGTCGTTTTATATGTTTCACTAAGAAATAAATAAATCGTTGCCATATTTATATAGCAGTGTGTTTACAAAGTAATTCATTACCACCCTACCAAAATCATAAAAAATTGTGTTAATTTGTAATAATGTAAAATTAAATCGTAAATTCGAATAACACTAAGTAACACAATGTAACATATTCCATCAGTACCAGTCTTAATAAGAAGTACAGATATTATAGTTTGTTTGTTTGTAAATTTCCTTACACATGCGAATTCAAATTTTATGACTTTCTGGTGTGATATCGAAATAGCTATTCAGAATATCTGGCAATTCATCGTTGGACACCTTGTTTTTTATCACTTAATTATAATGGAGCTCTATCAATTCAATCAACAATGCTAACTGGCATTAACGTAAAATACAAAATTCGTAAACGTAATTCGTAAAACAAAAAACCATTCATTATTCAGGAGAGAGTAAAAACTGTTTTTATTCAAAACGTTATCTGGTGAGTTGCGTTATCAATCTTTAAAATGCACTCCTGTGAATTGTCATGTTTGCAAATACGGGATTATACGTAGGTAATTTCAATATAATAGTGGTTTCCATCAAGTGACCGGGCTAGAATTTTAAAACTAAAACCAATGTAAAATGATGTTTCCCTTCCAAAGAGTCGTCAATTTATTTATCTAATTTACATCATTTGGTTGAGATCTTTTCTGTTGTCATTAAGATGAGATCCAATCGTTAACTTATTTTCTTATTTTTTTAATGTTACATAAATTGGTCAAAACACCGTCGATATACAAAATTCTAGGATTTAGTGTTATTTCAGAAAACACTTAAACTTGCTTAAAATGCACAGAAAAGAGAGTCATATCCAAAACACGTAATGCAGTTTATTAAATTTAAAAAAATATTCACGATATTGTTTACCGCATTACATACGTAGCTATGATAATAGGTAACTATCTCAATTTTGTGCAGAAGCTAAGTTATAGTAACATACATGATTGAAAATTCTCGTACACAATTATGTGGGTTATCTTTGCGACAAATCGGGACTTCGTGACATTGGCGGTAAGAGTGTTAAAAGTGATGATTTGGAACAACGAGGAGCCTAGTTGACCAAAATTCCGTCACGTTTATGCGAACCAATTGAAAATTGATACAATGCAATCGTTCGTTTTACCAGTAATTATAATATCTATCGAAAACAATTGATGTTTGATAGTAACGAACCCACGGTTTTTAACATGTATAGTAAATGTTTTATACATGTATTCGTAAGGCTATTTTCATAACTGACTGTTTCCAAAGGACAATAAAAATTAAAAATATATAATAGTCGTTGTAGTTTTTGTTTAAATCACAAAATATTAGTGTCTTAATCACGTACAATTAAACAATGTATCGTAAAAATAACAACCATAAAACAATGAATGCACGTTATGAGATTCAAATTTTTAAAAATATGCGTATTTTATAATTTAAGACATTGATTGAGGGTGCTTGATGGAATTTCAATATAAAATTTGAATTATTGAGATTTCGTACATTTCGATTTATTTTGTCACTAACGACACGGGTTTCGCCCTTCGACATCTTCAGGCATTCGTGTGCTCGAATGTTTAATTAATTTTCAATTATTCAAATGTCTGTGTTTTAATTAAAATTTACTGTATTATTTGCATTTATGTATATTTTAACACAATTTATTTCGTTGGCCGAGTACTTAATTGTTCTAACAGCAATTTTGTAACATTTCACTAGAGCACTTTTAACTTTTATGTAGTTTTATGAGCTTACATTCTTATAAACTCTAATTTTTAGGTCATTTTTGTTCTTTCAATAATTTCTACATAACAGAACAGAAGTTTTAAGACATATAAAAAATATTTATTAAATATTAATACTATCTTTTTAATTCAAATATAAAACAAATTTTTACCAATTCTAGATTTTTTATAATGATCAAGGACGGTTTTGCCCATGGCGAGTATTTTCCACTTATAGTTTCCACTTATACTTCCAGTTATAAATATAATACTTTTCCACCACGAATTGACAGTTAATACTATTAATATTAATGTAAGTGATCTATTCTTCAGGAGACATAAACACTTCTTTAGCTCCTAATTGTTCATTCATATTTTATTCGATTTAAATAAATTATAATAGATGTCAAATTTTGAAAACAGCGTAAATTCAACAAGATTCAGAATTCTGAACGAGCACCACAGTTGATCACTGTGGAAAATGAAGCAGTAACAAATGCAAAACACTCACAATTGAAAATTTAAATAACATTATTTTAGAGATTAATATTTTTGGATTTGGTACATTGGATCACTACAATATCAGTGAAATATAATATAGCAGTACAGTTGAAATTCTAATTAAAATTAAATTAAATTTAAAAAAATTAAGACGCAATAGATGAAATTAAAGTTGCTTTTTGAAATTCCACTGTGTTATAACAAAGTATTCATTCCATGAAAACTCAAAGATTTCAATTTAACTGTCATCGTATTCACTTCATAACTTCAACTAATAATTGAGAATTTAAAAAAAGTTAAACGATCTTTGGAAGAAGACAAAATTTTTTAAAATGCTTCTTATCAAATAACTATATATCATAAATGATTTATTCTAATGTGTCAAGTATACCGAATTTTGTCAATTCATGTTAATGAAGTTTACTTGTGTAATCATATTACTTTATATCAAGAAAAATTTTCTATGATTGATTTTTTTATTATTATTTAATCTAAGATAACTAATTGATTCTCATTAATTATTTTTACAAGCACATCACTTCATCAATCAATTATATAGGATTTAATTATGACGTTTCTCAAACATAATATCATTAATTGTCATCATTAAAATAACACCTTAATAAATCAACACTCGTCATTTCATCAATTATCTTGCACAAATTTTAAGCCAGTTTAATCTTTCAATTAGATAAATAAGACAATTCTTTTTGTTGTCAGAATTGAAATTTGACTTGCAATCAATCAAATATTTGAGATAAAAATGATAACTTTACAGGGAGTGAATCAACATAATTCAATTTGGGTTTTTTTTTATCCGAAACACACTTTTGAGCTCACTTGTTTTGAATAAAATACAAATAATTTTTAAAACTGTCATTTTTTCACAAATTCAAATAGTTCGTTTATATATATAAAGAAATTCTTTGATTGATTTTATTTCTCGTTATTATAGTTTTAAACACGTTTTTTATACTTATAAGCAGTGTAAATTTATATATCTTTGATATTTAACATTTAAATGTTATGTATTTAACATATTTAATCAATCAATGCGACAATTGTGATACATACTATATAGGAGAACCTACCCTTATAATAAATACAAGAATCTGAAAGCTGTAAACTGCATTATGTTAAGAAACCAAAAAATATAAACGTTCTAATATTAAAACCATTCGAATTTTGATAAACACTTTAACGCAAATAAAGACATATATCAGAATATTTATATTTAGTACGCGAATGAATGAATCTTCTAATAAAGACCGTCAAAGGAAAGTGTAATATTTAATAATTGTAATGGTACAAGATAAGTTGATCGAATTGGCATTTACTTGGTAGAACTCCATTATAATAGGATAAAATAACAAAGTATTTAGTTCTAGCCGACATAGCTATCAACTACCTGATAAAAATTTTGTACAACTAAATACTTTGTTATTTTATCCTAGTATAAGATAAGCTTTATTCGTTTCTTGAAACTTGTCAGCCCAAACCTATATCAATTCATTATCTGAAATATTTAATATGATATTTTTCACTATTATACAATAAATTAAATCCATATTTACTGTATTTTTGGTTCCGAAAAAACAAAACCTTTTTATGACCGTTGTATTTTATATAATATTAAATTTAAAATACTATTAATATTGTTTCTTAAATCAAAAAAAATGGAGTGTCATTGAATCACTGTTTAATCAGATTTTATGAAATCTTGTGCTTATAATAGTTGTTGTTTCGAGAAAAAATGTATGGATGATATTTCAATAAGGGTTTTATAAAAATGTTACTTACATTTTGATAGTGTTTTTCTCCATCCTGTTAACATCTTAAATGATGTTTAATATAGATAGTGTAGTAAATACAAATCCAACCACACTTGTCAAAAAAAGTTAGTTAAAAACGTTCCGTTACTATATTTAGTTATTTAATAAACCTTCTCGAATACAATTAATCACACTGCAATAACTGAAAAATAACATTTGTTGCAAACGTTATTATTAAAATGTCAAAAATTAAATTGAACAACTTTCACTGCACATTTTTTTCAGTTAGTACAATAGGAAACGAATGGCGAATTTCGCGTCTACGTTTTCGATTTACCGTCCACAACAATTGCAATAAAATGTATAAAATTATTCAAGAAGTCGTGTTTGAAAAAACTTTTTAATATTATTATGCATTTGGCCCCATTCGGTTATAAGTGAAAATAATTTAAACGCTTCTAATTATTAAATCAAACCAATTTATATTATATTACAATTATCACTTTAGAGTGACTGGGATATGTGTCTCTATAACAAGACATACGTCAAAATTTTTTGCTATTTATACAACAGGTTATTTTACTTTTTTTCTGTATTTACTTTCAAGATAATTTATGCATACTATTATTATGTTTGTTGTTTTTTTTGTTGTTTTCTAAACGTAACGCGTACAGCAATTCTCTGACTCGCGCCGCGAACGAGTTCGACGGAATAAACTTGATTATAGAGAACAATCCGTTTAAATACAGGCGCTTTTCTCTCGCCGGCCAATCATATCGTCAACGTTTCGGCAAACATTTCGTGTGTATTGGCACTACGCGAATTATTACGAAAAGTTTAATTTGTTTTTGACAATTAAATATATTTCAATAACTGTTTTCCGAATTGTCAATATTCGAATTTTAATTATTCGGAATTCAAATATTTGGCTCAATGTTTGAATAAGTATTTTTTAGTAAACAGTCAATCTAACAAAGGCAAAGACCGTATTGAGATAATAATTCTCTCAGAATTTCAGATATAAATTACATTTTTTAAATAAAATTGTATTATTTTTTGACACTTAATATTTTAATATGCAATATGTTTTTTTAAATAATAATGATTTAGTTAGCAATTATTTTGCTATACTTACATGCTACAAAATTTTCATTTTCAAGAGTTGATATTTTTAATTGTGTACCGGATGATTTTCATCATGTTTTTTTAAATAATGATGATTTAGTTAATACTTATTTTTAGTAGTATATTTTTTTTTCTCTTTTTGTTTTATCAAAATTGATTTGTTAACAAAACACGAGATAATAAAAATGTATGAATAAAATAACAAAAGTTAACTTAAAAAAAATTCAGAAAATATATTTTTCTCTCAAATAAAAATAATTCATCGTAGATATTTTGTAACAAATTTATCATTCCCAAAAAGGATCGGAGATTAATAGGGTAGGGTTCTATACCATTTTAAAATATTTTTCGTATTCAAAATAAATTTCTTAGGATAAACTTCTCGATAGTCTAATTTTTTGATATTTGCCGAATAGTTGAAAAGTCTATATAATATTTACTCTGCCTGAATGATTTTTTTTTAAATAGCTTTTTATTATTACAATCATTAAAACATAAAAATGAGAGAGACTGTGTCAGAAAAAATATGACATACGTAACATTACAGTTTTAAGCAAAACATTGGTATCTGAATAAATTTGGTAATTTGTATGTTTGTAATTAAAATCATTTATTGCCATAGAAAATGTGTTTTCAAATTTTTCCGATATTATAACTCGACTTATTACTTTAAGTATGTTGTGACAAGTCACAGTCAGTTATTTCTTTTTTAACCTTCGGTATGTGCGTAAAACCCCATTTCTTGGCATTTGCCAGGCATTCTAAATACGTGACTGATTTATTCTCAGTCATGTTAATTTCTATACGTAACTTTATTATTTCATCTCCGTTCAGCGAATGCAATTCACGATTCTAGCATTGCAACCCCGAAACATCATTTTCAACAATGACTGCTCGCAATGTGGAGCATATGGACTCCAAATAGATTTTTCTCAACAGACTTTGTTTTACGAGAACTGGGTGCTGTTATTGAGGTGAGTTTTAGAGAGGAACTTAAGAGATTATGGAACGTATTGGGCTGCTCTCTGCTACATCAGTGGTCATGGACAGACGTTGAAACTGGCTGGCTCACATACTGTGGATGAGGAGCCTAAATCTTGTTTGCCTCTTCTTCCGAAAAGCATCGGGTACTATTGACAGGATGTACTCGGTGGAACTGAGAGACTTTTACTTGATTAGCGTGACAAGTAAGCATGGAAGAGCCACGTGGTGACCATATGCTCTGCATAGCGAGCGAATATGGTTGAAGAGGAAGAAGGATGTTATCACCTTTCTTTTTTGGAGAAGGTTAAGGTAGAAAATAGATGAGTAGTAAACTAATAGCTCTCGCAATGCCCCGTTTATAAAACTAGGTCTTTTGGAGGGAATGTAAACATAACAAACATCCATGTCTTTCACCATAAAATTGATTGTAAAATCAATTTATGACAATTTTCGAACTGGAATTTGAGAACGTGGACACCATAACCGAATAGGAGGAACGTTCAAGAGCGTTCACCTCTCGTCTACAGGAATATGAAATGATTGCCATTCCATTTTACTAAAGCTAAAATATACGAAAGACCATCTTCGTGAAAAGAATTCCAAATACACTAAAACTATCACAGCAATATTTGGTACCTATTATTCACATATAATTTGAGTACTCGTAAACTATTCAAATCAATAATTAAATTTCTTATTCGTAAAGCGAAATTGACACTGATCATCGAATAAAATCGTTGAAAACGTACATCGAATTGTATTTTCATTTAAAAAAATGTCATTCCACAAATAATTGACAGTCAGCACAGCTTAAGTGATTATTAGTAACATATAACATGTTAAAACATATTTAAATTTTGATGAAACACAATACACGTTTGGACGATTTTGAAGCCTTTGTGTGTCTTTATTCTGTTGAATTGATATACATATAAATAAAAAAACTATTCACAAAAACTAATGCATTCAAAAAACATCATTTATCACTCTCAATATAAATCAAGGTTGAATATCACTTCCTATTGCAAGTCTTTCTTAAATGTGTAGACAGAACAAACACTGCACTCACAAAACGAGAATCGTATTATGAGATTGTAAATTGCAATCAAGTAATATATTTTTACACCTTCACAAACACAGTTTCGCATCACTTCCTCTGACATTTACACAAACGAATGACATTTTTCAAATACTGACTTTTAATTAAATGTCAAATTAATTACTGTAATATTGTTCAGGCTTGGGCAACGTTTTTGGTGAAGGGTCGCATTCAGAATGTAAAAATAAACAACGGACCACCAATGCGATGGACATGATCCCACAATCCTTTTCTCGAGATTCATTGTATAAAATGTCCTATATGTTTATAAAACATGTAATTTGATATCAAAAAAAAATTCCTTTGATCCACAATCAATATCTAATGAAAGTGGATCGCGAACTATCGACATACTTCAATCAATTCGTCACTCAGAACGTCAAAAATTCTTTAAAATTTTTCATAGCTATTTTATTGCTGGAAAGTGACATACTCTTTCTATAAATAGATACTTAAAAAAACAACGATATTTCCAATTAAAACTCATTTAATTTCAAAACATACCATGGGCGTAACAATGTTTTCCTTGTACTATAGAGTTAAAGTCAAATAAGACACATTGTCGTGAAAATTGAAACCTCAATTCATCAGAGTTAATTCAGGAAAGTCCAATATAAAAACATTAAAATACATACCTACGTTTTTAGCCGGCGGGCCTCAGTTTTCCCAGACCTGCTGTAACGTGTAATAACGAAATTGTTACTTGAGTCAACTGTCAAATTGGTTAATACAATAATTACATTGCCAATGTCAGAACAAATTATCCAAAATTGATAGATTTTTATTTAACAGAACATTTTAAAGTGATTAAACAACTTAACCGAGACGTTTACGGTAATGGATTACAGAAAAACACAACATTGTGTTAGTATTTTGATTTTCGATTAGACTAATCTTGCTAATTAAGAACGCATTATTAGTTTCTTAACTTTCCTTTTCATACACGATGGGGTGGTAAGGTTAGGAATACATTTATAAATAGCTAATCTTTCTCTCTACTCTCAGGTACAACAGACTTTCTTCAAAACTTTATCGACCTTCTTTAACTAAATTCTGTTTTTATCAAACAGGATTTTTAGTGATAATAGTATACATTGGTACAAGAGACGTCTTGCAAACCTGGTTGCAGAATATATGTTACATAAACTGAAAGAAGTATCAGCTTTTTATCTTCAATGGTTACATTTAAAATATAATACTTCGTGTCATAAATCAATGACATCGACACCAATTATTATTTACCGATATTCTCTAATTAATGTTTGCTTTTTTATAGCCAAACTAAATGAAGAAGAAATAGAACGCCGAAGTGTCAGATCATAAGTACATCATCGGAGCTAACTTTTTGCTTCGTGTCGGGTCGTCAATAATAACGTCGACTTTTATTTCATGTGGTTATTAATAATTGATCTTATAGTTGTTATAATTGGCATGGTTTTCCCGCTGATCTCAAATTGTAAAAAAAATCTCGCGGAAAGGTAGTGTTACGGTACTTTTACTTTTTTGTAACTACACCACTTGGATATATATAATATATCTTAATACGATCGGAGTATATAAGATTTAAAACAGAATTTATCAAAACGTGACATATTATATTATTGTTTCATCATTTTCTTGTCGATAAATACATGCAATAAATATCCTAAATGTCAAAACTGTAATACTATGCTATGCGAAAATTGCAAGTCTTAAAAGAAAGCGTTATTTAACTTGACAAAAGAGATAATAATTGTAGATCAAGGGCTTGAATTTAAAAAGAATACCTACGATATTGCTTTGTCTAAAATAGGAATCCTGCTTACAGACTGGTTAGAGTCTTCTTTCAAAACTGAAAAGCCGATACAATCTTTACAACTTAATAAGTCATGTTATATTGAATATCTTGCGTGGTCGCTTGTGGAATAGTATCGGATAATACCTAAAAATTCTATTTGATTTTTTCAATGGCTTCAACACACGAGAAGTTATATATAAACTGGTAGTCTAAAAATGTTCAGTCCAACAGGAAAATATTGAATTTTCAAAAGGTTCTTAGAAAATCATCGGACAATGTTATTTTTTAAAAAACTTTCAAACTGCTGATTGGACGAAAAAGGCAGAAGGATAATACAAAATATAAACTGAAGCCAAACTGCTCAGATGTAACTGGTATATGTCTAATATAAAAAGAACTGCAAATTTGATGCAAAGATATGTGACATAGCTGTATTCTATTACCATTTTCAAATGTATAATGCTCGGATTAAATAATTCAAGAATCAAATTACGATGTATTAAATGTATACAGATGAATTGTAGACGAATAAACAGTGTCCTACGCTGATGTCAATGTTATACTGTTGAGCAATTATTTTGATCTCCATTATCTTCTGGGCATTGTCATAAGATATGTGTGGTATTTATGAATATGCAAAAAAACTGGCTTTATAAATTCCAAGAGACAACAGATCAAAACTGACAAACTTATTGCAAGGATGGTGCGCAATGCAAAAAAGATTCAGTTGCCGTCTTTAAAATTATGAAATATCTATTTTGCAATGGAGAGATCAGCCTGGCAGTTCGATGGAAGATAATTAATAATTGATACGTTATATTATAACATGTATACGGTTCTACAGAGTTGAATGCTAAACAATATAAGAATGGACCATTTTAGGAAGTAAATAGAATAAAAAATAGACGAATGATTCTTGGAATCAAAACGTCAGCAATGAGGACGTTTAAACATCAACTAAAAAGGTTCAACAAAAAAAACGAAAGAAAACTGCAAAGTTGGGTCACATTTCCAGCAATAAGGAAAACGAATTGCTACTACCTTCCTTAAGAGAGGCTTATTTATAAATAAAGTCTCTTTGCTACGCAACTTCTGAAAGTGACTGGTTTTCAAAGCGTTATTTATCTAACATGAGTGACTCAGGACTTATTTTGCAAAACACTTCCCGATTTTAAATGAAAAATCCCGGAAAATTGAAAACTAACTGCTATATATGATATTTTACATTGTTTTTTCAACATATTCATTCCAGATGCACATATAGACAGAAACGTTTCCGGAAATATTTTGTATTGGCTTCAAGTATACACACTCGTAACTCACCCTAACCTCAAATATTGTATCCACAAATTGGCATACGTAAAAATTATCACGCTGTTACCGTATGCTAAAAATGATGTAAAGTTATCATTAATTTTACAATTGTTTTTTTCCTCTTCTTCTCAATTTTCCACTGCTAATTTATTCCGGAGTTTTTACTCAGTTTAAAACCGGGTTTTTTCCCTGCCCCGTATCACTACCCGTGATACAGTCATACTGTAATATGCCCACCATCCTTTGATAGATGACACCACGAAGAAAAAAAGATTGAATACCGAAGCTTTGGAACATTATAAACAATTGAAGAATTGTTTCCAATTTTGAAATATAAATACGAAACGTAATAAATATATCAATAAGCATTCTTTATACTTTGGATTATCGTGATTCGATAGATAATAATATATAATCTATGTTGTGTGTTAAATACTTAAGTTTTAATTTCATAATCCCTTATCAACTGTCGCAATGTGTCTATGGCATTAATACACCACGAATTTTGATTCAACATAATTATATATTGGGTATTAAATAAAAATGTCTTCGTGATGGATAATTACACTAATTCATATTATTTAGATAATGATTCTAAGCCTGCATTTCGATTACGACTAAGCTCATTGTAGCTTTTTTCGGTGTGTTTCATCTTAATAAAGTCATATCCATTAATTATTTTTGTAAATAAGGTAGGTAATTTGAACGATTTTCCTTTAAATAATAATTTACGATTTTTTTTAGAAAATTTGTACTGATTTCACAATTCTATGGTTTCTAAATCAGTTAGAGCATTTTAAAATCTTCATGAGTGAAACCGAACCTGATAATTACATAAAACTATGGAATGTAGTTCAAAAAATTGTCTTTTATTTTCATAAATATGATGCCTTTCTACCAAAGATATCCTTTTTTTTCAAATTAAAATTGTTTTTTACTACTTTCACCCCTTTTTAAATAATCAGTATTGGTTTCGTTAATTGCGAGAATTATCAACTGATTGCTCTTAGTAGTATAAAACAAATCTTGTTTTATTTTTATAATATAATACTTTTCCACCAAGAGTTGATAGTTGATAGTTAACACATTAAAAGTGATTGAACTATCCATTATAATTGTCAGAAAAACGATAGTTTATTATTTAGACAATATGACAACATTGTTATGCATTAATAACTAACGTATTTCATATAATATAGTCACGTACCTGTCATTTTTTTTTACTTGGAGCTACCTAGTATGTATCTTACGCACAGAAAGGTAATCGGATATATTCTATGTGAAGGCAGTTCTGAACTTAAAATAAATTTAAATATTTCGAAATTAACAAAATTAATCCACTAGTAAAAAATGTTTATTATCGCTGCAATTTTCAAAAATGTTTAACAATCAGCCGTAACCAAACAAAATTGATTATTTTTATAGAACGGCTACAAGACAGTAAATTTGAACTTGTCATATTATTATGTAATGTGATTTATATCATATTATCTTTTATGTTGTATCAATTTATACAGAATAATCATTTTTGACATAAATAACACTTTATTTTTTATCGATTATTGCAAATACAGTTAGTTTAACAACAACAGGTTATGAATTTTTCAACCATATTTCTATATATAGATAGGTATTCAAATGAAACATTTTGTTTGTAAGATTTTTTAGCGGATCACTTGAAGCTCTTTATTGTATTATTTTTATATCACTATGTGAAGGTTCTAATGGGATTTTATCCCATTACCACTAGTGGTCATAGTCGCCATATTTTTGAGCCATTTCTACTCTAAATGTGGAGCATATGGCTTCCTAACAGAAACTTTTCCACAATATCAACTTGTTAGTCGATTCCTCAAACTCTCTTTTTCGACTAGAGTATTACTAGTGATAGAAAGATAGGTATGATGCACTCACATACATAGCAAAAAAAATAAAGACAATAGAACATTTCGATATGAATAAGAAAATAATTAATTTCTATAAGAAAATAAATTACTCTTTGCGCCCGTTCAACCGATCAGTGGAAAATCCCGGATATTATCGTCTATGGTTGTATTAATTTAATTATAACTATGTTTTTTACAAGAATACTGATACTTCAAGATGAACCACTTGATTGATCCGTTATTCCATGTATATCACGTGAGAAAATTTAAAAAAAAAACACGAATAGAAAGTGTATCCAAAAATAGGAAAAATTCATGACTCATATTATTTCATACATTACGGACACTTTCGTTCTAGCTTACTTTGTCATATATATAATATAAGGTAAACTTACCAGTAGTTGACCGCATTCAACAAAAATAGCGATTTACGTTTTGCATTAGACGAAATGATGACAAAGCAAGTGTATTCATAATGTATCAAATGTCTTAAGTAATATGATAAGTCAAAAACTAGGAAAGGGTCTCTTACAAAAAAATTGTGTACAACCACGTGACACCGCCCCGTACTTATTGGGTGGATAGGGGTCTTCAAAACCAATCTGCAGACTCTTTCTATTAATGCAAATTTAATATGTAATATCTCTCCTAAGGCGTTCAAAAATAATTTGTCATATTTGTTTGTTTACCGTTAGAAGTAAACAAAAAGCTTGCGCTGCTTAGGGAAAGAAGGACTCGCCTCTCGGCCTTCTCCGGGTGAGTCGTTGGCCGACGAAGCGGTGACTTAGTCCGAGATTTACGATCCTATCATAAAACCACTTACAGAGTTTTAAATTGAAATTGTGTATATGTGTTTGTGTAACTGTCTTTGAGGAATTTATAAGTATAAACTAACTGCAATTAAAGAGAAAGTATACTGAATACGACCGGGTTTTAATGGAAGACGAAGGAAGCTGTGAATTATCCTTTGTGTGTGTTGACCCCCTTAACCTTCCCCTCGAGTAGCGGACTTTTTTTCCTACTCTCTCACACGATAATGTTTCAGTAGTTGACCATTTAAAAAATTGAAAGTTCCAATAGTTAACCATTTTTATTTAGTAGTTGACTATGTATAATCAGAGGGTTTCATGACAAACTTTCATCAGAGTTGCCTCAGAGTTTTTCTCTAACACCATTCTTGGTTGAATCAAGTAGCATATGCTTACATTCACTGATATTCTTAACAATTCTCTTAAGAAATTCAAAAGAAAATACTTACTGCATAAGGTGCTGTTTTAAAATGGTCGATATGACACCCGAATGACATATACTCTAATGTGTTTGTTCCTCAGTGTTTGTTTCACAATTTACAATTCAGTCTACGTTTCTTGTTTTGGGCACTTTTATTGAAAAAAAGGCCAATTACTGGTACATTTACCTTATATATAACAAAACAAAATGATCGTCAAATATATTACACGCACCATAACAATTAAATGTAAAATTCTCTTATCTGCCCGTTACACAAAACCCTTCAAACGGTGAACACCAGCATCAAGAAATTTAGATTTCAAAAGTATCTGTTAAGTTTCGCGATCTTTGATCTCATGTATTATAATACTATATATTATTAAACTATATAAAGTGACAATTTGCCATACAGCGCAAAACGCATCCTGAGTATCATTAATAGTAGGGCAAACAACTTTTTGATTATAAACTAAAATACACTAATTATCGGAAAAAATACAAATATTTTTCCTTTGTTCCAATTTAACCCGGACCTTTGGTTCGGCGAAATCAGAGAACTCCACGAAAGATTCTACAAAAATAATTATTGTATATCAATGAAGAAAAAATGGGGAATCCAAACCAATTAGTATTCTATGAATAGCTCAAGATACAAATGTATTTTACAAAATATCCGCATGCAATATCTTGTATGTATCGTTATTCAATTTCTTGACTGGTGTTTAGTTTCGATTCTTTTTGTCAATGGAAAGACATTGCTTTAACAGAAACTAAACACAAATTATAGTTGTTATTAATCCATACTTTGCTAAAACGACCAGTACTTGTTAAGCTCATCGGATAAGCATTTAAAAATAGTCGAACAGAACTATGAATATAAATAATTTATATATCATCAGAAAGTGGATAAAACATTTGGTTTGAAGTGATTGAAAGGTTTATTTAAAATATTCAACAGTAAAAGTGTTTCACTAACACTCAGCAATCGTTTTGCTTCCATTCATAGCATGTGGGCATCCATAATAGTGTTTTAGCCAATTGATGTAACCTCAAAATTGAAATTGTAAAGCAGAGAGTAAAAACTGTCTTTATCGAAAACATTATGGGGTGAGTTGCGTTATGAATCTTTTGAATGCACTTCTGTAATTTCTCATGTTTGCAGATACGGGATTATACGTAGGGAGTGTCGATATAATAGTGGCTTACATCAAATGGCCTAAACCTAAAACCAATGTAAAATGCTCTGTCGTCTTTATAAATGATATCCAATCACTAACTCATTTTCGAATTTTTTTAGGGTTACAGCAATTGGCCAAAACACAGTCGATATATTAAGTTCAGGGTAATTTCTGCTTCTTCATCTTTCCTGACTTTTACATCTAGCTGAAGGCTCTGTTATTTCACCGAGATAACGACATATTTTTACAAAATTTTTATTATAGAATAAATAAATTTTCTTTTGTGATAATAAATTGTTTATAAAGTATTGTGCTTTCTTTGATATACATAATGTTATATCACATATTTTCATCAGCATAATAAAAGAACTACACCCGATTCTCTTTTTCCACGATTTAAGAAAATAGACCAATTATTTTTTTACATTCATTGTTTGCTTTTACACAGTTACAAAAATCGAAAAGTATAATTATATACATTATATGTATAATTATGTACATTAAAAACACACTTTGGCCCTCTGTGAATATTGGAAGCGTCATTTTTTCCAATTGGCTAATTTTTAGATGCAGATATTCATGACTCATGCATGACTTGTTATTGCTTTGACACATTTAATAAATGAATTTCTCTGCAATATTGTGTTTCTTGATATGTTACAAAATTTTTATAGCTTTTTTTTCCGCTCCCAATGTGGAGCATATGGTCTCCTAATGGAGGTATATCAACAGATTTTTCTATAAGAAATGTTTGTTAATCAGTTGTTCAACCTCTCTTTATCGAAGATAGTAAGGATAGAAGGATAGGGATAGGACAGGATTAGTGGTTAGCTAATCGCTCTCGCTACGCCCAGTGAGGATAGGATGGGTGGGTGATGAGAAGGGTGTTTTAGACAACACAAAAACTCAGATAGAAATCCATAAATCGATTGAAATATCAATTTATAAAAACTGTCCGCACCGGGAATTGAACCCGAGACATCCGTAGCCGTAGCCCACGACGCTACCAACTGCGCCACGGACGCCGACGCATATTCATAGCTTAGTGCAGTCGTATCTTATAAAGTTATTTTTTATATAAATAAATTCGAATTATTTTTGAGTCGAGAATTTTATATTTTAGGGGTACCTATTTTAAGTAATGAAACTTTCCACACATTTTCGTAAATGCACCTTATCTTTTTTCACACGGTAGTTTCTGGAACGTATCCCTCGTGCAAAAAGAGGATTGTGTGTATTTTGTTTTTTAAAACAGTAAATCAATCAATGTAATAAACGAGGCCATTTACAAAAGATTAATACTAAAAATAGTTGTATTACTATAAAAGAACACATAATACTACTAAATAAATATTCGACTTCACTTTTAATACTTACATCGTGTAGTATAAAATTATTATTCGCTTAAATTCTATTGATATTCACCAAAACAAGCTCTGATGTTGAGAGGTATTATCCTCGATATACCATATCATTCGTAACTAACAAGAGATAAGCAACGCTCACAGCACCGATTGCGATATATTAAAAAATACTTTGGATTATAATGTTCCCCGTATTTTTTCTTTAAATTAAGAAAATTTCCTCAATCCTCGAATTTGTAAACACTTAAAACATTACACTACAGTGACGCATAAACAAATACTCTTATCAAATTTGCCTCCGTTACTATCTACAAGTATGATAAATTGGCAAAGTAGAGCATTGGACACGTGTCTTACAGACATTTATTTTTGATCCTGTTCTGTGACATACTTCTGCGAGATCCTGCATTATGTCTTAGACAACGGATTCCAAACCTTTTTTAAATCACGACCTTGCTTTTTAATGCATATCTCATAGAACGATAAAAACATTACAAAAATAATAATATTCGAAGTAAAATCATAACTTGGCTTCTAAATGCGATCAATTCTATGATACTGATTTATATGACAGCTTAACGAAAACAATCAAGATTTAATTCTTAATTGATTCTATTTTGAAATGTATTATTAGAGTGGGAAAATTAGTTGTAGTTCAATCTTAATCGGATTCTTCACGAGACATTATTTTTCTCACTCTGCCTACTATTGAGAGTGGGAAAGTAAGTGATTCGCGATGGTTCAAATATTTCGACATAGCCGAACAATTCACGCTCATTACAAAAATTAGCATCATTTGGATTTGTTTGTTTGCAAAAGATTCACATCTGCTTTATGATCTAGGATATTTGAAATCCCAGAAGAAAGAAGTACCGGACGGTACATTAACGTCATTTAGAAAATAATCATCATAATAGGAGATTAGAAAAATGTAAATATTTAATAAATATTAATCATCAGTTTTCTATAAAAACTTATGGGTGTGAAATAAATAGATATTATAAAAACAAAATGTATAAAAATACTGTAAATATATTGCAATGAAAAATGATTAAGGCATGATTTAAGCCAGTGATTCCCAAAGTTGTTCCTACGGACCCCCAGGGGTCCTTCTGACTACTCTATGGCGAATTGAAAATAATTTGAGGGTGCATGGACAACGTTGGGGGGTCTGCGAAAGCTTTAATATAAAAAAAAAATTGCGACACACTTCCATCATTATGAAAGTTGAAATAAATAGTAATAGATAAATCTGTTTGGTGTTGGACCCTTTTGAAAGCAGACCCACATACTAAGATGTATTCATACTAACACAGGAGCAATTAGTTGAATAATCTACAAATGAGGAGCGGAAACCAATATTTAAACAAGGATACCACAAATTATGGTTACCAATTTTACATCCTCCATTATGGGTCACTATACAGAGGCTGTTGATTGCTTTCCCATATTCCTATTTAGTAGAACGTGGATTTAGTGCAGTTATGAATCTCATCATATTTCTATCAAAATATTTTATTTTTATATCACCATTCACATTTATCATTCAAGGCATCAAAATTAAATTTACGTTTTTTATATTATGCAGTTACCTAGAGTTATTATACTTGGGGGGCTCATGGTCAGGTTTTTGATTTAAAAAGGGGTCCATGGGCATAATAAGTTTGGGAACTGCTGATTTAAACAATTCAAATAAATAAATTTTATAACGCTGTCTCTATAGGATGTTTTTTACAAGTAAATATTTGTGTAAGTTGTTTTCTCACTTCGTTTCCAGTAAAATTCATTGTATCAAAGCCGAATGCATTATTTCAAGGTACAAAAATATTGATTTTTTGGTAACAATTTCATTTTTACTTAGAAATATTCTGTTTGTGAAATGAGTCCAAAAATATTTCAAAGAATACAAACACTGAATGAAATCACTTATTGCTTGTTTACCTATTATCACATCATTATAATGGGTTCACGCTGGTCATTCAAAGATGATTATTATATAAATTTTCCAATATTTGCACGGAAAATTAACGCATACACAAGAATGCCTTATATGGTGAAATAACTCATGTTTTCTTGCCAAGTGACAATCGATTTGAAAAAAAAATCAAAAAGTGCTTAATTTTGTAACTATTATTATTTCTTTTCAACGGTTTTAATACGATTAGACTGTTTATTGACATGACCATATATGGTGTCTGATATCTAGGACTGTAAATGTTCAAAAACGCATATATCCGTGATAAATGATTCGTGTGACCTTTTAACAGATTATTTTTTACTGAATAAAAGATCTTTGAACGTTAAGTAACAGCTACTGTAGTATAACATTGTTATTCTGACTCGAACCTGTACCTCAACGTCTCTTCTTTTGACTTCGTTTCTGTAAAAATTTCCCCCCTTCCAAATACTTATAGTTAAGTGATTATAATATTTAATTTGTCTTACACTACTTCTAAAATATGCGAAACAATTGATGAGTATAAACAACCAATTATTTACAGATTTTAAGTTGGAATGTAAAATGAATATCAACGTATAATATCAGAGACCGAACATTATTTTGAATGACAGTATTTTCTCACAGGCTCATAGATACTTATATATTTTAATTTTTCTAAGCATTATTTATAAAGCTAATAAATAAAAATAGAAGTTCGAGGGAAGAAACAAAATACTATCATACATTGTCACATGCAATTTAAAAACAGATATTTCTCACAATGAAAAAATATATATTTTGAGGAGCACTGCGCTGTCCACTATACATTATGCAGTCGATTTGCTGATTTTACGTTCAAAAGTTATAACATGATATATTTTGTGCCGAGTAAAAGGTTTTATGTGACATTTTTAATTTACAGTATCAAATTGTTTGCCTTTCGCATTCAATAATGCACCTGCCTTACTTACCGTTATAAGTCAATACGATTCCTGAACGCAATAACGTATTGACAGTCGGTATTTTTAAAATCTAACGTCTTAACTATTTTATCTACTAGATAATCGTTATTAAGTGGATAGTTTTATATGTACAATAATTGAACACAGATTTTCGATCCTTTACATTAGTATTATGTTCAAATTTTTCTTTTAAAACTTGAACACGAATTATCCGAAGTTCATCTTCCGACGATTTAAGGTTTGCTGGTACCCTGGGAGTTGTATAACTTAGAGACGATAAAAATAACAATCATAAAAGATACTCTCTACTACATATGAGTTTTCACGCATTGCTTTCAACTTTATTTCAACTATACAATGCTTGTAAACCATAAAAAAAACATTGCATTGCATGTATTGGGTCTGTAACTATTTACAATTTTGGTCAGTAAATTTAATAAATGATCGGTAAGTATTTTAAATGGTTAATATCCATTGATCAGTATACACTTGGTCAGTTATTAAACTAAACGATGAAATATTCTTATAAAACGTTTTTTTTAATTAAACTTACCTGACCATTGTTAACTCCCTGGTGCAGTGGTGAACGTTGTTCAAGTCCCGGTGCGGACAATTTCATAAATTTATTTTTCAATCAATTTCTGTTCGCAGGCACGAATGTTCGTGATGTCTAAAATTCCTCCCACTCATCCGATTCTAAAAATGGGGCATAGCAAGTGCGATTAGCTTACCACTAGTCCTGTCTTCGAGAAAGAGACGTTGATCATTTGACAATTATTTACTGATCAAACATAATTATTAAGTGACCATTTATTATTTCTTCTCTCATTTATGGAATTAGCTACCGACCAAATAATCAGTTGCCAAAAACATTGTTTAGTATTGAGATATTATGATTGACCTTTTTTCACCTTGTATTTTTTTAAAAAATGTGAAGATAACCTCAAAAAGTTTGTATTTGTGATTTAATTATGTTATTAAGAATCGTTTAGTCTAAAATCAAAGACTAAATCCATATACATATTATTAATACATATGTTTTAATGTTTCGAGGCATAGGTGATCATAAATAACAGGACATTCCTTCATTTCGATTTGCTTTGCCATCATTTTATTAAACACATTCAGTATAATAACCAAATTTGGCAACTAATTATTTGGTCAGTATCTAATTCAATTAACGGTCAGTAAATATTAAAGGAAGGTTAGGTTAGCATATTAAAGCATTTTGAGTGGTAAACAATTAAACTGTTTTAAAATTGTACATTAATAAATGTTTATTTTATTTATAATTTCAATAAACATGCACCAATTTCCAAGTAAATAAACTTTTGGTTAGGTTTAATTTAATAACAGACCACGTGTATACTGACCATTTATTGAATTAATTACTGGCCCAATAAATACAGGCCTTTCATTTTTAACATTGTGAAAGTTGAACCTTCGTAATGACACCCCCCAATACTGACACCCCTCGCCTCGCCTAGCTTCCGTTCGCGTTTGATTCCATCGGTATTTTATAATTAATCAGATTTAACAATAAACAATTGAGCTGATTATAATGTTGTTACTATGAATATTTATAGAACGTTGCATTTGATATTCCATTATTTACAAGATAACACTGCAACAAACAAGACCACAAGCTGTGAATTATTATTGTGAATTATTGTGATGATTGATTATTTTCGCGTGAATTTTAAATTGAAACATATATATATATCACACCGCTGTCAAAATCAGCATAACCTTAAAAACAATTATTATCTATGAATACTTTTAATCACTTTATCACGATACGAGGGATTAAAAAAATTGGATTTAAAGTATTAAATATTTGACAGAAATTGACATTGCGAAATTTAAAGAAATCCTGGTGGAGCTCAGATGTGACAAATGTCATTGCAGTCATACTTATTCCAATATGTTTCCTGACCTACATTTTACTTAGAATTCAACTTGCATTATCTAATGCAGCACTTCCTAATTATATTTATTTGTAGAACCGTTTATACGATGAACATCACGATGGTACCCGTTAAATACGTTACGTGCATAAAATATTTAAAGAAAAACGTGTTGTCAGCGGAAATAAAATGTATTTTCAAGGCCAACCTTTCAACTGAAAGTCACATTTTTCCAAGGGATATTCTAACAAGTATAGATTTGTTTCTGGCAAATGTAAAAATGATTAGATAGAAAAATTCTGCAATCAAATTTGATTAACATAATGTTTAAACAGCCAAACACATTACAAAAGAATAATATTCGTCTCAAAGAAAAGAGGCAAAACACTTATTAACTTTAGTTAAACAATCATTAGTCTACCAATAAACCATTAATTTGCCGCCATTACTATGTACATCCACATTAAATATGTTACTCCGGAGCGTTCTTTGTGTATTCATAAAATCATTGAAACAATCAAAGATTCCACTGGTGGTATAAGTTTTTAAGCTCTCGCATACAAGCAAATCTTTCTTAAACCCGTTGTTAAAATCATCAATGTTACTCAGCTCCCATGCCATAATCGCGACTATTTTTTTACTATCTATAGCCGAGTAGTCAACATCGTCTTCTTCAGTTCTGTTATCCACAGGTTTGAATTCCAGTACAAACAGTTTCATAATATGATTTACATTTCTTCCCACTGGATATAAATAACTAGAGCGATTACTTAACTTCAAGTCTTTTCCTAGCCCCCAATCATCTATCTTTACTCTCTCTCAAAAATGATGATTGAGCGGCTGTATAACAAATAGTTATCGTACAACATAACTTCTGTTTAAATTCAACATTAGTAGTTTACGTCCTTCACATTAAGAGCGGACTTTGTTTTAAGAAAAATCAACTTCTTCGTGGAGCGCAGTAATTAATTTTACCCCGCGAAACTCAATCAGAAAACACTGATTTACTGAACAGTACCATGCAGTAAATACAATGTATTTTATGATGCTGTATTTCATTTCGACCGCTGTTTTATGGATCTAAGTAAAACAGACGATTTTATTTGCTGCGGTAGGAGAAAGTTTTGGATTCGCATTGAACTTAAAATACTTCACTAACATAATCCATTCAACATGTTTAAAGTCCTTCACGCTTTAATAAATCTGTTTTTACTTTTCATTGCAGACAAATTTCATAGCGTCATCTTTTTGTGCTATTTAAGAATTCACGAGACATTTTTTGTATCACGTGCATTGTCTTAGTGTGGCACAAATAATAAGGTTTTGAAATCAAATTGTCTATTGCCTTATGTTAAACGTCATCGATAATACATTGTTTAATTGCACGCTTGTTTACGAACAGTACATTCTCGATGGCATTTTTAAAGAGATAACTAGAAATTATCTGATAAGAGTATGAATGATGGACCTTAACAAATAAGAGATACGGTGAAGCGAAAAAAGGGTTTCGATGTATTATTTCGTCGACATAAAACGAGTCACTACGTTATAAAAAATATGTAAGAAAACATCTTAACACTATAAATGTGCTGTACTGTCATAACTTCGTTGTTCTGGAAGAAGAAACTAGCTAAAAAATACTTTTTATTTACCTTTTTTATTTAGTTTTCTGTTTGTAAGTAAAAGTATAACTAATTCTTATAAAAATAAGTGTGTTCTTTCATACGTTGAAATAAGCAACATTTTGGTGTAAATACCTCAATACGTAATTTTTTCGATTTAACGTTTTCTCCCAGAAAACGCAACGTTATATATACTTACTAACGCAGGGTTTGTTAACCTTTTTGTAGTCAAAACCCTTAAATATTCTAGAATATTTTCGACGCTCTCTGTTTTCTGGATAATTATTATAGTGTACATAAAACGCTGACATGTTTGAATCAAATCAAATTTATCACATGAATTAAATATCATTCGTTTAAATTAACGAGTTTATATATTCTTTTATAATGACTGATTATTACCTGTTTCGTAGAATACGACTGTCGTATACTTTTGGTACATGCAGTATTTCTTAACTCAATAAATATGTGTAATGCTCGTTGCAAATAATTCGCCTGCGTTGCATATATTTTTATGCGCTCAACAAAATTAAAACGATTTTTAAAAATCTTTAAATATGGAACACATTCCTTTAAGCACTCACTCAACGCTGAATTAATTCAACAAGAACGTGTAATTCAATCAAAAATCATATTGGTATGAGAATAGGAGATGTATTGTTAACTAATTGCTATGTGTTCTATTTTTAAAAATTATAGGAAATGTTGAAAACTTTATGTAACTAGGGACTTTAAATATTTGTTGAAAGCGTATATTTGAATATCGAATGTAAAACCTAACAGTATCTGAATATTCGAATATTATTTTATTTTTTCATACTTCTGGTGACTCGTACGAACGATTAACATTAATAGTGACCTGAACGTGTCTTAAGAGGTCACTATAGTGTTTAAAAAAGTGAAATAGATTTTATTATTTAGACATAATGCGACGCAATATGAAAACGGTATTTTTTGATAGCCCAGTAATATGCATTAATAATGTGAGTGTTAGAACGTTACATGAATATAAGTCAGGTAAGTGTTGCAGTGTTCAACGTTGTTCAATTCGGTTACGGATGTCTCTAGTTCAAATCAGTTTCATAAATTGATTTATGTATTTTCAATTCGTAGGCATGGATGTTTGTGTTGTCTAGAATTCAATTCCACCCATCCGATCCAAAAAACGGGGCGTAACGAGAGTGATTAGCTAACCACTTGTCCTGTCCTAGTTCAATTTTCTATCACTACTTTCTTCGGAAAAGAGAGGTTAAAAAACTAAGTAACAATCAGTTCTCATTGAAAAACCTTTGTTGAGATACCTCCATTAGGAGTGCATATACTCCACATTGGGAGCGGACATTGTAAAAAAATGTTAATGAGTAATATTCGCATAATAAAATACCTAATATTCGATTGTTTGATTATAATGCATGCATATAACTCTATACCTTAATATTCATTAAAACATATATATGAAAACTGATATTGGAATTATTTTATATTCGAAATTTTAAATACTGGATTGCCGAACGGAAGTCTAGAGAATTAACACTCGACTATGGCGATTGACATTGTGTTGCTATATCAATATTGTAAGGCAGGAGAATCGTTGTGACGTCATTTATAATTTAATGTTTAATTTCAGTGAATCTAAACCAGCGAGTCACGGAGGAAAATGCAAAAATATTCAACTCTACTAGCCATCCCTCGTTCGAAAAAAAATCGAACCGTTGCTAAATTGAATACGTTAATTTGTTGAAACAGTCTCTTTATTTCATCAAGATAACAAATCTACAATCTATTATTTATTTATTCAGAAATTATGATAACATTATTTATCCAATTGCGAATCTAATTATTATGGAAGTTCAAAAACAAGTTGTCACTGAATTACGTATCCGGAATTAGATTTAAATGATATCGGTTCATTTTCATGAGACAATGATAAATAAAGATAAAATTAATGAGTATAACCGGTATTATTAATCTTCACCGGTATTCTTTCTTTATAAAACTATCAGACATTGTTTCTATAAATAAAATATTTTCCGTCCGTTTTTACAGAAATTTGACGTATTATTACCTTACTTTTAAAAGGTTCTAATTGACCATGTTTTGAGATATGAGCGTATGAAGTTTTGACTGATCATACTTTGTATTTTGAAGGAAAAAATGTATTTTTAATTAGTGAGTTAGCATGTATATATAAATATTTTACTTATTTTTTATATAATTTACATTAACTAAAGTCTTTATATTAGAAACTAATGAGTACCTAATGCTTTAATTAGAACTGACAATAATAGTTGGTTTGAAAAGTTTTTATCGGCTATTTCAATTTGTTCAAACAAAATGCTTGTTGATTTTTGAGATATTTATTAATACTATGTATTATCATGACTTGCTGAATCATATAAGCTAACAATAATATTATAATACAACAGAATAATAATACATGTATACTTCGCATTTTTGAACGAACTCATCTAACTTTCGTCAATGACCACATCGATAGAACAATAGAAGTAAAGCGTAAAACACACACCAACCATCGAGGGAAGAATTTTCGACATGACGTTAAACCCTTTTCAAACAAACTGGGATGTGAATGTTTTTTCTGTGAGATGATAATAATTAGTTATATCGATTCAAAGAACCGTATAAAACAAATGAATGTAAATTTTTTTTGGATAGAACTCCGAAATACTGCTAACTCCCTCATTGAACAATATATGACTCTGAAATCAACGTATATGGGTAGAATGTGGCTAATACAACATTTTCCAATCAAAATGTCATTTTAGTCCAAAATGACAGTTAGAACCTTTTCAATGTAAGATAACGATATATTAATTTTTGCTGAAGTGCCAAATTTATTAAGTGCCGAAAATTTTTCTTCTTATAGTCACAATTTGAGATTTTTTTTAATAATTACAGATAATACCGGTTCGTCCCGCTTAAGATAATGCATTTTCAATTACTACTTACCTATTTATATTTTACACGTGTGAGAAGTACCCTCGGAACTTCTTAAATTGCCAACGCTATTGAAACGGGGTAACTCTAATCATAGCCTGACCGTCCCTGAAACTTCTCCAGTGTTTTTAATTTTAAAAAGCTCATAACTTTTATATGTAATCATGAATAACATGAGTGACAAAGCTAGTTTTTTTTAATTTCAATAAAAACTAAGATCTCTAAAATAAGATCTCAAAAGGCTGAGGCTATATACCAATTTAATTCTTCTTTCAAAGCAAAATATTTCAGTTTTCTTTCAAATATGCTAAGAAAGAGTTGGACTTTCATTTTTTAAACCTTTACCGGAAAACATACAATATTAAAATACCGATTGCTTTGTCGCAACCCTAGCTTTTATACAAAACTCACAACCTTGTGACATCTTTGCTCTTATTGATTAAAACTGAAAAGGATGCCGTCAAATTATATTTTGATCATTTGTTTTCGGTACATATAATATTCAAAATATAAATATTTTTAGATGTTCATATTGATATTGTCTGAATACAAAATAGAAAAATTCAATTTAGGTTTCATTTGTTATTTTTAATATCTGCTAATATATAGCTTGTCAGATTTTTTCTTAAGATTTATTTGAGCGACCCATAAAAAACGTGAATGGATATATTTATTTTGTTTGGGTTTATTTCTATTTTTATAGACCTTCAATTTTTTTTTGTTTAGATTTAATATATTTAATATTATTTCAAATCTATTTTCGTAAATCAAAAACTTAAATGACCAAAAGCAACATCAGCTTAGATGTTAGATTTTCTGTTTTATCTTTTAAATCGTGGATCATACTAATTTTACGCAATTGTGATTGCAATTATGCTAATGAAATTAGTAATTTTATTATTTGTCACATGTTTACTATATGTTGTGTTGCTATGCCAAAGACCAACAACAATGGAACTTCAATATAGTTTGCGTTGTTGTAAGGACAAAGTATCAAGTAACTTTAAAACATTTGCCCTGGAATACGGCTAAAGACTTTACAAATGATCCCCTTGTTGTTTTTTAAGCGAATCAGTCATCTTACAATGATCACCAAGTCCAAATACAAATTTAGCAGTTTCCAATTTAACTGTGATTAGCAATAAGGTAATAACAGCTGTCTGAAAAGATGTCCCTTGCTTCCGTAGAGATCAGTACCGAACAGCTATTAAAGTATTAACATTTTACGTTTAAATTTATGACAGCGATATGATCTTCTTTTGTGATCATGTGTTTACTAAAATAATCATTTCATTTTTTACAAATCAGAAAAAAAAATTCGCCGTATAAACTTGTCCGAATTTTAATTAATTTTAAACCCACTAATTATTAAATAATTATCTACCTGCTTTCACTAAAATAGAATGAGGAAAAATTCTTCAAAAATACAAAATAATGTTTTCAATATTAAAAAACTCGCATTGCTAAAAATAAGCAATTCTTGAATAATTATTACCGTTTTCGTATTTGAAAATATCTTCTTATTATGCTGTATTCTTTTTTTTTACACAAACGACTTTTTTTGTTATAATAGTGATAATTTATGTTAAATCCTGGTTTAAATTATTTGTAGCTTAATCTTGAAAAAATTTTTTGTATGTATTAGTTGTATTCATTAAATATAAATTTGATTACTTTTTTTTACTACTATGTTTTTTTAACTAGTTTGTTAGTAAGGATTACACGTGGTTTGCCTATTTGAGTAGCACCTTGAAACTAAACGAATTTGTCAAAGTATTCATTAATTTTAATTGATCAATTCATTTAATTAATTACTTAATTTCACAAATCAAATAGAGATGGAAGATACAATCAATAACATTGCTTCTATACCACAAGTCTAAAATTCATACGCTTTATGGATCCCCACAGGAGAGGGCTACGCTACGTAAACCAGTTTTGGCCACCCAACATTTCACAATTGATATTTTTTAAAGTAAATATTAAAATTTTCACATGTTTCTTGAGGAATCTGTTATAGCGTCAGTAACTATTTCAAGTTTTAACCAGTAAGAAATAATAAATGTTTAGTAACTAAATCGATAAATGGTCAGTATACACGTCATTTTTTTAATTAAACCTAACCTTTATTTATTTGACAATCATTTACTAACCAAAAAATAATTATTAGCTGACTATTTATAGAATTAGATACTAACCAAACAATCCAATAGAGTTTCCAATATTTTATCTATCTGAAACACAAAAAAATTCTCTGTTTATATGACAAATTAACACATATTTTTTTGGCTTAATAGGTGGATAATAATGGTGCTCCAAATAATTAATGAAATGTTTACACCACGCTAAAAAAAACTGTCAAATTGACTTCATTTAAAAATTACAAATAAACTTTACATATTTTATTTTGTCACACCATAGGAAATTACCAAAAATATTGCTTTTAAAGTACTTTTTTTATGTGTTCAAGGTTTTATAATCATCGTTTTCAGTTCAGAGCGTTCATGGTGGATATGGATGTTTTTTTATGATATTTGAATAAACAGCCAATATTATATGTGAATATTATTCTCAAAGTTGTCGATAGGCCAATCATTGTTTTGTCACCCCATAAAAGATAAATCAATAAATGTAAAAAGGTGATCAAAAAGAGCATTTCACATACAATGATGCACTGACGAAAAATATGTTCTTAAAGGTAGCATTGGTTGTAATTAAATAACGTTTTACAACCAATCATAATATTTTTTTGGTATACCTCGCCTTAAAAAAAAACAAAATAATGCACTAGGAAATTATTCTTTAAGGAATAACTATTAAATTACTTTGATGTGGAGCAACGTCATAATTGCATGAAAAATATATTTGATGTTGTAATACCTTCCTGGAATTATATAAACAAAAAGCGATTAAATACTTCTTCAGTGATAAGAAACCTTCATTAAAAGTATATATATTAAAATAATTAGTGGCTGATTATCGTACAACCATATCAGTATTTTTTTAAATTATAAGAAATTAGTAGCACATAATACAGATCGTCAAAAAAGTTTTGTTTCGATTTTTTATAACAAAATCTCAGCTCTAAAACAAAAATGCAACAAAAAAAATTCTATTTTGATGACAGCACTTTGTTTTAATTAATACAAAAAAAAACTTTAGAAAGACACAATAATGTAAATGTGACAAACATACACTTATTTTCAATTTCTCTAACTTTGGACAGGCCTCCAGATTATGTTCAAAATCATGACACAGCAAATTAATGCTCTGTAATTTATTTCAGCGTTTATAATATAACTCTCAGTTTCTCAAAAATAGCAAAATGTTACTTTAACCAGCCCAATTGGCAATAGAACCATCTCGTCTTATGTAAATAATAAAAAACAATAGTTTCGTCATCAGGTTATTTGGTGTATTTCCTTCCATCACTGCTTTTAAAAATTCTTGCGCATCACTTACACTTATAATACTGACGGAATAAACACACGAATCTAAATTAAAAACAAGTACAAAAAATGGCTTAAATGTGTTAAGACACAGCCCCTTGACTGTATTACTTTGTTAATGTATGAATCCTCTTTAATCTACTGGCAAGAGCTTTTCTCCAGCAACCAGATGGGTAGGGAGATCCAATTACCGCCAAGTTCAATATAAAATTCGGATTTTTTAAAACTAAATTTGGTATCTTGAACATGGGTGTTTGTGGTGCCTTTGCTTCTCAAGTGATTTAGAGTGGCATTAAAAAAATGTTAATGAGTTTATCTAGTGTGATTTAAAATTGCAAAATATTTGGCGCTCATTAGCTCCAATGACAAATATATTTTAATCTTACATTATTTAAATAATATGTATGAATACATAAACATCAAAATTTTATATTATATCGTAGAGGTCTGCACGGATGTGAGGATTTTAATTTTTAGTAAAATATTTCAAACTATTTTCGATAGTTCGTTGTTCCAAAGAATTCATTTTTAATACATAAAATGATTTTTAAAATAAAACAGTATCATATTTTAAACATTGGCTTTTTGGCATTGGGTAGCAAGTGTCACTTAAGACTCGGACCTGGACTGGGAATATAATTAAATTTCGACCAGTGCAGACTTTACAACGATATAAATTATCGAAGCCACTTAGGATTCATCATCAAGAATTATTACAATATAATGTTTAATATGTTGTTTTAGTAATTATAGATAACATCATGAATCTAGACTATTTCCTTCGCCATTAATATAATTCAGTACATTAAAAATTCATTTTTCGGAGATACATAAGATAAAAAAGCATTGATTTCTTTATCAATCACAAATCGTAAGACGGAATTATACAATCAATATTACTTAAAATTTAAGATGCCATAAAAGTGATTAACAAGACAGGATATAATAAATTATTAAATAAATAGTCGAGGTCCGCTAGTTATATGATAAGTTTTTAATACGTTTCAAATATTTTAACACTGGAAATGATTTTCTGCCACTTCGCGAGACGCACGTCAAATAGCTGCCGTCACTGAAATATGTATTAAGCGCTGACTTTAATTTGATTCGTATTTAATCGGTATTTTATACCTCAAGGACACGTTGGTTTTAGTAAAACATAAATCGAAATATTTCCTGAGATCTGAATTGATACACTAATGGATATTAACATTCAGTAGACTCAGTAGATAGTCAAAGTAAACTATAATTATTATTTCTAGCGTGTAAGCTATTATGAAATAATGCCATTAAGTGTTTTGAATAATCCAGACAATATTAATAATGACACATTAATGAGAAGACGCAGGGAATGTTGTGCAGTGTTTACTTCAGTTCCAGAGTTCCAGTACTAACACTTTCAAAAATTGATTTTTCAATCGATGTTCGTGATGTCAAAAACTCCCTCCGATCCATCCGATCCCATAATCGGAGTGTAGCAAGAGTGATTAATTAACTACTTGTCCTATCCTTATATCTATCCTCTCTTCGAAAAAGATAGGCTGAGCAACTGAGTGTCAAATAGTTACCGTAGAAACCGTGATCAGTAGGGTTACCATATGACAGGTCCTGATATTTTTGCGAACATTTATTTGTTTCTTGGAAGGTTGGAATGATCCAGAACGGCATTCGAACACTTTTAATATCGCAATTTCTAAATAACGTTACCTGGCCTGACCGAGTTAGGGTCGTTAAAAGGAAAGTGGCCAGTATCCGACCGGTTAATTGCCTCGTTTGCCTGACAACAGTGGTAGCTATTGACAAAATGGAGGGGGGCTACCATTTTGAGTTTTTAATTTTGAATTCTGCAGGCAGTTTTTTTTCGGAGGTCTCGGCCGGTGGGTGAGCTGGTCGAGGCGTTCGCCGCATCCCAGTCATTATAATTGTTTTTGTTTGTTCTGTAATTGAATTTAATTTAAATTTAAAATCGTTTGTTGTGTCAATATAATAACTTAAAGGTAATTTCATGTGTTAAGTAAACATAAATTTAGACTCAATTTTTTATTTTACTGGTAATTTTTGTGTATTCAACCACTGCATCTTCAATAAATAAGAGATTAACCGGACTGGAGCGGTGTTCTGATTAAGATCCTATACATTCTGGATGGTGATAACCAAACATTCTCACATATTTACCCGGCGCCTATCGGTACAATTTTATAAAGAAAGATTTTTTATCATTTAATTTATTCAAATGTCATCATATTGCGTACAAGTGTATTAATTTTTTTTAATTAATTCTCATAATGTATTGATCTACCTATATTATTTTTCTATATTATGTTTACAAGCATATTATCGAAGGTGTTTTGGCTAATTCAGGAGAAAGTAAAAACTTTTTTATAGAAAACATTATATGGTGAGTTGAGTTATGAATCTTTGAAATCCACTCTTGTAAATTGTCATGTTTGCAGATACGGAATTATACATAAGGAGTGTTGATATAATAGTGGCTTTACATCAAGTGGCCGGATCAGAATTAAAATTAAAACCAATGTAAAATGATGTTTCCCTTCCAAAGAGTTGTCAATTTATTTTTCTAATTTACATCATTTGGCCGAAACCTGCTCTGTCGTCTTTAAAATGAGATCCATTCATTACTCATTTTCGTATTTTTTTTATGGTTACATGAATTGGCCAAAACACCGTCGATATAATATATTTATCACATCCATTAAAAAAATCACTAATTTTCTCATTAACAGATGCCACTGTAATAAAAGCTTCGACAATGCTCTCTCCTAAATTAGATGAAAGGTTATATAAGATAAAATCAAATGAACCGTACGTATAACACATTGTACCATAGTGAGTTGTTATTGATAAATATTTGATTGCAATCATATGTTCCTGGTGTATTTCCCCACTAACTGAATGCTATCACGGAATAGAATCGCTATGTAATAATACGTCGAGGAATTTGTCGTACAATCGATAAAAAATCTAGTGATAACTGAATTTCAAGAAATAACTTGAAAATTTGTTATCATAATCTGATACTGTTAACATAATTTTGTTTCATTTAACAGTGTACCGCATGACAACATTATCAATTTATTTTTTTAATTTAAAATGATTTTTCCCAAATCAATCGATGAATCTATCGAAAAAATACCATTATAATGACGTTACTTAACCGTTAGAGTAATCCTCTGTACCTAAAATTCTAGAGTGGATAATTGAGTATTTGTACATTGCTTATTGAAGCATGGATTCTATTATGTATGACAAGTTTTCTTCCTTCCCCACCCACCCTAACTGAACTAGGCGTTCTGATAACGATTTAATAACAAGACTTTTTCTCGTCCAATCTTTTCGTCATTACCATCAGCAAAAATACACTTAGGGCAACTGACTAACTTGTAAGACTATCAATTATTCTTGGTGGAAACACTTCATACTTTTAAAAATACACTATATGAACTACTTCTGCATTTTTATAATGATCTATACTGGTTTTGCTCATCACGAGAATTATCAATGGATAAAATACAAATCTTAACAAGGCTATTTATATTAAATTAAGTGTTAGTTATTACTAGGTACTTGGTTCAAGAACTATGAGAAGATTTTCTAGATAATCAAACAATTTTTATGTTATCGAAATTAAGCAGTCTACAATTAATATGTTAATGAGCTCTTACAAATCATTAACTACTAGGGTCGTTTCAATAAAAATTTAAACCAGTTTTCATTCAACGCCAATTGTTAATTTAAGTTGGATAAGAAGTTCATGATTCAACGGTGTTTGGACCAATTGATGTGTTCCTCAAAATTTAAATTGTTTAGGAGAGAGTTAAAACTGTTTGTATCGAAAACATTATATAGCTAGTTGCGTTATGAATCTGTAAAATGTACTCATGTAAATTATTACGTTTGTAGATACGGGATTATACGGAGGGAGTGTTGATATAATAGTGGCTTACATCAAGTGGCCAGGTCAAAAATTTTAAAACTAAAACCATTATAAAATGTTTCGCTGCAAAGCGCTTGCGTTGGCATTGTTTTCCTGTGAGATTCGTTCTTAATTCACTTTATGCAGTTTTGATGTAATTGATCGGCGAGTTGTTTTTTAGGTATTTACTTCACGCTTAGCTCACTTTTGAGGGCAGTTAAAGATCAGACACAGCTCCGTATTGATCGTGCAACCTTCGCATACAAGTAATGTTCCATTTTTTTACAACTATAAATATTATAAAAATAAAAAAACGCGAGATGTCAATTAGATCTGCCATTTGGTATTTTATTAATAAAATTATATTGTTACTGCTACTCAAAATTCTTGAGCCGCCGTCTTCTAATATTATTTTCATTATTTTCTCCAATTAATCGATAACATGTTCGTAGCTTGCTAACTTGCCCGGAATCTCCCTCGCATTATCTCCCACTGTACAATTAGTGGAAAAAACAGGCATTGGCCAACCAAATATAAATTACGTTACTAAATTCGTTCATATAAAATTTGGATTATTGAGATTTTGTATCAACGTTAGACACTGTTTACTGTCTGTAAGTTCGAGTCCATTCGTGCGCTCGAATGCCTGAAGATGCCGAAAGGTGAAACCCGGGTCGTTAGTGACAAAATACATGGAAGTGTACACAATCTCAATAATCCAAATTTGACATTGAAATTCCATCAAGCACCCTCAGTCGATGTCTTAAATTATAAAAATAAATCGTTCATATAAATTCAATTGTCAATAAAAGTAGAATATTTTTGAAAATATGCACCATAGTAAATTTACCGTTCTGTTAACTGTTCATAAAAATTTGGCCGGGTTCGTTCGGGTCTCTTATCTTTTTCTCGGTTCCCGTTATCCGTTGGGATCCTTTGCCGACAAAAAGGCCGCATTTTACCTAAACATCGTCTATTGTATCACAGCTTTGGAGTCAAATCGAGCATTTAGCGGTTGATGGTTGGAATTCCAATCCCAACGTAAGCGCTGGTCGTAAAGCTGACTTCATGTTTTTAAATCCAAACTGTGTATTTCAAACTGTTACTAACTTCAAAAACTACAATATATTCAACTTTGTAAAACCAAATGGAAAAAACTGTTTTGATCTGGAACGACAGAGGTGTTTTTCGCTGTTGAATGGTCCTGGAAGGTGGTTATCCCTTGCCAACGTCTACAGAAGAGGACTGATACCCTCTTTACTTCTACCCCCGCTAGACCGGGTGTGTCGCACTCTATCCCGTATACGAGCGATAAACTCTCTTGGGTAATCGCTATACTGGGTTGCGATCTCGCATGTCAGAATGCCCAATTAACATTTTTCAAGTGATTTACGGATGTGTCCAAATGCATGGGTGTCTGTGATCTTTAACTTCCATCACAGCTACATTTTCTCTGACCGTACAAAACAGGACATAGACAGAGCGATTAGCTAACTACTTAGACCTTTTAAAAGCCCTCACTTTAATCTTTAACCTCTTCGAAAACAGAGGTAGAGCACGCCTGCAACGTGACACAATGTATTTCTCTTTAATAAACGTTAAAAAGAAAGAGTTACAACGCCATCTCTGTTTATAAGGTCATAGTTATAGTCGTACTGTATTTTTCATTTATCTGGAGGGATTGATTTTCTGCACACTAAAATGCACGTCATCAAGTCTTAGGCAGTTGATCCAAAGACACTCCCAATTAAGGGGGAAAAAACTGTAGATACGCTTAATGTTTGTTACGCCACTGGATACTGCCGTATAAAATTAACGAATGGGAAAACAGTGCTAGGTGTAGGAGGGCAAATCAGTCGTACTAAAGATTTGGAATATGTGAATTTATTAACATGTTTAATAGCAACCCTGCAACCAGTACCCACGTGTATTTGAAATGTATGTACCTAAATATTCAAAGCCACGCCTTTTATTACAAAGCTTCATCATAGATGTAAATAATTGAATTGATAAAAAAACAAACACACTTCTTTCCAAAAAAACTATAGTAAATAGTGATTCATAGAGTAAAGATTGATAGCTGAATCGCTGGATGTCAGCCAATCGTTTTATTACACAATTAGTTCGTCAAAAAAAAGCATAACTTCTTTCCTCATTTAACACAGTACCAAAAATAGTAAAGGTCATTCATAAAAAATATTACATTAAAATAGAGCTATCTTTCTAGGCACTGCTTTTTCTCCATCATGTAGTAAAAAGTGTGTCAGGTCCGCTACAACCAACGCAAACAGAAAAAACATGCAGCGTGTAATACGACATCAGTTCTTTGAAGATTGACATTTTTAAAATGAATAATATACACGTCAGTTCATTTTGAATTTAGATTTACAATTATTTCCAATTGTAATTAATCAGATTTGATTTGTAATGTCTTAAATAAAAAACAGTAAAAAAAATAAGTTTGTAGACCTAAGCATTTTGATATTTTATCCTATCATAATGGAGTTCTACCAGGTAAATGTCATTTCAATCAATACATTGAAAGTATCCGATATGGCTACTCAAACAATACTATTTAAAAGATAAAAACATACACATGAAACAATTGTTGATAATGTGTGGTTTAATTTACAATGTGTAAAGATTAAATTTTGTAAAACTAAAAACGTTGATTTGTTATCCTATTTTAATGGAGTTCTGCCAAGTACATACCAATTCAATCAATGAAAAAACAATGTGTTACCTTTCATTTTGTTATACAGGAAGTAGTGCCATATGTTTTAATTATTTTTCGAGAAATTGCTTAGCCTTATAAATGTTATATATATATAATAATATCGACTGTGGAAAAGTAAAAAGACGTAACCCACACACAAAAAATATTGTGTATAACACACACAAAACGTGTATTAAATTGTATACATAGGGATGCGTCCTTTTGCCTTTCTATATTTTTCGGTGGACTTTACGTCATTTTGCCTTTCCACTGTCGATATATAAACCAAAAGACTAATGAACTCTCAAGTGTTTATTACATTCCCAGAAAAACCCAAGAATTTCTATATGTTGCGATAATATCTAATATTACTTTAAACGTGCACAAAGGTAGTATAAATTTGAATGTCCGTACTTAAGTGCACAAAAAAATAACGCTATATAATTAAATTTGTTTTTATCGACTTTCCTTGGAGAGAAATTTTGTTTATAATTAATATATTTCATGCCAAAGGGGTCACTAATTTATGCTCATATAAAAACGTAGTGTGATAAATAATATCCGATATTCATGATTGGGCAATTTGTAAAATAAATAAACACTATTATTTTAATTTATATTGTTGCTGGTAACGCCTTATTAATGATGTATAGGCAATTTTTATTACAAATGTGTTGAACAAGTTGCATTCATCACTAATTCAAGGATGCTACAAAATCCATAAATCGTCCACCTTCTAACAAAAAAGCACTATACTAATATTTACTTGAACCCTTACAGCTCTAGCCGTTTCGCACGAATTTATTTTCAGTCAATTGATCTGTTAAAACGCTCACTATGGCTAAAAATACATCAATTTCAACAATTAAAATGAAGAATTATTTAAAATATATATTAGTTATCCGAAATACATCAAGAAATAAAGTAAACTCGTCGCATTCTTGCTCAAATAAATCGAAGAAAATGAAGAAACTGACAGATATTTAATCTACGACTTTGCAAGCAAAATGGCTGCGTCCAGTTTTCATATACAATGCCAACACGCACACAAGCAAGCGTATAAGTGTGTGTAATAAATAGGGATGACGATTAATGTTGCGTATCCGCAGTTCAAAGCTGAGATTCGAAAGACTGAATATCAAGAGCTATTTTCAAAAATATATTTCTTTATGTTCTACTTGACATTTTCATGATCTGTTGCCTAATTTATCTACCGGAAGGCTTGAACTAAAGCATGTATCCACTAGTGTTTCCTTATAGTTTGGCAGGCAATACGAGATAAATTCTTGGACATGTAAACATGTCCAGCGCGTTTATCGTTTTAATAAAACTTCTCTACTATTTGTTTAGCTGGAGTTTCAACATCTTCTGCATCGAGGATATCAGATCGCTTAAACTGAGCTACATCGGTCGATACTATATTATGGGTATGGGGAAAAGATTCAGATTTTGAGACACTAGCACATTTATTAGTGAGAAAAAACGATTATGTTGTAGAAACATTACTGTAATTAATAAAATCTATTTAACTAAAATACTGAAAACGTATAAGTTCTAACCGTGTATGATGTAAATATACCTAGACCACCTGTGGCCTCCTTACACAATTATTACTTTTATTCAATAAATTAATTTCTTCAAATAAAACACCATTTAACTAAATATATGAAACATTAAAAAAAACAAAAATTACATAAAAATATCATCTCTATAATTCTTTATTTTATGCTTTCATTCGACAAGTTTACATACTTATTCGAGCTTTTTTTTAAATTATAAAAAATAGATGATTACTTAAGAGGAAGGAGTAGGTTTTTCTCTCATTTCGGGAAAATCGTTAATCGTTTTCAGACGCCTAAAAAATATCAAAAGTCGAAATATTTTTTTTTTTTTTTTTTTTAAATAATTCCACTCTCAAAGTATTTGTTTTCTTTTCTTTTCACACAGTTGCTAATAGTTATAATAATAACTGTACGATTCTATTCTACGTAATTGTTTACTTTTGTATGAACGTCGTCGTAGGTCTTGTGGTTAAATATGATAAATAGGGTTATTTATTGCAATAATAATATATTCCATCACAATATAAACATATGACACCTGTGAGGTTTATTTGAAACCGGATACAAATAACAAATACTCGTTTGATAAAATATATCAATATATTATAAAGTACGTTTACTGGTGGTTAAGCTTCACTGAAATACAAAAGTGGTGTAAAAAGGGACCCACAACATTCATAAGTCTAGTAAGTGGAACAAAGGAAGAGTAGTAACGCGCAAAAAATATAATATTTAATAACAATTTTGGATATTTTGAACAACACTGAAATTTTATTGGTATATTATCGTCGAGATCCTGGTACACGGTATTAATATAAGGTATAAGGCTTACAATTAAATGCACTTTTGTTTAGATGGTATTCGCTTTCGCAAAGATAGTTTTCACTTATGACAAATACATTCCACAAAAAACAAATTATTTCACTAAAAATAAAGTGATGCCACATAGTAAAATATATTTAAACATTGAAGAAATATGTTGCACTTACGAAAAAATATTTCACATAGACAAAATAGTTTTCACTCAATATAAATACTCACACTTTGAAATCGATAGTTTCACAACGCTGTAATGACATGTCACTTATTCTTGACTACTTGTAACATAGGATTTTCCACCATAGACTAGTTTACTTGTCGCAACTCTATATTAGGCCGCCTGTATTTTCTTTACTCCACGCATTAGAATTTATTCACTAGTATATTATGGGAGTGGTATTTATGAAGATGCAGGGTTCTAAGTGGACATGCAATATGTTAATATAATTTATTTCAATGTCCATAACATACAAAATTAAAATAATCCGCTTCAAAGTCAAGCTATCAAAATTAGTCTGTGGTACTTTGTTAAAAGAATCCGTTTCGAAGTGAAAACTATTAAAATCAAAGTTTGAGTGTACTAAGTTAATACTATCTAATACAAAGTGCAAACTATCGAAATAAAAGTTCAAGTGTACCAAGTGAATACTACCTAACACAAAGTGCAATTATTTATAACCCTTAATATAACACGTAGCACAAATTGCGATAGGCTTCCTTTAACACTTTTTTAATGTTTAGATTTAATTAACTCTGACAACCCTCGTATACAACGACATTATGTAATTAATTCTTACATGATACTATATTAAAATATTGAATTATGTTTAAATAAAATTAATTATGTGGTGTTCATTAAAAACTCATTCAAAATTCTTTATTAAAATTTATTGACCTTTTTATGCTTAAAACACATTAAACATCCATGTATGAAACATGGAACGTACTAATTTGAGTTTTTTCAGTGATTCATTTTACGTTTTAGAGGATGTTTTAAAAACGTCCTCTAATTTGAATTGCGTCTAGTATTCATTTTTACCCTTTTCTTTCTCTTTGTATCTCATGACACGGAATATTTCTCTAATTTGCATTTATTCCAGTTTTCAATTAACACGATACTCTGAAAATATGACTTTGATATAACACAATACGAAATCATCATGAGGGCTGCCATGTTACTTGCTAGAATGTGCGCAATAAAAATGTACGAAATTTCTTGCACATGGGCGGCTATATCAATTACGGCGACCCTGGCATGTACCGTTTCAACTCAGCCCTGTGGTTCATGATTGATTTATATTTTGATTATAGCATCACCACATGCATTTATGATAATAAAATTACTTAAAGCACACACAGTTGTTACTTAACCCTACGAACGCGCTGGACATGTTTTCATGTCCAAGATTTTGTCTCGTAGTTCCAGCCAAACTAGAATGAACATTTGTGAATATATGTTAATAGTTCAAACCTTTAGACAGAGAAATTAGACAACATATCAAGTATAATACAAGGAAACATATTTTTGAAAAGAGCTCTCGATATTCAGTCTTTCAAATTTCAGCTTTGAACTGCCGATAGGCAGCATGTCATCGTCAGCCTTATGTGTACTACGCATACATATCGACTGTGGAAAGGAAAATGAACGTAACCCACACTTAAAAAATATTGTGTATAGCCCACACAAAACGTGTATTAAATTGTGTATATTGTGATTATCGAAAAAAACATATTTTGAAAAGACGGAAGGATATGTCCTTTTGCCTTTCTGATGTCAATATGTTATACGTGTACATAAAAACATACTGTATTAACACATTTTGTGTGAGTTATACACAATATTTTTGGTGTGAATTAAGTCCTTTTTCCTTTCCACAATCGATATGCTGCTACGCTCTTGCTTGTGCGCGTGTTGGCTGTGTATATGTATATACTGGCCGCAGTCATTTTGCTTGCAAAGTCGTAGATTAAATATTTTCATTTTATTCGGTTTATTTTAGCGAGAATGCGACGAGTTTAGTTTACTTCTTGATGTATTTGGGATAACTAATATATATTTCGCAAAATTCTACATGTTTTACTGTTGAAATTGATGTATTTTTAGCCATAGTGAGTATTTTAACAGATCAATTGAAAATAAATTCGTGCGAAAACGGCTCGCGCTGTAAGGGTTCAAGTTTCAAAAACGTATGGTCTGAAGACTGTAAGTGATAAGATTGAGTGTATCACTTTTGACCTTTTAAAAGATAACAAAGTGCATTTTACTAGTAATCTGCATGCGACATTGGCACTTATGCAATCCTTATCAATAAAGAAGAAAGAATTAAACGATAACTCTTCTATTGGCAATTACTCTAATTCTTAAAGTAGGTATTTAATACTAGAACAAATGTTATATCTCAACTAAACGCATAATATGAACTAGCCTAGAAATAAATTAATACATTTTGTATCGCCATAGTGATATATCGTCGCTGTTCTGTAAGAAACCACTAAATCAAAAAAATGAGATACTGAGTTAGTTATATCGAAATGTTCCTTATTTCGAACTATACCGTATGAAAGAACACAGTTATTTTTGATAAATTATACTTTTACGTAAAAACAGTTTTGACCAAAGTAGAGGTCTGCAGGGGCGAAAATTTCATAAAATTACCCGGTGTGAGCCCGACCCGGCCCAATATCACACTAGTTACCCGAACCTTATCCGAAGCCCAGATTTATTTTCCTCAGCCCGAACAAATATCGATTTTTTTTAGTATAGTAATTCATTTATACTTATCAAACAATATATGTTATGACACACCCTGGTTTTTGTTAAGTATAAGTTTCATTAGTGTCCAGAACTGAAATCACCCAGCGGCAACGGCAATAATTCGCAGAATCGGCCCACTCTTGTTACCAAGCCGTTCAATAGCCGCCGGGTACGCCCGCTGGACGAGTCCATTTTTGACGGAAAGAGGTAGGTCCAACGATGCAGGCAGTTTTTTTGAATTGTATGTGTACACAGTCGATTACGATCTGTCGAGCCGGGAGAGTTGCGGCCTCGTCGCGGCGGAGGTGACGATGTGAATTGTTTGTGTTTAATTTGCGTTGGACTTAATTTAAAATCGTTTGTCGTGTCATTTGTATTATAACTTAAATATAGTAAATTCAGTTGCTAAGTAAATGTAAATGTAGAATCAATTTTATGTGTTAGGAATTATATTTTTGTGTAATGTAAACCACTGCATCTTCGATGAAAAAATAAATAAGTTTTGAACCGGATTTGAAATGCTGTTTGTTTAAGATCACAGCCCTTCCAGGGCGTTGGATAACCAGCCGTTCGCCTCTCTTCGATCCGGGGTTTTCTCAGTTATTGTTTCCATATTTCCAACGATATTCACAGCACATGTGAAATAAATTATTTATGTTATGAATACTATTGCCTTACAGCTGACTCATGACCCGAACACAGTACGAAATATTTTTCGTAAATTTAATTTTCTTACCCGGGCCCGGCCTGAGTCGGAATTTGAATTGTCTTTGTCCGCCCGTGCAGATCTTTAGTACAAAAACACGAAATGAAAAAGGTAGGTATAGCATTTCAAACTTTTGACAAACTTCAAATTAGAACAACGACGATATGAACGTCGATTCAGCAATGTTTATTATTTGCCATGTTTTATGTCCTGAAGAAGGAAGTAATGTAAATATTTTTCATATAATCCCTAGAAGCAAAACAAATTAATAGAGTTATCATTTTTTATGTTGAAAACGAATTTCCATTAGCCGCAGAATTCATGAAAATTGCGCAGTATTCAATATTCAAATATATGTATTATATTTAGAAGAATTCATTATTGCTTCGTGCCTCACCAAACCTGTTGTGTGTCGATATTGAACATCTGTTTATTTACATTCTAACGTTAAATATTAATTATTGAATTAATTTGAGTCATCTAGTCATCGAAGTAATATCTACGTTTATTCTAATTAAATATTTACTCAATCATGATACTTTAATTAGTTGATGATAATAAATTTTAAATTAAACAGAATAATTCTTTTTAAACTTATTATTAGTCATTCCAATTTAAAAAAAAATGTATTTTTCTATTTCTGCCTGTTTTGACAGTCATTTCGTTGTCTTGGATAAACAACGTTCTATCTGCAAAAACTAAAACTGTTCAGGAGAAGCAATTTTAGATTTCAGAAAATGTAAATTTTTAATGAAATAAACTTATGCGTTCACGTACGTGAATGAAAAAGACGACCACTATTGAGACTGTGATTTCCTACACGTGTTATTTTTAAGTATATATACAGATTGAACCTTTATGCACAGAAACATTTGTATGTTTTTCAGATAGAACATTTTTCTAATTTGAATTTCGGTGGATTGACGGACAACTGTGAGATTTTTTCAATGCAGATAGAGCCGTATTTTGAATGCGAACAAAACTGCATTTAAAAGTGATTTTGTAAAAAAATGACAGATGGAACCTTGTTTAACTGAAGCGACGATTTAGGGGCCCGAATTATAGCATTTCAACAGAAGGAGATTACATAGAACTGGCTGTAAGTCAGACTGCCAGGCTCAGAGAAGGTAATAATATATATTTATATTATATTATAAGGATATGGTAAAGTTAGAAAAAGATAAAAAAAAATCATTAAAACAGGAATAGCCTTACCTTATCTTCGTGTATGTCAAAAAGAAAGTCTGTTTTTAATTTATCCGTCTCATCAAAACTTTAAGACGTATATTATGAGAATAAAAAAAGTATGCTGGGTTAATCAAAATAAATGTGACTATCTTAAACTTGCCACGTCCTCGTCTCCGAGTAAGGATTTGTGAAAGATAAAATCAAAATTCTGATTACGTGCAAATCCAGGTATTAAAGATAGTTAACATATAATCCTAAGTAGGTAAAAAATACTTATTTAAATATATATCAAAAATATTAACAGAAATCCCTGAGCATCAGATGCTGAATGAATGCGTTTTCTTTCCCATGGGTCATTTTTTATACTTTTATTATGTATTTTAGAATTTTAAAAAATAAAACACAATTCATTTGTACTACTTTCACATATTTATAATGATCAGATGAACTGATGAACTTCAGTTGATAATGCTCGTGATGAGCGAAACCGGTCCTGATCATTATAAATATGTGGAAGTAGTACAAATGAATTGTGTTTTATTATTTAAAATATAATGTCTTTCCGCCAAGAATTGACAGTTAACACCTTAAAAGTAATTATTTTAGAAACCTTAAATTAATTAAAGCCTCCATACTTGATCCATCTATATAGCACTAAATACGCTAAAATGGCTTACTAAATTCAATCATTTTTACAATTCGAATTTCACTTTTGAAAAATCCCGCCAATATTTTAAATCAAGATAACTAAATCAAAATGGCTGTTATCATAAACATCTTACCTGCGTCACGTGGACTCCATCTTATACGTGGTTTTTCAATTCGCCGAATGAGCGGTGTTTTCTCCGACGTATGCAAAAAACCGATATCGTGACATTTTTCCTTGATGCACACATTCATACTTATCCACCAAACAGAGCACAACCGATTTCTACAAAAATAACAACCGAACTCGTGGTATTTTCTGAATTCAAACTCCCGCAAACGTCCGACGGTGACTAATATCACACTACTGAACTGTCATTAAATGTTTTTCTTGACTTGGCTGAGTTTAATTCACTCGAATATTACGCAAATGAATTAAAACACTACCAAAACAGCGACAACTTTATCAATTAATTAATAACATACTCTTGGGAACCAAGCTTTATTAAATTTATTAAAGTAAAACGTTATGTCATAACATAACCTAAAAATTGAACTTGTTTTTACTAGACACTAATATGACGTTTGCAATTACCTTGGATAAATAGATAATATGCGCCAACTTAACACTTAAATCGGCAATTCAAATTCAAATAATAATTGCCTGATTAGGTAGATCATAGGCGCATCTAAGAAGTAGGCTTGGGGGTTTGAGACCCCGTTAATCATAATATAAATATAACGTATTGATAAAAACATCTATTCAATTCTTCCGATTTATTAATTAATGTCAATGCACAAGTAATTAACGTGTATGGTAAAATACAGACACATTCTTCTTAAAGAAAAACACTTAAAACTATTATTAAATGAATTCATTACACCCATTGAGTTTTACAATACCTACCGACATACAAACAAAATTATTATATTTATGAATACACATATGTAGAATAAATTAGAATGTTGCACTCATTTCTCTGTGTTTTTTTTAATCAACAGAAATAAGTGCCCCGGCGACTGCAAAACTTTGTGTATGTTTTGAAAATATTTCCAAGGACTCATGAAATATTCAACACTAGTTCGAAGTGCACCCTGGTTACATTTGTTTGACATTCACACTCACACCCTCTCTCTCACACAGACTACACATCGTGCGCAAGAGCAGTGTTGTATTTTACGTTACTGCTTATCAATGCTGGAGTCTATTTTTTCCGAAATTTTTTTAATGACTTCACAGCCTTGGTCGAAAAACCTCACATTCTTTAAAATTAGCTTAAAATAGTATATTCACCTCTAACCGCCCAGCGGTTCCGTACGGGACCGTTGATAATGACAAATTTCACTATCGGAATACACTGATTTATGATAAAAGTATTCAAAATATAAATATTACCTTTTATTAATAATGACTTTCATATACCGAATCATAATTTTATTTTAGCATTCAATAAATATTTTTGTCATAATAAGTAATGCAAACGTCGTAAAGTAATGAGTCGTCGATATTCACATGCCAGAAGTTTAAAGATGGTCCATACGCTAACAAATGTTTTAAAAATTGACATACGAAAGTAAATATTTAATCTTTGTGTAATTTTAAGGTTTTAATTGTAATTTTATAATTTATTCGCTATGTTTTTAGTAATTTTAAAGTTTTTAATTTAATTTTGGTTTAATTTTCATAGTTTTAACTAATTATTTGAATTGTGAAAAATAGTGAATAAAGCTTTTATGAAATTTAAACAATCTTTTATGCTGTGCTTTTTACTTTACCCAAATAAGTTGGTTAGTTTTAGAGATACAGATATTGTAATGACAGATTAGGGATTTGCAATAATTGGGGGAAAAAATGCTCGGGCAGATAAAGGTTAAGATTTGCCCCCATGAAAAATCTGCGCTGCACAACTGTGGTAGATACCGAACAGATAACGCGGTGTCTCCCGATACAAATGTATGTAAAACATAGCTAGCTATGTCTACACTAGTTTGATACATTGTAACAATCTTCCCATAGATAAGAATACACTATGTAATCCAGTTGCTATTTAAACAAAAGTAAATTGGCAATTTTTTTATTGCGAAAGAAGTTGCATTAGAATAGAAGAATATTATAATAGAAATACTGCTGTTTTACGTAATACAAGAAAAATTATTATTGTAAAGAATGAAACAATAACTGTTATTTCAAGTATAACAAATTTTGTTTGGTTTAATACATCGTCATGGATCGAAATAATATATAACACTTGAAAGTGTTATTTAAAAGCAATTGCGACTGGTTAAATCAAAGTTCACGCTTCATTGCTGAGTATATTTTAGCTGCCTTTTTACTTATAATTGCAGAATAACTTTGAGAGGACTATACGTATCAAACGTCATTTTCAAAACTAATAATTAGCATTTTTTTACCAAGCCATCTGTGACCCGGACACGAAGTATTTTTTTTTTTTTTAAATTTACCTCATTCCGAAAGAAAGTTTGTAAAAATGTAATCCAGAGACGACGACGTAATTTTACATTTGTCTTAAATTTACATATTTCAGGTTTCCGATTTTACTCGAACATTATAAACACTATCAGAAAATTTTAATAGTAAACATTTTGTCGGTAAACCATTTGTCGCGTAGACATTTTTTCGCGTTAACATTTTGTCTGTAGACATTTTGTCTGTAAACCATTTGTCGCGTAGACATTTTGTCACGTAGACATTTTGTCTGTAAGCCATATGTCGAGTAAACATTTTGTCTTTAGACCATTTGTCGTGGAACCATGCCAGAAAGCCTGTGTGTCGTCCTTCCATTGCCAGACCACTGTCAGTAGCAACAGAGTGGATATTACTCAAGGGTATAGCTTTTAAATCTAAAAATCTTTTCAATTCGTTAAATATTGTTTCCCCTTTCTTATCAGTTCCCAAACATTTAGCGAATAACAATTCTTGGGAAATTTTTTCTCCTTTTAGAAATCTCACATAAGTTAAAAGTAATGCTTCGTTTCCTGGCAAAGTTGACTCGTCAAGTTGTATAAAGAATTCAAATATTTTTACGTACTCGCATAAATTATTTTCTACGCACTGAACCATTTCGTCAATCCTTCTTCGTAGTGAATGATTACTCAGTGGAATTCTTCTTATTATCGAAAGCTGGTTTGTGCAGCACGGTGCGTATTACTTCACTTACAGCTGGTAGAATAAGTTCTTCGCCAATGGTGTACGGTTTTCCGGACTTTGCAATCAGTAAAGAAATGTTCACTGAACGGTGTTTTTAAATATTGTTCTTTGACTGTTTTAAAAAAAGTTAAATCTTTATCTTTTTTGTCACTATGGACTTTTGTCTAGTGGTCCTTAAGCTTGGAAGGTTTCATTGATTCTTTCGACAAAGTTTTATTACATAGAAGGCACAGGTAATGCATTTATTACATAGAAGGCATAGGTAAAGTAATATTTTCTTGTAATGGAATAAAGCCATATTTTAAATATTTAACACTATATTTTCTGCATTTTTTCCTCGACTCACTCGTACTGCTTTCTGTAAAAAACAGCACAAATTAAAGAAAATAAAACAAATTATCTCTTTGCAAAAAATCGCATTATTATCAAATAAATACCAAAATATGATATTGATAAATAAAACTGTCTTATAAATTAACTTTAACAAAACTATAACAAAGCGTAAATAAATTTAATAGATTATGTCAAGAAGAAATCTTATATATTTAAATATACTTACGTAACGTACAGTATCTTCGTAACAATACAAAAATGATACTATTTTTTGTTCAAAACTAGGAATATTTGTTGAATGCACTACACATCACGCACGGAACAGAACTAAATTATTGATTGGCACGACCATATTTTAGACAAGTTATAACATTTAGCGGCGAGAATCCGTTCTTGTTTAACCTTCACTCTTTGATGGTTGGAGTCAAAGACCCCTACTGCTACTTTATCTAAAATATTTACTTTAATATTGGTGATAAAATGTTCATACTTACGGTATTCCGAAATCATTATTTTACACACCTTTTACAAAAGAAAAAAAAAATATTAGTTGCCCAGTTACGACGCAAATAAATAATAAAGAAAAAAAATCGGATTTGTTTTGTCCGAAAACCTCTTTATGTGGCGCTACAAATTTGCATTAATTTTAAATCACGCCCACATGCGATAAAGAATCAAATTTTATCTCTTGTTGAACTCTGTGAGCCAAATCCAACGGACGCTTTTGTGCGAAACATTCGAGATTCATAACAATTATTTACACATTCAAGTTGACTTATAATAATTAATAGGGTGATGATTATCAAATTTATAAAAACAATTACTTTTCGGTGTTTTGTTGGGTGCATTTCAATAGTAACCTTATATTTTATTATTTTAAGCAAATAATAAATAGAAACATGTCAAATTTTTTATCAAAAGCAGAATTAGATAAAATATTTTCCGAATGCTTAAATGAGGGAATTAATAGTGACGGGAAGAGTGGCAGTGATATAGATTTTGAAGTTATTGACAATAATATGACAAATGTGGAAGACAATATTGAAAATGAAAGTGATAGCAATAATGATGATGATGAAGATGAAGATGATGACAATGGCGGCACTAACTCATAATTTTAATTCTTTATTACTTTCATAATATATGAAGACATAAGCATTTTCTCAACATATTTCCGTTTATTCTATTACTAAAAACATGAGTTATTTTCTTAAAAACAGTTTTTGTATTTGAGTCGATAAATTTCACGCACCTAAGTCACACCAACATAATTTTGAATAACAAGCATTTTGAGTTTATAAAGATTTTCTTGAGCTAATATAAGAAAAATCTTTAAATATTGTAAAAAGTGTCTTACCCACTGCAAAAGCTAAGATTTTATTTTTTACAATATTTGAATAGTTTTACAATAAATCAACAAATTTTTGGGTAATATTTTAAATAAAACAGGATTTTAATATGACTTTTGCACTTTTGAATAAAACTTCAATGTTCAAACTAACTTTACAACGAAAAATAACAGACATTTGTTTGAATCGTCTCAAATCAAAATATTCCTCTGCTTACATGAAATTGATTGCTGTCAAAATCTTAAAAAGAGTTTATGGTGAAATTTTTCTAATTTCTATTAATGTATTTTAAAATAAAGTTATTAATTTTAAGTTTTGTCAATAAATACCCGGGTTTTGTCTTTCCGTATCTTCAGGCATACGTCTATATTTGAATACTAAATGTACAGAATTTTAATGATTCAACTTTACTACCTTTAATTGCAATTCTATTCTTTGGTAAATATTCGTACAACTTACTAATGTACTTGATTGATATTTATGCTATTTTATTAAATTATCTTTTAAGAGCCTTCACTCATGTATGTCATGTCAAAGTTTTATAAAGCCAATCCATGATATTTTATTTATTATTTCACCATTAAATTTTAAAAAGAATGTTCATTTCGACGATTTTTTGTTTTAAAAAACGTTTGTAAATGCCGTCGCTGACAAAAACTCATCATTCATCTTATTTATTACTTCCACATGTAAAGCCGTAAGCATTATGTCTACATACTATTTCTATTTATGGTTGACAATTAATTACCTTCGCAATTATAGAATGGGAATTTTTATGTTAACTTGTCAATGGTTTTTTATTTCCATTCATGCTTATCAAAATAAAATGGCAATTATATTAGATTGATAGTTATATAGGATCTATATATACTATTGATTTATAATACACAATAATTGTAGTACCTACCTTTAATTATAGTACTATTATTTTGGCAAAAAGTCTAGCCAATCTATTTTTTGTTTATATGTATTGTTCGTTTTATCTTACAAAACGTTTTTTGGACAATACTAATGTATGAATTCTGATTATTGAGATTCCATCAAGCACCCTCAGTCGATGTCTTAAATTATAATGTATGAATATACTATAAAAAATAAATGAATTCATTATAATTCGAAGTTCTGAAAATTCTCATGGCCTTGTTTTATTTAGCGAGGCGAAATATTTTTGAAGCACCATGTTTAAAAGATCGTTGAAATTGATATCTTATCCTGATAAGATAAGAAATTAGCCAATGATAGTTTATTATGCCGCGACTTATGAGTTTAAACGTTGTTGCCAGGTCGCTATTTTCGACACTGACAAAAATAAAGTATTGATGTATTGTATAAAGTATCATTATCATGAAATCAGCATATTGTCTCTTTTACACATTAAGATATTTGAAGTAGTTTTTAATTTGTCCACTCATATATTTTCATATGTATGTGTTGTGTTTCGAAGTAAAAACATTTAATTTATTATAGGTTAAGTTATTCCTCGATGAAAAGACATTATAAAATATAATTACATCTGAAAATTTTGTTAAAACAGCAAGAACGGCTTTGTGGTAGGTAAACAATTGCAAGTTTTTATTAAAACTAAAGTACACATTTAAATGAATCATGAAGATTATTTTATATTTTTATTATTAATATTTCACTTTCAGTTATTTATTAAATTGAAACCAAAACCATTAGTCTCTTGATAAAAAATATCATAAGCTAAGATTAGTGTAAGCAGTCAGCATAGATCTGGCGTAGATTTTATATTTTTTAGTTAAAATAATTAATTCGCCTACTACACGTCGTGATTGAACACACACATAGTCTTTTCATTTCTTCAAAAATTATCATGCTTTCATAACTAAATCTTATGTCGCAAAACATAATATGATTACTTTTACCATAACAGTGCCTACATAAATATTCTTATACTACTAAACTTAAAACTTAAAAACAAACAGAACAAGAAATGGGTTGATAGTCACGAAGTAATTGATTATAATTTACTCTCTAAATAGACACATTATTAATCAATGCTTTATTTTTTGTTATCTCTGGCAACATTAAAGGGCGTATGTAAGCGCTCGCGCATTAGATAGTAATCGCGATGATTGGCGCATTTGATTTCGTCAGTCGCGATCCGATATTAGAGGTGAAATGTTGTCTTTTTTATGCGCGGCTTAAAATATGATTATTTATAGGAAAACATTAAGATTTTAATATAAAATATATGAGGACAGATGTATAAAGATGTTTAAAAGCCCTAAAAATCATAGTTTTATTGTAATTTATGATAATAAGGCCGTTATAATGGGGTCTTTTTCATCCCCCCCATAGGCACGGACGTAATTTTTTCGTCTTAGTCTTCTAAGGGTTAAGCCTGCATAAGAAATACGGCCGCGGTCGACCAGGTTGTAAGATGGCGTGGCGGGATGATTGTAATTACTTGTTTTTTTATGTACTATATTTATATTTTACTCTGGACGTAAAAATCGCTACAAAATATCTATCGCTATTTATTTTAACTTTCGTAATAATGAAAATGTGTTACAAATATTTTTTTATATAAAACCCCCAAATTATTTTTTATTTACCACAGACCCCTTCAGCGTTCACATGGACTCCTGGGGGTCCGTAAGAACCATTTTGAAAATCACTGCACTAAATTATAAATATGCACACGAGCTGGAAGAGAGATATTCAAGTAGTAGTCTTTTATTCATACACTTATTGCAAGGGACTACCAAAGTAAACTCTTCAAATTTAAAAACACATTACGATCAATCCCTGTTAAGAATTGGACGCTTTTGTGTACTGAGCACTCACAATCCGTATTCGCGAGTGGTTTTTCCTTTATTTATTTTCACATTTAACAAAAGGAATGTAATGCTTATGACCCACCAGGAAGCCATTTCCTGTTCCTTGATGTCACCAATCGATAATGTCCCTGCACAATATTGACTAGTGTAGTCAGACGTAGGACATTCATCAGACAGATGCTTTACTTTGTATGCCTTGCATTATTCCTCTTGGAATTCTCCTTGCAAAAGTATCTCCTGTTATTCACGATTGGCCACAATTATTATTTATTTTTCTATCACCGGTATTTTATGATTGTGATTTATTCGACCTGTATTGCAATCCTTACCTGTATCAACCATCACTGTGCTTCACAAGACAGAGTAGAAATGAAATGTTAGATGACAGCAAAAAATGCTGATATAAAAATAAATAAACACGTCTTAAATCTTCCCAATCCCTCTCTTATCATATTTCATCAATATGTATTAACGAATAAGCTGCAATTGTTTTAAAGTTTTTGTAGGCGTCCATTTTAAATGTTACACTTATTTTGATCACCTTTCCAGCGCGTTGTTTTTTAATGGATGAATAAATCAATAAACTTAAAAAGTTTTGAAATTCTACACTCTTTGGACCACCATTAACGCTTTCAACCTTGTCAAACGTATTCTTTACAATTTTTTTATTTATGAAAAAAATATAAAACTTTCAATAAGTGGACAAAATGACAAATTTATAGCTGTGAGAGCTTGATATTACTCCCTGCCAATGCTTTATTGCTATAGAATACGTGATCAAATGAATATACTATAACAGGGTTTCCCAAACTTTTGTTACAATGGAACACTTATTTTTAGGTTGGGTAATTCCTAACAGTAAAATTTTTTCAAAAATGTTGTAGAAATACATTATTTATTTAGTAATTATTTTAAATATAAAACTATAATATAATATACACATAAAAATATGAATAAATAAAGCACCAAATGACTTTGATGATTTTGAGTCTTTGAATTGCATACCCTCTTGATATCAGACCCAATATTGGTAAATTGCATTATAATATTTGGTGTGGCGTCGAGCCTGTTCCTTCGTTCCAGCATAATAAAAAAATCTCGCTTTGCATAAATAGGTTGTAGAAAACGGAAGTAAAACAGTAATATCTTGTTTTGATAAATTGAGGTACTCTTCTGACAAACTCACCCAGAAATCATTTAAAGACTGATCTTTGTATTTTTCAAATCAGAGTCACTACTTAAAGTGTATAAAACGTTTCCAAATTGTCACGGAATATATATTTAGGATCGACGGAACACTGGCGTTCTTCCAAACATAGTTTGGGAAACCCTGTGCTATAACATTAAATACATCATTAAATAATATATTACCTAGAAAAAATAACTAAGAATGAAAATATTTTACAATGATTTACCTATATTGTATTGCGTATTACAATAAAGATTATAAATTTTTATAATTTAAGACATCGACTGAGGGTTCTTCATGAAATTTCAATATCAAATTTGAATTATTGAGATTTTGTACACTTCCATGTATTTTGTCACTAACGACCAGGGTTTCGTCTTTCGGCATCTTCAGGCATTCGAGCGCACGAATGGACTCGAACTGACAGACAGTAAACAGTGTCTAACGTTTATATACTTATATAGATGACGAAAGGTGAAAGCCGGGTTGTTAGTGACAAAATACATGGAAGTGTACAAAATCTCAATAATTTAAATTTGATATTAATTTTTAGTTGTGTGTTTCAATTTAAATTCAGATCAGCAGATACGATTCAAGAAACAGAAAAAATATGCATTTTTTCAAATCAAAATGAAATGTGCATTTTTTAGTATACGACTCAAAGAATGATGAAGAAATCAGTTTTCTTTTAATCTGATTAGCCACCTAAAATGAGAGTTTTAACCACCTAAACCCTCCTCCCAACCTGCCTACTTTATGACACATTACTTTTTTTCACGGAAATATTGGATAGCAGTGTTAAATATATTATGGATATAGAATATGTAAAATAGTGTAATATGTCTGTTTTATTCATTATATCTGAAGTACTGACTGCTTATTAACCGGATGGGTGCCAATAGCGTCTGAATACGCGCAACTTTCCGTGAACGGAACGCCGCTCGTACAGAAATGACGTCTTTGGACGTTCCGCTTTAAACGGAATTTTAATAACGTAAATCAATTATTTAAAACATACAAATATGTTGAACACACAATGACACAACAACGATAAAGCTAAAGCAATGAAGAGATCTGTGGTGTGTTCATCGAAAAAATTTCGTGGTGTGCAAAGTACCACCATACATACGGCAGTTAAAAGGCTAAAAAGAAACAAAATTCATGTCACCCATGGTAAAATAAAAAAGTGATATTTACATTATAGTATGTAGTCAAATTTGATTTTGAAATTCCATCACGCACCCTCAGTCGATGTCTTAAATTATATATTATAATAACTTACATATTGTTAATTAAATTTTTAATTTATATGGAATTTCAATAATATCGCAACATTTGTATTCACTAAATACATAGCTGCACAATCCGATGTTTTTCAATTCATCCTTTCATTGAAATGTCTTCAACATTAATAATGAGATATTTGTGATTGGAAGATATTACAATAATTGTTTTTTTTATTTATAAACGTTTTATGAAAATCTCGAATAAACTTTGCGGCGGTTTTTTATTATTCGAAAAACGGAGCCTCCCGAGTACCTAATCCGCCACTGCATGTAGTTATCTATTTTAATAATAATTCTTTCAAGACTCAGCCTTTAAAAGTTTCCTTTTTTATATGCCTAACTACATATTTTGATATTTCGACATTGACCAATTTTATAAATATAAAAGAGAAACAAAGGGTTTTCTCCATCACTTAGTTTGCTTCAGTGTTTATATCGTAGCAAAAATAATATTATATATATTCCAGCTTTTTACTTATTACAAGATTTCGCAATAGAATTGTTTTTTCTAATCATTGCATCTTTATAATCGTAATCGCGACTTAGCTAATTAAGTATTCATTTAGCAGTTAAATCTTGCAAATACACTCACTTTTTAGTCCCAACGTCTCCGATTCCGGGAAGTCTTTATAAGATACAAAATGAAATTCAAATTTTCATCACGGATTAGTGTGCCTGGAATAGACGGTAAAACCTTGCCGACTCCATCTTTGGGAATGTGGTCAACGGCAATATGGCCGTACCACACAGGACTATTTTCGGCAGTCTATTTCTTTTTCGTTACAGCGAATATAATAATATCAATACTAGCCGAAGGATTTGCGGCATCATTTATATGGGCGGATATACCTTTATTCTGTAGTGTCCTTAGCACAATACTAACTGGTTTCCATTCGATAGGCAAATTGTTTTATTTTAGACTGAGACAAAAGTCGTTAAAGAATCTCATTGAGAAATTCTACGCAGATATTTGGAAAAGAGATAACGAAGATCCGAATATGTTTGAAGAAACCGAAAAGAAAATGATATTGTCTAATATATTTTCAATCTGTATGGTAACCTCGCTAAGTCTCTTCTGTACTTTACCCTTTTTCGATACATTAACGTATGAATATGAAGATAAACTATTTCCGTTCATAATTGGTTTCCCGTTTGACATAAGGGTACCGGTTTTATACGAAATATTTTACCTCCAATCAGTGATGGCTGGATTTTATACAGTGGCTACTATCTTGGGGCACGATGCAATTTTGAATTACCTTTTGGTTTACTCGTGTAGGCGGCTCGATTTGATACGCGATGAGATAATGGCGATTGGGAATATGTCGACCGCTGAAGAAAGATCGGAAGATGACGATAAACGAATCTCTGAGGAGTTTGGAACCTTAATTGATCGACACTGTGTCGTCATAGGGTATGGTGAAAAATTCCAGCTATTTTCGACGACACCCAATTCTCGTTTTGCACGAATTTTAAAAACAAACTTCATTTTTTTAAATTAAATTAAAAACATAAATATCTTATAGATAAAATTTGATATATTGGTTGATTTGGATATTAATTCTATTTAAATACAGATGAGTCAAATTTTTCAGTACCAAAATTATCTCATTATAAGCTTTGACAATTATTTGAAAAAAAGATGTCATTTCATTTTGGTATTTCTGAACGTTGTCATATTTATGTATCTGAATTAAAAAATCGCTTCGTGAGATGGCCAGTATAAAGCATTCTGACATCATAATCTGAGTCCTGGATCATGATTCTCACTCTGTACCCATGCATCATATGAATACCACCTCTATATTTTATTACAATGGGCTTCTATAATGCGAAAAATAGTATCATAAAATATTGCTTACATAATCAGACCACTGTGCTCTATTTTCTATCACTGACATCTAGTTACAAATATTGACCGTTTTTATTCCAGTGAGAAAAATATATAACAAAAAAAAAATGCCGGAACACTGAAATTTATTTTACATAAAACATAATTTCTAGACGTTATTGATATTTACGAATAAATCATGTCATAGGTGTATGCGAATTCATTGGAGTCGATTTTTTCTACTTATTTTGTGATATTAAAAATCTTACAGTGATCAGATACAAAGGTTTTTTTAACTATCAAAATCATTTGTGCAATTTCATGTATTTATGAAATATACCATTAATTTGGGTTAGTTTGCCCATCGGTCTAAGATTGGCCCACTACTTGGAAAAGGGTGCTGTCATAATATCATGATAATATTTATGCCATAGGAATATTTTTTAGTTAAGCGAATGTATTGAGTAGTCCCTGGTGTAAATATGAATTAATGTGCAACATAATTTGTTTTGTTGTTGAATTTATAAACTGTCAGCTTGGAATGATAAAATACAATTTAAAAACTTTTCTTGACATAAATTGGATTCGCCATATTTTCAATTAGTATATTACTGATGTGTAAACCAAATGCTGTATATTTTTCCCATCTCAATTATGTATAGAATACATGAAAGCATAATGAATAGTGGCCAAGATTTTAAAATCACTGAATTTCTAGTAATTACAGTGATTATTTTTATCGTCGGTCAAAGTTTCCAAATTTGGATGAAAGTTTTGCCCACCTTGTTTTATCTATATTTATATATCAATTATAAAAATAAATCTACTTATGATAACTAAGACATTAGTTCATTTCTATGTTGAACAATACCACACATAAATGCAATGGTGAACTATAAAAATACAAAAACCCTCAGAACTGGGTCAAAGTTACCCAGATTGACCGTAACACAATCAACAACAATAATTCATTTTCATTAATATCATTAAGAAAACATTTATGAAATAAATTTGGATTATTGAGATTTTGTACACTTCCATGTATTTTGTCACTAACGACCCGGGTTTCGCCTTTCGGCATCAAGCACCCTCAGTCGATGTCTTAAAGTATATTTATGAAATAATATTATTATATAGCCTACTCAAACGAATAATATCAATTTTTTAACCATTTTAATCAATTTCAATGTGTCCTTTTGTTTCAGATTCATTGATGATATGGAAGATATGTTCAGTCCATCAATTTTCATTCAATTTTGTACCACATCAGTTGTCATTTGCATTCTTGGGATACAACTCGTGTTTGTAAGAAATAATATCACTTTTAAGGTGTTAACTGTCAATTCTTGGTGGAAAGACATTATATTTTAACACTATTCATTTGTACTACTTCCGCATATTTTTAATGATCAGGACCGGTTTCGCTCATCACGAGCATTATCAACTGATAAAAATATAAACATAACAGGCTTAAATCAGGAAAATTATAAGAAAAAATATTTTCTTATAATTTTCCTTATTCATTATTGTATATTACATTGTCGGCGTCCGTGGCGCAGTTGGTTTCGTCGCTGGCTACGGTTACGGATGTCTCGGGTTCAATTCCCGGTGCGGACGGTTTTCGTAGATTGATCTTTCAATCGATTTATGGATTTCTGTTCGTAGTCTGAGTCCTCCCTCCCACCAATCCCATCCTCACGGGGCGTAACGAGAGCGATTAGCTAACCACTAGTCCTGTCATAGCCTTATCCTTCTATCCCTACTCTCTCCGAAAAAGAAAAGAGAGGTTGAGTGACAAGCAGTTCTCGTAGAAAAACTTCTGTCAAGATACCTCCATTAGGAGACCATATGCTCCACATTGGGAGCGGACATGGAAAAAAAATTTACATTAGTAACGTCATTAAAAATTTTGTTCAGCTAAATGGACTTTTAATGTAGCTATATTTGTGATTTCAGATTAGTATTTAATGATTTGCAAGAGGTCCATAACATTTTTATTGTTGATTCTTTTATTTGATTTATGTATAATTTGTTTGCTAATCAGTATTTTCTTGTCTCAGTTCGTGAACCATCAGTTTTATATACCTTCATTTTTACACTCAATTTGATTTATTTATTTATTTTTATCAGTTGATAATGCTCGTGATGAACGAAACCGGTCCTGATCATTATAAATATGTTGAAGTAGTACAAATGAATTGTGTTTTATTTTTTAAAAAATAATATTACCGTATATATTCAGATTATGTGCATATTTTTTATACTGTATATGCATAGTTACCTACAATAATTATATTTATACATTTCGCAGGCTTAATAATAAAGTTACCTAATTAAAAAAATGCAATTCTAGGCAAACGCTTAAAAACAAATTGATAATTGGGGCTACTCACAATAATTGATCAATAATTTTAGGTTTATTTTAAGTGTGATCACGGATTTTTTTGCTAATAATGATTTGGTTTCTCATGTGAGATCGAACAATGATGTTGTATAAAATCAGTTTATTATTAAAATTAAAAAAGTCGAAATTAAAGTTAGATCACTATATTTTTAAATGTGCGATATGTATCCCGTCAAAGTATGCATTCATTATTTAGTGCACTGGTCGTCAACCTGGTCGGTACCGCTCCCTAGTGAGCGGTTAACGTTTCCATAGTGGGTAGTATAGTTTTTTTCTGTCTGTGTTCATCGAAACCATCTGTCAAACTCGACCCGTGGCTAAGTTTACTTAAAGCTTTTGAAGACTATTCGCTGTGTTAACGGTCGGGGGTAGTGGTATATAGGGATCGTGTATTTTAGTCCTGTTCTGTACCTTTTTCACTTACGCCTATCCAAATAAAATAAAATATTTGTCCTGTTCTGGCCTAGCAGTCGACTTTCGACTTGTTTGTTTGTAAACACAGCACTTACTTAGATTTGTGAGAGTAAAATGATAATAATGAAATTCTTTTTTTCAATTCACACTTTTTCTTTAATATGTAAATATACTCTTTCTGCAGTGTAAATAAAAATTTAGATTTAAAAAGTTGTTTTTCAAATTTTTCATCTTCTCGAAATTATTGCATTATTACACTGGATTACTGCGATTCTGGTGGACGGTAAGGAAATTTTATTATAAAAAATACGCAAAAATGGGCGGTAGGTATAAAAAGGTTGACGACCACTGATTTAGTGCATACATTAAAATTAAGCGTCAGTTAACTAGCATACCATTAGATTTCACATTTACTTTAGCAGTACAATCTATGTATTAACTAGTAAGTGCAAAGTCACAGACAAATGCTACTAAAATTTTACGAACATGATTTGAGTTGAGTAAGTTTGACTGTTAACATATTCGCAAGCGAGTTTGATAGCTACCCTACCACAATTCATATTTACAATGCAAATGATTGAACCCAGCGTATTTGTGTTTGATATTAAACACACACTTTACAGTGTAAGTTAGATTAAGTTTAGTTATTATTTTAACGTTTGCGAATAATTGTTACCATGACTACATCTATTTTTTTTAAAAGAATTTAAAGAAGCAACTTTAATTCTCCATACATTCTTGATGCTTTTTTACACGATTTTTTTGGAACCAATATATCAAATTATATAGAAGTGAGATAATTTTGTACACGATTTCAATTTCTGGAACCAATGTATCGCGTCAAAAAAGGATTTTGTGTATTCATTCATCCATGTATACTTTAACTCGTTAAGCTTAACAATGTATACACTAACTATTGAATGCACACAATGACTAAGTGTACACAATATCAGCTGTAATATATACATGGAGTTTATAGAACAGCCCTTCAGGAGTGGCCCTGCTAGTGTTTATAGTTGGTGGATGATCTCCTGACCCTACAATGACTCCTTATTTATGATTTTTGATGAGCTAATTTCTCATCTGAACACTTAATATATTTATATTATTTAATCAAATCATAACCATGACTAATATGACATAGGTTAAATTTAATCATGATTATTATTTACGATTTTTACAGCTTGATATAAACCCTTTAGCGATGGTAAAAACGTTTCTTTTCCTGTCGTCTATTGTGGGCCAACTTTTCATTAATTGCTTAACAGGACAGCAACTTATTGACTGTGTAAGTTAAACAGGCTTATTTATAATCTTCAATAAAATTATTATAGAATACATATTTCATTTTTTTTTTTAAATAAAACACAATTCGTTTGTACTACTTCCACATATTTATAATGATCAGGACCGGTTTCGCTCATCACGAGCATTATCAACTGATGATAATGCTCGTGATGAGCAAAACCGGTCCTGATCATTATAAATATGTGGAAGTAGTACAAACGAATTGTGTTTTATTTTTTAAAATATAATGTCTTTCCACCAAGAATTGACAGTTAACACCTTAAAAGTGAATACATATTTCGTTTATAATGTTGTATAGCAACACCTCTTAGTTGGAGAAATCAAGGAATACATTTCTTTTATCAAAATTTATTTCCTTTTTTCATGTAACACCTTAATCATCATATACTGTCATTATTCTTGGTGTTACTTACTTTTCAAATTATAAAGATTAGGTAAATAATGGCTACATCACAAATGCTTACTTGTGGCTTATAGATTTGACTGATTAAAAATACATTTTCGCGAAAGTTTAAGACATACTGTTAAGATAAGTAATGCTTAATTAGAATTTATAATAAGAATAAAATTTATTTGACAATTATGCTATCTGTGCTTAACCTGCTCTCTGCCAATTCCGTATATATACAGGATCAAGAGTTGGACTAGTTGGATAAACCATTTACGACTTTGCATTGTAGAGTTTAAAAATCGCTGATGCAGCTTACAGTATGAATTGGACAGACCTCAACAAGAATATTCATAAAAATGTGGTTATTATAATCCACCGATCGCAAGAACCTTTGCAATTGACAGCTTATAAGTTTTTCAGTCTATCAATGGAGAGCTTTAATTCGGTAAGGTTAATATTATCTTATTTGATTAACTTGTACCCACAACAGATTTCAAACCTTTAATGGGTGCATCTTGTAACACATCACTTTTAAATGATTGCCAAGAGCAACAGTTACGCTTGACTTGACAAGAACTTATATGCACAAGTGTGCTGAAATAAAAACAGTTTGTTTGAAGACTGGTTTGTGCAGTCGCTCAACATCTTTGGTTAATAAAAACAAGCTATGGAGGTTATGTACATTTTTAAATCCAAGAGCATTTGCATATAACCAGCACTAGACCATAGATGCAGCAGTTTTCATGTGTAGTGACCAATAATTTGACTTGTACTAAGCCAAATCAACCACATCCAAACCTCGCACACTAACACATAATATATTATATGTAATTCATTGTTGGAAAATTCACTAGACTTGTATATTTATATTTGAGCTGTTTTTTTTCTCACTGAAACACATTCGAAAAACCTACATTATAATAAATAGAATTTCGGTTTTACCAAACACCCCTTCCCTGGTGTTGTATCGAGATTTAACTGTACTTCTTAAACAGAAGAATGGATAGCTAGCCGTCTTAGGCTATATCAGCCACCTACTCAAAGAACATGGTCACCACACAAAGATTATCCTGTCTCACTTTATTTCCACTGGAGTGGTGCCAGTATCCTGTAATTCCAATGCTAGATTCAAAGATGAATAGATCAGTGACTAATAAATTTATCTGCATTTGACGCGTGTACCTTTACAAATAGCAACGATCAATCTGGACTATTATGCAATGAATCTATTTTGAAATTACAGGTTTGCAGCTCAGCTGGATCATACTTCGCCCTATGTAAAACGTTGATTGAAGATTAAAAAAATAAAACTTTTGTCAACAATTTTATATTATAAGAACAATATTTTCACATGGTATGCAATTAACAATTCTTTACATACAATTATAATCCGTTTTTACACGTCACTTCGTAAAAATTCTAAAACATTTTTTTTAACTATAATAATAAAATATTTTTCCTATCAATTAATGGTAAAATTATCATTTTGAATATATTTTTAGAACGGACAAAAGTACATTTTTTTGAATTCAATGCGGTAATGAAATTAGTCACACCTACAGCAAAAGCATATAAATCACAACCATTAATATCAATATAATACCATAGTACTTTTTAGAAGTTTGTTTATAGTTTACTATCAATTTACAAAAATTTTATTTTGAAAATAATAAACACACAACTATGAAACATGTCAAAAAAACAAATACCTCGATTTACGGAAAATGGCAAATTTAGTTTACAGCAAAGAAAATGAAATATAAAAAATTATTACTTAATTGTTTCATTATAGCCTTACCACCAATCATAACAAGGCTTCTTGAAAATTTTTCAAGAAACCATAAAGACATACAGTGGAACCCCAATCTATCATTATCACATTCATCATTTTTTTTGATGGGTTATTAAAAACAATAAATCGGGATTTCACTGCACTATGTACATTGTACATTTCAGTATTCATATTCAGGAACTTGATAAACATATTTTTGATAAATTTTAGAACTAAATATAAGAAAAGGAACAAATTCGAACGATGTGAGCCACATTGCATTAATCTACACAATTTAAGACTCTCAGGGTTAAGCTGTGTTGCTCGAAATGGTTAAGCGATAAGGACATGACGTGACTCTCCTAAGTTAATTAATTTCATTAATAAATTACTGAACATCTTTTCACAACTTTAACATATTTTGTTTACCATAATAGGGATGGCAATATCAGGCAAATATGCCTATATGGGTATTGCAAATATCAAAATCGGTATCATCGGTAAAATAAATAAAATTAACCAAAAAAATAATAATAATTATGGCCAATTTGGATCACTGTCTAAATAAATCATTACTTTTTTTGGATATTTCATACTAAAAAAACATCATTAGCTTAACAAGCTAATTTTAATTAAAACATCAAATTTATTGTTTCTTTGTAATAAAATATGACCTGAAAAGGGCTAGTCCATCAACCTATCAATCTTCATCAGACTTCCAAACAAAAAAGTCTGATCGTAGAAAAAGTCCTATCAAATTAAATGTTGCAATAACAGTATTGCAATGCCTATGCCCTTCCATAACGGAAACTTCACTGGTCTTTAATATTTAAAAGAATGTCTTGAAAACTGTTTGTTATTATAAGATTAAAACAAATAAAAATAATGTATCTTTACCATAAAACGAGGTCATTACGTATATCTCCAACCATTCTATAACACTATCAATTCCTACCGTGTTAAGCGGCACCTAGAAGCAATACAAATCAGAAGAGTGCGTTCTGTATGATATTGAATTTCTTATCAACATATGAATTACGTCCTGTGTAAAAATAATATATAAAAATTCTATCCTGAATGGAGACAATACAAAAATATTAAGTGCTTCGCCTTGCATATTCAAACCAATGAAAGTACATAAAATAAAAAAAGTAAAAGGAATGTAACAATGAAAGAAACAAAATCAATTTACAGTGGAATCGTGATCTATTATTTATAAAATGATTATTAAACTGATTTAGACCTTGGAAATGTGTGAATAACAAAAAAGTATGCATAATTCTCATACATGGTAATAAATATGTTGGTACATCATGATCCCATTATTGTAAGTGGCCTTCACATAGTATGCAAACTACCATGCGTGTGATTCGCGGTTACGACTGTTTACAAGTTGACTGTACTTACTGTCAAATGACATTACAAACAAAACGGAGTCATGCAAATGATAAGCTCTGTTTTGATATTAAAATAAATGAAAAACGGTCATCATTGACTAACTCCATCACTTATTATAGATATTTAAGTTGTGTATAATTTAAGCTTTTATCTATAGCATGTTTGGATACTTATATTTAAACAACGCAGCCATTTTACACAAAAACAACATATAGAGGAACTTTTTTAGAACTTTGTAAGATATGCTAGATTAAGATTCTACTGTACGTGATTGTTTCAATTATAAGTCATCCTTTATTGGTGTACTCCCATTGGCAGCCGTCAGTCATAGGTTCAGATGTAAGTACTCGGCAACGAATACTCTAAAGATTTTGTTCAGATCTTCAATCGTGTCCATGTCCAGTGCACCTTTATTGTCCGACGGTTTGTGCCAGACATTCGGGAACGGAGTTGGGATCACATGCAGAATAGCAACGTCTAAAAGAAAAGTAATGAAAATTTAATTTACAGTAGATTTCATTAATTAAGGCTTTTGAGATTCAGCTATGCGGCAATACTAGTCATGATAATAAATTAATAGGTTGAATAATTTATTTCACATTGTATGTTCATCGTTGGAAACATTATCACATCGATGGTATTTCGGCCAATTGATGTAGCCCTCAAAATTGAAATTGTTCAGGAGAGGATATGGTAGCATACGTAAGGAGTGTCGTTATAATAATGGCTTACATCAAGTGGCAGGGTGAGAATTTTTAAACTTAAAATCGATGTGAAATGATGTCTCTTTTCCAAAAAGTGTTTAATTTATTATTCTAATTTACATCATTTCGTAGAGACCAACTCTGTCGTCTTTAAAATGAGATCCAGTCATTAACTCATTTTCGTATTTTTTGAGGGTTACATCAATTGGTCAAAACACCGTCGATATATTGTTTGAAAAGTGTGGCGTCATTATAAACATTTTTCAGGAACTTGAATCTGAGAAAACCCACACGTTGGAAACGCAATTAAGAGTAAACTTACATCAAACAAATATTTTGTAAAAAGCATCAATTTTCTTGTAAAGTCATTGTAATATCTTACCTCTCTTAAGAAAAGGAATGTGATCATCCTCAATGTGAGCTCCTACACTTCGAGGCATGAAGTATCTCGGATCATATGCTCCGATCTGATACCCTCGCAGCTCACCCATTTCATGCAATCTCTCTTCGGCGTCTGACAAGCGAACATACCACCTTTCCGTAGCAGGAAAGTAGCTGTAGAATTTTGGCCCTGCTGTTCCAAGTAGATCCAGAAGTACCAAAATATCCTGAAATAAATGTTCAATATCAAATTCACTATACATTTAAAATTATAAGAGTGCACAATTATATTAATAGTTTTCAAAGAATACTAAAGGAAGACTATTTTTATAATATTTGTTTTGTTATTTTTGAATTCTAAGAAGAAATTAGCGAAATTGTGAAAGCGATTCTGCTGTTCAGAAATTTAAGGCGCAAAAATTCTTCCTTTGGTGTTCTGGTAAACTATTTTGAAAAATGGTTTGTCTTTAATAATGGTACATTTTAACTGTCTATAAAAACACAATGAATTTAAGAGTATGTATTATATATGGAAAATAGTGATTTAATCCAGCGGAAAATGTAATGATTTACTATTTTATTTAAATCAAATAAATACAAAACATACGTTAATTTTTGAAATTTATGAACAGTTCTGAAAATCTGGCAACCGTGACTATGTTTTTCACCGATGTCTCAGTTTTTTTCATCAAAAAAAAAATGTTTTTACGCAATCATTATATACTTAATGTGGTTAATTTGGTTTCATTTTTAAAATACTACCAATTATTTATTGCATGTTAGTTTTGTTAATTCTGAATTTATTGTATATTCAGTTTACTCGGTCATGGTGTTTACTCTATAACCATTACAAATCATAATATATTTATGCTTGGTGGTTACTTATCAGCATACATATTATGTGCTACAAATTGTTGAAAAAAAGTTAGCAAATATGTTACTATTTATTATTGAACGTGCAAAGGGTTAATTAAGAGCTTATCGTCACCATACTGGAATGGATAGTTCCTCGTAAACAGCAAATGAAAATTTGAGTTTTAGGATAAAGCCTCTAGCCTCGATATTTAATGCTACATGGATAATAATTATAATATTAAATGGATTTATGCCGATCTGACACAGATCAAGTAAGGGTAAGGGAAAGTTATTAATATTACCTACCTATAAATCTGCATTGATGTGTTTAATGATAAAATAAACTCTTGTTTTTATAAACAAGCATAATTAATGCACTTACTGAGTTATCCCAGACAAAGAATTGATCCAAAAATCTCATTGTGCACTTACCAACTTCTGTTAGTACGGTGATGATATCATCACGTTGACGATTTACTCAAATGGGTTTTAAAATAAATTGCTTGCAAAGAACTGACTGCAACTTGCACTGCACCAAAAGAAGAGAATTAAAATTACCATTCTTTCAAGATGGTTAGCATTATCATTATTGACCGAGAACTCTTCTTTCTCCCATCGCGAGGCGAGATGACGGGCTCCGTAGATAGAGTCCTTGGGTCCCCACGTCCGGAAAGCTTCTTCACCGTCAAAGAACAGTAACGCCAAACTGACATCATTTTTAGTTTTGATTGCGTTCAAATGTTCCTGCATTACCTTTGCAAGGTTAATCATCATTGCGCACGGCACTGCGGAATCAGTTGCACCTGAGAGCATTTTAATAAAACACTTTTATTAGAAAGCAAACTTGGGTAACACGTAAACAAAAATAAGTCCACTGCTCCAACTCCAAAGCACTAGTATAAATTAAGCTGTTATATTAGACTTTAAGTTTCTCTAAGAGTTTTTAACTATTTGAATAATTTACACAAAATTGAGAGGAACTAACTCAAACAAATTGTATTTGAAGAAGTCCTAGCTGCTTGAAAATATTATTACATGTTAACAACAGACAAGCAGCCAAGAATTTTTCTTGAGGGGGGGTTTATTTAAATTTCCATGTCCACTCCCAATGTGGAGCATATGGTCTCTTAATGGAGGTATCCCAACAGAATTTGTCTACGAGAACTGCTTATTACTCAGTTGCTCAACCTCTCTTTTATCGAAGAGAGTAGAGACAGAAGGATAGGGCTATGACAGGACTAGTGGTAAGCTAATCTCTCTCGCTACGCCCCGTGAGTATGAGATGGGTGGGAGGGAGGACTCAGACTATGAACAGAAATCCATAAATCGATTGAAAGATCAACCTGTGAAAACCGTCTGCACTGGGAATTGAACCCGAGGCACTCGTAACCGCAGCCAGTGACGCTACCAACTGCACCGTGGCGCTGACGTTTTTTTAGATATATGTAAATATAGATTTAAAAAACGTTTTTTTTTTAAATTTTTGGAATTATATTGATTCATTAATTGATGATTGACGTCTTGGAACCAATTAACGTTGAATAACAGGATATGACTGGGTTAATCTATGTAATTCAAATTGTTATGGTTGTTCTCCTTTACAAAGTAGGCAATTAACAAAAAATTATAATGACATCTTGTAGTAGTTTTTTTAAATCTATAGCGTGAAATAATTCTAGAAAACAAATACTGTTCGATGTATGTAATGAAGACACCCTCTTATCATAATCCATAAAAATTTCCAACGTTCTCTATTGCTAATATATTTCCGAAATTGATACTTTGTGTAAGTATTTAATTTAAATGAAACATTCACTCAAAGTCCAAGACAAAGAAGAGATGCTTAATATGACAGCTTGATTAAATAAATATTGATGTTACTATATCAGTTAATACTATGCTAAATAACAGATAAAACCTGAGATTTATTTATACAGTTGACAACAAAAACACTGCTTGTAAAAATACAACCTGCAGTGTCTAATTGTGTACTTTATTTTAATATAATATCGACTGTGGTAAGGAAAAAGGACACCAAAAAATATTGTGTATAACTGACACAAACGTCCTAATATACTATATTTAGATATAAATATATAATATATGGACTGTAAAAAGGCAAGAAGACTTGTCCCTTCGTCTTTAATCGGATAATCACAGTGTATACAATTTAATATACGTTTTGTTTGGGCTATACACAATATTTTTTGTGTGTGGGTTACATCCTTTTTCCTTTCCACGAACGATATTCAATAGACAGAGACCATAGAAAATATCAAGGGTATACTGACAGAATGCATTAAGTCATGATAGTTATTTTTAATAACATCAAAGTACTCTCTCGCCAATTACAATTGTTTATTTTTTAAAAAGATAATCTTTTTGACATACAAATCATAAGATTTAGTATCGATGAGCTATAGTTATATCATGCTTTTTGCCAGAGTAAAAAAACAATACAACTATTAATGCTGTTTTTTTCAAAGCCGTTCATATGATATGAATTCATGGTTCTACCAGTATGTAGTGTGTTAAATTGCACACATTTTGAGATTTAAAACAGAAAATCATCAAAAACTGACTTAATGCGTTCTGTCAGTATACCCTTGATATTTAGACACTCTTGAACAAAAAATGGAAAACCCCTGGAAAACGTAAGCTTGTTACAAATATTTAATAAGCTGGAGGAAAATAACAAAATATGGCATGGGACAAACACGTGTCACATTTAGTTTAAAAACAAGTGGAATAACAGGGTTATCAATTTAAATTTTTTATTGGTGTTCACGGTATTTTAAAGAAAATACCCAGACGTTTAATAACCTTTTTATCATTGTTTTCGGGTCTAAAAGAAAAAAATTATTATGTTCATAAACGATAAGATAAATGAAAACAATAATAAATTTAAGATAATTAATTTAGTGATAGGAGTAATGCATTCTTAGGCATTGGAAAAGAATTGAATGATTTCAAGCAGTTGTTCAAATAAATATCCCGTGAAAATACAACACATTATGACTATGTCATGCAATGTGCGAAACATGTCAAAAATAAACTGTTACCAATGATGACATTGAAATAATTTTAATTGAGTACCTATTTAAATGAATATGAAATATATGAAAACGCATTCAAGGTTTCACTACTGTGAAAATTGATTTAATGATTTCATGACAGTAAAAATAATGCAGTTATAAAAACCTACAGTCAAGCATTTATAACAACTCGCGAATGGATAAAAAAAAGTAATGGCCTTCCAATTTTTTAGCGATTATTAACAAAAATTAGTAACGAGTCAGGTAGTTGGGTCCGTGGTTGAATGGTAGACTTTGTTGACTTCAGTTTCAGTGCTCACGGGTACAAATCCCAGTACGGATAGTTTCATAGATTGATTTTTTTCCATGTCCGCTCCCAACGTGAAGTATATGGTCTCCTAATGGAGTTATCTCAACAGAATTTTTCTATGAGAATTGCTTGTTATTCAGTTGCTCAACCTCTCTTTTATTTTTCGAAGAGAGTAGGTATAGAAGGATAAGGCTAGAAAAGAGCTTGTGGTTAGCTAATTGCTCTCATTACGCCCCGTGAGGATCAGATGGGTGGGAGGAAGTATAAGTCATCACAAACATTCAGGCTACGAACAGAAATCCATAAATCGATTGAAAGATCAATTTATGAAACTGTCCGCATCGGGAATTGAACCCGAATCATCTGTAACCGTAGCCAACGATGCTATCAACTGCGCCACGGATGCCAAATTCAAAATTTCTGTTCGAAGGCATGTATGTTTCTGATATCTGAAATTCCCTCCCACCCATCCAATTTTAATAACAGGGTGTAGCGAGAGCGATTAGCTAACGGCTAGTATATTATAATCTGTGACAGGCGTAGGTTATATTTATAAGTCAAAATTATTGTACAATTATTTTTTTTGTCAAAATCATTTGACCATCTTTTTAACCGGAGCTCATATCCCCTAAAATCTTCAAATTATAAAAGAACATACACAATAATAAATCTGACTAACCGGTTAAAATTGTATGTCATGTTAAGCCCAATATAAAAATGATGACAACTTACCGACAAAATTCTTTTCTCTTGTATACTTGCTGTCATAATGACAGGCCAAAAACAGGAATCGATTAGCATCCGGATTTAGCTTAGCAATGATATTTTCAAACTCCAACTCTCCAAAGATCGGTGCTTTGTCTTTGAATGCATCTCTTTCCACATCCCAACCAAGATCTTCCATAGTTTTTACGATGTAATTTGCTACTTTTTTATGCCCAGGTGTTCCAACTACACGGGGAATCAATATCTCATCAAGAACTGTGTTAAAATGCACCATATCCGATAATATCGCTATTTCTTTTACTTCTTGATCTAACAATTCCACGGCTTTATGTAGCCTCTAAAAAAAAAGCAACAATAAATGTCACCACATTAACCTTTCCCTTACTATGTGAAATAAATTTGTGCGCTATGGTGGAGTGTATTCATTACACATCATGCATTTATGACTGATTATAAATGATTGATAGCCGGAAAAATAAGAATATTCGCAGACATCGCTTAAATTTATTAAAGTTGAAGACAACATAGTCGACATGAAGTAATAATTGAAATTGTATCCCTGAAAACGACGACAAACGGCTTAGCAGACTACCTCAAACGTAGGCTCGAAAGCTACTGGCTTGCGTTTGACACTTTTCGTGTCGCGCAATCTTGAAAGAAACGACGTGACTGAGCCTCTCTGTCTTTCACGTTGTCATTCATATGTGAGCTAATATGAAAAACGTTTGGTGTTCCCCGCTGGCCGTTGTATCCACTTGCACAACTCAGAATATGTACATAACACACTCGCACACGTATGATTGTATTTGTAAATTTATCCCGAATTATATTTCAAAAAAATAAAACACAATTCATTTGTACTACTTCCACATATTTATAATGACCAGGACCGGTTTCGCTCATCACGACCATTATCAACTGATAAAAATACAAACATAACAGGCTTATTTATATAAAATTGAGTGTAAAAATGAAGGTATATAAAACTGATGGTTCATGAACTGAATACTGATAAGCAAAAAAATTATACATAAATCAAATAAAAGAGTCTACAATTAAAATGTCTACAATTTGTTTGCTAATCAGTATTTTCTTGTCTTAGTTCATGAACCATCAGTTTTATATACCTTCATCTTTACACTCAATTTTATATAAATAAGCCTGTTATGTTTGTATTTTTATCAGTTGATAATGGTCGTGATGAGCGAAACCGGACCTGGTCATTATAAATATGTGGAAGTAGTACAAATGAATTGTGTTTTATTTTTTAAAATATAATGTCTTACCACCAAGAATTGACAGTTAACACCTTAAAAGTGATCACTTTTAAATTGTTCCACCAAAACCACAATGCAAATTATCAACTTAAAATTAACGATTTATCAATTTAAAAATGTTCGAAAATAATAAGTTAAGCAAAAAAAAATTGATTTTTATTAACTGTAATTTAAAAATAATTCTAATCAAAGACTTATTTCAGTAAACAGTGTCTCTTTTTCAGCAATTTATATTTTAATATGGATCCCATAACGCACACAATAGTTTCTTTTTCTATCCAATGTGTAAATATATCTAAAACAAACTTATGTCGGCAATGTTCAAGCTAAATATGCTAATTGCCTGTCACTTCAAATATTTGAATTGTTTGATACTTTGGAAAACAGGCGAATTTAATAATCGTTAAAGGTTTTCACATAACAATTATTCAATAGAAGAAAGTTAGTCATTGATGACATTTTTTCATTAAATATGGCAAGTTAAAGGTCAAAAGGAAGTTGTTTACCAGAGGTGAAAGGACTTATTTATATCTAGTAAAAATGGCTTACCTTGGCTTCGTATAACTTAGATTTTCCTTGATAACTATTCGGAAATGTTCCTAATATAAGTGCCATTACAGCGATTACTTTAATCGTCATTTTGACTAATATAATATCACAAGAATAAAATATGTTTTCGTTCGGTCGTAAAAACCTCTCCTCTGACAACCGACAACTCCACGACCATTTATCAACTGGATTTGCCACACTCGAAATTTATTGACTTGACACTTGACAGAATGGTTGAGTACTGCCATACTTGAAAATTATATTGTCTCTTACCTCTGTTATAATAAAGAAGTAAAATAATTATTATCTTTGGGAAGCTATGCCATAAACGTCATAGCCCATGCCTACAATAATAGTGGTTCCAAGCCCTCTAGACTAGACTAATAGCCAAGCTCTCCAATCAGAGTTCACCAAGTTGTGTTGAATACAAAAATAATGAAACATATTTATTTTCTTGGCTATTGATATTCCAATATCCAGTAATTATTTCATTTTGTCCTTAATTTCGTTTTAAATTACAATATTTTTGAAGAGGTATAGGTGTTATATGCTATATGCTTTACAATTTGCCACTCTTTTTATACATGAAAATTTACCAAGCACCGCAGTGCAGTTCAGTGGGAAATTTAATTACGAATAGAAAAATTCCAGAATATTATAAATGTGAATCATGAAAACCGATAATTTACGTGAAATATGAATGCAATATCAATATGAAAAAGTCACCATGATTATAACATGTTAAATGAAACTTTTTAGAACAAACCATAGAGACAAATTGGAAAAAGGTGACGAAATATTTTGTATTTTGCAAAATGATTCCTTGATTAAAATGATTAGTTTTTTTCACAACTTCCGATCTGAAATTAAATTTCCTACCGAATGGCATTGTAATTAGCAGTATTAAGTAATTTTTGAGGCATGGAAATAGTAACATGTAAAGCATATTTACATTTACAAAATAGATCTAAAAAATATGCATAATTTCATGAAAATAACAAACTGTCGCAATCCAATATTAGATAAAACAGTCTGCAGATTTACAATATAAATGAGAATTGAATACGTCTACAAATAAACAGATGGCAGTATAAATTTTCAAAAACAATTCAAATTCAGCAATAATGGGTGGGTAGTTTTCTTCTAAAAAGTGCAACGAAATGATATAAAAAATATATTTGTATTCCTTAGATATCCAAAAAAAAAATCCAATACATTATTTTAAAACTACATCAAAAATGAAAGAAAAGACATTAATTAAAACTAAACAAAAAAATATCTTTTATTTTTTTATATGCTATCGTCAGACATTCCTAACTAAAGAATTGTTTATTTGATTTCAACAATTACTTTTTTAACCAATAAGTCAGAAACACATTGAAAAATCAATTTTTTAACCAAAGAGTTTCCGGACAACATTGGACGCATAGTCAGACGTATTTTTTTGTTGGTCGGGAACTAAATACCTAAATGGTCAGTAACTTGATAAAAAATAGTCTGTAAACATTTATTAAAGCAGTCACTAAAAAACATAACAACACATTTGGTCAGCAGTAATTAATTTTCTGTCATTATCTTAGATAGGTTATGTTAGGTTAAGGCCATTTTGTATAAATTACTAACCGTTTAATTTAACAACTTACCACTCATTGATATTGTATTACTGACAGCTTGGCCAATTTATGGAGTACAGAGTAGATAAATATCAAAGCGCCACAGTATGTGATAGTCAGAATCTAGTTAACAAAGGCGAAATAATTTAAGATTATCTACCACTTGACGATAACTTTTTCAGTTGATTCTATTGAAAGCAAAAAAAACTTTATGCCGTACTCTTGACTTATCCAACTGTACCGCTAATTTCAACTCAGAGAAAATTTATTATTATTTATTCAAAGTTCACAAAAAAAACTGCTAAACTCCAAATTGAGAAGCACGTTGAAACTTCAAACACCGTTTTAGGTATTAAAAGTAACTGTTGATTTTTTGAACACACCTCAACTAAGTTTTTCATGTTCGGAAAGTCTGCACTATTTCTCTTTGGGTGACATAACAGTACACGCAGATTTTTCGGCGATTGTTCGAAATGAAATGATGAATTGGTCACACGGCCCGACTGTCTACAATTTTAATGCACGACTGTATTTCATTCAAACACTTAAACATTATTTTCATTATTTCAAAGACTTGAGCAGAGTACCATTTATTTATGTTATGGATTATTGCAATATTAATCATTACAATACTATTTTTGTTCAGATTAATCTTTATCCGCAACGCAAACCATAACCCTGTGTTAGCTCACGATGCACAGACCGTTTGTGTGTGTATCTTGATCGAATAATAACAGGTGAAACTATCATCGGGTGAATAATATATTATTTGTTATGATATAGCTTGTAGTGGCGAGTTTACTCTCATCTGCATTCAAAATCCAGTTTTAATAAGTCGTTACGTTCCACAGTAAATCTCTTAACTAGGTTAATAACAATCACTGCAACTCAACCTTATAAATATGCATTCAGCACAGATCAGGGAGAGAGCTGAATTTATCGGAAAAAATGTGGAATACCTATTGAAAATTAATAAAATTTCATAAAGTTACCGTCGACTCCATCGAAAATAACAAAGATGTAATATTGTTAATATAAGTAAAGATGGTTTGATTTATTGATATAAATTTGAAAAAATTCATTCATTGTAAAGTCGAACTAAGTAAAGTAAAGCACTTGAATGCCTGAAGTTGCCGAAAGGCGATACCGGGTCGTTAGTATCGAAAATTATGAAAGTGTATAAAATTTGAACCATTCAAAATTGATATTGAAGTCCCATCTAGCACGTCAGTCGATATCTGAAAATACAAAAGGTAAATAATTATTTGGTCAGTAACTAATTATGTTTGGTCAGTAAATAATTGCCAAATAAATAAAGTTTAGTTTAGGTTTAATTAAAAAACTAACCGTTTTATATAAATATCTGACCGTTTAATTTAATAAATGACCATTTTATGTAAATTATAGACCGTTTATTTTATTGTTTTTTTATTTTACTGACTATTTATCGAATTAGTTATTGACCACTTATTATTTCTTACTAGTCAACAATGGAAATAGTAACTGGCCCAATAAATGCAGACCATTCTTTTATTTATAATTTAAATACCTCCTTTATTTTATTTCTACAGTTTCTCTGGTTTATATTCAAATCAGAGATAATTTGAATTTTCTCACACTCTTTACATATTATATATATTTTTTACAGTCCTCAAATTTCACAGATTAAATTATTAAATGTTTTATAGTTTTGAATTACAGGCAATGTAAACCAACTTACGCTGATGATGTGTCATATTACATTTCTTATTACTTCTTTCTCCTCTGCCGATTTGGAAAATATGAACTCTTTAGAAACCATATAGATGAAACATGGATTTTTTGTGCCATATTCGTTACCGCACCTCGTCGAAGGAGTTGGATATACTTTTCCTTTATGCAGTCACCGTGCTGGAGTGATAATACGGTCAAACCAGTCTCTCAGATTTGATTGAGCCAAGATGATCGTCGTGTGTGATCTCCATATTATGAAATGGTCAAATTTATACGCAATAAAAACGCAAAATGTGATTGCAGGGTAACTATGACATATTTCATTATATAGTATGCTAAAAAATTAATCATAATATAATATGTATGTTATATCGAAGTTGTGTTACATTAATATTTGTCGATTGACAACTTTTTGACAGGACAAGATGGCCGAATTAAGTTTTTTCTTTGGTGACTGTCAATAGAAATACTAATATCGAAATATAAATCGATCAAAAAAAATGTGTAATGTTAGAAGAACATATTTATATTAAAGTTTACACTACACAGTTCGAAGAACAATTAAACCCTCATAATTGGATTAATTGTGAACTATAAACTATAGTTTTCCAATCATTTTTCTGTTTACTTACCGATCCCTATATATCAGTATCACGATAACATTACATAATTATGATTGATTGTGTGCTTTCAGTTTTAAACAACTGTCAACAATAACACAATATTTGTGAAATTATCTACGACAGATATGATGAACACTTTGACGTTGTTGTGAAGTAGAGGTCTGCACGGACGCAGGTTCGGGCGGGTAAAAACAATTCAGATTCGGGCTAGGGCCGGGATCGGGTAAGAAATTCAAATTTAACAAAAATATTCCGTATATGTTCGGGCCATGAGTCAGCCATAAGACAATAGTATTAAAATAATTTATTTAATATGTGTTATGAATATCGTTGGAAATATGGAAACAATAATATGTGTTTGAAAAGTATAAATGAATTACTATATTTTTGAAAAATCTGGCTTTTTCGGGTTGATAAAAATAAATCTGGGTTTCGGGTCGGGATCGGGTAACATGTGCGATATTGAGACTCGGGCTCGGACCGGGCTATTTTATGAAATTTCGGCCCGTGCAGACCTCTATCGTGAAGCCTTCATCAAATAAACATGATCATATCGACGGTGTTTTGGCCAATTGATGTAACCCTAAAAAAATACGAAAATGAGTTTATGATTGGATTTCATTTTTTAAAAAATGACAGAGCAGATCTCATTGAAATGTAATTTACCATTTTTTGGAAGGGAAACATCATTTTACGTTGGTTTTAGTTTCAAAGATTCCAGTTGATGTAAGCCACTATTATATCGACACACCCTACGTAGAATCCCGTATCTGCATACATGAGAATTTACAGGAGTGAATTTCAAAGATTCGTAACGCAACTCACCATATAATGTTTTCGATAAAAACAGCTTTTACTCTCTTCTGAACGATTTCAATTTTGAGGGTTACATAAATTGACAAAAACACCGTCGTATTATCTTTTATCAATTTTGCATGACATACAACGAAACGCATCTAATAATATATTGCATGTATGCGCCTTAGACCTAGCATACGAGAAATCGTATTTTGAATGGTAAGATGCAGAATTTGAAACATATAGGGCTGTCGCATTAAATTGTTATGAAATCTATAAAGGACGCTACGCTACTACGCAAAAGGGGTGGCCGCTAGGGTTTCCAATCCCGGTATCCGGGATCCCGTGATTGATATTCAGACAATCCTGGAATTTCGGATTCACCGTAAATGCTAAAAAATAGTTCATAAATCACATTAAAACTTCCAGATTAACTACAACGTGTACCTCGGCTTGTTCGTGTACTTAGTTTATTTATAAATTAATATAAATTTATTGTAGTCTCTCCCTCCTTCTCATATTTCTTAACAGCTGTTCTTAATAAATTTGAAATCGAGGACAAATAAGGACAGCTTCTTAATCGAATGGAGGAAAATATTTTAAAGATAAATAAAATGTCCTCTTTTTGGATACTGTTTGGTAAAACCTACCATCATACTACAATAAAAAAATATTATAAAAGTGTTTTTATCATTACGTTGTTTTTAAATAATTTTCTTTTTTTTTGTAAATGACTGTCTGATTTTAAATCAACATTAAAATATTTAATGCATTCCAATTGGACATAAATGAAATTTTAAATATACAATTTAAGTCATAAAATTACATTTAATGACCAATCCCGGGTTCCCGTGATTGAGAAATTCTGAATTACGAAATCCCGAGATCGTAAAAAATGCCCTAGTGGCTGTCAGTATCATTATTTCAGTGTATTCAATTCAGAATGTAACAATTTGCTTAAGATATTTATTTCGTACGGTTTATGAGTTCCATTGGACTGGTAAAAAGTCGAATGGAAACAACATATTCAATGATTTGTTTGTACATGAATACGTTTTGTATATTCACTGAATAAAGCAATAAAAACCGTACATGTATGATTCATACAACATTTTTCATTTACAGCATACCTTGTACAAAGGGGGAAATAATAAAAGAGACGTATGAATATTGTTATCAAACAATGATTTAATATTTTATCAAAGGAAATGCGTCGAAATCTACATAAAACCCGTTTCGGCTAAACCATATCGTATTACCGATAATAATAAGCAAAACCATCCAACCCGGGTCACTGGTGGATTTAGGGTCGCTACTACTGTGGCGAATATTTTTTTGGCACCTTCTTTCTAATGTGGAGCATATTATAGATTTCGAATGGATGCTTTAACTTCAACTGCCTGTGCGTCAATTGCTCATCCTCACTCGACAGAAAAGCCTATCATAATAATAATTATATATGTAGACTTCGTCCAGTCGGTTGCAGAGTCACGCGCTCGAATCACCGATTGAAAACGGTCATATCACATTGATTTTTCAATCCAGATATTTGTTTTTATCCAATTATGGATCACCGAATGGATTTTTTAATGCTTTCATCCCTCCCACCCTGTTTATAAAAAAATGGCCGTATAATCTATGTACTAATACTTTCTTAATCCAACCCTTTTTTTACGATCATTTCCTTGGCTCTCAACCAGTTCTTGTTAAACAACTTCCGTGAATACGATAATTAGGAGTCCATATACTCTTTAAGATATACGCGAAAAAATGTATGTTAGGATGATTTTCGTTTCATTTCATATTTTTCAAATAATATTGAAATTAAGCGTATAAATGGCATCTTTCCATTTTTTTTTGCAACATAATGCATGTCTCTATTTAAGGAAGTTATAAAACTTTTCCTCTTTATTTTCGCCAGTCATTAAGGAGAACTTTGAACTCCCTCAACTATCAGGGAGAATATCAAAAAATATATTATACCCAACCATAAAACAAACGATCTTTAAACCGTTGCTCTTTTAGCGCTGTATTGGGCTCTTAAATATTCCATGTAAAGATAGAGCTAGCATAATTTCTAAATCATTTATGGTACATATAATATATATGAATAATTAAAAGAATATATTGAGAAGCCAAATAATTTATGGAAGCCAAACCGTGCTAAATTAAAAAATAACAATGCATTAATAATTCACATTAATTTTAGAGGAATGCTTGTACATTGACTTTAATTTCTTTTTTTTCTTCGACATCTTCTCTGGCGCTACAGTCCTGACTCCGATTTAAGCCATGGCCGCTTCGATCAATCTCTTACACTTGGCTCATATAAATCATCGTCAGCTTGAATATAAATCATAAAAAGGCTATTTATAATTAAATGTTTATAATTACAATGTATATCAAACAATTGGTTCAATAACTATGAGAAGAAGTTACAGGTAATCAAACAAATTATATATAAATAGTCTATAGTTAAAATGTTAAGGACCTCTTAAATAACCAATAAATACTAATCTAAAAACGAAAATTAAGCCACATTATAAATCTTTTATCTGAGGAAAATATAAGGAGTTTATAAGTAATTCATAAATAAACTTTCGCCAAAATAGCAAATGGGAAATTGTAATAGAAAGTTGTGAACGACTTAAATATTTTAATAACGATTAATGAAATGTTAAAAATGTAATTCACATTGACACTCAGCATCACATGATAAATTGGAAATGAAGATTGACAACTTAAAAGTATTAAAATTTTATTCGTGTAACGCATTTCGCATTTAAATCAGTCTTACGTAAAAAATATAATAATATAGACATGACTCACGAAACAATCTAAATAATTGTAAAATAATATTTGATTATTTTGTCTTATAGTTTGACAACACCTGAATAAACCATTATTTTTCCATTCACACGTTTAAATAAATGAATAAATCACAGTTTAAATAAATGTTTTCGGTAAATACTCAAAAAACAATTATTTATTCATTAACGTCATCATTATAAATATGACCAAACTCTTATCACCCCACAAAATTCATCGTCTTATAGGGCTCTATTTACATTCATTTAAACTTGCGTACTACAAAATAAATATTGACATTTTAACTAAATATTTATATTACGAAACTTACACGAAACGCCGCATATAATAAACAAAAAAAAGTAATATTGATGCGGAAATGCAAGAATATTTTAGCGGTTAACATTGAAACGTTTTAATCCTTGAAGTGAATCATTGAAATTAAACGGCGCCTTGATCTTATTAATAAACATACTTAAAATGTCATGATTAATATAACCATATATTATATTATAAAAATCGCGATACAGGTTTATATTTAAAATTTTGTTTCGTGTCCCTCTAATTCCATCTTTAAATATTCAGATTATAGAACATAATCATCATATTTGTAGCCTGTAATTTGTTGTAATTAAATACAGTTTTGACAGAGAAATGCTAAAAACTTAAAATTAAAAAACAAATGCACAACGATTATGTGATTCAAATATTATGTTCTATTCGATCGATGCGCCTTCATTTATGAATTTATTTAAGATAAACAAATAGATGACAGATTGAGAGCTAAAGTTTTCGTGGTACCTAAAAATACTTCAATACAAGTCATAATATCTGTTCACATAGGGTAGCAAAATCGGTAATCCGATTATTAATTTAACACCAACTATAGACCGGGAGCCAGGAAGACTTTCTTTTGCACATCATTAGGAGGGTATCCTTACTAATCCAGACTTAATAAAATATTCATATTTATATAATATGTTGATTGCTTTATTGTTACAAATTATTTTTTCCTATATATTGCCCCATAATAAGACATAATATATGACAGTTTGCATAGGAGATGGAACATAAAAAGTAAGTTTGGATTATTGAGATTTTGTACACTTCCATGTATTTTGTCACTAACGACCCGGGTTTCGCCTTTCGGCATCTTCAGGCATTCGAGCACACGGATGGACTCGAACTGAGAGACAGTAAACAGTGTCTAACGTTTATATAGAAGATACAAATGCGACAAATATTATTTACGAGGTAAGATATTATACGTCTGAGAGCCACACTGATACCTGAGTTAAAATTTCGGTAATCACCCTAATCCTTATTTTGTAAACACCACATTAACAGAGTGGCGAATTGCCGCTTTTCAACTTCTTTTAGAAATACCAGTGATTTTACAATTATAATAGTAGTGTGGGTTTTGACGGGATGTAATTCGACAAATGGGTAAATATATACAATCATTCCACGTTTTCGTGGTACCTAAAAATACTTCATTACAAGTCATAATATCTGTTCACATAGGGTAGCAAAATCGGTAATCCGATTATTAATTTAACACCAACTATAGACCGGGAGCCAGGAAGACTTTCTTTTGCACATCATTAGGAGGGTATCCTTACTAATCCAGACTTAATAAAATATTCATATTTATATAATATGTTGATTGCTTTATTGTTACAAATTATTTTTCCTATATATTGCCCCATAATAAGACATAATATATGACAGTTTGCATAGGAGATGGAACATAAAAAGTAAGTTTGGATTATTGAGATTTTGTACACTTCCATGTATTTTGTCACTAACGACCCGGGTTTCGCCTTTCGGCATCTTCAGGCATTCGAGCACACGGATGGACTCGAACTGAGAGACAGTAAACAGTGTCTAACGTTTATATAGAAGATACAAATGCGACAAATATTATTTACGAGGTAAGATATTATACGTCTGAGAGCCACACTGATACCTGAGTTAAAATTTCGGTAATCACCCTAATCCTTATTTTGTAAACACCACATTAACAGAGTGGCGAATTGCCGCTTTTCAACTTCTTTTAGAAATACCAGTGATTTTACAATTATAATAGTAGTGTGGGTTTTGACGGGATGTAATTCGACAAATGGGTAAATATATACAATCATTCCACGTTTTCGTGGTACCTAAAAATACTTCATTACAAGTCATAATATCTGTTCACATAGGGTAGCAAAATCGGTAATCCGATTATTAATTTAACACCAACTATAGACCGGGAGCCAGGAAGACTTTCTTTTGCACATCATTAGGAGGGTATCCTTACTAATCCAGACTTAATAAAATATTCATATTTATATAATATGTTGATTGCTTTATTGTTACAAATTATTTTTTCCTATATATTGCCCCATAATAAGACATAATATATGACAGTTTGCATAGGAGATGGAACATAAAAAGTAAGTTTGGATTATTGAGATTTTGTACACTTCCATGTATTTTGTCACTAACGACCCGGGTTTCGCCTTTCGGCATCTTCAGGCATTCGAGCACACGGATGGACTCGAACTGAGAGACAGTAAACAGTGTCTAACGTTTATATAGAAGATACAAATGCGACAAATATTATTTACGAGGTAAGATATTATACGTCTGAGAGCCACACTGATACCTGAGTTAAAATTTTGGGAATTTCCCTAATCCTTATTTTGTAAACACCATATTAACAGAGTGGCGAATTGCCGCTTTTCAACTTCTTTTAGAAATACCAGTGTTTTTACAATTATAATAGTATTGTGGGTTTTGATCAGAACATTTAGCTGCCTTTAGATTAAAAAAAGAAACTTCGACATTCGCAAATCACTTGCTAATGGAGAACCATACGTTTAATGCGGATGATGGGGTTAAACTGTTGCATAAAAACATGGGGGATCATAAATTATTTTATCAAGAAATTTTGGAAATTAATAGAGCCCAGTTAAACTCCTTGCCAATCTTGAATGAGCAGCTGAACCTTCCTAATTCTCCGCTATTATATCCGATACGTTGAAACACCTAACAGATGTCACTAAATGTGGAATGATTGTATATATTTACCCATTTGTCGAATTACATCCCGTCAAAACCCACAATACTATTATAATTGTAAAATCACTGGTATTTCTAAAAGAAGTTGAAAAGCGGCAATTCGCCACTCTGTTAATGTGGTGTTTACAAAATAAGGATTAGGGTGATTACCGAAATTTTAACTCAGGTATCAGTGTGGCTCTCAGACGTATAATATCTTACCTCGTAAATAATATTTGTCGCATTTGTATCTTCTATATAAACGTTAGACACTGTTTACTGTCTCTCAGTTCGAGTCCATCCGTGTGCTCGAATGCCTGAAGATGCCGAAAGACGAAACCCGGGTCGTTAGTGACAAAATACATGGAAGTGTACAAAATCTCAATAATCCAAATTTGATATTGAAATTCCATCAAGCACCCTCAGTCGATGTCTTAAATTATAAAAAGTAAGATTTAAGTACTCAAGTTACTCTGCCTGACGATGTGACCGGACCGTACTTGCTTACAACAAGGGTGAATTACATTGCTATTATTCAGTGCTATTGTTCAGCTTCATACCTATGTCTTAATTCCTTGATAATTTCTATTTGTGCAATGTCGTTTCGATTAAATTATCATTCCGTTAGAAGAACTCTATTATAATCGGTAGAAATACCAAAGTATTTCGATCAACAAGAATTATAACATATTAAAGTTGATAGCTATTTAAATGTCACACAATTGCCATAATTTTCGTAATTTCAGCACAGTAAAGTTAATAACAATCATGTATTTCATAACCTAAGAGATTCGTGGCAATTAATTGAAAATGCGTAACGCTGCTGCATTACGGAATGCTGCAGGTACAATTTTGAGTGGCCAGCGAAGATATATATTCAATTCACTTAGTGATGTAATACACTCGGTGTCTATTTAGATGCAAAATATTATTATTTAGCGAGAAGATCAATCGGTAAATATATATAATTTCGCATGCGAGTTCAACGACTGACATAGTTTCACAGATACTAGTGAAAGTAATTTAAATTTTAATGGCTCCATCTGCACAAAAAAAAACAATACGTGAAGAGTAGTAATTATTATCTGTTAGAATGTTTAAAATCATTTTTTGTGGCCCACAAATATCTCAATGTGTGAACATCATGAACTTTGTTCAAAACTTGAAATTGTATTTCTTGGTAATATTGTTTTTTTTTGTTACCTAAATATCTTCACTTTGTTTTATTTCAATATTATATTAAGCCTTGTTTAATTCCCCATGTAAGCTAGAATAAATTTAAAGGCCAAATATTAATCAAGAATAGAATGTTATTGATTATAATTAGGAAGATTTTTAATCTCATATATTTTTTTTCTAAAATTCATATCAACAAAACGATGTATTGCGAGGTTTTTTTTCTACCAATTACACATTCATATATTTAAATTATTAATTATCATTACAAGTACAGTAAAACCCAGAAGTCGAGGCCGCGTTATTGAGAGTCACGTGATCGGGGGAGTGAATCTCATACAAAATTAAGGGTTACGGTTTTTTACGCGAAAAATGCAAAACTGCCAAAATTAAGAATAAATAAAAAAATATATGTATGGACGAAATATTTAGTTACTGTGGGCACAGCAATGACAATGGAATGCGACCGCGCAATTGGGGGATTTGCGGCGAATATTAATTTCTATTCGGGGTAGCTTAATTGGGGGTTCTACTGTATTTGTTTTACCAGAGCTCCAAATGGTGAAAATTTAAACCGTAATGCTCGATAATTTAAAAAATACATTAACACATTTTCTCACTAATATTGCCCAAATGTTTTGCGGCAGTTATCATTAAATGTAATTTGCCGTAGTTTTTGATAATTCATGAACCGGAAGTTCTGATTTTTTTCTGAGACGGTGCGCTACTCTTTGAAGATTTCAAGAAACGGCGCGCTACTCCAGTCAAATTCGAGCATTGTGTTCCATTATTAAACACTTCCAAGTCGATCATCAGCAAAACTGGCACTCAATATGTATTCAGGGACCGTTCAGAAATGTCGACACATGATTATAGTATAAATAAATATGGTCACATATAAGCTCCCCCCTCTCCCTTTTATTTAATGGGTTTACCTAAGCAAGACTTATTTTTAATTCATGCTGATTCTTTCTAGGTTTACAATATTGATTTTATGGCGTCATATTTCCTTCAACCCTTCAACTCGTTCGTCACAAATCGTCACACTTAGAAAGAGCGTGACATCACATATGGACGGCCTCTATAATGTGAAATAGCACCATGGATTGAATACATGGTCGAAATTGCCTTCAAAAGTAATCAAGCCACATGTGGCAGCCCTGGCTCAGATGAACCGCTACGGATCGAAACGCAAAACAGGAAAACCTCCACAGCTGGTGCGAACGGTCACAGCGAAATTGTCCATTCCATCACTGCCCTCGTAACACAGTGCGATCACAGGTAGGTCAGCCGATCTTAAACATTTTGTTTCTGGCACCTCTTCATTCTCCTATACATCGATCTATACCTAATGTATTCATTTATTGTTCTTTGAATATCAGTGTCAAATTCAGTATCGATATTTTGTATTTACCTGTATCTGAATTTAATAGTTTAGAAGCAATAAAGTTTACGTTTTTTTACATGTAAAATACACCACATTTTTCATTAAAGAAACCGGATTAATTTTCTACCAGTTAAGTGACAATTTCACTAAAAATGTATTGTTTCTGTATGCTTTTGGTAAAGATATTTTAAATAAATTTCAATATCAAATATTTCTGTGTTTTACGAGACCATAGAGATTTAAACGCCGAAGGACTAATTTTCGACATGTATATGTACATATTTACCTACATCACGCAGTCTATTTTTTTGCATTTTGGTAATTAGAAATATTATTCCTCAACTAAAATTTTATAAAATTACAAAAATTAGGTTTATTTAAATATTACTGTTTTACATGATTTTGTCAGTTTAGAACCATTTTTTTATCATTTTAACGAACATAACTACTAGTAGTGTAAAGTCAAATTAAAATAATAATCATTAATTTACGCATTTTAAAATAACTTCATAAAACATAATAACACATCATAAAAACGTTGTCTTCAAGTAATAATGTATATTTGTTTACATTTAAAAGTCGACTTTTTACCCTATCTTTCGAACACAGAAAATATTCGCACAAGAGTATTCAAAAAATATTTAAAACAAAAAAAAAACGTGTGGCTTGAAACCTTTTTGATATACTTGGTAATATTTCAATGCGGAACAGAGTGGACGAATTCGTGCAATATTCGAACATTTTATATGAAAAACGAGAGCACCTCTTTTTGGTTTGAGCGTCGTAGAACCAGATGTACTCATCGCCTACGACGTGAATCTACGCTACATGCCATGGACTCCGTTGAATATACCTACGGCAGATAGATATTTATAGTAAGCCGTCGACGAAATTACTGCATTACGGAACTCCTCGAAGGCAATCATGCGGCACTTGAGGCTGAAATAGATACATCAGCAAATACTGCCACAAACGCTCTGGTAAATCGTTACTTTCTAACACCGTTCGATTTTAGTATCGTTACTAAGAGTATTTTATAGATATCGTCACCGTACGGACAGAAGTTGGTAAGTAACAAAATTGTTGGAAACTAGATAAATGCACAATGATATTTTTGGAGATCAATTCTTTGCATGGAATAACTCAGTAGGTGCATTAATTATACCAGTTTGGAAAAACACGGCAATTTATTTATCGTTATATTAACACAGATTTCTAGGCAAGCAATTGTTCCTGTAAGCAATTTCTAACTTGATTAGTGTTAGATTGTGACATAAATCCATCTGGATTTTGATATTATAATTATCTATGCAACAAAAAATATAAAAAGACTTTATTCTACAAGCTTTTCATTTGCTGTTTACTCAGAACTGTCAATATGTTACCAACTTCTGCCAGTGTTATATCGTAGAATTCGTTCATCGAATATCCATTTTGGTTCAGTTGGTATTTTGGTGCAGCTGCATAGATATTGATCAGTATGGAAAATATTTATTTCCAACTAAAAATCATGCATAATAAATTAAGAAGAGGCGAATTTAGAAGGAGACTCTCTTGACTACGGAACCCAACGTAGTGCCATTTATTGTAATACATAAATAAATAAATACACCAATAATCATTTTTATCATCGCTATAAATTTTCGGGCCATCCGGTTTTCAAATAAAAAATTATATTACACTTGGGCCTCGTACAACACGGTCATATGGTTCCACAAAAATGTAGTGTAATACAAATCCATGTTATGTGAGGTATGAAGTTCATACAAAATTAGGGTATGCGTTCCAAAAAAACATCCTTTATTTTTTTGAATAAACAATCGAAAAAATATATTTACATTTACGTATTTATTGAAAAAAACTTTAATAACATATAAAAGATCATTCATTCATCATCGCTTTCACTTACAATTCTATATGACTCTTTTTCGAGATCGATTGTGAGTTTTCGTTATCGGAGTACTCTGGAGTATTTTTGGATATAGGCTTTAAAATTTCTGTAATAAACTATTGTTTGGTTTTAGCATATAAACCTTTATTTCGTGATAAGGGGCCAAGGTCTGTTGTAATTCCCTTTTGATTTTTAAACCTCTTTCCATTATAGGATCATTTTATAAAAACAAATGCTGAAACAGTGTTATATAAAGCGTGCTGTACAAAAATAGGTCACAATTCATCAACCATACTATACGAGGCACAAGCGTATTTGTAGATTTATTGATTCTTTTAGATACATTATTCTGCAACAACTTTTTTATAACCGTTACCGTATCGTCACTTTCGTACCTTATCCCATCCCTAGCGAACAGTAACTGTTTGTTTTAAATTCCGTTGATTTAATATCGAAAATCATTACGGTTATCTCGAAATTTGGTGAATGATGATACTCACACAAAATAAAGGAAATTTTTGATGGAGTAATTTATGCGTTCATCTTATTTGGCGAATGGCAGCCGGATCTGTTTTTTGTGAGACAAAACCACTCAGTTTTTGGTTATTTCAGCGATTCTTTTGTTTGTTTTTTTTTATCTTTGAACATTCTTACATGATACATAGCGGTTTTCCTTATCTTAAATTTATATTAACCACATATAATATTTAAATTTTTACAAATCGAAAACCATCATAATTCGCTCTAATCTGCTTGGGCAATCTAAAAATATCATCATTCACTATTGTGTCTCATGCTGTTAATATTATATTATTTTTTCGAATTCCATACAGCTATTTTCATACTATGCTTGACACGTCAAATTTTCGAACCTGTAGCCGATTGCTCAACGCTCTTGGGTGATTTTTCCAGAATGAACACTTGCATGACTAATGGATGTGTGCTTAAACGCTTAGATGTCTGCAATATTAACATTCCCTCCCATTAAGAGTCCATTAAGAGTCCATATGTGCCGCGTTAAGAGCGGACATGATAAAAAAGCGTGACACAAAAGCTAATTACAAAATGTAAAATAATCTTACCAATGTTTTGCACATAACATTAATATTGTTATAACAGTAACGTTACAAATAAAGTTTTTTATATTTTACGATATCGACTGAGGAAGTTGGTTGGAATTTCGATATCAAATTTGAATGGTGTATATTGGATTTAATGTAAATGTCATTATTATCAAATCAGTATTGAAATTCATTCAAATACCAATGCAGTTCCTAAACATGGTGTTAATATTTTTTCTTAATAGACGATCTAAAACTGTCAGTTCGTGTTCATGTTTGTGTTCAGCTGAAGATGCCGCAAGATGAAACCCAGGTCGTTATTAACGAAATACATATAATTGAACAAAAATATTATATCGATGCCAATTGATGTAGCCCTGAAAAAATACGAAAATGAGTTAATGATTGAATCTCATTTTAAAGACAACAGAGCAGAGAAGTGAAACATCATTTTAAATTGGTTTTAGTTTTACAAAATGTTGATCCGGTCACTTGATGTAAGCCACTATTATATCAACACTCCTTACGCATAATCCCGTTTCTGCGAACATGAGAATTTACAGGAGTGCATTTCAATGATTCATATCGCAACTCACCATATAATAATAGGATAAAATAACAAAGTATTTAGTTCTACAAAATTTTCATCAGGTAGTTGATAACTATTTCGGCTCTACACCATCGTCAGAACTATACTTAAACTTATTTTTGCTTAGCTGTATATACTGTTTAGAAGATATAGACAATATCATGTCATCTTACGTATTCACACATCATAATGTTTATTTTAAAATTAAATCATTCAAGGTACTAATTGTGTTTTTAGAAAAGGAGCTTACGAGGTGTCATTAATTAGTCGTTAAAATAAGTGTATTTAAATTTTACTGATTATGCGTAATTAGATGGGCTTCTTGTAATGGTTTAAGTTAGGGTGATAGGTTAATATTTTTTTGGTCAGTAAGGAGATTGTTTTCATGATTGTACTTATTAATTTTGAATTGTTCCAAGAGATTAATTCTAAGGCTTTCTTCACACAGATGTAAGCATATCGGAGCTGATTTAGCGGTTATGTTGTGGGCTTCTTCCACGAGGTGGTTAGCAAATTGAGAATCTGTTTTATTATTTTTAAATGATCTTACATGAATCTAGTTGAAATGCTCCTTTCTGTCTGTTCGATATAGATCGAATCACACAATCCGCAGTTAAGTTTGTAAATTCCGCTTCTGTCTAGTTTATTAATTTTATCTTTGTTATCACCATATAATGTTTTCGATAAAAACAGTTCCTGAACAATTTCAATTTTGGAGCTTACATCAACCGCCAAAAACTCGTCGATTTTATATCAGTCTTTATTTTTGTAGTGATGTTACGACTTAATAAAGGTTTTCTATTGTACTTAAACTCGACGATTAAAATTCTTTTTAAAATATTCGGACCATGGCCTTATTATCAGAGACTTTATTCTGATTTCATCTTTGGAAAAGATCCGTTTTTATCCTCTTAACATAACGTTAACTGTAAAATTAGTGAGTAGTTAAACCTTCGAAGGTAACATAACCTGAATTCACTCACCTGGTTATTAATGATGCGCATGCGTACCATTTATTATTTCAGTTCATTTTTCGACCACTGACACTCAAACGACGAACAGAACATTACATCATTACGATACATTGTATCATTAGCCTAGAATGCAAAGCTAGTAGCTCCCGAAGTATCGGAAATGAGATTTCAAATGCCACTTTGAAGCTTATTTTAATGTCTTACATTTTTTCATAAATATATTTTAAAAATAAAACACAATTTGTTTTGTACTACTAAAAAATTTATAATAATTATGGCCAGTTTCCCTCGCAATGACCCCTGATCATTACAAACATGTGAAAGTAGTGCAAAACAAATTGTGTTTTATTTTTAAAATATAGTGCCTCCACCAAAAATTGACACTTAACACAACATTTTTAACATTTCTAAAACTATGTAATTGAATATTATATATAAATAGTATAACCGTACCCGTCATAGATGACGGTATTAAAATTGAAATACTGAATGTCAAAAGTAGATAGTACGTCGGAACTGTGTGTGCATTCCATAAAATTTTATTTTATATATAACCGCGAACGATTAGGTCGTGAGAAAATTTCATACCTACATGTGATATGTGGTAATAATAAAAACGTCTACAGAGTGGCCTGGGTTATTATTATTATATGTAATTAAATATTTCGTGCAAAAAAAAAAAGAAAAGTTTCTTATAAATGAATTATTATAATTTTTCTGCTCTTCTGTAATTCATCTACGTTTTTGGAGCCACTGGCTTAGTCTACTAAAGTGATGATATTATAGTATTATAAAATATGTGTGCAATTTATAGATAATTCTTAGTTAAAATCAAATAATTGGTAATGGAAATATGGAAATGGGATAAAGGAAAAAAAGGCTGGATTAGGAGATAACTACCGTATTTTTCCGAAAATAAGACATCCTCCGAAAATAAGCCTTAGCGTGATTTTCAAGATTTTTTGGAATATAAGCCCTTCCCCAAAAATAAGCCCCAGTTATATTAATGTGAAATATATAATTCGTTCAAAAATTTTGTTGAGTTTAGTGCATCTAGCTGGCCTAATATTTTCGAGAATTACACAGTTTGGAAGAAAAAATTTCCGAGAAATACCTTGTTTACGTCTATAGTTCGTTGTAAGCAATGCACTCGCAGGTGTCTAAATTAATTTCTGGAATCTAGAGTTGTATAATTTACCTACCAAACAATATAAGACAAGACATGAGAGATTAGAACCAATGATTCAACAGGAAATGGATTTGGAGGAAAGTCAAAACGGAATTCAAAATTTGATAAGTTATGACAATGTTCCAGATGAAGAAGATGACATGACTGTATTCAAATAAATTTAAATACACATTAACATATACCTAAATGTACCTTAAATGTACATATGTTACCTAAATTATAACTAATATATGTAAAATGCCTATATATTTACAAATAAATATCAAACAAAAATATATAAAATTTGGATTATTGATATTTTGTACACTTCCATGTATTTTGTCACTAACGACCCGGGTTTCGCCTTTCGGCATCTTCAGGCATTCGAGCACACGGATGGACTCGAACTGAGAGACAGTAAACAGTGTCTAACGTTTATATAGAAGATACAAATGCGACAAATATTATTTACGAGGTAAGATATTATACGTCTGAGAGCCACACTGATACCTGAGTTAAAATTTCGGGAATCGCCCTAATCCTTATTTTGTAAACACCATATTAACAGAGTTGCGAATTGCCGCTTTTCAACTTCTTTTAGAAATACCAGTGATTTTACAATTTTTAAATAATTGTATTTATAAATTACAATGCAATGATTGCCAACATTTCTATGTGGGTAAAACCACACGTACAGTAGATATAAGGGTATCAGAACATTTAGCTGCCTTTAGATTAAAAAAAGAAACTTCGACATTCGCAAACCACTTGCTAATGGAGAACCATACGTTTAATGCGGATGATGTGGTTAAACTGTTGCATAAAAACATGGGGGATCATAAATTATTTTTTAAAGAAATTTTGGAAATTAATAGAGCCCAGTTAAATTCCTTGCCAATTTTGAATGAGCAGCTGAACCTTCCTAATTCTCCGCTATTATATCCTATACGTTGAAACACCTAACAGATATCACTAAATGTGGAATGATTGTATATATTTACCCATTCGTCGAATTACATCCCGTCAAAACCCACAATACTATTATAATTGTAAAATCACTGGTATTTCTAAAAGAAGTTGAAAAGCGGCAATTCGCCACTCTGTTAATATGGTGTTTACAAAATAAGGATTAGGGCGATTCCCGAAATTTTAACTCAGGTATCAGTGTGGCTCTCAGACGTATAATATCTTACCTCGTAAATAATATTTGTCGCATTTGTATCTTCTATATAAACGTTAGACACTGTTTACTGTCTCTCAGTTCGAGTCCATTCGTGTGCTCGAATGCCTGAAGATGCCGAAAGGCGAAACCCGGGTCGTTAGTGACAAAATACATGGAAGTGTACAAAATATCAATAATCCAAATTTGATATTGAAATTCCATCAAGCACCCTCAGTCGATGTCTTAAATTATAAAAATATATAAATCTACTTATTGTACTTGAAAAGTAAGCCTTCCCTCGGCAATAGGCCACAGCACGTATTTTGGACCAAATAAAAGTAAGACAGTGTCTTATTTTCGGAAATAGATGGTAGTTGTTTACTAATCACTCTCTTTGTCTTCAAATATAATATAGTAAGACAGCCATACCCTTGAATCCATGTTACGTGTTCAATTGATTCACTCAATGCCATTTCATTACATAATGGAAACTACTTCATGATAATAGGATAAAATATCAAAGTACCAAGCTCTACCATTTTTTAAAAGTTCTACAGAATTTTATAGAACTGAATACTTTGAATTTGAATTATTGAGATTTTGTATAATTCCATGTATTTTGACACTAACTACCCGAGTTTCGCCTTTCGATTCATCAATTCGTCGGATTCGTCAATTCGAGTCCATTCGTGCGCTCGAATGCATGAAGATGCCGAAAGGTGAAACCCAGGTTGTTAGTGACAAAATACATGGAAGTGTACCAAATCGCAATAATTCAAATTTTATATTGAAATTCCATCAAACACCCTCAGTCGATGTCTTAAATTATGAATTCTTTGATTTTTTATCCTATTAAAATGAAGTTCTACCGATCAAATGCTAATTATATCAATAATATGGCATGATAAACCATTCCCAGTATTACAAATATTTAATTTAAAAAAAAAATTAATAAAAATAATCTTGGCTTCACAGCTAATTACCGATGCGCAAAATATTTCAACAAAAATCACTCGAGATCACCACAAGTAGAAAACACATCACAAACACCCAAGGAGCCCGAGATCTATAATTGAATTAAATTGAAAAAATCTTTATTTGATATTGACCTTTCCGGGACTTGAAGTTGGAACTATTTGATCGTTAAGGTAAACCGTTAGACCACAAAGGCTGACAAACTGCACCCTCCCTGCTCTTGGTATCTCTCGTACAGTCTACTTGTGCAAAGGATATGATTCATAATATATATACGTTTGGATTAACAGTCTAATCTTTTTAATACGGTTTAATACGTATATCACGATTAAGTTTAAAAATTATGATTGCGGTTTTGTTTACATAAAATCCTTGATCCACGGCATAATAAATAGTAATCTAATGGGAAATCGAATTAGTTTAACAGCTATGTACATCAGATGCAGTTGCGTTATGCACTTGGAAAACAGTTTATTCAATAATTGTAATCCATTCAGGTAGACACGAAAATTTATTCATTTATTGACACTAAGGTAACTGCTATGTATTTAATTTGCATGTCATCAAAGACGACGTTATGTGCAGTGGCGGACTGTCATACAAGCCAGGTTGCCCGATGGCAAATGGGCTCCGTTTTATGTTAGGGGCCCTCAGTAAAATCAAATAACTTTTTACGTGTTTCAAAATATGCAGGATAAAGCACTTTGGGTATTTCATCAATACAAATAAATATGTTTTCTTTCAATATACACAATGAACCGACGTCTCAATACGATTACAAACATATTCTCTATGTCTATTTTAGTTGTTTGTAGCATGTGAATTTTTGTAATTATCAGTTAATTATTAGTACAGTACATGGGAATTAGTATGTAGGGTAGGAGTCTCCTCTCATTTTTGGATGGGCTTTCTCTGAGTGGGCCCCCATTGACTCCTGGCAACCAATATTTTCAATCCGTCACTGGTTATGGGCAGTACGAATAAGAATATATGTATGATGTATAAAAGAGTCAACCATTAAAAGAAGTTAAGATAATTTAATGTTTATTAACCGACTTAATGAATTATATATATTTGTCACATCTGCTTTGATATCATAGATCAGCGGTTTCCTTTTTGACTTGTGTATATTGCAATATATTGCCACATTGAATCATAAATGATTCAATAAAGTAATTATTATGTGCATATAGTGTATTTTTTACTGAAACTCAAAAGATAATAATAACAATGAAATCTGTAGCTTTATAGCAGAAGTTGATTGTCAGTTTTACCTTAGCTTACAGGAGTTTAAATATAAACATAAGTAAGTTTTTAAAAAATGAAATTAATTGGACAATACATTTATTCAGTGGATCTTCTTCATGGATAATGAATAGCATACCGAATTTTGTCACCGCCGACAAATATTTTATTGTGAGAACAAGCCCAATATGACAGAAACGGATATTATGTTAAATACCAACATGAAATTAAATAAAATTTCAGTGAGATCCGCTCACTTGTTTTGAGGTGCTTACTTTTTTTATATAAGGTTCAAATGATGCAAGGTATAACCTTAAATTTGAAACTGGATTCAGCATATTTCTGTATTTATTTTTAATAAAATCATATAAAGAGAAAGCTCTCTCAACCAACTGTCTTACAATTACGTACGGCATCATAGACTTATTCTCTTTGTCAAAAATCTGCACAACTAAAATTAATCATAAATGTTCTTTTGAAAGCTGTCTTTAAAATAGTATTTAAGGAATCAGCCAACCTTTGCGGTCGACAGCTTGTGAGAAATTATTTTCGCCTGTATCGGTGTGTGAGGTAGTCCGGCTTCTATGACGTTTGATCGCGTTCTGTCCATCACCCGTCTCAGTGTATGGTATTACGCATTCTGTTGGTGTCCCTGCTTTCGTTAAGCATTGGCAGCTTGTCCATGGTGTCCCTCGTATTAATTCGTTTCCCCACAGTATCACTTGAAACTTCGATCAAACATTTCTTCATAGAGAACGAGTTTTAATTTCTCATGAAGGTGCTTGGATGCTAGACTTATTCTGTGGATGCAACAGGGACTCCAATTGATATTGGGAGCTACTTTCATGACACGACTGCGAAGACCGGAGTATATACGTCACATAGACTTTGACAGAACATGACAAAGCAAAATGTGTTCAAGTTCATTGTCTTTCAAATACCTCGCGATAACAAGCAAAGCAGCTAAATTAGTAACATCTGTGCTTTCATCAACTTAAATAACAGACAGTGGAAAATTACCAATAAATATACCGTGTGCTTTGCGTATTACGTAATTAATATGAAAGAAGGTTTAAGTACACAACCCAATGTATAAAAAAGTTAGGTATATATTATATCGACGGAGTTTTGGCCAATTAATGTAACACTCAAAATTGAAATTGTTCAGGAGAGAGTGGCAACGTTTCTATCCAAAACATTGTATGATGATTTGCATCATGAATCTTTGAAACAGGATTATACGTAGGGAGAGGTCGATATAAAAATGACTTACATCAAGTTTCCGGGTCAGAATTTTTAAATCTAAACGCAATGTAAAATGATGTTTTATTTCCAAAAACTGGTCAATTTATTTTTCTAATTTACATCATTTGGCCGAAACCTGCTCTGTCGTCTTTAAAATGAGATCCAATCGTAAACTCATTTTCGTATTTTTTGAAGGTTACATCAATTGGTCAAAACACCATCGATATTGTAATATATTTTTTTTTTCAAAATATCAATATTTGAATTCTTTTGAGCAAATAATAATAAATATTTGTAGGTACTGTACATCCGTCATTATCGATTTATCTTTCGCTTATCCCAAAGACGTACGCGTACCTCGGGTTGGAGATCGTTGTCATATACAATAATAATGTATTCGACACTAAATGCATATTTTAAATTACTATTTAAAAACGATTTGCTATATATCTACTTCATTTATCTCTCCGAGTGAGAACTGCTAAAAACTATGATTTAAACAATTACACTTATATTATCAGCTCCACGGTAACTTCGGTCAGGGATCATAATGATGTAATGGAAAAATAAATCTATAACTTTCAGACACTCAATTACAATATAACAATTTTGCAAATTAAATTTCTATTGATTTTTCAACAAATGCACCGAGTTCAAAAGTAATATGCTTGCCTCACGAAGAAATATTTTTTAAATTTCAAATTAACAGATATAGGGTGCTTGTTCTTTAAGTCGGCCGTCGCCAGTAGTCAGCCTTTTGAGCTTAAAACGTAAATAAAAGTGGATTTATTTAAAAAAACAGTTTTTTTTAATTCGTGTAGGTAGTCTTGCCACTTGCCAATGTATATCTGCACTATACTGACCTATATGATGCAATACTCAATTAAAAAAAGCACATTTTTACTTCGGAAGTTTCGACAAATTCATCTTGTACGGGGATCGCTAACAAAATATACTTTATATTGTCAAGCTTTGCATCATTATGTTTTGTATTGTTCTGTCTACTATCAGTAAACTATTTCGGGATATTCATGAAGTTTCATTGTGATGGCCGAACACTGGGCAATGAAAGGCCGACCATTGGATTTTGGGGGCCGACCACTAGGACAATTGGCATTTTTTTTGTAAACTTCTGTTATTTTATGCTTGGTACAATATTAACTATTTTATTTTTAGTTGGTTGCATTTCTTAATCTCTGTTTATTGGAATAATAGTGAAAAAATATGTATTTATCATTCATTGACTCGAAATCCCTTTTGAAAGTACACCTGTCGTTTTACTGGCCAAGCACTGGCGAAACGACCCTAACTAAAAATACATTTGAAACAAATGTGTCACTTTTACATAGTTCACAGCAAAACTTTAATTTTCGACTTAATGAATATAAGACGATGTTAACTATTTCTTTTCTATTCAGTTGATTTTGAAAATGGCAGCATTGTTACAGGCAGAAGTGAACTTGATATAAATCTAGATTATACATTTAATGTCAAAAATGTATTTTTTAACAAGTTTACTTCCAACGTGGAGTATATGAACTCCTGATGTCAGTATCTCAACAGTAGTTTTTCTACGAGAACCGCTTTTTACTCAGTTGCTAAACCTCTTTCTTCCGAAAAGAGTAGGGATAGAAGGATAGGACTAGGACAGGACTAGACATCACAAACATCTTTGCCTACAAACAGAAATCCATAAAGCGACTGAAAAATCAATTTAGAGAACTGTCCGTACCGGGATTTTAACCCGAGACATACTTAAGCGAAGCCAACTACGTTGACTACAGCAAAACGGATCCGACAAATATTCAGTTGTTATATTTTTCGAAAATTCCTAGAACCGATAAGATTAAACACTTTTGAAATAACTACAAATGCTCTATCGTCATTTTCCATGTAAACGTTGTATTGTTTTACCTATTTTTGTAAACAAGATTAATAAATAATGACTACATTTTTACGTTTGCAGCTCGTATGTTAAATTAATGTTCATATTTGTTTTACAATAGCACTATATCATAGCAGTCAGTGGTTTCCATCCGGGGAGGCGCGGACCATCGCCAGGGGAGGCGTCAAAATTTTGTAATTAAAAAATAATTTTTATACCATAATATCTACAAATATATAAAACTTCATACCGTAACATAACAGCAAAAATTCAGTGAATGAATGTTTATTTTACTCATTCATAAAATATGCACTTGGAGGAAGATTTTGGTTGTGAGTAGGCCTTCTAATTCAGGGATTCGGGACGATTATTCAATCCCGTGATCCCGGGATTTCCAAACTCACTGTAAATGCTAGAAAATAATTCGTACATCACATTAAAATATCCTGATCGACTACAACGAGTACCTCGGTTTGTTCATGGACATAGTTTTTTGTATAATACCTATAAAAATAGTTTAAATTTATTTTTGTCTCCCTCCTTCTCATATTTCGTAGAAGTCGTTCTAAACCAATTTGAAAATGGATGACAAATTACGATTGCTTCTTAAATGAATGGAGAACAATATTTTAACGTCAAATTAAAAGAAATATTCTCTTTTTTGATATCATTTGGTAAAACCTACCATAATAATGCAAAAAATTAAATTATTTAGATCATTATATTTTTTTTTAAATATTTTTTTCTTTTTTTGTAACTGACTGTCTGATTTTAAATCAAGAAAAAAACCATGCCAATGCCCAAAAAAATATTTAATCATATATACATTCCAATTGATGCAATAATGGATACAGATTAAATTTTGAAAGTACAATTTAACACATGAAATTACATTTAATGACCAATCACGGGATTCCGGAATTGAGGAATTCTGAATACCGAAATCCTGGCATCGTAAAAACGTTCCGGGATTGAATGCCCTAGTTGTAAGAGCTTAATATAAATTATTGTTTTGGTTGATTTTTGTCGAACTGACTTTGTTTAAATAAAAATAGATTGTAAATTGTTGGCTGTCAATTCATAAAAAAAAGAATATTCAATACAAATATTCCCGGTTTACTCTTGTTCTTTCAACAACAAAAACAATAAAATGCGTCGTATGCAAACTCGCTTGATTATGCAGTACATTACGTTGCGGTTGTGCAACGCGCATATAATTTTCATAAATGCATTTCGTAGCGCTACATTTTTTTCTCATTTTGACACATTTCCAAAACACAGTCTCCGTTTGCTTAGCTCGTATTACCTCCTCCCCCTCCCGCTCAAGACAAAAGTTGCGGTGACAGTATCGCGAGTATTTGGTATTACTTACTATTTGCAGGTGTCGTAAACCGTTTTGCGAACTGTCGATTTCGGTGTCATAATTTTAGTCCATTACGTGGCGTCGTATAAAATTTCACATCTCCGTTTTTTAATCAATATTCCGTGAGTAATATTCAGCGGAACATATATTTAAGTGGTGATTATTTCATTGTAATATTTAAATGACGTTTAATATTACCATGGGATGAATATAATATGTCGCATTTTTTGTTCTTGTTGATAAATCAAAACATTCTATTTAACAAGCTGAATAATACTGTATTTATATTGAACAATTATAAGAAAACATTCCATTACTAATAATAATAAATTGATTATTCATATTATTGAAAACCTATATTTATGTAGAAGCATAGTTAATTTATGTAGTGTTTTCAATCCATCTTACCATACTTTCATCTTCTGAGCCCAACTTCTTCAATCTGAAATATTGCCTCAATATCAATTATCGTAAAACTTCCGTAGTTAAAGTAATCCATAAGAAATCGTTTTGCTCAAATTTGTACATAAATAATTCAAAGAACTTGTGGCTATTTCATTTAGACTTCTCCCTTTGTCATTGAAATACTCTTATTTCAATTTTCAATAGAGTTGAATTCTTAAATTCTTCTTAATCTAAAATACATAATTTTATTCATGGCTTGTATGTTTAGGATACTGTCTTCCTTTTCTTGCTGCATTCGGTAACCTACTTCTTGTTAACCTCTAATCACGCACTACACTAACCCACTCTCCCACGTTGTATTCGTGATGAGGAATAATAAAGACTAAAATCAACGTCATAGTGAAAATCGTATGATACAATAAATTAGACTGAAGATGCTTCTCAGAGAAACGGAACACGTGTCACACAAACTTTACATTCAAGATTTTTCACAATTAACCTATAAAAATTTATATGATTCAACACCTATTAGTTTGATTGATAATTCCAAAATTGCGTATTTAAGTACGTTTTGTCAAAAATATTTGTACAGCTCATTTGTTAAGACGCCATAATTATTTAATGTAACAATGAGTTATTTAACATGACGGTAGTTATTGATATAATTTTTTTTTATGTTAGCACTCGTAAACCAACAGCTGAAACCGCTGATAAATTCTGCGTCGGTATTCGTAAATCTTGAACACACTCACAAAGCTGATACGATACATTTACATTAGTCGATCTCTGGTGCACGACAAGACAGCACGCGAAAACCGACAGTCAAATAAGCGCGCAAAAATTTTCCCGATTTCCTCATATTTAATTACATCTGTTTTATTATTTTCCCAAGTGGCAATACCGAACGATAATATCAATCATTCTGAATTCGATTTGTTATTCAATGAAATAATTGGCAGCAGTGTTTTTGTGTGTTTACCGGAATTGGTGAAGGTTTTCAACTGTGTAAAAATTGTATAAATAACTGTGTTTACTTTATCGAACACGTGGATTGATATTTGTGTTAATGTTACGAACTTATCTCCATTTTATTTGGTATGTATGCATTTATCGCGTATGTTCGTATTTTTTAACATGAAATTTTATTTTAATACATGCTTTATAGTGTTATATCTTCGCGCATAAATAAAATATTCCAAGGCAAGAAAATGTTTTAACTAGTATAGTAAGAGGCGTGATTACAATTCTGTGCTCTTTTTAATTATTTTTTTCAAATAAAATACTACGATTATTAATAATTTAATTAAAAAATACATTAAAACTAACTTGCAGTGTATTAAAATTGCATTGAAAGTATATTATAATTGATTAAATAGTAAATTTGCGAATGAACTAAAATGAGAAGAAAAACTTCACACTCCATAGTTTCACCGGGGCCAGGTCATATTTGAACCTTGCACCATCTAGTTACGCCACTTAATATAATATAAGAGAATCATACACAGTTTCAAAGTTCAATTAATTATGAACTCCATTTTCTGTTTTATCAACTCTTGCAATCTATATATGTATATAATTATTTCATATTGCCAGTGGCATTAATAACTAGACAAAATATTTTTTTACCTATGAATTACACTAGTGTCAGAAATTATTCCAGTTAATTATTCAAAAGTTTTAATTGAAATAAATACATAAAAAATATTTATATATTTATGAAATTTATTCAAAAAGAATTTTTTAAATTAGTTATATGTTACCATAATAACCGATCGAATATAAGTATATATTATTGTATATCATTTTTGCTGGATTTTTTCCTTTAACTTAATACTATAAGTATATTATATTATCAATTATTTTTAGCAGTGCTTAACAGTTTAAGGGTTTGGTAATACATTTCAGAATAAACGAAAGACTTTTCCGTAAGACAAATGTCCAAATAATACTGTTTGAATATGGTTTTATAACATACAACCTTTCTACTTATTTGTTCTTACGTAATGTATAATGATTTTTCTTTATTAATTTTCATCACAATTATAGTATAGTCTATTTTTTGTAAATTTATTTTAAGAATACAATTAAAATTAAAAGCTTTGTTATTCAAGAAGTTGGAATCAATTTTAAATTAATTTCATCGTCCATGAGCCAATTTGTTGATAAAATTTGCATTGAGTCAGCAGAACTTTTTGAAGATGACGTGACGATGATATAGTTATCATCTGTATCAAATAGTTCTTGAAGGTAGAACTAAAAACTGTAAATATGCTTTACAACATGCTACTATTTTTTACCCGAAACTTTACTAAATAGTGCTAATAACAATGCAGTTACGTAGGAAATTTAATTACAAATAGGAAAATTCCAAATTATCGTACACGAGAATTGGTGAAGCCGATAACTTACGCGAAATACTAACATAATGTCATAAAAAATTCGCCATATAAAGTCAAATGGAACTTCTTAGAACAAACCATAGAGCAAATTTTTAAATATTGTGACGAAGTTTCATCGTATTTCGTATAATGTATCAGCTTCGTTGGTTCCAATGTTTGATTTCTGCCAATTTCTAATCAGCCATTAAATTTACTACAGAAGAGTATTGTTTTTAGCATCGTTAAATTACTTTTCAGACATAAAATGTGTGTCATAACATAAAGCATATTTTCCCTGAAAACACTGCTATTTTTTTACTTTTATACTCTCTGATTAATCATAAATAATGAAAAGAAATAGCACTGTCAAATTGTGCTTCTTCACTAATGGAAAATTCTCACTCGCTCAGTGAAACCTGCCGCGATAATAATGTACAATTATTGTGGCATAATAACTACAAATTGGGCTTCATTTAAGAATTGTCAGTTGGCACCTTTCGAGTGGAATAATGTAGCTCTTTTCAATTTTAATATAATTCGATTTCTTTATAAAGTTAAGATTTACTTTATGAGTCTTGCTATATATATAAACGTAATACTCCTGAAAATAGGTATTGCGTAATATTACATAAATCTTTATTTAAAAAGAAGACTTATTAATTGAATTGTTGATTATAAAAAATATACAAAACATAATAGGTTAATGTTTTCTTAATGTGTATTAATAACAATCGGTGATAACAAATTGTATCAATATCATTGCAAGTAAAAAATGTGGTGTTGTGTGCAGCGACGGCACCAAGGCTTACAAGACCCATATAGGACACGAAACAATATTACATATTTTAAACCATAAAAAGATTCACTGTATTTTAAATGTAATAATTTGACCTTGAAACGTTTTTTTTTATGATACACTCGATTATTTTTTTCTGTGGAGATATGCTCCTCGTATTAATAACCATACAAAAAACGTGTAAAAAAGATGCAGTATAGATAGAAAAACGAGTGATAGGTTCCCCGATTCACTCTTTTAAAGCGCCTCAAAAAAACGATGAATGCTGGAAAGTTTCTAAGCTCTATACCACTGGTCGTCGACCTGGTCCCCCCCCCTACATTTTTCCTCTAAAAATGATTTAATATTTACAATAGTGCTGGATTAAGGGTATCTTTAAAATTATTTACTATTTATTTAATTTATAAACTATCGCGTAATAGAACATTGCGCTGCAGGCGCAAAATTTTTATGTGTCAGCATAATTTTTTAAAAAACATGTACTATATTTTTACAATTTGTCATTTACAAATGTTATATTTAATATATTGTAGAATCCCGCAGGTTTGTTGCTCACTGTCGATGTTAAATAGTTTTTTTGTTAATTTCAACTGCAAAATGATAATTCAGCATACTCTAGACTTTAAAGTATAAATAAAAAGTTAGATTTAAAAAAAAAATTCTTCAAATAGTTCACCTTCTAGAAATTATGAAATCCTTATACTGGATTGAATTACTGTGGTGTTGGTGGGCGGTAAAGAAATTTTTTTATAAAAAAATATTCTAAATATATATCTAAACCAAAGCAACATAACGATTAGTTCAGGAAAACGATGAATGCGAAAACGATAGACGAGGTTCCACTGTAAACTATGAAAAACGACTTACTTTAATAAAATTATTGAGAAACGATGCAATAGGTCTACGTGGAAACCTAGATACGTCAAAACTCACACATCTGGGCAATGTTAAAAGCTAGATTAAATTTGTAAATTTGCTAAGGTCATCATTTCATAAATAGCTTATGTTGATTATAACGCGCAATGATATAGGAAGTCAGAGTATTTACCATATCATCTTACAATGTATACTGAACACACAATCACACATTGCTTTGTGCTTACGTTGATGTGTCATTTTACAAAAGCGATAAAATTAAAACTATCAGATTTACTATTTTCTAGAATTGTAAATGTGAGAACGGATAAAACGTTCATATACCTCTCGAAATTAACAGCAATTCGCCTGTGTATGCTTTATATTATAATCATCAGGGGTATTTGGTGGTATATATTCGGAGTTTATGTATTACGGCACTTTGACAAGACGGTTTCGATATAACACGATTGATGAAACGAGTCGCTGAGTCACTAAACACGCTCCTGGCGATGTTTCAATAAAATAAGTTTTTGATGTACGTATGTGCTCTATCGATAGATCTATCAATTATAACACGTCTAAAATGCTTTCCTATTTTATCCCCTGTTCAAAATTCAAAAATTTTTCAAACTTAAAAATTTCGTTTTTTTACACGATCCAGATCCTCGTTTTACACGGATAACGCGCTCCGAGAAAATGTACTAACAGTATTGTACTTTTAGCTATACACTGGAAGATACAAAATATCTTAAATTATACTTAAAACTGTCACACTACCCATTATATTTTTTCCTGATTTAATCAAAACTATAAAAACCTCGGAATGAAGTTTAGCGATTCACCAATTAAACAGTTACATATTTTTGTAAAACAGGGTGTATGTATCAATACCTCAGTTCCAAGGTGTATCAACTAAAAAAGCATTGCGCTAAGATAATTAGAAAACAAGATTTTGGGCAGGTTTATTCTTCTATTGCACATCCATTTTTTGTAGATTTTAATGTAATCCTAGTATTATTATCTAAAAAATATATTTTTATATATCTAATATCAAAAATATGAGTTTTAAGAGGTTTTCACATGAATTTCGTAGTTGTTACAGTCTGAATCTAAAATAATGATAACCACAGATTACCACAACAATGTTACATTTTGGAACAGTAGATATCGGTATTTCAAGCATTTCTTCATACTTAACTCTAAACTGCAAATTTTTAGCTTGTTATACTTTGTAACTGAGGTATCAATATGTATGTTTTAAACATCTCTGTGGATCACAAACCATAATCAATTCGTTCTATGATGTAAAGAAGTTTAAAATTCAATAAGGAATTACAAAAGTATTTGGCCTTTTACCATGAAATATATAAAGATTTACACGCTAAATGTAGGCAATCGCTTATTACGGAGTCTTCCGGTGATGAAAACACACAAGCGGTCAAGCAAGTCGAAAAAATAGAATTGTAAGTGAGGGTGATGAAGAATGATTGATACTTATATATTCAAAGCTTTTTTATTTCCTGTATTGTTTACTGTAAAAAATAATGGATAATATTTTTAAATTTTTTTGGAACGCAAACCCTGAGTTTGTATGAGCTTCTAACCTCGTATAACATATATTTGCGTTACAAGACATTTTTGTAAATCTATATAACCGTGTTATACGGAGCCTAAGTGTATATATATATATATATTATATACATGTTTTGTCACGCATATTTTCTCTGTGAGGCTTTGACCGCTTAAAGTTTTCAAAAAATTAAATGATGGATAATCTTAATTTGGTTCAATTATGACAAGAAAAAATGCTTTGACATTATTTGTGAAGATAACTGTAAAACTAACACAAGGAGTCTGCAATTTTAAGCAGATCGCTTATCGATGTCACATTAAATTATTTCACATTACAATCCGTTATAACAGCTAAGAAGGCACAATAATAGACTTACACAATTATTATTATGTGAAATTTGGATTATTGAGATTTTGTACACTTCCATGTATTTTGTCACTAACGACCCGGGTTTCGCCTTTAGGCATCTTCAGGCATTCGAGCACACATAATCCAAATCTGATATTGAAATTCCATCAAGCACCCTCAGTCGATGTCTTAAATTATATTATTATGTGCTTGTGGGCTGCTGTGATTAGAAATATTTGATGCAGCCATGTGCTGTGATCCTGTTATGATTGGTGCTGAGGTACTACTATAATATTATGATTAGTGAAACAATTCCGGTGTTGACATAAATCATTTTACACTTCCGTATTCTCTTTCAACTTAGTGAAAAAAATTTTTTTTGATGAATAAAATCGATTTTATAATGAATAAAAAAATTGTTGGCGTCCTTGTCGCAGTTGGTAGCGTCGTTGGCTACGGTTACGGATGTCTCGGGTTCGATTCCCGGTGCGGACGATTTTCATAAATTGATCTTTCAATCGATTTATGGATTTCTCTTTGTAGTCTGAGTTTTTGTGATGTCTAAAACTCCCTCCCACCCATCCGATCCTCAAGGGGCGTAGCGAGAGCGATCAGCTAACCAATAGTCTTGTCCTAGCCCTATCCTTCTATCCCTACTCTCTTTGAAAAAAGAGAGATTGAGCAACTGAGTAAAAAACAGTCCTCATAGAATAAACCTATTAAGATACCTCCATTAGGAGACCATATCCTCCACGTGTGGAAAAAAAATATCATTCCTACAAGCGAAAGTAGTTTGGTTACCAACAGCAACCAAGGTATCACGTTTTTAGCTACCCACAGATATTCATCAATGAATTTTTTTTACTATGTCCGCCCCCAGCGTGGAGCATCTCAACATACGTTTTCTACGAGAACTGCTTGTTAATCAGTTGTTCAACTTCTCTTCTTCGAAGAGAGCCGTTATAGAAGGATAAGACTAGGACAGGACTAGCGGTTAGCTAATCACTTTCGCTATGTCCCGATTTTAGGATTGGATGGGTGGGGGGGAATTTTAAACATCACAAACATTCATGACTGAAAAATTCATTCATGAAATCCATAAATCAATTTATGAAACTATCCGCACCGGGACTTGAACCCGAGACTGTAACCGTAGCTAACAACATAAACCACTACACCACGAAGCCAACCTGTCAAAATATTTAACTTATTAATAAATTTAAAAAAATCTTAACAACCATCACGGGTCTATTTAATACTGTTATCCGTCCTTACTACTCACTGTTTAAATGGGTATGTATAAATCGATTGCCAGACAACCAGCCGCCTTTTAACTCACCCTTCCTTCATATTTTTATTATATAAATTTTTATAAATATTTATATATAAAAAGATTGAATAATTTTCTTCCGATTTCCACTCATACCCTAACTGTTGAAACACTTTAGTAAGAGTCTATCTACACAATAATGTATCCATGTGTTTTTTGAATGTTTCAATTTGCCTTATATACATACAAAGAAAGTCTATGCTCTGGCTAAGTAATGTTATTTACGCAAATATTGTATTTATCAACGCTATGATGATTTTTATCATTTCAGTATTCGTTTGAGGCGTATCAGTTTAAATGATTAATAAAGGCTTACAATTAAATGCACTTTGTTTAGATTATATTCATTTTCATAAAAATAGTTTTCACTTATAACAAATATATTCCACAGAAAAAAATCTTTCACTAAAAATAAAGTGATCCCACATAATTAAATATATTATAACACTGAAGAAATATATTACACGCACGAAAAAATATTTTCAGATAGATAAAATAGTTTTCACTCAATATAAGTACTCACACTTTGATATCAACAGTTGCACGAAGCTCTAATGAAATATCACTTATTCTTCTACCCTATATTAGGACGCTTATATTGTCTTTGCTTCACGGATTAGAATACATTACACAAACCAAACTAAGCCAACCCTAACATAACCTACTACAACATAACTCACTTTGTCAAAAGAATCCGTGACTAAGTGGAAACTATTAAAATCAAAGTTTGAGTGTACTAAGTTAATACTATCTAACACAAAGTGTGATTATTTATAACCCATTAATAAAGCAACTGATTAATCTAACTATGCCCTATTTTTTTCCGAGCAGGTCAATTATCAATATTGCAAAAATATGTAACCTTCTATAATATATATCCAAAACAAAATAATCTAAAAATAAAATAACTATCTTTTTCACCACATACGTTTAATATTTAATAACCGTGCTATACGTAGCAAAAAAATATCAAGGTCAGTTTACTTCAAACGTTTTTTTTCACAACATATCAACATGCCATTAACTAAGGCAGTGGCTTCCAACCGGGGAGGCAAGGACTATCGCCAGGGGTTTCGCCAAAATTTTGCAATTACAAAATAATTTTCATAGCATAATATCTACAAGTAAATAAAACTTCCTACCGTAACATAACAGTAAAAATTCAGAGAATGATATACTCATTGCCAACATATACTCTTGGAGGCAGCATTTTTGAACAGAAAATTCCGTAAGTAATAAACAAATAAAAATAATCTAAAATAAAATAAAATAATCATGAAGCCTAAATGTAGAGGCAGAAAGAAAAAATTGTTGTGATCAGTCACAAGATGCTGAATTATCATTTTGTGGTTGAAATTAATAAAAAAAACTATTTAACATCGACAGTGAGCAATTTGCTTTTAAATATCTTGCAATTCTTTCAATAAAACACCATCTGGTAGACAAAATAGATTTTGATAATCTTACTGACGTTCAAAGCAAGTAAAAATAAATTTTGTTATAATTTTTTGATGTTTTTTTTTTGCGAATAGGTAAAATTGAATTAGTAAGCTGTGCAAAATATCTTGTCCTAAACTAATTTACAATTTTAATATACAATATATTTATGGATTAACAATAATTGGTACATCAATAATTTTGTATTTTTTATATAAATAACATATATAAAAATTATTTAAAGACTAGATTTTTAGACATATTTCAAGAAAAATCCTGCGGGATTCCACAATAGTATTATTAAATACAACATTAGTAAATGACAAATTGTAAAAATATAGTACTTTTTCAAGAAATTATATTTATACATAAAAATTTTGCGCATGGCTGCGTAAAATTCTATACCAAGATGATTTATGATTTAAAATAATCAGTAACTAATTTTAAACATACCCTTAATCCAACACTATTATATTAAATCATTTTTGGAGGAAAAATAGTGATGGGACGGCAAAACCCCTAGCTACGCCATAAAATCTTGTTATTATTCTGTTAATTATATTTATCAGTTTTTTTTATGATAAAGTATTGATTATTTAAAATGTGTCTATATTATAATATCGATTAAAAAATAAAGACTATGAGGCGCTAAAAAAAAAGTTTCAGGGAGGCGTTGTAGCATTAAGATTGAAAACCGCTGAACTAAGGACTAGACACAAAATGAGCATGGCGACATTTTTTTTCTGTAGAAGAATGTATTTTGAAACTGGCCAATGGAATCTAAATCATTATCTAATAATAATTATAGGAAGTTTAGTTTTGTAAATTGAAATGATTATTAATATTCTCCAACCTTCAGGCAAGGTTGAATGCTATTATTAGTAATAAATAATTCAAATAACACCACGGCGCGGCTTAGTGATGCAGGTTTTGCCTTTCACTCAACCACAATCTGTTTATATTGCATTGTGTTCTTTAGTCCAATTTTCCCTTTTATTACTTGATGATTGCGAAAATATCTTTGCCACTTCCACTACATAAATATACCGTAACTAATAATATTTAAACACAAATGCTAAATATCAACCGTTTTACCAATAGCTTATACCTACTTATAAAGAGGTATTATTCGAGATTTGTTGTATTATTTTATGAAATGTCATTGACCCTATACCAGAACTCAAAAATTACAGAAATTAAATTTGTTTTAAACGCCCAGATAGAACTGGTGTAGTTACTTAGATGAAGCTCTTCAACCATTAATTCAATGCATGCATTTCTATTAGAGGTCTGCACGGGTTCGGGCAAGTAAAGACAACTCAGATTCGGGCTTGGGCTGGGCTCGGATATGGAATTTAATATAATTTAATATTTCGGATCATGAGTCAGCCATAAGGCAATACTATGTATAACATGAAACTTTTTTTTCACATGTGTTATGAATATCATTTGAAATATGAAAATAATAACGTACATTGTTTGAAAAGTATAAATAATTGTATATACTAAGAGGATATCTGACTTTTTTCGGGCTGAGGAAAATAAATGTGGGCCTCGGGTTGGGTTCGGGTAACAAGTGTGATATTGAGACTCGGGGTCGGGCCGGGCTGGGCTGATGATATCAGGCTCTGACCGGATAATTTTATAAAAATTCGGCCCGTGCAGACGTCTAACTTCTATTTTTCTGATTTACGGCTGCGAGTTATAGCTCTTTACAAAAGCGTAAAGTAGGCATTGACTTCTCCTAGAGTTAACAGATCAGAGGGTTTGTCTAATAACATAATCAAAAATTGGCTGTGATGGACTTGGTTATGTCGGGTGAGTTTTGAGAACGCAACAGAAGAATATGGATATTCTGTCCTCTTCATTTCAGCTGATTTCCAAGAGGGCCATTGACGACCACCCATAGAATTAATTCGGCAATGTTTCGGACGCCCTTATGAGTCAGGTATTTAAGTTAAATGATTTAATTAAATAATTTAACTAAATAATTGCATAATAATTTGTCTTTTGGTATTTTAATCACCGACACAAAATTCTTAGTTTGAGTCAAATCTACATGAGATTTTTCCTGTTTTTAGGAACTAAATATTCACACACTGAGGTAAATGTAGTGGTAGTTGACCATGTGCCAGTAGTTGACCTTTTTCAATAAAAGTTCCCAAAATAAGATACGTATACGCGTGATTGCTCTAAATTGTAGTGTCCAGACAAGTGAAACCATCTGCTGTCAGATTGAGTAACTAACACAACACCATATAATTATGTCATTGGGGTGTCATAGCGACCATTTGAAAATAACACCTTATGGAATAAGTATTTTATTTTGAATTTCTTAAGATAATTGTTAAAGATATCAGTGAATGTAATCATATGCTACTTGATTCAACCAAGAGTGGTCTTACAGGAAGCTCTGATGAAAGGTTGTCATGAAACCCTCTGATTAGGCATGGTCAACTACTGGAACTTTCAATTTTTTAGATGGTCAACTACTGACACAAAAACATGGTTGTTAAAAATTGAACACAATTTTGTTGTAACTTTTCTTTACCCTTTTCTAATTTTTGTCTTATCATATCAATTGAAACATTTGATTAATTATGAATACACTTGTTTTGTCATCATTCAGTCTAATGTTAAATGTCAATCGTTATTTTTGTTGAATTTTTCTCTTAAACGGTCAACCACCGGTATGTTTACCTTATGTCTAATTTCTACAAACTTTTACATACTTGCAATATATATATTTTACTTCTGATTATGGAGTAGGAATTAAACTAGCTATCAATGAAAAAACATTTAATCATTCTATCCAAATGTATTCATTGAAAAAAGCAATTGGCAATGTATTTGGGAAAAATATATTTTAGTAAGTGTAAATAGAGGTATCACGTGAGATTTCATTGTACGATTTTAAGTATTTTTCTCCAATACGCTCAAGGTAGTAGATTTTACATAGAGTACCTGATTTTTTCAGCATTCAAACAAACTCTTTTGGAATATCGAATATTTTATTAGAAATATTAAATTAAAAATATGCACTTCATTTGCATACATAAAGAAGTCAATTTCAGGAAATCTAATTCGGTGTTAATTCAAGGCTTTGATTGGATATTTCATATTGCAAATAATTGTCGGTTATGTGTTTGTTATCTTCTTCTTTTGTTATCACTAGTCTGCGATATCATGGAGATTACAAATATTCGAATATTAAAATATGACAGTTTTGGAATATGATTGAATATTTCGACAGTGTTTTGGCCAATTTTATGTAACAAGAATTGTCTGAATATCAATCTCGGGATTACGGGATTGAATAATTGACCAGGATCCCGGGATTGAAAGCCCTAGCGACCACCTGTATTAGGTAGTAGCTTAGCGTCCTTTATAGATTTGATAACAATTTAATACGACAGCCCATGTGTTTTTAATTCTGCATCTTAATAATACATGCAATTTATTTTTTTTACATGAGTTCAGTTGTATGTCATACAAACTTGATAAAAGATAATTAGACGGAGTTTTGACCCTCAAAATTGAAATTGTTCAGGAGAGAGTAAAAACTGTTTTTATCGAAAACATTATATGGTGAGTTGCGTTATGAATCTTTTAAATGCACTCCTGTGAATTCTCATGTTTGCAGATACGGGATTATACGCAAGGAGTGATAAAATAGTGGTTTAATTTACATTATTTGGCCGAGACCTGCTCTGTTGTCTTTAAAATGAGATTCAATCATTAACTCATTTTCGTATTTTTGAGGGTTACATCAATTGGCCAAAACACCATCGATTATTATCAAACATACATGTAAAGAATACACGCGTGTAAGAAGTTATTTAGTGATAAATAAATCTCGTTTTCTTAATGATAGAGTTTATTATAGCTTCATTAATACGTACAATTAATTTTGATTAAAAATTGGGTGTGGGTGTTCGATCGAAACTCAATGTCAGACGGCCGAATTGATAATCTCTCGAAATGTAGAAAGCGCCGTATTTGGTTTGACACATGGAAGCTAAATAAATCGATTTTTGTTAAATGCTTCTAATTCAATGTCAAACGTTTGACATTCGACGAAATGTGAGTAGGCAATCAGCGATTCAGAATGCAGCCGGTGAAATAATATTCAGTTAGAAATGAAAACTCGTGCCTTGATACTCGATCACAAAGTGATACAGTCTTCTTTCCTCGGAGTACACTATGGATTCCAATCGAATACTCAAAATTCAAATGTATTCGGCTCTTTTTATATTACAATATTATTTGTTTTTCATATTAATATATATTAGACCATTGGTTAGCAATAATGTCATTCATCGTCCCATTATATCTCTATTATATAATCCATTTTGTTTATTTAAACAATTCTCACAAAATACTCACTTAGGACACGTGTTGTTAATACGTCTGGCCAGAAATATGAAATAAACAATGATGGAATTTATACATTATATCGACGGTGTTTTGGTCAATTGATGTAACCCTCAAAAAATACGTAAATGAGTTTCATTTTAAAAATGACATAGCAGGTTTCGGCCAAATGACGTGTTTTGGTCAATTGATGTAACCCTCAAAAAAATACGTAAATGAGTTTCATTTTAAAAATGACATAGCAGGTCTCGGCCAAATGACGTAAAATATAAAAATAAATTTACCACTTTCTGGAAGTGAAATATCATTTTATATTGGTTTTATTTTTAAAAATTCTGACCCAGCCGCTTGATGTAAGCCACTATTATATCGACACTCCCTACGCAGAATTCCGTATCTGCAATCATGAGAGTTTACAGAAGTGCGTTTTAAAGATTCATAACGCAACTCGCCATATATTTTTGATAAAAACAGTTTTTACTCTCTCCTGAACAATTTCAATTTTGAGGGCTACATCAATTAGCCAAAACACCGTCAATGTAATTATTAATATATTTCCTTCGACATATAATACAACATCTTAATATGAACCTTTTAGCCCTCTTTAGGATTTACCTAAAATGTCCTCCTATATTATTAACCAAGTATTCTTTCATGCTACTACAATGTAATTTTACATATATTTTTTTTTACACTACAAGGTTAACAAATTATGTAAAACGTTTTTTTTACTTTCGTCATACACCTTCTTGACTGATTGTTTTAATTATGCATACTATTTGCTTACGTCTGCAACATAAATTATTGGATAATATAAGCTGCATCATAACCAGTTTCATTTATTTTCAAGATTGATGTTAGCAGTTTTTCATGACATTTTTTCCGGCTGTAACATCATTAAATCGGAGCGTAGGGAAAACGATTAGCTAACTACTAGTACTTTTCCTAACACTCTTACGCTCTGCGAAGAAGACAGTTTGAGAGACTGAATAAAAATTATTCTTAAAATATTTCATTAGGAATTCATACACTTCACATTGGAATCGGACAAGGTTGAATACTGAGTATTGGAAAAATGAAAAGACTGTAAAAACATTCAGAAAAATATAAGAAATACGAGATTTTATACAAAATTCAAAATATTTTCACCGTCACTTACAGTCAATAATTACTAACGATAAACAAACTGCAGAAAATGTATTATGGTACATTGATATTAGAAAGAGACATTGTCATAGCCAAGATTCAAAATAACTGTTTTTAAAAAGTACAAATTTAAGAGTAATCTATATCAGTGATACCAACATAAAAAAAAATGTGTTCTTTTATGCACATTATTTATTTTACAACACAATGTTCTAATTTTAAAATATAAAATTCATGCATAATTACACATGACAATGTATGTGAATTTTAACACCCAATTTATTTAGTAAGTGTTTTACAAAATAAATTATTTCGTACTAATTCTCGATCGCAACCGACTGGAAGTGATTTCTTTTCAGATTAAAATGAACGTTTCAAAATATTCAAAAGGCACGGTCTAGTTATTTCACTTATAAAACTATATACAAGTAGGTGGAAAGTTTTTAAAAATTCCATTTCGTATTTCATCATTTTAACAACGATTATTACAATAAATTGTTGCACCGAGTACCTACTTGTACGCAATGAAATGACCAATAATTATTGTTGAATTGAAAATGAAATAACACTGTAATATTTTTACATAATAATTACTGTCGAACATATTTATTAAACGCGTGGTATATTGCAGATTTCGGAACAAATACTTTTTAAATATTGCGAAATACTTATTTTGTGGAAGCAAGGGGGTGGGAGCTATGTATCGTTAGTTATGGATACAATTAAAATGACCAGGGATACTTATGCCTGGTTTATGCGTTAAGTTTAAAAAGGGTTTAGTAAAAATGACGTTAAATATAGATAGAAGACTGGAGGAATGTACACCCTGGACGCACCTCGGGCTGTAAAACTATCATGACGTCAAGTCCCCTACCTCAACCTTACCTCAAGTAATGTCATAAATATACAGGTTATTCTGCATGTCGATGAATGTTGAAATCGGTGAGACTGGGGTCAATTTATTTGATCGAGACACGCTTTGAAAGTAATACAGGAATGCTAATTGAAAAATAATAACAATACACGTTGCCAAAGAGCTCATACAGTCCAGTCCAGGCTTTTATGTAATGTAACATATCGACTGTAGAAAGTGTTAATCTATATATGTATATAAAAATGAATATTTGTTTGTTTGTCTTCTATGCGCTCCTTTGTCATTCATCCAATTTAGATGAAACTTAGGTGGGTTGTTATGCGCATACCAGTGAAGGTTTCTGAAGAAAACAATTTAAATCTAAAAAAAAAATCAAATACATACAAACAGGGCATCTCGTAAAAACTTCTGATTTGTTCTTGTACGCACCAGACGGTAAATAAAAAATATTTGTGTATCCAAAATAGAGGTCTGTAGGGGCCCGGGCTTGGCCCGCGGAACTTTACCCGGCCCAGCCCGTGTGCCGGGCTCGGGTGAGTAAAGACAATTCAGATTCGGGCTGGGCCCTGGCAAGGAATTCAAATTTAAGAAAAATATTTCGTACAATGGTCGAGTCATAAGTCAGCCATAAGGCAATAGTATTCAAAACTTAAATAATTTATTTCACATTTCCAAAAACACTTCAATAAACAGAATTAAAGCACAAACCCTTTCTTTCTTTGAGTGGAATTGCAACGCATGCCGGGTACTCATCAGTATATATATATATATATATATATATATATAACTTCGAATGTAAAAAGGCAAAGGAACGTATTCTTCCGTTACTTCAAAATATTTTTATGTTGATAATCACAATGTATAGAATTTAATAAACTTTTGTGTGGACTATTCACAATATTTTATGTGTGTAGGTTACATCTTTTTACCTTTCCACAGTCGATATCATTAGTGACAGAGTGCTTAGAAAGGAAATATTCTTATGATTTTTTTTTTAAATATTCATAAATATTATAGAAAACTTAAACTTGCAAAATTCAAATTTTTCCGAGAGCACAAAAACAGTTTAAAAAATAACTTTATCTAATTAAAACAATAGTAAAAACCATAATTATGTGTATTATTTTTGTCAGTTGTGTTATTTTGCATCCACTTAAGGGTGGTTTTTGCAGTAATAAAAATACAAAAAAGCTGAAAACGTATATGCAGATATACAATTTTGCAATTTAAACGACGATTTTATACATGGCTAAATGAAGGCCTAGGCGGACGCGTATTTCGTGTGGCCCATTCACCTCTTTTAATTGCTGACTATTAAATAATAACTTACTTTTTTAAGATATAAATTCGTATTCATAATAATATATAATGTATATCTAAAAATAGTATTTCGCTTGCGACCCGCCGTTCATTTTGAATTGTCAATGGCTCCTTAAGCCAAAAAGCTTGCCCAGACCTGGCTTAACGCAACGACAATAATAAATTTAAATATTCTACCGTAATAATCTAATATACATCCATAAAAATATTTATCTATAACAAATAAAATATAATAATTAACCTATTGATTGAATGCTCTGTTACTGCAAATTTAATACTGGTGTGCATTAGCAATAATTGTATAGGACTGACAACTGACATACTCCAAGACCTAATTTAGTATTTCATAGCATCATAGAAAATAATACTTTTAAATAAATTTCAAAATTATTTTAAAAAATCAATAAAATAAATTAAGATCTTTCGGAATCACCATACAGTCATATAGTTTCCAGAGTGAATGACGTCAGTGTGTGTGAACCATTCGGCCAATCATCGTCCGTTATTCGAACAACCGTGCGTACTACAAAGAATGATTATAATATTTGTGTATTATGTAAGGACCGTCCACTTATGATTGGAATAGGCTGAGTGTATGCCGTTTTTATGAATAGAAACAGAAAAAGTACTTAAATCAAAATAATAATATTATGACAAAAGATGAAACACGTGTCAAAATAATAATACTGAATATAGGTAATAAACAAAGAATTAGTTATTATTTTATTTTTAATACCAATATTCTAAAATATAACTTTCTTTAAATTGATCTGACTGTAAAAAAATAACATCCGACAATAGACGTAATGGAAGCGGCGAAAATATTGTAATAAAAAAACTATAAATCCATTTGAATTGGGAACATTTTATCTTTGATGAGAATATGTATGCGAAAACGAATAAATTTCAAATCATAGCTCATGCTAGTAACCATAAATAAGCAGCGCTGCTTAATTTATTCTGTAACATAATTCCATTAATACGAAAACGACAGCAATAGATTTTACCCAGTTTAAAAATAATGCTAATTTTATTATTCACCTGGCTGTATAAAATTTACATTCGATCGCTTAAAAAAAATTAAAAAAGTCATTCGAATTTCGAACGGTGTCTTCCTCATTGATATGAGAAGAGGTTGGTAGATCGCAGAACGCGCGAGCCGCGACCCACTAGCTCAGTAGCGGCAGCCGGCTCTGGGTCAGTAGAGTGCGCGCGGTGCGACTGCGACCGCCAACCTTTGCAAGCGAGGAGAATTCTCGACCCCGTTCGCACACTCTTGCGGCCACTAACACACACAATACAGATGCAGCCCTGATATAAATGACTTCGTGATCATTGGAGACACGAAATAATTTTATGAACACGATTTTCTTAGTTAAATTAAAACGGTCTTTTCACAATACAATATGTCTGTTAGTATAACCTCTATTCTCTATTTCATGATATATCTTCTCCAGAAAACTATCGCGATGTTCGTTTATTTACTGCAATCGTTTGCTCGCAAATATACCACTACGAGATAAAATAACTGATCTGGTCTGTGACTTTATTGTGTATTCGAAGATAAATATACCTGAAGACATATTTCTTGATTTTTAATTATATTATTTTTGATGATGTCAAGCATTATGTGCATTATGTGCTTAATGATCTACTTAAGCATTTTGAAAAGTTAAACCAGCCTGCCAATGGTGATGCCGTTGGCAAAAGTGTCAAAGATATTAATTCACATCAAAATATTTTACATGGAAGTGAGTAAGTCAGCTCACTCGAAAGACTTACATGCTTACTTAATTGTTTCATTGCTTGAGAGTAGATATCTAGAGAGCAATTAATGAAATGCATATGGTCTCCTAATGGGGGTATCTTAACAGATTTTTCTATAAGAACTGTTTGCTATTCAGTTGCCCAACCTCTCTTTATCGAAGAGAGTAGGGATAGAAAGATAGGGCTAAGACAGGACTAGTGGTTAGCTAATAGCTCTCGCTACGCCCTGTGAGGATGAGATGGGTGGGTGAGGAGGGAGTTTTAGACAACACTCAGATTATGAACAGAAATCCATAAATCGATTGAAATATCAATTTATGAAAACTGTTCGCACCGAGAATTGAACCCGAGACATCCGTAGCCGTAGCCCACGACTCTACCAACTACGCCACGGACACGGATGCCGACGCGAAAAAATATATGGCAATAAAAAAATAAACTTATTTTTTTAATGATCTAGGTTTTTTCAATTAATTAAACAATTCATTAATTTGAATATGACATCACTTTTTACACCAAATAGTATAAAGGAAATAATAATAACAATTTGTCTAATGAAAACCAAAAAATGTTCAAATATGACAAATTGATGTTTTCGAAAAGTTAAAAATTATGTTGCGCATTTATTGGTTTGGTCTGTTCGCTCGTCTTAAGAGTGAAAATTGGTAAATAAGGTAAATGTACCAGTAGTTGACCTTTATCAAAAAAACTGCCCAAAACGTATACACGGAATTGGTGTAAATTTTAAAGTTCAGACAAGTGAAACTATCTTTTGTTGGATTGAAGAACTAACACATCACCATATACGTCACTTTATCAGTGAATGTAAACATATGCTACTTGATTCAACCAAGAGTAGTCTTACAGGAAGCTTTGATGAAAGGTTGTCATGAAGCCCTCTGATTAGGCATGATCAGCTACTAAAAAAAAAGTGGTCAACTACTGAAACTTTCAATTTTTTAGATGGGCAACTACTAACACAAAAACTTGATTGATAAAAATTGAACACATTTTTTTGTAACAGATCCTTTGCTAATTTTTTTCTCATCATATTAATTAGGATATAATGAATACACTTGCTTTGTCATCATTCGGTCTAATGCTAAACGTTAATTGTTATTTTTGTTGATTTTTTCTCTTAAAAGGTCAACCACGCTTACCTTATTTGCTTGAAAACATATACATTACATATACCTTCTCGCTCGTTTGCCAAAGTCTCTCGGACACTGACCTTTGTATGTAGTATGTACGGTATAGTCATACCTCATACCTATACATCAGCAAAGAATCAAATATCTAAATCCAATCATGCGTACAATATAATTTGACGTCCATCAAATACGTGTGTTCATAAATGCGAGTAAGTTAACACTAGAGTTGTGATATTTCCTTCGTTACCTAATGTACTTGGTGAATTAATATTTTACTATTTCTCATTGATACCCATTTTGATTTTAACATTATATTTTTTTATTCATGGTCACATTAATAATTTATTTGTAGTTTTTTGCATTTATATTTATTGAATTTATTGATTTCAATGTATAATAAATTAAAATGTTCGTTGTTTTTATTTACCTGTAAGTATAAATCTTTTATCAAATAATAAATAATCTTTTTAAACATTGATACACTACAATAATCATTTACAATAATTAATTATATTACTTCGGATGGGAAATAAATGCCGCAGTTTAGACGAATACTGTTTTCTTACTTGTTATAAAGTAGATTTAGTTGGAAGTTGCTATATTATATATCGCCGTTGTTCTGGAAGAAGACCCTAGCTGAAAAATATTAGTTTTGAGTAATTGGCCTTTGAAGTTTGATAAATGTTTGAAATGCTATACCTTTTTCATTTTGTTTGTTTGTACAACTGTTTTAAAGTAAAAGCATATTTTTTAAAAATAAGCGTGTCCTTCCATACGGTAGAGTTCGAAAGAAGAAACATTTTGGTATAACTAATTTGATATGTAATATTCCTCGTAATTTTGAATGCGTAAAAAACGTGGTCGCATTGCAAAAGTAATAAGCTTATAATTAATTTGTTTAAATATGTTTCGTATAAATAAAATCAACACCATTTAGATTTAATAAAAATTCAGATGATATATATCAAGTATGCAACCATGTCCAAGACATTCGTTTGAGGTTACTCACAAATCATAACTGAATATTTTGTATATTCGTATTAGGGATTCCAAGTATTCGGATATCAAATATTAAAACTGAAACAATTCGAATAGTTTCTGAAGTATGAAAATAATAATATTTGAATAATTAATAACATTAAAATAATAATTTAATTGTACATTAAAATTTGTAAGAAAACGAGCTCGTTTATAATAAAATAATTCAAATTTTAAATCACTGATATTCATACTATATTTTCTTAACGATGAGGTAACTACATCTTATAATAATTTACGACTAAATCTTATCCCACATCTGTCAAATCCCTTATAGAAACAATATAAATATACATTTCAATACTGTTTCATTGTATTACATATTTAAAGGGTTTTTTTAGCCCCGAGTCACTCGTCAAACATAAGTATTATGATTTATGATAGGATACTGAAATTGAGTTGGGTAAAAAACCACTATCTGAGTTATTTATTTTTGTTTTTGAAATCTGGAGAAATTATGGTGTGTTCTTTCGTCGATTTTATAAAATAGTTTTTTAAACATTATTAGGAGTATTCGAACAGCAGCCAAAATATTCGAATATCAAATAGTTGAAAAAGGGTCGAATATATTCGAAAATTGAATATTTGAATATTCGAGTTGGAAATCCTAATACTTACCTACATTTTATAATATATTATACAACTAAGCGTTTTATGAGTTTGTCTTATGTCTATTCCAACACGTGTTCCAATTTATAAATTTTTAGTTCAATAACATTTGACATTTATTCATTCCATTTATGTATTATATTGGAGAAAAAAATGATTGTTCTGAAACATCTAAATTTAAGATTCAGATTGAATTTGATTAATCGAATAATACCCCACCTCCAACATTACATTTGTAAATATATGTTATTTTTGTTTCACTAAAAATACGAAACCATAATTGAAAAATTACTTCAAAAAAATCCTGCCTCGTGTTAAAATTACATTTTGACGATTAGAGATTGAAAATCAAAAATGCGATGATATTTTGACTTCTGAATTATAAAACGGCAGTTTTTTCTTTGTGTACGAGATGGGCCTAAATAGACCGTAGCGCCAACCAAATAAAAAAGATAGTAAAAACTTTCATCAGGAAGCTCCTACTTCACATATTTTATTATAGGAAATACAATACAATCATCTGGCTTTAACTGTGGTTTTTTAAGATTTCGCACACCGAATAGATACGAGGGTTTGAGGAAGGGTAGCCTATAGCGTTGCCATTTGGCCAACTGCGCAACTACCACATAGTTAGATACTTATATAATAAATGAAATCATTTTTATGTGAAAGCGATATACAAATATAATGAATCACCTGTCAAAAACACAATGAAAGAACAACATTTCCAATTGGAGGAAGCATTATTTTATATCGGACAGTGGGTTTATTAACATTATATAAACATGTTGGCTTTCTGCGAATTAGCAGTGATATATTAGGTAATCACGGTTTGTTTTGGCGAAATATCATTTATATTATGACGAGCCGTAGAAAACTAAATGTCAAGAACATATCTTAGATCTCTTTACAACCCACCTTCGACAAAATGTAAATTTCATAGCGGTGATATCACTTACGACGGGGGCCTTCAAACAAGGGCCGCTATCCAGTTATAAAACCTTCTAAAATTTTATTGCTTTCACAAATCTGCTAGATTTACTACACTACAGATTTTTTAAATATTAAACGATTCATTTCGAGTCGTAATTATGTAAGTAAGAAATCTTTGGGTTATAGAGTGTGAAAATTCTGATTTTTTTTTTTATGAATCAGCTCACAAATACTAGGTATCTTTTAAATCTGTATGTAACTGAAATTTGCACGGAGCATATTATTATAATATATTATTTGACGCAATGATTTATTTTTAATAATCTGTAGTCTTCAAATAATTTTTGTTAGCTTAAACTTATATGAGAAGATTGAAAACACACGACACAGGAATTTTAATCTTCTTATATAATCTTGTCAAGCTTTTACTATGTAATTTATCACTTTTAATGTGTTAAGTGTCAATTCTTGGTGGAAAGACATTGTAATTTCAAGATTAAACACATTTGTTTTGTGTTACTTCCACATTTGAATAATGATCAGGACTGGTTTCGATCATCACGAGGATTATCAACTGATAAAATAGAAATCTTAACAAAGCTATTTATGTATATGAAATCGAGCGTTATTTTTAAAATACATTATGTATAATTTGGATTCATTTTGAAAAATTTGATTCAACTCGAGGAGAAAATTAACAACCTTGGGCAATTTTTTTAAATCTAAATTGAAAAAATCAATATTTTTTAACGACCTTAACTTCTACTTAAACTAAGAATCTTCTGATCGCTAAATATAGCTCTTACCGCTTTACTATAAATGTTAACATGTTATAATTTAAGACATCGTAAATTAAATGACGACGTAAATTGGCAGAAAAGATGCTATATTTCGGGAACTTGTCTAAAGACATAGACCACCCTAGAATCTGGCATAGAATTAGTTATTTAGGTTGCACAAGCTTTAAAATTAAAAAACAACTCGCTGATAGTGTTAGACCGGCGTTCTATTGCAAAAACTCTCTAGGCAAATTACTTATTAACAATAAAGATAGAGTAAACTTTAAGAACAAATCTGGTATTTATAAATTACAATGCAATGATTGCCAACATTTCTATGTGGGTAAAACCACACGTACATTAGATATAACGGTATCAGAACATTTAGCTGCCTTTAGATTAAAAAAAGAAACTTCGACATTCGAAAATCACTTGCTAATGGAGAACCATACGTTTAATGCGGATGATGGGGTTAAACTGTTGCATAAAAACATGGGGGATCATAAATTATTTTATCAAGAAATTTTGGAAATTAATAGAGCCCAGTTAAATTCCTTGCCAATTTTGAATGAGCAACTGAACCTTCCTAATTCTCCGCTATTATACCCTATACGTTGAAACACCTAACAGATGTCACTAAATGTGGAATGATTGTATATATTTACCCATTCGTCGAATTACATCCCGTCAAAACCCACAATACTATTATAATTGTAAAATCACTGGTATTTCTAAAAGAAGTTGAAAAGTGGCAATTCGCCACTCTGTTAATATGGTGTTTACAAAATAAGGATTAGGGCGATTACCGAAATTTTAACTCAGGTATCAGTGCGGTTTTCAGACGTATAATATCTTACCTCGAAAATAATATTTGTCGCATTTGTTTCTTCTATATAAACGTTAGACACTGTTTACTGTCTCTCAGTTCAAGTCCATTCGTGTGCTCGAATGCCTGACGATGCCGAAAGGTGAAACCCGGGTCGTTAGTGACAAAATACATGGAAGTGTACAAAATCTCAATAATCCAAAGTTAACATGTTATTTATAAATTATCAACTCTGCGTGAATTATACTTGCCAAACCCGCATCAAGTGGACGAACAGGCATGTTTTATATTATATTCAGATATCAATTACAAGGAATATTCCAGACCATAAACTTATTATTCAGGTGGCGTAGTCCGTGGCAATTTACTAGTCTAATTGTCGGTATAGACTGGTACACTCAGCGTCAAGTATTTTGTTTAACCTTTCACGCCATCTCTTATCACTTAGATCATCTAATAATTAATAGTCTATTACGAATGCAACTAATTCGCCACTATCCATGTTCTATAATCGTGAGAGCACGAAAATTCGAAACTGTTACCGAGATCTACGAGAAGCACCGTTCATATATCATTCTTAACAACATGGAGAATATATTTTTCACGAGATTGTCGTGCGGGCTCTATGTGGGTCGATATATTCCGATATGCCTACATTAGGAGTAGCTGTTATAACTGCACGCATAGATAATTCTATGCAAATGTTGTTAATATCGCTTATTTTACGTTTTATTATATATCTACCCTACCATAGTGATATGCCAGCGCGACTTATGGTCCCCTTCAGGTCCTGCGTCCTACTACACACTATCTGCTTCTTTCAGAAACTAGGTAGTCAACCCATTGAATGTGTTTCATACAATACAATCTACTTAGAACTGATATCGATGTACAATACACATAATTTGCCTGTCAAAAATTATTACGAACGTTCCATTTTTGTTGATTAGCGTCTTTAGTTCAGTTATAATCACTTCAAATTTAAACCATTTAATCTTTAAAATCCCTGTAAGAATGATAGTATAGTCTTATTGCAAGACATTGAATTTGCAGTAACAGCCCACATCTCTCCGAGTAAAATTTCCGTCTCTTTAAAAGGACTATACGTGATTGCAAGATGCAAATACATTTGTAAAATGCAATTGTGCCATTTACCGTGACGTTTGCAATTATTGTTATGTGTTGCCAGTTGAATATTTTTAGATGCTCATTTGTCAAGGCCAACGATCACGACTGACGTTATCCGAGTCATCGTAAATTTAAATGTTACATTTTCTACGTGACTTGACGTTTACATGACAGGGTTGCCATCTTATGAATAACGTTTCCTCATGCTTTTCCAATTCAATAATTTATTTACTAAGTATTTTTGCGCTATTCGGAAAATAAAATATTACAGATATGAAACGCATTTTATTGATTAAGCATTGCCGATGTTGAATATTATACATGGTTTTGGTATAAGTTTATCAATATTAAAAATAAAATTGCTTAAATATTTTGATTTATTTTTTTATTCTGTTGTTAAACAATCAAAATTTTATCCAATCAAATTTAAAACTTTACTACTGCTCACTATAATACAGAATAACTAACAATTTCTATTCCCTCTGGCATACCGTTTTATATTTTGACGTAATTGTTTCAAAATAATTAAAATACAGTAACATAAAAATCTAAATCAGGCAGTAAAATAATATTAACTTTATTGACCAAATTATTTGCGCAAGTTTCATTAAATTCAATAATATAAATATAATTTATTTCAAATATTTTATTATTATTTTCGTTATATAGTACCGTAATATTACCTTAAGTAATTGTCCAAACCGCTCTGTAGACGTTTTATTATTATCACATATCACATGGAGTTATGAAATTGTCTCATGACGTAAGCGTTTGCGGTATATATAAAATAAAATGTTATGCAATGCACACACAGTTCCGACGTACTAGCTACTTTAGACATTCAGTATTTCAATTTTAATCTATGATGGGTACGGTTATACTAGTATGAAATAATGAATAACAAGTGTTTACCATTATTTTGAAATCAAAGAATTTAACAAAAATATAATTCAAAAGGTTTAAATTTTGATATCTTCCACACTTAAGTTACATTCAATAGTAAAATGTCGGCGTTATATGAGAAAAAGTATTTAACTACGAAAATAGTATGCACGATTTGTCATAGTGTAAGTAAAACTGTAATCGAATTTATCTGTCCTGTTTCGTAAACACAATAATTATCAACTACTTACATTTCAATGCGAAATTTACATTATTACTATATTATTTAGTCGCGCATGAATTCGGTACGGGCTTCACTTTACTGCCAACTCCATAGTAACTAACTGTTTTCACCAAAAGAACGGCAATGTCTTTTGTTGCTGCGGAGAGGATTTATACTCCTCAATGATCCAAAATATGTCGGCCAGGTGAAAAGTTGACTTTGCGTTGTTGGTGTAACTTAACCGTTTTAACAATACAATCGTGAATATACCCTATAATAAACACATACGTACTTTGATTTGTTACTTCATTTTCATTGTATGGTACACAAGCATTACCAGCATCAACTGTTTATTTAAAAAGTGTATTTGTTTTGATAATACACAATAATCGAATACTTTCGAGACCCTATCTGATCGGTAGATTATCACCATGTCCACATTTTTTTTAACCGTGTCCCTTCCCAATGTGGAGCGTATGAACTTCTAATCAAACTCATCTCAAAAGAAGTTTTATACGAAAACTGTTTATCTATTAAATACTAAATTTCTTTTTCGGAGAGAGTAAGGATAGAAGAATAGGTCCAGAGCAGGGCTATTAGTTTGCTAATTATACCCGCTACAGCTCATTTTTAGGATCGGAAGGATAGGAAGAAATATCATTTGCTACCAATAAAGAACGTGTGAACTTTTTATGTGGCATTTCATCAGAATACTTTTAACTAGAACTTTTTCTTTCTTTTTTCATTTCAAATAAGGAGAGGGTTAATAGTTAAATAATTTGAGCTCTCTACGCCACGCTTTCGGTTAGTTTCAAATCAATACAAAAGCTTTTGAGAAAATCGATAAGTAAGAGTGTCGTATCGATATAGTAGAATGAGAAGGATTTCTTTAATCTTCACTTAATATCGCAAAATAACAAAGAGTTGATTAATTAAAAATATTTATTTATTAAAACAAAAATTATTCAATATGTGTAGATAATATTCACGTTAAATAGAGATTGAATTAAAAAATATATCGTCTCCATGGTGGGCGGTGGGTAATTCAGTTTTTTGTTGTCTGTTTTCATCGAAACTGTGAAGCTCGACTCGCGGTTAACTTTACCTGAAGAAGACATTATGAAGACAATTCTCTACTCTTATACCAATGTGAACAAAATAAAACATTTGTCCTGTTTTGGGCTAGCGGTCGACTTTTGACTTGTTTGTTTGTAAACATAGTACTACTTATATTAATTAGAGTAAACGTCACTCGTGACATTATCATTATCAAATGATAATGATAAAGTTCTGCGATATTTTAATAAAATAAAAAATATGCAAAAATAGACGGCAGGTGTAAAAAGATTGGAAGCCACTGCATTAAGCGACCAAATTTCTAATACGGTTTTAGCCGTAAATTATTTCTTCGAAATGCCAATATTTTGCACCACCACATGTTAAATATAACGTCTGCATATAACCTTATTGAGTGTTTGATTGTCACACCTATACAAACAGAATATGTTTGATATGAAAATTGTCTTAATAGTTTCAATGGGTGAAATATACGGACATTGTTAGCAAATAAATCATACACATTCTTTGGATGAAAAAAACAACGACGCTTATTCCCTTGAATACTAATTATTGATAGTATAGTCATTGAAAAAAAAAACGATGCTCATAATCTGAATTCATGGACAGTGGGTCGTGAATCTCAGAGCGGAAACACAAAGCATTACCGCCAGGCCATGTACGGACCGCTAAGTGTTAGCAAATAAATCTAATACGCTCTTTGGATGATAAAACGACCACACCTGTGACCTTGGATATAAATTTAAATATATATATTATGTGATGCTTATTCTCATCTAAATATTCGGAATCTGTATCGCAAAGCGGAAGCACAAAACGTCACCCCTGTGCTATGGTGGTCGGCCAATTATAAAATATATAAATACTAGATAAACAAAAAATAATCAAAAATGTCCGTGAAAAATTACCCAAAAATACGTCTTTCCACCTTGACCATTTTGAACAGATACTTGCATAGTGAAGTCAAACATCAGCTGTTTAACGGTTAAGTCCTTACTCTGCGAAGCGAGGGCAACCCGGTTCGATGCCGTATCGTGTGAAATACTGCGTGGGTTGTATTTATATCTCGTTTACATTAACCAACTAAACTTGATTCAAACTAACAGTTCTGACAATGGAAAGTAGAACAAATAATCAGTAGGGTTGGTTGTATATTTAAACCTTTTTTACTTTTTACATAATAATTGACATTCACCATTTTCCCAACGTTTTTTCTGCAATTATTTATGTTGAATAATTTCCTTCATTTTCTTTAGTAATTTATTTTATACTAACAATGCAAATCTTTTTGGCCAGAGTATTTTCAACCTATTTTTTGTCCTCTATTTGAATGCTTTTCTATGAATCTAATTCATGACGAAATTGGTCCCAATTTTAAATGAATTGTGGAGTATCAGCTTGTACTAAAGCTTCATGGTATATGGTATTAATGCAACCAAGTGAAAGTATTAAATTGTATACAAAACTTTGTATTAGTCTTCGGTGTACTTGTTTTTTTAAATATATTTAACCATTGGTATTTCGAAATACAATAATCCATATGAATGTATGAATATTACCGTAAAAGTAAATTATACATTAAAATAGGTTAATATAAGGTGACCAACCGTTCTACTGTAGTGTGGATAGTCCTCTTTTTGCAAGTACTGTCCTCCATTGAAAAATTTCCTCCTTTTCGAAGTTTGAAGATAGTAAATCTCTGCATTCGATTGATTCTGAGCATAGACAATTCGTTGCGTATGATGTGACGTGTGACATATTCATTCAAAGAAAAAGTACTGATTTAAATAATAATTAATAGGGATGAAAGCATATATACAATACGACATTTTAGAAATGATTTTATTACGAACTTGTCATATTACAGTGTACCACTGCAATGAATAAAATGTTTCTTTAATTTATCATTTATTTATGTCCTTTTCATTGTAAAAAATTTGGTCACCTTAGTTAATATGAAATATGTATCAAATTTTGACCTTTTTAACCTAATGGCAAGTACTCTATTTGGCGATCACAAATTATACGACAGAAATCTTCAATAGTTCAATATTAAATGCTGGTTTTTTAATTTAATATTAATTTAAGGTATATGTGTTTTTGTGATTTCATTTCATCGCGATTCGATTACGATTTAAATTTTGTAAAATTCTCGTTCAGCTGATATCTCGTAATTTAAAATATTTGAAATTTTGATAATTTTAAGGTTTGCAAAAAGTTCTCAAATTTAGTAATAAGAAAAGGCTTCCAAAAACTATCTAAGCACTGTAAGCTTACTCGTGTAACGGATATTCTCTTTTTCAATTGTTATTCCCTCTGAATGTTTCAATGGCCCAAGAATCTTTCCGCGTGAGCACGGACCTTGATCAAAACGGGGGCGAGCGGCTTTTGCATAGCCTGGGTAACAAGAGGTCGAGAGTTCAAATCCCACATATTTTTACGGCGAAAAACCAGTGCTTAACTTGGCAATTAATTAACATTCAGTACTTACATTTCGCAATATGTAGTGTCACAAGAGTTTCCAAGGAACTTGCAAATAAGTTGCAGTATAAGCCCACAGGCAGGGATTAAAATGATAAATGTCACAAACCAGAATCATTCTAATAAATTAAAAGTTTTTTCACTTTGCCGCTTCTATAATGCTGGACATTATCATTTCTACGGTGTTGCGTGATAATGGGTTTGAACAACCGAAAAGACCCTTTCATCTATTGACTTTTTAATCGATATATGAATTTTTATTGAAAAAATGAGTGACTGTGATATCGTAATTAATTTGTATTTAGTAGTGTTACGATAGTTAGTACTGTGATTATTTGTGTCTTACCCATTCTCCGTATCCAGTAGAAGGAGACAAACCCACCCTACCCTTCATTTTTCTTTTAATAATTAAAATCATCGTTTACCTTAAATATAAATAACCTTGTGATATAGTTAGTCTGAAGACGCTTCTTAAAGAAGCAAAACGCGTTACATTACTAGCACAGCCAGCGGAATAACTAAGTTATTAATTTTTATTTCATATTAAAAATAAATTTCCACAAAGTAACAGCAGAATCCATCGAAAAAAATATAGAAGTTTATTCATTATTATCTCTATACAGTATACCTCCCGATAACACAATTTCCTAACACTCGTTTTTCATTCCAATTTGTGAATGCTCCCTGATTGCACGTTAAAATACCCCTGCGCCGCATGTGTATCCTCTGATTTTGTATAAGTATGGTAGCACCGATTGCCCTCTTCCAGTTAACTCTCCCCTTATCTACCGTGTTATCGGGGAGTCTACTTTACTAGTCATATAATATTATACACTAGGTGACAGTGTCACCCGTCAACGTTCTCTCTCAACATTTACGCATATTTATTTATTGTAAATTTAAAAAAATTGAAATGCTTGGCATTACAGCTGATGCCAATGCGCCATGCATTTCTTAATGAATTATTTTCTTTTTTCATTTCTTAATGAATCATTTCTTAAATTTCAAATTTCTTATGAACTCACTCCAATTTCAACTTGTAGGAATTTTCATATGGACTCCAGATAACAGATCCATATTCAAGCGTACTGAGAACCAAGGAAATCTATAGAGTGCGAAGCACAGTTGGGTTTTTAAATGGTTTACTTTGCCTAACTATAAACCCAAGATGTTTGCTAGCACGCATAGCAACAGAATTAATATGCGAATGAAATGTGAAAGAAGAGTCAAACGTTATACCAAGATCAACAATTTTAGATAAACGCTGTAAAGTTTTATTCAATTTCACATAGTTATATTTAATAGGAAATCTTGAGCAAGAGAAAGAAATGCAAAAGCATTTCGAAATGTTGAAGTCAAGTTCGTTTTTTATAGACCAATTTAAAATCGAGTCTATATTATGTTGCAGAATAGAACTCCTTCTTTATAGTTAAAAACAGTTTTGGATCATCTGCAAAGAGCAGATACTTTATTCCACTCATACTTTCCACAATATCATTAATAAAAATAAGAAATAAAATTGGACCGAGATTTGATCCCTGTGGTACCACAGAATATGTTGGAAAAATATTTGATGCGCATCCAACGTATTCAACATGTTGTCTTCTTATATTTTCTTTTTATTGGTGCATCGTGTGCAAGTGCAGTGTTATAATCTGCGTTACAGGCAGATATATAGATAAATCAATCAATCAGACAATTTTATATTCTCTCTATGGCAGACAGAAATCTATCATTGGAGTTATGCAAGTTTTTTTTGACCTATTTCTTGAGCCCGTCCAATATCATTTATTATCCTTTTGATAACACTAATAATTCAACTATCCATGAGTACAAATATATTTTTTTTCATGTCCGCTCCCAATATGGAGCATATGGTCTCCTAATGGAGGTATCTTAACAGAATTTTTCTACGATAACTGCTTGTTACTCAGTTGCTCAACCTCTCTTTTTTCGAAGAGAGTAGGGATAGAAGGATGGGGCTAGGACAGGACTAGTGGTTAGCTAATCACTCTCGCTACGCTCCGTGAGGATAGGATGGGTGGGAGGGAGGATTCAGACTACGAACAGAAATTCATAAATCGATTGAAAAGTCAATCTATGAAAACCGTCCGCACCGGGAATTGAACCCGAGACATCCGTAACCGTAGCCAACGACGCTACCAACTGCGCCACGGACTTATATTTACGGACAAATATTTATCTTCTAGCTAGTATAGTTTCATAGTGTCTCATACTCGAGGTGGTCATGTTTATAACATGTGATTATCATTATACTACACATTACAATCTCAGAAAAAAACATGGTTTCCCAAACTTTTCGTGCCGTAATCCTTAAATTTTAGCAAAACACTTTGTTCATTATGTGGGATAGGTAACATCAATATTGAGCTAAAAATGTTTCAATTCGTTGCAGCCGTACCACCATATGAAACCATTCCAGGTTTTAGTGGAACACCTAATTACGTTTGGCAGAACACCAGCGTTCCGTAAAGCATAGTTTGGGAAACCCTGACCAAGAGGTATAAATGTGAATTTATAATGGGTACAATTTGCCTTTTGATTCGGTGCATTCCAGTGGTTAGCCTAAGCTGAGATACTGTTTCTCAGAAACTAAATCAATCCCTGTATCGATTTGTGTATCTCTAATATACAGCGGAAAATAATATACAGCATAAGTCTGCCTGTCACAAGAATTTCTCCGAAGCGTTGAACGCTAGTGGTATGAAATTTGTACATGTCATTCTGGCTGCCATTTCTAGGTCAACTGTGCAATTTTTAACATTCAACTTTAACATTATCATTAATTGATCCACTAAATTTTGTGGGTATCAAATGAGGTAATATTTTCAACTTTCAACTGACATTATTATAAATTAATGGACTATAGTTTGTGAATTTTACATAGGGTATAGTTCACGGTGATATGTTCAACTCTAATCTTTCAAATTTTAACATTATTGTAAATTTATGGACTATATCAAATTTGGATTATTGAGATTTTGTACACTTCCATGTATTTTGTCACTAACGACCCGGGTTTCGCCTTTCGGCATCTTCAGGCATTCGAGCACACTAATGGACTCGAACTGACAGACAGTAAACAGTGTCTAACGTTTATATAGAAGATACAAATACGACAAATATTATTTACGAGGTAAGATATTATACGTCTGAGAGCCACACTGATACCTGAGTTAAAATTTCGAGAATCGCCCTTATCCTTATTTTGTAAACACCATATTAACAGAGTGGCGAATTGCCGCTTTTCAACTTCTTTTAGAAATACCAGTGATTTTACAATTATAATAGTATTGTGGGTTTTGACGGGATGCAATTCGACGAAAGGGTAAATATATACAATCATTCCACATTTAGTGACATCTGTTAGGTGTTTCAACGTATAGGATATAATAGCGGAGAATTAGGAAGGTTCAAAGAAGTTCAAGGAAATGTACAAAATCTCAATAATCCAAATTTGATATTGAAATTCCATCAAGCACCCTCAGTCGATGTCTTAAATTATGGACTATAATTTGTGGGTAACAAATAGGGTATGGCCCACGGTGGTTTTTCAACTTTCAGCATTAAATTGCACCAAAATAACGCCAACGCCTAAATATTAACGCCCTCTATCCTGGGAAAATCTGAATAATAAATAAAACTAGTATATTGTAAAAGATCTTCACAAAGCATCAGAAATGTTAATTAATTTAATAATATCTTTTGATATGAATTCATGAATCGATTGAATAATTAATCACAAAATAGAAGACTAGAGCGTTAACAGTAGCTCAGTAAATTACGATTTCGGTACTCCATTCTAGCATTTCCATGTATCCATTATTTATATCAAACAACAAAAATAATATTTTATGACTTGAGCGAGCAAGACGACGTGATGTCTCGTTTATTATCATTTTAGAACTACGCAGTATTTTTTTCAAGCGGCTTGCACTTTCATTTTTATATTTCAAGCGCTGTTATGTTGTTCCCACTGACACATTGACCAAGTTAGTATATGATTATATTAAAAATTTAGCGTTATAAAAAAACGTGTCATAATTTTAATTTTGGGTTTCTCAAATGGCCGCTCGTTGAGCTCTACATTCATTTGCGTTTTCATAATATTTAATTAGCCCACTTGATTATTTTTTACTGAAAATAACTTTGAATATATTACTAGGTATTTTTAATATCTTTTTTTTATGCACAGCAACCAAAGCCATATAAGAATGTAAGTCACTTAATATTACAAAACCTTAAACCAACAAAAAAAAATATCTAGATTAGAGTTACATTCAATGTTTGATTTTAATTATATGCTTCAGTGATTAATGGATTATTTATGTTAAATAACTTCTTGAAAAAAGTTCCACAAATTACGAGAAGGTATAAGGTATGCGATGAATTAATTATTTAAACTAAAATAATATGAACTTTAATTACATATATACAAAATAGAATAAAAAACACCAAGCCTCTTTCAAAGATTTTTGTATGATCCATGTCCTTGACAACTCAATCAAAAACCCCAATGTTTGTGAAGACGTGCTTGCTGTTTGCTATATTGTGTATCATAATCACGTATGGTCATTTTCTTTTACTTTTCTTCAACGTGTATTTTTCGCCACTGAAATGATACAATAATAACATCGTTTAATTTCAGTCCATTTTTTCTTTTTCAAATTTTGTGAGCAACGCCATTGAATCGACAGTTTATTGACATATTAAGACACTGTTATTGTATAAAAAAACATTTGTCAAGACAAGAATGTCGGGAAAATGCGTTTACCCGACAAATAATAACCATTATCATGATTGCGTTGGGAATTAATTTGTTTTGTATGTGCGAGGAAAAATATCCGACTGTTATGGCAACACAATGAACCGGTCGTTTACCTATTGCGGCGTGTAAAATTAGTTTTACTACCTTGAAAGGTATCTACCTCATACTTCGTAGATAAATAATGACATTTGATTGTGATTCAAAGGAAGAGAAAGTTGACTTCTGAGTAGTACTGCGAACCGCCTAGTACGCTGCTGTTATAGATTAATGACGATGTTAATATCAAACATATAACTAACATAATACAAAACTATTTACTTCAGTATTGAGAGACGCCGGAAAGCAATGGCAAAATTTACAGACTCCTTTCACAGAGTAGCACATTCATAATACGCAGCAAAGCTGCAAATTTTAACAGCGTTCTTTCATGCTGAGTAAAAAAAATCGATAAACTAAAGGAACTTGTTTACTTTTCACTTATACATAATATAACTTTTATAAATCGCGAGTTTTCCCAATCAATACACACAGATTTAGAATCTGTCTATAAATATTATCGAAAAATCTGAAACACGACTTATTAACAAAACGATAATCATTCAAAAAACAGCTGCATCAGTATTGCTATTAATTGAATGCGTAAAAGCTTTTAAATCATGGTTACGTACCATTCTCTTGCCAAGAGCAATAGCATGTGATTAATTAAATGACTATCAATAATATGACATTGAATTTGTGGGTAACTTCTTGTGGCTCTATTGAAATCATTTCGTAATGTTAGGTACGATTGTTTTGAATTGTTTTTATTGATATTCTCAATACTCAACATTCATAATCGCACGTACATACTTCATCAGAAACTCGGCTATAGGTATATTTAAACGTATATATAGGTAGATATCCATATTCCATGGCAGTAGGGCAAGTAGCCGGGTCAGTGATCCCAGTGGTGTTGCCATATCCATTGATTTCTTTTAATCTTATTATCATTTTAAATTAAAAGCACTGTAATAAAAACAGTTTCATTTTTCAAGAATATAAAATACTTGTGACATTACTAATGGTTTTTAATGAGAATTTCAACCATTAATCACTACGTCTGACGTTAGAAATACATATTGAATTCTCAGTGTATTATTTTTTAATATTCTATAAAAAAACAAAATATGCAATGGTCTTTTGTTCATTGTTAGAAATACATTTATATTGAGAAATAATAAAAATTTGGAATGTTCTACTGAAAGAAACCGATTGCTCATTTAAATACAAATTGTGGAAAATCTTCAATACATAGTTTTTTTTACATGTTTATATGATTTACTTAAAAAAAACAGCAATGAATTCATTTCCTTAAGAATTATATCATACAGTTAATGACTATTTCGGAATCACATCATCCTCTGGTGTGTCTTTTGGACAGTTGATGTTACCCTCAAAAATATGGAAATGTCTTAATGAGTGTATCTCATTTTAAAGACGACAAAGCAGGTCTCGTCCAAATGATGTCAATTACAAAAAAAAATTGACCACTTTTAGGAAGGTCAACATCATATTAGATTGGTTTTTAATTAAAAAAACTTTCACCAGGCCACTTGATGTAAGCCACTATTATATCGACACTCCCTACGTATAGTCCCGTATCTGAAAACATGAGAATTTACAGAAGGGCAATTCAAAGATTCATAACGCAACTCATCATATAATATTTTCGATAAAACAGTTTTTACTCTTACCAGAACATTTTCAATTTCGAGGGTTATATCAATTGGCCAAAATACCCTCAATTTTAAGCCTTGAATGAGCTGTTTATAAGACTATGATAAAGAGTAACTGTTCAAGTACATAACCTCTGGTTTCCTTCCGTTCCTTCAGGTATGTGAGCATCTCATACAGATGAAATTATTACAGGTTGAATTTCTCCTTTAATCAGAGCAATCAAGAGAGTTAGATCCTTTTTTAGTAATGATGTTTTAATATTGATGATTACTATAAATTATTGATTGAATGACATTATTACTTATTCCGAAATTTTATCAGCTAAAATGCTTATTTGGCGAGTGAAATCATTTCGTTTTCAAAATTCTGGAATAAGTATCATAAATTAAAAATCTCAATTTGTATTAATAAAACAGTTAAATCAGCTGGCAACATTATTCAACGTCGGAGTAAGCGCGACGTCAATTTACGAAGACGGTGAATGGTGAACGCCAACTTCGAGACGCGAGTCACGAGTAACAGGCCGCCAGCATCAAAATGTCAGTCAGCAGTGCGCTCTCAAACGAAAGGAAATCTTCTATACGTCTGCTGTACTGTTATAAAACCCACTCATTTACAATAGCGTGGCACGCCGTACAACAGTATTGGTCGGGCTGTATAAAACACCACGAAATACGAACACACCCGCCAAATAATGAATGATAAATTATTCCTTAGTCACCTGTTTTTTCGTACCCATCTTGTGACGATGTTTTTCATACAATATCATTTTCATAAAAATTTCAATTGACTACCGCTTACTTTTTTGCTCACCATAGTTGGGTAATCTAAAAAATTTTATTTGAATTTTGTAATGAATCCGTAATATATTAAAAAAACTAAAAGCAGATTATCGATTTTAATTGTCTAAAATATTATCGTTTTAATTTTTTTCTTTATTTATCATAATAAACAAATTCAGCAATGTACATACATAAAAGCGCCACTATGATAGTTTCATTTTCCAATCCACTGGATTAGCCTGGATGGCTTGTAGTCTTTTAAGGAAACGGTATATAAATACTACCGAGCTCCACATTATAATCAGTTGCAAAATTGGCGTGTTATTTTTTAACAAACATTCGTGTAAATGATTAAATCTTTTAAAGAATAAGCTAGTTACCCATATTTCGATTATTTACGTCAATTATTGCGTGCCCATCTCGACACTAACCAATTAAAAGAAATCCTTTATTAGTCATATCGTCGCAAAACTACTGCACTAAGCACACATACGATTTTTTTGTTGTTGATTAAAATAGACTTTCCCTTCTGTCAGTAAAATGATATATGAACTATACTGCCATGGTGCTTATTCTGCAATATATTATTTTAAACTTATGCCACTCATAAATATTAAATGTAATTACGTGGTAATAAGTATAGCTAAAAAGTTTAATTAATTAGCGCTTATGACCGCGGTTGAAAATTACATCTATCAATCTTTTAAAACGAAAATAATCATACAAAGTAACCATATCGAGTGAAAAAATATCTTTCTTAATTTTTCTCTTCATCTTTCGAATACAGCCATTACTTACTTTTAGTGAGTTAATTGTCATTTCTTGGTGGGATAGCATTATATTTTAAAAATAAAACGCAATTTCATTGTACTTCTTCCGAATGTTTGTAATGATCAGGGCCGGCTTCCCTCGTCACAGGCATTATCAACTGATGAAAATACAATCATAACAAGGATATTTATATAAAATTGAATGTTAACAATTTAAATGTATATTTGAAACAGTACACATGAACTAAGACAAGAATTTACAGGCAATAAAACAAAATATACATAAATGAAATTAAATAATCTACAATTTGGATGTTAAGGACCTTTTACAAATCAATCTGAAATCAAAAATAAAGCTATACTAAAAATCAATTTACTGAGCAAAATTTTCATGAGTTTAACTAATGCGTGAATAAAATTGAGGCATTACATTTTTGTTTGGTAATTTATCATTTATTTACAATTAAAAACGTAAATACAAAAAAGTCGAAATTCATTAATATCAAAAAAAAAATTCCGACTGCATCTAGAAGTCATACAAATGCATTGAAATTAAAAGTCTTTTTAGAAAAACATTTCAAACTCGACTACTAGAGCAGTTATCATTTTTTCGACAATGATAACTCAGCAATACATTGTTCTTAAATGTACGATTGTCGTACAAATAATAAACTTCAAAGTACACCCTTCGTAATCCGCGAAGTTATTGCAGCAACGACATCGGAGCCAAGACTCCACAATCTTATTTCACACAAGCAGCAAAAAATATCTAATAAATATAAATATATTTTTTTTAACTAAACAAGCGTCATTGCCATTTCATAATAAACCATGTAACTTTTATGAGCTTTATTTTATATATGTATGGACCACAAAAAAACAATTTATTGTCCACCGGATTTAAAAATGTGAGTTTAGTAGTCCATGAGGTCCGAAAAGTTAGCGACCGCTGCTCCAAACTATATAAGTATGTACTAGTATAACCGTACCCGTCATAGATGACGGTATGGAAATTGAAATACTGAATGTTTAAATTAGCTAGTACATCGGAGCTGTGTGCATACCATAACATTTTATTTAATACTAGTGAGTACCCGACATGCGTCGTAATGCCACTCAAGGAAAGAAAAGGTTTGTGTTTTAACTTTGTTTATTGATGTGCTTTTGGATAAGAGGTCTGCACGGGTCGAAAGTTCATAAAATTACCCGGTGCTTGCTCGTCATGTCAGACCGGGCCCGACCCGAGCCCGAATCTCTATATCACACTTGTTATCCGAACCCGACCCGAAGCCCAGATTTATTTTTCTCAGCCCGAAATGCTCGATTTTTTTTAATACAGCAATTTATTTATACTTTTCAATCAATATATGTTATTGTTACACGAATAAATCAGAAGGTTTTTCCGAGATGTCGCTGTGTGTACGTACTTGATTCTTCTTTTTAGATTTTTTTTTAAGATCTTAGACTCAATTTTTTTTTCCAGAAACACTCACGGGTGTGCTCACAACAACTCACCAAAGTTTCATTGAAATCGAATTATGGTAAAAGAACGCATAGAGGCCAAACAAACAAACATATGTACATCTATTTATATATATAGATATAGACCGCGAACGCTTAGGTCACTGAGAAAATTATTATCACATACATAGATTAGATATGTGAGAACAATAAAACGTCTACAGAGCGGCCAGGGTTTTTATATATAAGATTTCTAAAATGACGTTTTTTTTGCCGAAACTTCAATGATGTAATTAATACGACTAAAATTATATAATTAGGTACTTCGAAGGTAACCTATTTTTCCATACTTTCAATTATTCAGTTTCACTTTTAAGGTGTTAACTGTCAATTCTCGGTGGAAAGATATTTTATTTTAATAAATAAAACACAATTCATTTGTACTACTTCCACATATTTAAATATGTGGACGTAGTCCAAATGAATTGTGTTTTATTTTTTAAAATATTCATTTTCAATTAATAATAATATATATCAACAAACAAACTGAACACTATTATTATCATTTTATCATAGCCGAAACCTTTATAATAATATTTGTACCCTACCTTGAAAAGATCAGAGAACATGTAGCGTGCTTAACATTATAAATATTCAGTCAGTATGTTTTTATTTGCTTGAATTTTAATTAGCCTAATAGGCACTTCCTTTATTATTTATTAAAATAAGACACAGCAATACGTTAATGTGTCAAATTTATCATTCAAGGAACATTAAGCCGTCATATTCATTTCAAAACAGCACCAAATTACAAACATTCCTCGTATAGTACAGCGTGGAAACCATACACGGATTTTTTAATGAATCCGTCGAATCAGATGCATTACGGCCAATCTGTGTATCTTTGGCCCAGTTCTGAGGGTTTTGATATTTTTATGGTTCGCAATTGCATTTATTTGTGGTATTGCTCTACATATAAATGTCTTAAGATGAAATTTAATTAACATAAATAGATTTATTGTTATAATTGTTATATAAATATGCTTAAAACAAGGTAGGTCAAAGTCTTCATCGAAATCGGGTAATTTTGGCATACGATACAAATATTCACTGTAATTACTATAAATTCAGTGATTTTAAAGTCTTGGCAACTTTTTTTTTATGCATTCATATACTCTGTACATAATTGAGATGGGAAAAAATATACAGCAATTGGTTTACAGATTAGTAATACAAATTGAAAATATGGCGAACCCAATTTACTTCAAGAAAAGTTTTTAAATTTTGTTTTATCATTCCATGCTGGCAGCTTACAAATTCGACAATAAAACAAATTATGTTGAACATTAATTCATATTTACACCAGAAGCTACTCAATACCTTTGCTTAACTAAAAAATATTCATATGGCATTACTATTATCATGGTATTATAACAGCACTTTTTTCCATGTAGTGGGCATGGGCAAACTTACCCAAATTGTTGGTACTCGAATCTCTATCGTCACAGAGTACTTACAGACTTACATCCCGCTTTTATACTGATAGCCTCCAGTCAGAAAGAAGCGCTTTAAAATTATAGCCACAAAGATCTTCGGCATAATTTCCTTGGTCTTGATCATAAAGTTAGAAAGTTTCAGTGTTTGTGGGTAAACTTTTATTTTTTTGATACGTTAGGCGCCGCAAAAAATCAGACATAATGTTTTGCTAAATAGTCTTTACATCGAGTTCAATTAATAAAAATGAACGCTTATATAAAATTTGTATTTGCACTCGGCGAATCAAAATGGATTGATATGTTTATTCAAATTAAATGGTCTTCAGTATTTTAGTTTTCGACTGTCACTTACCTCATTAACATTAGCACAGCCGAATATATAATTTATATGTATTATTCTGTTCGTTTTCATTTATTTATCATTTTTTTTCTTTTAGTAGTTTATTGCTTTGTCCTCATATTTTAACATATCACTATTCCAAAACGTATTAAATGAGGAAATTAAGCAAAACATATAGACATGATTGATCAAATCAGTTAAAAAAAATTAGTTATGTAATTATCAATAAAACAGATATGATTGATCAAAACTATATTTTTTTATACAAAAATGAACTGAATGAGCTTCTTATAATATAAAACTTGAAAAAGCGACAAATGAATACAATCTGTCATAAATTTGAAATTGGAAGATTTGTCGGAATAAATAATAATGACAAATCATAGAGCAAACTGTTCATATACTCTTAAGTTAAAAAACATTTTTCCTAATAATTTATTTTGGAAATAGAACAGAATATAATATTATACTCATCATAGAATGCATATTTTCACTCTAAAGTATACAAAGTTTTCGTTTACATTGCTATCTTTTATGAATAAATGTATATTACCGTATAATAATAACACGGCTTTAACAATTATTTTATCTTTATTTTCAGAGAGATCCCGTGAAAGTTCTTACATACACTGGACGTTATCTGTAATTCCAGATAAATTATTAATCAGTTGGTCAATCCAAGTGTCACATTGTAATTATTTATATCAATCGTATAGTAAATGAAAAGCGACATATTTGAACCATCGTCGATTAAAAACGTGTTATTTTTATTGACAATCAATGACACTTGAATACCAACGGTGAAAGTGAAAACACAAGTTCAAACAAGGAAATTACTAGTAACATAAAATAAAGTAGACGCGAAGAATTTTTATTCGAAGTGTTTGCTTAGTGAGATTTGTCCATTGATCTCGGAATTATCTACTTAGTGAAAGTTTAGAAGTATCAAGTTATCTTTTAAAGCGAAACGATGTCTCAAAATTGCAAATCAACTTTTACGTCGACGCAGAGGGATGCCAACAATAACATGTACTCAGGCGGAGGATGCTCAGCAAAAACTTTTGGAGGACCACCTCCAAATGCCAATACGAAAGGATATCAGGTAAACATCTAGTTTGACATTTAATATCGTTAGTTATGATTAGAGAGAAACTTAAAAAATACATTAGTCATGATTAAATTAATTATAGTTGTACACCGTGGCAAATTACATAACATATTAAAACTTCTTATAACAGTATTATTAAAATATATATATGTATATCGATGGCCCAGTTCCATACGACGATAAGTAAAAAATTTGATGTTTTGAGTTAAGCTAACCGTTATATTCGAACACCACTCTTCTACATTTTCACAAAAGTACAGCCTGTAAAATGTACAGGTCTTCTTCCAAATCGCAGACATTTGCATATGGAAATCAAAAAAATTAAATAATTTCTCAGTTCCTATTACATCTATATCGAAATATCGTGTTGTGGAAATATTTTTTACCGTTAATACTAAAACTATAAACTATTGACCACCTATTTGAATAAAAAAATAATACAAAAAAGCCATCACTTTTTACGACTCAGTTTAGATGAGTTGAAACTTTGATCGGCCATATCTCAAAACTACCAGTTTCTAGTTATATCACTATGGAATAGGCCACCGATGTATATAAACTGAAATGGGTTTTTTGTAGCTTACACAACATGCCTCTACTTATTCTTTGTTCACTATATTTAATTGGATTATATATAAAAGTAATTAGTTTCAAATTTTTTTATTAGTTAATTGATAACTATTTCGGCTTAACGCAATCGTCACAGCTACATTCTTCTACTTCTAGAATAGTTCCGATGATGGCGTTAAGCCGAAATAGCTGTTGATTAACTAATACATCTTTGTAGAACTAAACACTTAGATATTGTGACCTATTATAATGAAATTTTACCAAGTAAATGTCAATATAATCAATGAATTCACTATACTTTTAGACGTTTTTTTGAATTATGGTTCCTGGAACGCATTTGCGAGCGAAGAGGAAATGTTGTATAATACCTAAGCCTTCTTAATATATCGTTTTGTTAAAAACTAAAAATTTAATATATCGTTTTGTTAAAAACTAAAAATTCAAATAAAATTAAAAATAAAAAACAATATATCATAAACGTATGCATCCTATTTTCCTTACAAACAACAAAATACTTATCATATAGGTGGAATATGCAAAATTCTTATTCATATTCAATGAAATTATTTTGTTTCATCGTCACATTAATTCTGCCTATGAAGTTTCACTAGCGGCAACTAGCGCCACATCCGTAAAGAAAATATGAGTGGAAATTGAACAATACTTTCTCTAATACTTGCCGTTGTCTCATATAGATGTCGCTAGTGACTATTTTTAAACATTATTTGTTTTACCGGTAAAATAAAATTGCAAATATATATTACATTATTATTATTAAAATCTAAAGCTGTGATTTAAAAGATGTTTTTTTTTTCAGCAAGTAACAGCGAAAGTGCTATTTGGAACAGTTGCGGCAATAAATGAACTAAAACTTCAAGAGCGCGCCGCCAGAGAGGCGAGAAGAACTCACTAGCAGTAAGTTATCTCAAACATTCCGAATGGATATATTGCTATAAGATCTCGTAATAGCTTCTTACTCAAATAATTTTTCATAGCCAAGCTTCAATCCAAATTTTCTTTTCATCTTTAGTCCGTTGCGAGCAGGTGGAACTAACTAAATATTGTAATATTCATCTTTTTTTATTTTATGCCTAACAATAATTATTATAATCGTCAGATAACACTCTGTCCGTTCATATACCTACAAAATTAATCTCGAAGATTATTTTTTTTCAATAAACATTGCTTATTTTGTTCAGCGTCTTTATAAGACTAAATATATTTCTCTCGCGTCTTGTATTACAAAGGCAACATGAACATCTGTTTAAATGAATGTATTATTTTAAAAAATAACATTTATATAATTACATATTATCATATTTCATAATTTTGTTTACTTTGGTGTTTGTTTGACACATTTTTATTCAATTATAACACACATGTTTTCACGAAAAACATATGCTACGCTAAATTTAAAAAAATTGCAACGCCAAAACATTAATTTATTCTCTCGAATAAATCCATGTTTTTTATTTAATTTTTTTAGTATTACTATATTAACTCCAACCAACTAAACAAAAATATACATAACCTCAAAAAACATAAAATAAATCTATGCAATCGATCACATGGACGTGAAAATAAAATTTTGTGACGCTTTTACCTCTGTAAAAAATAGTGTATTATTTTAATTAGTAATTATTTATGATGCTTGTCTTTTTTCATAGTTTGAGCAGAAGATAAAAAAAAATAAAAAAATCACACTAAACATTTACTGTTATATCGAAAATATTAATAATTTCCCAACTTTAAAAAGGTCCACATAATAATATAACATAACACTTTATTGGCTTTCAATGTCTAATGAAAACATGAAAAACGAAAAAAAAGAAAATGGAATACCGTCTTTAAGATATTTCTTGTTTCAAAATGTACTGTTTTGTTGAAATTAACTAATTTATTGATAAAATGTAAGTCACGGTTCATGAACACAACTGACACCCTATCGTCCCTTTACAGTAGATTGTTAATGGAATTTTATTCTACTACAAAAATACAAAAATCACTTGAGTTTTTTTGCTAAATAAACGTATTAATAGATATCACTGTGACAAAAATTTAAGGAGTTGCTTTGTCATTAAATTTTAAATAGCATCTTTATTACTGACAAAATATCTCTTTTTTTATCGTACAGAAACTGATATTTCTGGTATAATTATATGGTTAAAAAAATAATATAGGATTTAATTAAGTTAAAATATCGACTGAGAGTGCTTGATGGAATTTCAATATCAAAATTGTTGAAATATTGTGCTCGAATGAATGAAGATGCCGAAAAGCGAAACCCGGGTCACTAGTGACGAAATACATGGAAATGTACATAATTTCAACATTTCAAATTTAATATATGATTCTCGATAATTATTATGATCACAATAGTTTGTATATCTATTTTTTTAAGCAGTTAAATGGTATTTATTTAAGTAAGTGCGAACATTTTTGGTTTAACACAATGTTTAAGAAAGTGAACCTATTACGATCTTGACAACATTTGTTTTGTATGTAAAAATGCAACCTGACATGAATTTTCATAGAAGGCGAAAGTTTATTTGTAATAGAAAACGAAGCGTGGTCATTTTAACAACATAATTTAATATAATACGTTTATTCAATGAAGCATTGACATGAATAGAACATTATCGAAGATGTATGTTATGGTAATTATTCCAGATTATCTAAATATCTACAACATTTTAGTTTACAATAATTACGTATTTCGTAATCGCTTAATCATCATTGGAGTCTCCATAAATGATGATAATATATTTTTGTTATTTCTTCTAAAACCTTTTACGCCACTGGCCAAATAATTTCACATTTTTAATGTCCACTTCTCACAACTCAGAAGGTGTAATCAATATTCTCATAAAATATTTTATTAACGAATATATATGCAGTTGATTTTGCATGCCGCATACATTGTGTCACAAATTATCATACTACATACGAACTCTCCACTTGAAACGTGACGTCATATATTAACGACCACTTACATTTTAACAAGCTACATTTGTTGAATATCGTCTACTTAATCTTCGAAACAGCTAACTTCACTCGGACATTTATTTTCAAGACATGAAAAAAACTTAATTATTTAACCACAAAGCGGAATTTAATAATACCAAAAATATGCTTCGTTTCTTTTTTGTTCACAAATAAAAGTAACTAATTGTTCTTTAAAATTGCTAACTTCTGCTTGGTGGTTAAATTATATGTCCTGAAAAGTTGGCCTAAGTGGAGTTAGCCGATTTATATGTTAAGAAGTCAATATGGCTAATTAAATCCTAATATAGTAAAATATTATGTCTTAATATATAAAATCACTAATATAATGAGTAAAAATACACAAACATGAGAAAAATAGTAATGAGATAGTGAAAGCAATAATTTATCTCGATTCCAGAAGCTTTTACAAAATGGCCGCCCATCTTCAAAATGGCTTTCGTTTCAGTCACGAAATGGCCGCTGGCCCATAATAATGGTAGACAATAATACGATGATAGCGGATAATACCACAAACGAAAGTTAAATTGCCTACCGCTAATTTCGTACGGGCCATTGATTTGCGTTTCACAGAACCAGCCATTACAATAGCATGCATAGTTAAATTCACACTGCATTCTGAACACGTCTATTTAATCGCCAATGGTGACCAAACGTCTATCTAATTCTCGTCAGAAAATGCTTCATAATTATTTATTAAAAGAAGCTTCAATATTTATTGACTTTACTTTGCATACCAATTTGTATTTTTAGTAACTATCTTATTATTTTTAGCGGAATAGTTGACTATTAATTATATAATATTTACTGTAGACAAGTGGTCAACATCTTTATTTTGGATTTGTCCCTAATTGTATATATTTTTCTTCTCTACTTCTTTAAAACTCACCAAGCTGTTTTAATATTAATTAATTTGTAAATTTTGAATATGTATATTTGAATATGTGACGTTTTACATTGTTGATCGATTGAATGTTTGAAAAGATGAAGTAATATCTTTGTCTTCTCTCGGTGCCGTCTTATGTCGAATTCTGATGACATAATTACAGACCATTTAATTGAAAATTCTTTTCAGTGTCATAACTATAGACTATAATATACTATAGACTAATTATACTGTTCAAAAAATCAACTACGGTTGTCAGTGTTGTCACAAATACTGAGATTTATTTCTTAAAACTGAGTAGAGAAGAAGACGTTTAATAGATCTTTTTTTAACACTTCCATAATTATGTTTTTACAATAACAATATAGGTTTAACTTTTCCACATCTTAAGGCCTTAAAGAATACTAATAATAATACTAAGAGAAATTTATTTGAATCGTTTATGACGGCCTATCTTCGATATATATTTGTATAAAATAAAAATAAAATAATTTTTTTTGAGATTTTATTATAAACGAGTTTCTCGTATTAAGTTATAATATGCACCCTACTAACATAACTTGGTGTTGCTATTATTAATATTAAAATAAGCGAAAACGCATCAATCGATTATCTTCATGGCACTGTATTGGCCAATGGCGCCATTTTGTGGTTGAAACTTTCTCCATTGCTCTGTGTTTACATCTCGTATTCCCATCGCGTATTTTTTTCAGTCTCAATCATATATTATTATTATATCTGCCATATAACTGGATGTGACAGTATTTACAAATTAATTTAATATGACACATAACCAACCTGTCATTTGAGTGGTACATTGCTTCGATTAGCCATTCACAAACTTTCATTGAAATTCATTTATATGATAGTTTTATGATAGTCTCCCAAATATTGTTCCATGGTATGGCTGACTAAAGTTAACTCTTCAAGTTTAAAATGAAATTAAGAACCATTCCTAATACGAGTCGAACGCTTTTGTTTACTGAACACTCGAAAACAGTTTTCGTGATGTTATTAACTTATTATATTTCACTCCCATCCAAAACATTTAGCTGAAACAATCTTTATCAAGACTTAGCTAGGATATATGCGGGAGAGCAATATAAATACTTAGTTTTGAACCAATTCTAGTCATCAAAATAACTAACAAACTGAGAGTGGATTTTGCAGGCTCAACTAGTTAATATCGGTGGGAAAAATCTTCTATTACGTTACTGAGATTACAATCCTGAAGTCAATCATAGTTTTGGACTCGTGAATTAAGCAGGAGCTTCTTAGTTTATTATTTTGAAAACATCAAGATGTATCATGATTTTATCCATTATAGGAATAACTAATTAATTATAGCCGTGCTATGACGAGTGGTTTTTTTAACATCAAAATTTTATGAATGATGCAATATCGAGGTTTTGTTGTTTCGGAAAAAAGTAGAATTCTGCAGTTTCTAAGGTTCAAACCTATTTTCAAATGATGAAATAATACACCCAGAAGTCCACGGATGACATTGTAATACTTTATCAAGCTTAAATCACACACACAAACACATATTACCATACTGACGTTCAGGTACGTCCTTACTCCTTCGCGGAAAAATCGCGACGACGTACAAGTTCGTCCATACTCCCAGAAAGATTAGAAAGCGTGAGCTCATTTTAGTATCATTAATTATTTTTAATAATATTCCTATAATAAATAGAATACCTACAGTAAGTAATTATTAATACACATACTTTCAAAAAACTGCTGTCATATCGTCAATCTACAAGGCATGTTGTTTTAAAACATACGAATATTCCCTTTGCATGTTATAGCATCCATAAACATATTTTTAAACTCGTTTCATTAGATTAGAAACTCTGGCTTAAAAAAACGTACGCGGTGCGTGGTAAATCGAGCGATAAAATCGATTAACGCCTTATAAAAATCCAATCTAATAGCATTTAGCTCCTTATTATACAATTACTACATTTTAATGACAATTAACTCAAAATAATAATAATCAGTTTACAAAATTTTGTTATGAAACGTTATAATCAAATAATATACGTTTTGAGTTTTGATGAGAAAAAATAATGTAGTAAGGTAAATGTACTGGTAATTGACCAATAGTTGATCTTTTTTCAATTAAAATGCCAAAATAAGATACGTAGACACGGGATTGCTCTAAATTGTAGAGTTCAGACAACTGAAATCATCTTTGGTCGGATTGAGGAAGTAACACATCACCATATATGTCATTGGGCTATCATAGCTTCCATTTGAAGACAACACATTAAGAGAATTGTTAAGGATATCAGTGAATGTAAGCATATGCTACTTGATTCAACCAATATTGGTCTTACAGGAAGCTCTGAGACAACTCTGATGAAAGGTTGTCATGAAATCCTCTGATTAGACATAGTCAACTTCTGAAAAAAAGTGGTCAACTACTGGAACCTTCAATTATTTAGATGGTCAACTACTGAAACATTAACATAGTTTTTAAAATTGAACACAATTCTTTTGAAACAGACCCTTTACAAATTTTTATCTTATTATATTAATTAAGACATTTGATCCATTATGAATTCACTTGCTTTGTCATCATTCGGTCTAATGTTAAACGTTAATCGTTATTTTTGTTGAATTCTTCTCTTAAACGGTCAACTACTGGTACGTTTACCTTAGTCTTTTTATTAAATTGTAAATTAAAAATTAATATCCAGTGATTAAATGAGTAAAACCACAGGATCGAATTTATATCTTGAAACACGATTTGAAAACTATCACCATATCAAAAAAAAATATTCACTCTCTTAACACAGTGGTAACGCGGTAACCAAAGCGTTCAAAATATAATTAATATCAATTACGCGTTACGAAAACAAGCTGTCGATAATTTTCTTTTAATATGCACCTTGTATTCTTTTTGTTTTATTTCGTTATCGGTTATTTTCTTTTAATTCTTACTTAACAACAAAAAAAAACATTGCTATTATTACGTTATTACGATTCGCCAATTTCACAACATCTTCTACTCAGATGGATCATAAAATTGCGAAATGACTTTTTCTTTTATTAATGAATTGGAGTATGAAGATATTAGAAAAAAACTGTCTCTTGGCATTTATGTTACGAAATTTTTAACTACATAATTTGTTCTGGTAAATTTATACTCCACAAATGGCTGTAAGTCATCAATTGGAAAATTTTTAAGACTACTTTGAAATACGATTAATTATTTCGCGTTCAATTGCATGGATCATTACTTAACAATAAAGCAAACCACTATAACTTTGATTAAAACAATCCATTATGTCAATAATGATTCAACTGATAATAAAATTGACAAGGCAACTCGAAAAAGTTTGAGTTGTATTCTTTTTTTACAAATCTATTTTTCGGTCGTAATGCTGTTTATCTTAACAGTAGTTTTTTTAAGAGAACTGCTCATTACTCTGTTGATTAACGTTTCTTTTTACAAAGAGAGTTGAGATATAAGAATATGGCTATCACATGACTAGTGGGCTACTTGCTAATCGACTGAAAAGTCAATTTATGAAACTGTCCTTATTGGGACTCAAACCCGTGAGCACATCAACCGAAGCCAATGATGTTGACAACTTGACCACGCTCCAGCTATGTATTTACTCAAAAGTAATATTACATCCTCGTCGGGTTCGCATTTTTGAGGGTTACATCAACTGGTCAAAACACAGTCGATGTGTTTGGTTGAGAAATAAGGAGTTCATTTTTTTATGAATAAATTCATTACAGAGGAAAAGACTACTTTAACTACGATAATCAGTCAATATGTTAGTGTAGAACAATTGAGAAGTTCCCTTAATGATAAAAGTCATTAGAGGAATACGCTATTTTAGTACTGTTGATTCATCAAAACATCGTTATGCAATTATTTATTATATATGAAGCATACAGGTGTCAAGTTAAATAAAATGCACGCATCCGCTTTGCACAATGTTAATCACCTTTTAACCTTGTAAAACAGAAGCTCTTAACCTGTTTTGTTTGATTCACCCTTTGATCATTCAGAGTATAATTCCTTTTTCACAAGAAAGTCTAACTCTTACTCAAAAGGTGCATTCCGTATAATACAGTATAATAAAATCTTTAATATACGCCAGCAAGTTTTCCTTTGGAACTCTAAAATTTCCCACTGGTTGGGAACTATTGCCGTAAAGGTATCATATAGCAGATTAGATTTCATATTATAGTCTAGCATATTCTTCTTTACACCACATTAAAACTATAAACTATAAATTACCGACCGCTACAAGCAGGTTAGGGGGTGCCATTTCGGAAGTTCAGACTGGTATTCACGCCTATAACATCAATAAAAATAAATTCTTAAATCAGAATAATATATTATGTATTGAAATCCTTCTAGACTTATTTGAAACGACGAAAACGCAAAACGGTCGCCTTTTTTAATTAAATGTAGGTCTTTAATTTACATTGCGCTTTCTTTAATGAAAGTTTTTATACATTATAGAATAATATAAAATTAAATTAAAAATTGATCGTACCTTGCGATACGGTTAGTCTGAAGATGCTTCTTAAAGAGGCAAAACGCGTCACGTTAGTGATAAACCAAGTGGAATAACTATGTTATCAATTTTTAATTTAATTTTATAATAAAAATGAACTTCCACAAAGTTACCGCCAAATCTATAGAACATATTATAGAATAAGGTTATATACTTAAGATGGATATGTTTAATTAAGTTTATATACAATTTAATATTTAATATCATGTCACAATATCAGAGCCCTTTGCCAACTGATCCAAGTATTGAATTGCTAGTTCTAACTACACTCGTATATTAGTTATTAAAATAATAAAATTTTGATAGATTCGTTGGATACTGTGTGGAATTTCTTCTCAATAAAAAAAATGCCACCATTGTTATTCCTCTTGGAACTAAACGTGACATAACTGTCATTACTTTGAGTATCATCCTATCGATTTATTCTGTACATACTTTTAAAACAAGAAATGTCACACTATTTACATAACACACGGAATAACAAATTAATCAATTTAAAATTAAAATTATGAGTAATATTATATAACAATTTAGCAATAAGATATTGAACGTGCACATTGACAAAAGTGAATTCAAGTTCCACTGCAATTAGCTTAAAATTACGTGCTGTTAATTATCGCATTAACTAAGAGTAAACTTAAATACACTTAACGCAACATACCGCGTTGCATGCAACACGTTATGCTTTCAACCGTGCAACACTTGCTAGCATAATCATATTGCATGGTTATAATACCACGTAGTAGCTTATTTTTGTATAAGACCAATGCATGATTTCAAAATTAGCATCATCCCATAGTTATTCCCAAAAATAATCAATGATAGTTTCACTTCATGTTAAATCTCAAATCTTAGGGCTTCAAAATTATAATTTAGTAAATGTATAATAACGAACTTGACAAAATACGTACAAATATTTCAGGAAAACATTAAAGCACAGATGTTATACAACATACCTACGTCCAAACATGAGTTTTTTGTCAAAGTCAACTGAAAGTGTACGTGAGTGACAAAATAAAACTAACATATTTTGAAGGAATTCGGTATTTTATAAATGTGTTATTCTTAAAAGTGTTCAAGATGGTTATGCACAGCAAATAGATGAACAAAGTAAACAAACTATAGAATTAACTGACTTTTGATCGCGTCTCTGCTTTAAAACATCAATCTGATATACTTAGAAGTTCAAATAATACATATCAATCGAGCTATGAATTTGTATTCAAAAGCATGTATATCATGCTTTAATTCAGCCCGACCAATTCCTGTAGTGGGCGTAGGAAGAGTGATCAGCTCACCACCCTTTTGTGACAAAAAATTCAGGGACTCGTTTAACAAGTCTTCGTTAAATACCTACCGCTGCGCTTCTCTATCAGAAGTCCATATGCTACTTACACATTGAGAGCTGAGATTATCTTGCGTGAAAGTCGACATGCTATGAAAGAAAGAATATGCAAGGAAATTTATCACATAGTTTCCCGCGAAATGTTTCACATTTAGAATCAAGTATATGTTTCATTAGTGAACAGGATTTCGAGATTGAGGTGTGAACAGCCCTGCTATAGCCCATCATATTGTCATATTAATAGAGCAACTCATGTGCCAAGCTATTTTCACGGTATTGGATTATTATATTTTCTGAAAATATAAAATAATATCCTTCTGGATATCTATTAATTTTTCAAGGCAATTATGAAGACGTTGCACCCTCGCATTGATATAAATATTAATAGAATCAAATCTTAGTGGGTAATCTAAATATGAATAGAAATGTTTTAAAATATCTGACTGATACTTGTGTATTTCGAAATACATATATTATTTTCTTTCTCTTGGTAAATTATTGAAAGCCGTATCTCACTTATTTTATTACAAAATGGGTGTTAGTTTACTGAGAGCCAATAATAATTATACCCATTCTAAATAGTATAATAATTAATTACCACGACCAATCCCAAAAATTATACTAACTGATGAAACAATAAGAGATATAATTACTGATTTATATGATGTAGTCTAAGACAAGTATGGTGAAGTATACACAATATGTAGTATATAGATTTTTAGTTTATGCAACCATTTTAATATCTTTATAACGCAGTTTTTCCACAACTTTACAATATTCAACGAGTACTTTTATTTTAAACCTATACTAATCACCTTAACTAATCGTACTATATTTCATGATATAAATTGACGACAATCAATATAAATTATTTTGATATTTCTCAATCACGTGTCTATAGTACGTCATATTGAAGTTAAATCTCAAAATACAGATATTTTAAAATTAGTTTTAACATTTTTAAAGAACGAAACATATCCTCATCAACATAACCCACAAAATTGTTTTATAAATCTGAAATGACGACTTCATGTAAGTAATGGAAGATTACTTAATTAAACATAAAATATCCACCCATTGTGCTGCTAAGCGTAATAGCTATTTCGTTTCCTTGAAAATCGTCAGACTGAATATTTTGCAATTAAATAAAGAATTATAGTTTTACTCTTTGCAAATTTAATGACCAATCTACAATTATCTCGGGCCTTTTTTATATCAAATTTGTTTCAATTATGAACACTAACTTTTTTATTACATAGGTAATAAATAAATCGTATATTGTGCAAATAAAAAACAAAGTTTGTTCACTCGTTGGATACAAAAGTAAACAACTGTAGATGCCACTAGTACGGCCGGTCATTGTCAGTGGCACGAAACATAACATCGTATTGAAAATCAAAATTTTTAGTGTTTTATTAAAAACTATAAATTGCCAGATGATAACATTGCCATGTATCAAAATACTTAAACGTGAATCAATTCTGACGTATTTAGAATTTATCATAGATAATAAATAGACTATGCATTTGATAATTTTTGTTACTGCCCTCTTATTTAAGCTACGTGTTTTCATGTTCTCACAATTTTACACTGGACTAAAGGTACTAAATATTTAAGACATCGACTGAACCTGCTTGATGGTATTTCAATATCAAATTTGGATTATTGAGATTTTGTACACTTCCATGTATTTTGTCACTAACGACCCGGGTTTCGCCTTTCGGCATCTTCAGGCATTCGAGCACACGAATGGACTCGAACTGACAGACAGTAAACAGTGTCTAACGTTTATATAGAAGATACAAATACGACAAATATTATTTACGAGGTAAGATATTATACGTCTGAGAGCCACACTGATACCTGAGTTAAAATTTCGAGAATCACCTTAATCCTTATTTTGTAAACACCACATTTACAGAGTGGCGAATTGCCGCTTTCCAACTTCTTATGGAATTACCAGTGATTTTACAATTATAATAGCATTGTGGGTTTCGACAGGATGCAATTCGACGAAAGGGTGAATATATACAATCATTCCACGTTTAGTGACATCTGTTAGGTGTTTCAACGTATAGGATATAATAACGGAGAATTAGGAAGGTTCAGCTGCTCATTCAGAATTGGCAAGGAAATTCCTTGTAAATGTGGTGTTTACAAAATAAGAATTAAGGTGATTCTCGAAATTTTAACTCAGGTATCAGTGCGGCTCTCAGACGTATAATATCTTACCTCGTAAATAATATTTGTCGTATTTGTATCTTCTATATAAACGTTAGACACTGTTTACTGTCTGTCAGTTCGAGTCCATTCGTGTGCTCGAATGCCTGAAGATGCCGAAAGGCGAAACCCGGGTCGTTAGTGACAAAATACATGGAAGTGTACAAAATCTCAATAATCCAAATTTGGTACTAAATATTGTTTTAATATTTCAATAAAAAAGATAATAATACATCACGGTTTTAAATTAAAGATATAAATGCATTACGCATAGAAAGATAGATAAATCAATACAAATATTCGTCCTACAAATATCTGTAACGCTTTTATACTTAAATAATGTAGTAAATCCTAGTAGGTTTATTTATATGGTTTTACGTCTTTGATTGTAAAATTTTAAACCAATAAAAATACATAATTACTATCTTTTGTGAAATCGAATTGAAATATTGATTAAAAAGGTCTATAATATGTAATTTTAAAGGACAAAAATCTGCTGCAGAACTAAGGTGAAAAATTTTGACAGGTGGAACTGCCACCTAGCAATTGCTAGTATATACATGAACATTCTCTCTACTCACTTCAGATAGTCCCGATCTAAAACACTCGAGTACCCTATGATTTTGCAAAATTGTCTATTTTGAGTACCGTGTAACATGAAGTATTGATATTAGCCGCGTATTGTCTCGTCTTTCTGTAAATAAATACGGCAGTAATTCTTTGTAAGTTATAGAAAGTTTTATATTTTGAGTTAAAGATGTAAAACAATATACATATTTTTATATTATAGAAAAGGTATGTGGCACATTGTAAAACTGCACATCATTGCTTTGTTGTTACCAAAACTGTAATGCGAATTAAGGTCATCTTAATCGTTTTACTATCACGAACAATTTCGTATATCATATTTCCATCATGTGGTTTCAATGTTTATGGGCATCCATATTTCACTATAACTCCCAACGGCCAATCACGTTACTACAATAATCAAATATGATTAAATATGACCAGCAGAATTGAAATAAAACAATTTCGGCAAATGAATTGTGAATTTTTCGAACGTTATTCGGAGCAAAAAAGTAAACAGATTTAACGAAAACAGTAAAATATTATTACAAGGCTAGCCGATTTTTTTTGCTTCCGTTGAAAACGTGTTCTTGCCGTACATCATGAAATAGAGAAAATCTCGCATGCATTCTCACCGTTCGATCTCAAGAATGAGTCCCAGAAAATGACACACATAATCAGGCCCTATCATGAGGGGGGGGGGCAAGGGGGCTGATGACCCGGGCCTCACGAAATCAGGGGCCTCAATTTTTATTGAATTTAACGAGTGCTTTGAAATTTTAAAAAATATTTGAAAGGATTTGATTATTTTGTATATATGGACGATTTTGCTTGTTCAATTATTTTTTTAGCTGTAGAAAAACTCATTTATAAAATATTTAAAACCACCAAACGAGCATTCTTATTATATACTAGCGAGTACCCGGCCTGCGTTGCAATGCCACTGCAACTTGCATTTCTGTTTATTGAAGTGCTTTTGGATACACAATTTTTCCGTCTAGTGCGTACACGAATAAATCATGAGGTTTTTCAAGATGTCGCTGTTTATAAGTATTTAATTTTTTTTAGGGCTTAGAACTTTTCAGAAACCTTCACGAGTGTGCACACAACAACTCACCAAAGTTTCATCGCAATCGGATGAGTGGTATAGGAACGCATACGGGACAAACAAACAAACAAATTTATATTTTTGTGTATATAGATTTTCTTTCCCATAGTTTTGAACATCATTAGCACCGGTCCTCGAATTTTTACTTTAAGACCCTGCACATAATTATATCAAATCAAAATTTTCTCAAAATTAATAAACTGTGATGTTGTACTTTTACAACTATTGCACATATTAAAAAATGGGATATGAGAAACAAATAGAAATACTGTAATACGAAATAATATACGATTAAAATGTCATAAACATCATTGTTTCACATCCCTTTTTTAAGAATGTTCATTGTAGAAGATGATTACAAAGTAAAGCATTATGTAGCAATCTGGAAAAAACCTCGTAAAAACAATTTAGAGATCATGATGGTGGTGTTTTGGTTCTCTTCAAATCGATTTCTTTCTCTGGCTTCATTTCTTGCCCGCAGGCGTTTTGAATTGTTATTTTTTTCGTCTTTAGTTCGCGGCTAGGTTTTTATCACTGGTCTGTCATAATTTTTTTCTCTTTCTTTCATTTCTGAGTTTAACGACATGTTAACACATTTCATACCAAGTAATTTAAATAATATATTCCTTTTAATATTTGGCTTTCGCTTAGGATAGTGCGCTTAAGTGCAACGCAAACAAGTTTTATCCTTCTGCAGTGACCCTACATCTAATATAACATGTTACATGTTTAAATTCTCATATTTCATTTCTAATAGTTAAAACTTCTTGTATTTACAAACAAGGAAACGGCACAAGAATTGACCATTGAACTACGCTCTTCTCTTATTTCTCTTTTCTCCTAGACCCATGTAATTAGCACAGTATTAGATTGTTATGAAAAAATAATCAGAATACCGTAAATATACTGTTGTTATTTATAATGGATTTTAAAGTTTAATATATTTTAAATCAAACTGGTTTTATGTCGATGTAAATCTGTGTTATAACCAAAAATTATGCTCATTTTTTCTTATTATTTTGTCGTTAGTATATCGATTAAAGCTTTTAAGGTGGCAGGATATAAATTGACGCTGTACGTCCCTCACTTCATGCATGATCAAACATAACATGGTCCCATAACGTTATAATAATCTGTGTACATCTCCTTTTATATAGTAGTGAACTGGTCACCAATTATTCTTCAGAACTAATATCAACATAAATATAGCTGAATCGTGTTCCCATATAGTAGATCTTTCGGTTAAATTAATTCAGCGATGTATATTTTATATATTACATTGGTTAACTATGTAACTGGTTTGTTGTATAATATTTTCATATTCATCTTCAATCCCAGGTTAACCACCAAATTGCATCAGACAACCAACGCCTTAGAAATTGAACTGATAACAAAAGTTTCATACATGCCGCTTTTTTACTATTTTAAGAATCAATTGTTAGTGAGAGGTGTTGTCCAAGATATGATAACCGATACGAAATATCTTCTCTGCAAATGGCACTCATTTTTGCGTTGCGAACACAAAGATAATACAAACTTTAAACGTATCAGTGTTGCATTGATTGAAAATCGTGACTTTTAGAAAATACGCTAGACCAAGACATAGATATATTATCGATGGTCAAATTGGTATTCTATAATAATAGTATTACTATTCAATTCATACGTTGAATACTTTATCTTTTGATCGCTTTTATCCTTACAAGTGCTTCTAAAGTACTGTGACGGGATTGCAATTTCGTTACATTGCACAGAATATAATAATTGACATGCAAAAGATGCTCTTACAGTGCATATGACTGCAAATTAATATTTTAAAACTTTATTCAAGATACCTATTACATTCATTCATTTCGGATAAGCAAACATAAATCAAGCAAGGAATTTCAAAGAAATATATTTATAAATTCGTTAGAGGTTGACACTTGATTATTAAATAGGTGCATGCATAAAGATTATTATATTTAAGAACAAATTAATAATGCTTCTTTAAAAAATAATGATAATTCAGTTCTCTGCATAATCAAAAATACATTTACAAAAAAATATCTCTTTAAGAACATTAACCGTTGAAGTAGGAATTCGATAACATTGCTACAATTTTAATAAGGATTTTACATCAACTGGTAAAATATTTCATTTTTAATTATATTATTAGTTAAAGCTTTTTTAGACATGAAACAATACATTAAGTTATATACAATAGATTAAGTTATGAGTTAGTTGAAAGTTTTATGTGCCATCCTAAAAGATCACACTTATTACGTTGTTGTCTTCTATTATATTCATTATATTCTATTAAATGGCACTGATGATTTGTAGAACAATAATGAAGTAAACCTCCATTTTTATAACACAAAGTAAACGTGCAGTCATTTTTTCAAAATTATAGAGTATAATTATGACTTTTTGACTCGGAGACCAAACTAATGAAAACAAAGGTATTTTTTAAAATAGCTTCATAAATGTTAATAATTATTGTTTAGACATGTATTGGCCAAATTTGGCAACTATTCCATGTATCTTGTTTGTTCAACATCTCAAGCTATTATGTCACATGTTGATAGTTAATTTATACACGTTTACATACTTATAATAGCATGGCAGGATACTTTTAGTATTCATAAGGATGAATTTGCCTGATGATGCGTGAAATTTAAATCGTGTACTCGGATCTGAGCTTCCCGGCGCATCCCTAATTTTCTCACATCGCGCGCCCATCTAATGTGTTAACTTTTCTGTTATGAATGCGGAGCGTGCAAATCGCTCAGCTCCGAGCAGGATGAAGTCTCTAGATGCCATCGACATCTCATCAACTGGCCGAGGTCGTCTAACTGTATTTCCATGTCGAAGCGCTCCATACTTCCTATCTCACAACTCGAAGAAAAGGACTTACTTGACTACAACCGGCTGATTCGCCAAGTCGTATATCGTGATTATAACACCAAAATTTTATATATCCAGTGTGTCAAATTCGAATTTGGAACGAATAGCAAAGACAACAAGTGGCTATGCGGAAATGTGCGACCATAGTGAATAGATTTCTTGTTTTTACTAACGGCTATTAAGTGACGATTAATTCTTGAACTGAGTCGGCAAAAGTCAAATTGATTTGCATACAATTTATTTAACGGTGATTTTATTATTATCTCAGCCGAGTGGAACTGTTTATATCATCTATTTTGAATAGTGTATCGATCGCCAATATTTTTTAGAGATCGCAAACAAGTTATACAGTGTTAAACATTGTCTCATATTGAGAGAACTGATCGTGATACTTTTATTTCGCAAATCACATAACGACATGAATGTTGCGGTTGCTTTGCAGTGAGAGGGGCAACTCTAACAGCTGATTTTGAATGTCAATATCGATTTCATAAATAAAACTCAAATTTTAAAATGACAAGTAAATAAATATTGACTATTTAAATAAAAATCGCACATGTATTAGAATGAAAAATTGCATCAAAATTAAACAGTTGATATAGCTGTCACAAGATTCGAAAGTTTGAGAATGGATTCCCATATTTTCATAAATGTGTAAGTTAAAATAAAATATTGTATTTTTTTAATTTCAGCTCTACCCGTAATAAAATTTGACTTCTATTTGATGAATTTAAAGTCCTTCATTTGGATATTATAAACGATATTAAATGATACGAGTAATACATTAGTAAATTCCTGTTTTATCTTTTTATACAACATATTGGGAGGGTTGGGATGGGGGAATTTAATCACCGGAAATCGTTGCTGTGAGTAATTTTTAATTGGAAACTATTATTATTATTTATATTTCAATATATAAAAAATACCATGTTTTTTTAATGACGGCAAAAATTTAGGACAATATAAGTCCATTAATAATGTAAAGGTACTATTTTTTTTTATGGAATCATTTTCAAACGATAATTTTATACTAATATTAAGCTCTTAACTTAATTTTTTGAATACATAGTATCACTTTTAAGGTGTTTGAAGTGAATTCAATCAAAAGTGGAACCGATCGTGATCATTATAAAATAATGTTGGACTAGTACAAAAAAACTGTTTTTATTATTGTAAATAAATAAATAGAAATAAAATGTTTTATCAATAAAAAACATAGAAAACAATGTTATATTTCAACCATCCCAAGTCGCCCTCTCCATCTCCTGCCAGGTCATGGTAACGACATCTGCATACTAAATGCCAATAGATCTGGGGTTAACTGGTAATCTGGTGAATCGGGGCTAACTACTTCAATCGGGGTAAAAACAACAATTGTAGAGGGAAGGGAGGATCAAATCATTTTGGATTTGGTAGAAAGACATTTAGTACTCAGATTGTGATTTTAGTCAAACTTTTAATTTGAATTATATTTATGAAACGATGCGGACTGGTTTTACTCATCGAGAGAATTTTTAGTTATTTTTAGAAATACAATGCACTTCCACCAAAAACAATTGACAGTTAACACCTTAAAAGTGGTCAATTTACATTTTTGAATAAATTACAAGTTGAGCAAAACCGATTGTATCTTTAGATAAAAAATATTAAATAGTTATCATATTTTTCAATTTATCGGTATAGTTAGTATATGTTGTAAAGGCTGCAAGGCAAATCAATTAATTCATCCGGCTGAACTGAACGCTTATTATCAATTATTATATTATTTTTATGAATAGATTTATTAACGATCGCAGTCCAATGGTTTTCCATCAGTACTTGTATCTCATATTAAAGAATCGAATATAATCGTTCTTTGCGATTTCATCATTCACATAATATCGCTAAAAAACAAAAATTAATTATCTTTTATTTACAGTTACATTGAACGTACAACAAAGATCATAATTATTATGTTATTAATGAATATATATTTTTAATAATTTCATGGAAGCGTAGTAAAAACATTCGGAAATACAGCAAATTGCGTATGCTCCAGATATTTTCAAATTAAATGTCACTTTATTTCATCACCCAATATGGATTGAATAAATTCGTTCGGCATCAACTCGCAAATAAAACGTATAAAATACGTCATATTTAGTTGTGGTGGGTGTGAATCTTTGAACGGACACATTAATTCATTGATTTTATATCGATTTGTGAACTTGTGTTCAAAAACACGAATGCGTGTAATGTTTGCACTCCCCTCTCCAGCTCATCTGATTCTAAAACAGGTCATAGGATTTGCTAACTAGCTCTTTCTTAGTCCCATCTTTATCATTTCCGAAATAGAAAGATAGAGCAACTGAATAATAACCGATTCCCGGTAAAAAAATAGCTTGTTCTTTTCTCATTGATTAAATATAATTATTTTTCTTTTCAGAAAGCACCTCATCAGGATTGCTACACTGGTCGCAGTCACCTCCATACTTCTCCAGTGTCGTGATACAAGCGCCCAATCCAGCCAGCAACCTGATCCCTCCACCACCAATTGTTCTGATTCTTCAAAAAACGTCGACATCTCCACTGCAAACCAAAACAAAATAACTAATACAAGCACTGAGACTATAACATCGAGTGACCAAGCCCGTATTACACAACAAACAACGTCGCAATCAGAAAACATCACCAGTTCTCTACTGGAAAACCCAACCACAAATCCTAATGAAATCGATGATGGACCGTCAACCGGAAAAGACCCACTTTACACAACTGTTACACCTGATAAAGCGTCAAATGATTACGTAAAAGAAAATTTGACAACCGCCGAACCGTTTGCAATTGACAATGTTTCATCACAGAGCGATCTTCTCGAAGCAAAAGAAGTCGCCGTCGCTTCCGGAACAATGGCGGCCGAATCAACAACCGATTTCAGCACGACTAACGTTTCAGGCGTTCCAGAAACCACAAAAAAATTTATAAGTACGCCTAGTAATACGGAAGCGCAGACTGAGGTTGAAAAAAACTACGTTAGAATAGCTTTTATAACGAATAATCCCAAAGAAAGGACGACAAATAAATATCAACATATTGACAGAACCACAAAACAAGATGGTGCCGTTTCCGACCGTGATACTCCTACGTTTCAGTTTTGGACCACAGTCACAAGTGGTGTGTCGAATAAATACAATACAGAAACCACTAAATCAACAATTGAAGATAATAATAAGCCAAAAACTACTCAAATAAACGTTAATGTGGATCAAAACAACAATCCGCTGACAGGCCATCTTGTAAAATTACCGTCAAATGTGACAAATGAACAGGAAGATGAAAATGTAAATAAAAAAGACTGTAATCATTCAGAAGGTAAATATGAAAATAAAACTAAGGTTTTAGTGAATGTTTCCAAATCTGAAATAACAATCCCTCAACTGTACGCCAATTTTCATAGTTTAACTAATGTATATAAGGATAATCATAGCGATTTGAATTTAAGTCGTGATAAAACAATACTGCCAGACCCTAGCTCTACCGAAGTTAATGCAAATATTGATTTGGTCACGGGTGCAGAAAACTTGGTGACGATAGCTGATTTTTATAACTCCAGTTTTAATAATAATACGACTGAAAATAAGATGTTGTCAGAAGAAGATAGAGACATACTGGAAGCTTCTAATTATGGCTTAAAGATGATGGATGACCTCTATGGAGTACAAGAGCCTAAGCTGTATAAAATGGGTAAGGTACAAATTATTAAAAAATAACCATACAATTGCTGTGAATATTCATATCTGCATAAACCCTTTACATAAAATTTCTGTTAGCTTTATTGAATTATTTATTCAGAAATTGTAACACCAAAGAAATATAGAAAATTTCATGGCTCTTTTAGTATTAGGAAAAACTATATCTCTATATTTAAACGCTTACTGAGTGATAAGTAATTGGGTAATCAGATGGCCCATCTACGTATTAAATTAATATGCAGATGGACCTTTTTGCCACCTGACTACCCAATTATCCAATCAATCGCGATCAAGTTGTCAAATCCTCAAGTTAATTTTATACACTGAATTTTTAATCGATGTATGTATTCATCTACAAAGACATGGATCTCTGTGATGTTTTTATTCATCCCCGCCCACTAAGTTCTGTAACCGGGGCGTAGCGAAATCGACCAGCTAAATTCCATTAATTTCTAAACTCTACTATTTTATTATAAATTTCTGCGAAAATATAAAATATATTGAGCGACTGACTTACAATCAGTTCTCGTCAAACAACAGTGAAAGTGAACATGTTTTTTAATTTATTTTACTATGTGTGCTCCCAATGTGGAGCATATGGCTTCTTAATGGAGGTATCTCAATAGATTTTTTCTACGAGAATGGAGTTTTAGGATTGGATGGGTGATAGGGAATTCTAAACGAACAGACATCCGTACATACGAACAGAAATCCATAAATCGGTTGAAAAATCTGTTTATAAAACTGTCCGTATCGGGATTTCAACCTTTAGACAACCGTAACCGAAGCCAACGACGTTGACCACTGCACCAAAGACCCCTTGCCCGATCCGTGGTGCAGTGATCAATGTTATTGGTTACGGTTTTAAAAAATTCTAGTAATTATTAATATTTAATATTTAAATAATCTTGTTTCACACAGTTAGCCCATTGACCTTTAAAATTTGCCCATTAACGGTTCTAAAGGGAAAGGTAAAATGAAATGCAATGTAAAACTTAAAAAGTATTTTTAATTTGATTTTTAAAACAAATATTTGGTATTACAGCTAAAAATTGTCAAAGCATCGGATATTTTAACATTTTTGAAACAAATTATAAAAACTAGATTAAGAATATTTCGTCATTCAAGATCAGCTCTAAGAGAAAATACATAATAAACACCCATGCCCAAGATCTAAAATTAAAATAATTTAGAATGATACATTGACCTCATCCCACTTTGAACCCTAACCCACCTGATCCGCTAGGGTAAAGTTCTTACCACTATATCACAGAGGCTAACATAAAATATATAATATTAACTGAAATGAAACTTCAGATATCAAATAATATTCCATAAAAAACTTCATTACATATTCTCAGTGTAGCAATTTTTCCACAAAGGTCTTTGGCTAGAACCCGACAACCCGGCTAGGTTTGTGGCAACCTTCAACTGGCAGTCTGAGGAGGCGCGAAAACTAGCAAAGTATGGATATGCGTCTCTTCAAGCATCAGCTCATTTGAAACAAAAGTAAGTGAATAGTTTATAAAAATGTTATTCATACTTAGGTTAGATTATGTTCAGTCATTTGTCATGTCAAATAGTGAGCTACTATAACATTTTCTATTTGTTATGTCATATTATTTGATAATTCATTAAGTGAAATACAATAGTTTTTTTAATATAATTTAAAAGTGAATTTAAAGGTCTTTCTAAACCCTTTCAAACCGACATACATAATACGAAATTCGTATATCATTAACTAAAAACACAACTATTTATTTGGTCAGTAATAAATAACAAATGGGCAGTTAATAATTATGTTTTTTTAGTAAATAACTGCCAAATCGTCAGGTTAAGTTGGGTTTAATTAAAAAACTGACCGTTTTATATAAATATCTGAACGTTTGTTTTATTAAGTGATCACTTTTATACTGACTATTTTGATTAATTACTGACCATTTATTAAATCTACTGACCAAACATTGAAAAAGTTACTGAGCCAATAAATGCAGGCCATTCATTAAATCGCGAACGCCGTTCTGACACCAATGTTTTCTGAAATGGAATACTTTTTAAGTCAAAGCCGTTAAAAAAAAACGTATTAACCGTCATATCTTTGTCAAATTCTTGGCTCAATAGAAAATTTGATAAAAGTAATTATTATCCATTCGTTTTCATTGAGAGTATGAGCTAGTGAACATTACTTAAAAGCAGGGATGGGTAATTTATTTGTGTCAAGGGCTACATTTGGTGTTCAAAATGAATGACAGACCGCAAGTTAAATACTATTTTTAGGTACCTACGCATTATTTATCATGAAAAAGAAAATGAGTAATTTTCTGATTATCAACATTTCAAAGAGACGGATGGGCCGCACAAAATACGTGTCTGGTCGTAGTTTGCCTAGACATGTTTTCGAGTATATTATACATAATATGTAGCTCACTTCTACTTTATACTAACTATATTATAGTATTTAAAAAAGTATTAACAAATGAATCATATTTATTACATTTGAATCAGGGTTGCTAGTTCGCAAAAATTCGTTCCACCAGAAGGTGACATAAGTACTGGATGAAAATAACAAAATTATTTTAATTTATTCGAAGACTGACAGATAACTTCAACACAATGGATAATATAATATGACAGGCATAACAATGCCGCAACACAAAGTTGATCGTTTTTACGCTAAATTTAACACAAATTTCATAAAGCCTCGCCGCAAGGAAAGAGTCGTGCCAATTTTCTCGATGGCCGCTTTCCTTTTTTATTAATATTTACACGACTAAATTATAATATTATTATTGTTTGTCGTATGAAGAATACTCACAAAGCGTGACTATCGCTTTAAAATAGTCTCTAGTATTATTTATCCGCCACACTGTATTTTTTTGCTGCGGTGTTTGAATTCATTTAATATAATTATACTTCTTTAATATATAATTATCTCCTTTATTGTGTCGTTGTTGATTTTAGAACGTAAATTGTAAGACATTTTGTTTGCTCGTTAATTAATATTTTTTCCGTATTATAGCATATTCTTTCAAACAGTGATTAGCAAAGAAGATTTGTAGTAAATTTAATATTATTGGTAAGCTTTCATGAAAGTTTTAAGCTTGCACAGATCGTTTATAAGGGAATATTGTTTAAGAATGACACCATGTCATGATTGTTGGTAATTATCTGACATTTTGAAACCATTTGGGTTGTTCTATTTTAAAAATAATAACATTCGGTGAAAAGGTTATATTTATTTACCATGTCTACTCCAAATGTGGATCATATGGACTTCTAATGGAGGTATTTTTCTACGAGATCTTCTTGCTATCAGTTGCTCAACCGTTCGTTTTCGAAGATTGTAGGGATAGAAGAATATAGCTGGAAAAGGAGTAGTGGGTAGCTTGTTGTTATCGCTACTCCTTGATTTTAGGATCGAGTGGATGGGAGGGAATTCTAGACATCACAAACATCCATGCCTACGATCATAAAAATCATCTGTTTCATTAATAGATTGAAAAATCAATCTATGAAACTGTACGTACCGGGATTTGAACCCGAGTCATACGTAACTGAAGCCAACTCCGTTCACCACTGTACGAAAAACCTGATAGGTTAAATATATGTTCATTTTGAATTTCATAGTCGTTCTGACAAAAAATACAAAAAAGTAAATAATAGTTTTAAGTAAATCTTTGTTGAATGTTTGCATTGACACACTTAATCAATAATTATAAAATGTCGCCTTCAATTATAATACAAATAATAATTGCTAAGCAATGAATGCATTTGAATTTAGGTTTTCTTTATTAATCTTTTCTATAACTTTCAATGAATACAAGCTGGTTCCCCCACCTTCACTCGTTATGTGTATGCAGCCGCTGTTTTACGGCCACTTTCCATAACGCAATAGCGATCAAGAAAAGAAACAAATTTACTCCTCATATTCTTGGCAAGATGCAGAGTGCACGGGACCGATCTTTTAACCACACACTATTGTGCTTAAGAAAAGAAAAGACAGAGAGAAAAAAATGTGACTTACTCAGCCACTTAGTTTAAGCGATATTAAGTATCCTGTGTATCCGCATACTGAGAATCCGCCGTAGCGCTAGAGTTTAATCTACTCCGTGTTGAATCTAAAGATGAATCGAGAATATCCCGCTCCCCATATGATGTTGCAAATTTATCGAATGCCTCAAAGTTGGCCTTGGTTGAGATCAAGTCAGCTTGGCCTATTGGGCCCGTATGAGGACGGACCACAACAAACAGCTCTGCTCGTTCGGCATTCATCCCGGGGCATTCCCACAGAGCGTGATTAGCGTCCTGATGGTTGTGTCCATAAGTGCAATCCGGCCTTTCAACCAACTTGCCCAGTCCAAATAGTTTACCGTTGAACTTGCCATGGCCGGTTATAAACTAACAAGCCCAATACTCAGTTGAAAGACACTTTAACTCGTGCCTCCAGGTCACGTCCGGGAAGAATAGATATGTTTGGCGCTCTTTGGTGGATGCAGACCACCTAGGCTGCTAGGGCTGTTCTGTGCGCCAGCATATACAAATAATATAAATATGTTGAATAGATAAATGCACTCACTATCATCATATATTTTAATCACTTTTATCTTATAAATTAACGAGGCTAATGACTCGAAAAGCCGTATGATAAATTGACAACTTTTCAGGATGGTAATAAATATGATTTCCGTAGAGAAATCAATATTGTTTAACATAAATAATTATAAATTGCTCGATAAATTAAACTCAACTCACACTATTGAATTACAGGATATTCAAATCCTAATGCATTATGGTAATTTAGAGAGACTTGACCCACAAAGTAAATTAGCATATTACGTAGAATAATCGTATTGCCACGCTACGAATAGTCTAGTCTTTTATACATAACTAGTGAGTACCCGGCATGCGTTGCAATACCACTCAAAGAAAGAAAGGGTTTGTGTTTTAATATTCTGCACGTGCTGAAATTTCATAAAATTACCCGGTCCGAACTCGACATTTTCAGGCCCAGTCCGGCCCGAGCCCAGATTTATTTTTCTCATCCCGAAAAAAACCCCAATTTATTTTTTAATATAGTAATTCATTTATACTTTTCAAACAATATATGATATTGTTTCCATATTTCCAAAGACATTCATAGCACATGTGAAATAAATTATTTAAGTTATGAACACTTTTGCCTTATGGCTGCCTCATGACCCGAACATAGTACGAAATATTTTTTTTTAATTTTAATTCCTTACTCCTATATTTTTCTCAAATTTGTTTTTTCATCTGGTTCAGAGATGTTGCTAGATCTGTTGATTCTTTTTTAGATTTTAGATTTTTTTTCTTCGGAAACCTTCACACATGTGCACATAACAACTCATCAAAGTTTGGTCGAAATCGGATGAATGGTAAAGGAATGCATAGAGGAGAAACAAACAAACAAATCTTCATTTTTACATATATAGATTATTGATTTACAAATTTATTTGTAGTCGTTATTATAAACAGATACTAAATCATTGATATGAATGAATTATTTATTGAGCTATGAAAAACGTATCGCGCATATCTTTAATAATAAAAAACTTTTTGCATATTTTACGACGATCCAACGATTGATTATGCATTTGTATTCTCACTATCAACTTTCTACACGTCGGAATTGCATTCTTAGATATTAAATACAAATAAAACGTATTATTTAAAATTGTCGTTGAAATATTACGAGAGAAATTTAATCTCTGTGGAAATTCTCATCTTTGTTGCTTTTACGCTTTATTCTTTTCCGTAGACCTGTCAATTCTATTCTGTGAAGTCTTTTGTTCTTTCTGTTCAGTTTTATTTACGCATGGGAATTGTTGGATAGTAAAAAGTGTGTATATCGTAAGATCACGAAATCGTATTGCATTTCATTTGAATTTATAATAGAGGTCTGCACGGGCTCGGGCTTGGCCAAGCCCGTGATCCGTGTTCGGGCGGGTAAAGACAATTCAGATTCGGGCTCAGACCGGACCCGAGTAAGGAATTTAATTTTCAGAAAATTATTTCTGACTATGTTCAGGTCATGAGTCAGCCATTTAATTAATTTATTATATTATGAATATCGTTGGAAATATTGACACGATAACATTTATATTGTTTAAAAACTATAAATGAATTTCTATATTGAAAAGAAATCGGACTTTTTTCGGACTGAGAAAAAAAGCCTGGGCCTCGGGTTGGGTTCGAGTAACAAGTGTGATATTGAGACATGCACTCGGGCCGGGCCGAACCTGACGATGTCGCGCTCGGATTGAGTAATTTAATAAAATTTCGGCCCCTGCAGACCACTGCTGTATAATATAATACATTACAAGACTCACACACTTTTTACATATCATGTTATTAATCACACGTAACATCAGCAATTAACTAATGGTATTCCTTAAAATGATCGCCTAAAGAAAAATATGAGAAGGTTTATTATTTTAACATTATTAAGCATCAAACATAGATTTCTTTCGGTTGGTTAATATTGGTAAATTGTTTCTTAATTATTTAGCCTTATTCTGTAACTTGAAATCAACCCGATTCTTAGTGTTTTTATATCAAAAATAGTCATCAACGGTCATGCAATTTCTTACTTTTTTTATTGCATCTGTCAATTGGTGATGTATTTAGTCACTTAGTGTTGCCAAATATTAATTCAACAAAACTTCTTCGGTAAAAAATTGCATTAAACAATAGTAAAATGAAATGCATTTATATATCTATGTCGAGTAATTTAATTAAGTAAACTGTTTATTTACAATGTTCATTGATTATTGAAAATAACTAATGCTAGAAGTCTACTTGTAATATTGTGTAACAATGTAAACATGCTTTATTATCTTTATTATATTTATTATCAGGTAACCAGTGGTAACTGGCCGGACATGCCTGGTATCCGGCCAACCATAGTTTTTTCACACAGATAATTAGTGCCGAAAGCGGAAAAAAGCCACGAGCAAATTTGTGCAACTGATAAACCAAATATTTTTTGTCGAAAGAACTTAATATTAGTGTATAAATCGGGAAGAAACTGGTTTTTTTCCTTGTCAGCTATCGGCTATCTACGCCTCAATGAAATGTCCTTGACACTTGCCCGCAAGTACCAACCGAAATTTAAACGTAATTCAAAAATACAGTATGTTTGTATGATGAGCTAGCTAGGTCTTTGCCCTTGGGATTTAGTGGAGGATTCAGTGTGGCATTTAGGCTAAAAAGTTTGGCGATCCTTGATATAGAGCAGTGCGCCGCGATACAGTCCCAGGTGTGCCATGGCCAGGGCGTAAAAAATAAGAAAAAATCGAGCATTTTTTTATTAGACAAATTAAAGCCATTCGGTTGCGAAAATCTCTACTTAAATTATCATCCTTGAAACAAATATTATGTTTTATTGTAAAAATATCAATCCCATCAATTGTTTCACACAGAAACGTAAAACGGCTAAATTAACTTTCATTAAAAAATATATAAGCCACTATTTCAAATTCGTCAAATAAAAACAAATTAATAAATTGTAAGTTTTAATTATATAACTTACATATTTTAGCATGTGGTGTGCCGCGAAATAATAATGAATGCTTAAGTGTGCCGTGGGTGAGAAAAGGTTGGATAGAACTGATATAGAACATCCGTTCACCGGTGCAACTTCTTACGGGATCTTCTTTTCCGATTTCCCTCCGATCGATATTTTTTTGCAAGAGTGTTGCCATAACAAAGTATTCAAGAATAATGATAAACAGTTATTACCTAATTGCTAAGATACGTTCAATACTAATTTGAAACCAAAATCTTGCCTTTAAGTCATCATATCACATATGAAATGAGCCCGTATGTTTTGGACTACATAAAATTAAAAATGAGCGACGTTTTTCCCTTCCTAACCACTTATTTTAACCTCAATTCTTTCACTTCTAATTTTATCGCTTAACCCATGCTATAAAATCCCACGGCTATCTGAATTTCTGTGACAATTTCCGCTTGAAAAACAACACAGGTTTTCATTGATCAATCATTGCTAATAAATTCTCTAAATACCCTGTTTTCCAATTCTCTTACATCACAAAATTTCCGCTTAAACGTTTTCTATCTTAAACAACCAAATTATAAGAAACATGTTTCTCATTTCGTTCATAAAACTTTACGTTAAAAGATATGCATAAAACAGTGGTCAGCAACTCGGCACTCGCCGAAAAGTCTAGAAAAAGCCTATCAACGTTTTACCGCAAATTTATAGATGATTTTCAGGGAAGTTAGAAAATGCTAATTGTTTATAAATCTCAGATTTCTTACAGATATAATGGGAAACCCTACCTAAATATACAAGGGGGATCTCTACGTCAATGAAATGATTAATATATTAATTTTATTTAAATATTTGTTGACTATTATCCTGTTAAAAATTACTATCTGATTCCCAAAGTCTAAAAAAAATTTTTTGGGAAGCCAAAATGAAAATGTTCTTATACATTTGATATTTTTTTTTGTTTTTAATAAATAAGCGTTAAATAAATTAGCACTCGTCAGTTGTGTGATGTTAACTGACCATTCTTGATTTGAAAATATTATATTTATCAATAATGTAAATTTAAATTTTGTTCTGTAATTTTATAATACGATCAGGACTGGTTGCCTTCAACAAGTAATCTTAGTTGAAAATGATCACTCGCTGCATAGAAATATCTATGGTCATATTTTTAATTTGAACAAACATATTAATTGATACTGCACAGTGCTATTAAATGTATTGAACAGTCATATTCATAATTGATTTTTGAGATTGCGTTACGTTAGATTTTTTGTTGCAATCTATCAATTTGCTTTAGTAAAATTCAGGTAGCCGTGGGATTTTATAGCATGGGTTAAGCGACAAAATTAGAAGTGAAAAAATTGAGGTTAAAATAAGTGGTTAGAAAGGGATAAAATGTCTCTCATTTATAATTTTATGTAGTACAAAACACACATTGTTCCCTTTTCGTGGCACTAAGGCTACCAACCCCTGGCTTAGAGACATATCCACACAGTTATTAGTATTATTATTTATTACGTGCTGTTTCTTGTTGAAATCAATTAGTTGGGAGGCAGTAAAAAAAGCAATAATTACGTAGTAATTCAATGTCTACTTTCCATCCGATGTCATTGCGTTCGATATAATTAAATTACAAAATGTCCGTTCCGTTCGGACAGTAGAGATATCTCTGCAAACCGATCGGGAACAAAATAACATAAATATGCCTGTCCATAAATTCAATGTCAGTGCATGCACTGATCTTGGTTTAGAAAGCGATTTGATAATGTCAGCAGCGATTGTATCTAATTGTATAGCCATTGATGTTAGATATTAAAACTGGCGCACACAAATAATATTAGCAGCTTTTGTTTTTATTGAATCAGATTAGAACGCACGCTGATTCGATTACAAACAGCACTTGCTAGAATATCCGCGAATATAATTTTAAACAAATAAGGCAATTTAATTTACAGACATTTTACATTTAATCCAATGACTTCTCAATATTCACGGCCATATTTTATTTAAACAAAATTTTTACATATGTATATAATAATAATAATTTATTTGGGTACGCGATCTTGTACTCACCGCCACTCGCTACGAATTTAGACTCTTCTTATGTGGTTTATTCCTCCGTGTTGATTTTTAAATTGTTGCCAGGAATTTACAATTTCATCCATTCCTTTCAAGCACTAAAGCGTGCAGAAAAGGAAATAGGATACACTAATTCTCTCTAGTAAACTAGGATTTTTTGATCATCATGTAATTTAAAAAACATGGAATCCTGATTATGGGGGCAAAACGTCTGCCGAAAAACTACGCAAATTTACAGGGAAAAGCTTTACTAAATAATTATGACAAATTATGAATTATAGCTTTCAATAATAATTAATTAATTATTATGATCTGAATAATTCTATTGTAAAGTATCATTGTACAAAACAAAACTGTGTAATGCCTAGTGCTTATGGCATAAATTGGACAATGTTTTGCTTAGTAATTTTGGTCAGAAAAACAGTAAATCAATCCTTTAGTAATAATTAATGGTTGACGGTGTTGTCAGTACTTATTAAAAAAAACATTTTTTTGCGTGGATGAAGATCGTATTATTCCATTTTCCACATTTATGTACCAGACATCTTAAAACATCAATGGTCTGTCAATAGAAGCGGCAATAGAAGACAATTTTACTTATTTTTTCTTGTGAAAATGGATGAATGTGTTGTGGGCTGTTAACGCCTTCATCCATAATACTCATAGCAGTTTTTCTTTATAAACAAATGACAAATTATTTGATAGTTTTGAAAATTGTATGCTTCTTAGTTATCAATTTAACACACATTTTTAGCTTAATTCTCCTCAACTGAAAAAAATACACCAAAGAAACTTTGACCTTAATTTATTGAAAACTTTAATTTTGTAACATAATTCCTTCATCCAATTGTGCTTCAATTTATTATTAAACTCATCAGTATGACACATGTTGTGTTACCAATTAGTTCTATAGTTATAACAGCTTTGTTCTGCTCTGCATACGAACTTGACATTGTATCTTTTATGAAATAATGGTCGTTTCGAAAGGCATAAATGGCTAGTGTTTTCACTTGCATAAAAGACCATGCTATACAACTGTCAAACTTACCTTTCCTTTCAAGCTGGTTTATTGTTAAAAATCTATGAAAGTGAACAAGAAACGTGTTTACACAGTGCAGTGCATATTGTCATTTTAATGTAGGGAAATAATGGCTTTCGCGTATATTTTCTTTGAATTTAACTTATATTAATTTGACTAACAATTCCATCGTTTTATATTACAATGATTTCAATTGCTTTTTGGTCAGGTGGTAATATACCAGTGGAAATCAAATTTAAAACGGCCCAACGTCATTATTTCTTTATATTTTGAAAATTTAAATACTTATTCTTCTTAACAATATAATTATGTATATATTTTACACTCAACCAACGAAAAAACTTTACGTTTATTTTGTTACTGTTATTTTAGATGGTTTTTGTAAAATATTTTTTGATAAAACAAAAACGAAACTCGTGTGAACGAATGATAATTTTTTAACACTTTTTTCAATTATCGCTGACTTAATTACGTAAATGTTTCAATTGAGTAATGAAATTTCATAAAGTGATGACGTTTTTCCGCATTTTTGATAAGTTTTTGTTAATTTTGTGAAGATTCGAGCTCCAGACCGACGAATTTATATATATTAAACCATGTACTCTCCAAATGTGCAATATACTGACTCCTATGAATCATCTCAATAATATTTAACGACTTTAAAATGTTAACTGATATTTTTTCGTGGAAACGCATTTTTTACTGTTATGTTTAGAACCAGTTTCAGTTGGAAAATTCTCACAATGAGCGAAGCTGATTCCGACTATTAGATAAAACTGTTGAATTAGTACAAAAAAAAACGTTTTTTATTTTTATTAACAAAAGAATGTTTAACGAGATTTCAATGTAGCTCAACCACTCACTTTCGAGAATTTAAAGAAAGAAGCACGATTTTTTATCTTTGCCTTTATATAAAACCCAAAATAAGATTTTTTCTATCAATTGATGAAAATTCAATCAACAAATTAATAAATTTCCTATAACGGTGAACAAATAAATATTTACAATCGAACGTCTTAATATATAATATATGTTTTTTAATTGATCCCCACTATAGTGTAACATGATACACCACTGCTGTTTATATACATTACTTATACACGATCGGTTAGAAATTCGGGTCAAGTTTGGTTCAAAAGTGATATCGAATGAAAGTTGTAAACACAGATGGCAATAGTGAACAAAATTTTATTCATATTACTGAAATGAACGATTTAAATCAGCTCAATTTGATCACGCTACTACTATTTTCATCTTTGGTCCATTAAACAAACCCATGTACGTTCTAAATAAGGAGAATATTACGTATCGAAATAAGTGATTTTTAAGTAGAACTGGTTACAAGTCAGTCGCTCAATCTTCCTTTTCAGGATGAGAAAAAATAGTAAGATTAGGTTAACAAAATACTAAAGCTACGCGTATTCTTAATTGTTATAAGGTGAATGGGGAGGAATTATAACATTATAAAAATATACGTCTTTGGATATTTTATTGAAAGATCAATTTAATGAATATAAAATTAAAATTGATAACTTAATTATTTCCACTTGGTTTATCATTAACGTGATAGCATCTTCAGTCTGAAATGCTTCTTAAAGAGGCGAAACACGTCACGTTAGTGATAAACAATGTGGAATATCTAAGTTATCAATTTAACGAATATTTAAATATACTGTCTATATGCCAAATAAATAAGGACTAAGTACAAAACATGAAGGATGATGCTGAAAGAGTTATTCTAAGGTATGTTTAAAATATATATATATTTTAAACCTAAAACCAATGTAAAATGATGTTTCCCTTCCAAAAAGTGGTCAATTTTTTTTCTAATTTACATCATTTGGCCGAGACCTACTCCGTCATCTTAAAAGTGAGATCCAATCATTAACTCATTTTCGTATTTTTGAGGGTTACATCAATTGGCCAAAACATCATCAAATATATGAATATCTCAAGTGGTACTCGAAACGTGTATCGTTGCCACATTAATACAATACTAGCAGCAGTTGCCACTCCACTTTGGGGGGACTATGTTTCCCTTAGATTAAATATATATTTATTTATATTATTTATAAGACTCTGAAAAATAGGTGCCATATTAAATATTTTATTTGGATTTTAACACCACGATTAAATAAAATTGTATTCAAATTAAAATTATATATCTCTTCCAAAGCGTGTCACGATGTTTAATATAACCATGTTCAAAAACATGAAATTGCACAATATTAATTTCATGAAACTATAACGACGTTCCTAATTTCGAGTTTCCAAGAGATGAGACCTTAATTGCTTTTACGAACACGACACGACTCTAACAAAGCTCTAATTAGGTACATACTTGAAAAATTATTTCAGTTGCTAATGTACACTTAACCTACCGGTTTTTCTTTTTTATTATATTCGTCGTATACAATATTCCGATGGTTTTATGTATCACCGTTTCTAGTCATTATTTTCCGAATTTGAAAAATGGAATTCTATATTTCATATGACTATTTATTGTTCGTAGATACTCTTTTGTTCTTCATCCGTTCATCTTTATTTTTTTATCAATAAATGTTTTGATGCATTCATTTTAGTCCATTATTGTGTCATTTCACTTTTATTACGTACCAACCAGATTTTATTGTTGCTGTGTTTATGATTGACCATAGTTCTTTTAAGCGAAACACTACGTCCAAGAACTGCCATTAAAATCCATGTTTGACCCAATGACTTTCACAGAGAAAATCATCAAGAGAATCGTGGCAGACAGGTCTACTGAGAAAATTTAAGTTTAAGAACGGAGAGTAACAAAAAACAGAAAATCAGAAACCTGGAAATAAGCTTTATTAAATGAACGAGCCCCGATTATCTTTGAAAGAAATATCTTCCATCGTTTTTATAAACCAACCAAGGATTGCAACAATAACAGTTTCGAAGATGTAGAAGATGCTGAGGTCTACAACCTGTACCAAGTTCCATTCAATTACGATTGGGAGACTGCTCTTACTATTTCAAGTACGCCATAAAAACGATACTGAGCCAATTAAAATGGTGACATCCAGTAATTCAGTACGAAGTAAAATAATGCTGGCTAGATGGAGCTGCGAATGATTTTCGTTTGCTCGGTGAGCTGAGCTGGAGGTCGACTTCTTTGATAATATGACTGCTTCAGGAGTATGCATGCCAAGCTTGTTGATTACAGAATTCAGGATCAAGCGGTCACCCGATCTTAGAACTGCAGAACGGTGCGACAAATTCGGCGTGCTACATCGTTACTCTAATACAGGTGTCTCCAAACATTTTCGCCTAAGGACCACGCTGACTCCTCCACTAGATCCCAAGTGCCAAGACCTAGATAGTTAGCTTTTGGTTGGTACTTACGGTATCTCTGCTCTAATAGGGGCTGTATAGTATGTGATTTTGTTTTACCATTCATACTCCCACGAATTACTATGAACCACCAATTTCAAAACTGTTTTCCAATATGTCAATGAAGAGAGCGTATATTTTAAGACCAAAATGGTATCTTTTAAAATGACGAATTGTGTATTAGTAACAACATTTGATGCATCGATATTAAAATAGATAATTAGTAAATACAATTTATTATAGGTTGGCGGCCCTGCAGCTGCGCAAATCTGCCGCTCTCTATCTACGGCGCTGCGGCAGAGGCCAACTTTCTTCTCGTCTTTTATTTTTTTACAACAAAACATCTCGATCTACTTTCGCGACAGCATCTCTCTGCCCGCCCGCGCCATTTGCATCGCCGGTCACATTTCGCGCCAAATTTCTCCCGCTTGGCGCCAAATAATAATATGATACATTGGTGTTGCATTTACTCGCCGTCCCATTTCCTCAACTACCAATAATAATTAATTTCTCACTTGATTGTTGCAGTGCTATTTATAGTACCGCGTATTACAAATTGCTTTAAAAATTAAATAACTAAACTTTCGATGACTTTATCATTGGTCCTGTTAAACAATTTCATAGTATAATAATTGTCATTATATCCTTTTTCGATAATTTATCGTACGCTTAACAAATAAGGCTTCCAATTTCGAAATCCCGGGATCCCGGTCAATTATTCAATCCCATAATCAAGGGATTGACATTCAGACAATCCCGGGATTTCGTGATTCACTATAAATGCTAAAAAATAATTAAAATTTCCTGATTAACTACAACGTTTACCTCGGTTTGTTCATGTAAATAGATTTTTAAAATACCTATAAATTTATATTAAATTTATTGTATTCTCTCTCCTTCTCACATCTCGTTCAACAGCTGTTTTTAACCAATGTGAAATGGAGCGCCAATTAGGACCGCTTCTTAAATGAATGGAGGACAATGTTTTAAATTTAAACTGAAGGACATGTCCTCTTTTTGGATACCATCTGATAAAACTTACCATGATAATGCAGTAAATTAAATAAAATGTAATATTATTTTGATCGTTATGCTTTTTTTTAAAATATTTTTCTCTTTTTTTGTAAATGACTTATTTTAAATCAACAAAAAAACCATTTCAATGCCCAAAAAATAATTAATCACATATACATTCCAATTGAAGCAATACTGAACAAAAATTGAATTTTAAATGTACAATTTGACACATGAAAATACACTTAATGACCAAAGGGATCGAGAAGTTCTGAATCCCGAAATCTCAATAGCAATAAAATGTATAGTATTCTTTTTTTACGTACATTACTAAATCAATGTTTTATCTGACAACTTTAATAGATTTCTCGCTAAGCACAAGAAAGCTATACTTAACAAAGTTTCATACTTAACAAAGTTTCATAAACAAATTCTTACATAATTCTTGTCGCGTAATCAAATTTATTACCGTAACGAGATAATAAATTGAATTATCTTTGTTTTATATAATCAAACTATACAGTAATATTTATTTAGATTGATTTAAAATTAGTTTGTTGGTTTCGTCAATTTTTCGCTAGAACTTCCGACTCTTTTCAAATAGTTCCGACTAATGATCAATTTGTTTCTGAGCCTCTTTTTAGATGAAATTGTTCAGGAATTATTGAATTATGCTTGCTTTTTGTAATTAATCATTTTATTGAACGGGATCAAACCAGTCAATGATAATCTAGAAACTAGAAATTTTATGTTTAGAACTGGAGATACTTGGTATAATTCCGTTATGATTCGGCAAAAAAGATGAAATATATTTATTTAGTTCTGATAAATTGTCAAATGTTGTTGATACCTAGTTCACTATCCTTGACGATAGCTAACATTGCAATCTTCATCCCGTTCAGAAAAAAATAATCAAGGTTTAATTCTTTCGTGCTCTGTGCCTATTCTGGTGTCCGTGACATTGGCGATCGCCTTTGAGACTTCATTCCAGTCCTGGGTGAGCTTTCTAAAAAAACTCCTCGGCTAGTCCAATATCGGATGTTCTTGGTTAGGAAATATACTAAACCTGTGCACATTACTGCGTCTGTTAATTATAATGGTGTCTAGACATACGCGAACACGATTAATGCGCCCAGTGACAAATGCGCAAATACATAATTTATCACAAAGTATTATAAATATAATAGAATATAGTATTTTAAAAAATTCAATACTTTCCATGCAAACATGTTAATTTAATTTCACTAACATTAACAATTTAAAAGTTATTTGCTAGATGTTTTTCTCCATTTAAAATAATATAAGGTACCATCAATTTGGGTAGGTTTGCCCATCGGTCTAAGATTGGCCCACTATATGGGAAAAGGTGCTGTTAAAATATGATGATAATACTAATGCCATATGAATATATTTTAGTTACGCAAATGTATTGAGTAGCCCTTGGTGGTAAAAATATGAATTAACGTTCAACATTATTTTTTATTTTATTGTTGAGTTTGTAAGCTGTCAGCATGGAATGTTAAAACACAATTTAAAAACATGTCTTGAAATAAATTGGATTAGCCATATTTTCAATTTGTGTTAATAATCGGTAAACCAGATGTTGTATATCTTTTCCCATATCAATTATGTACTGAGTATATGAAAGCATAAAGAAAAGTTTCCAACACTATAAAATCACTGAATTTATGGTAATAACAGTGATTATTTGTATAGTGGGCCAAAGTTACCTGATGTGGATGAAAATATTGCCCACCTTGTTTATCTATATTTATATGTCAATTATAACAATAAATCTATTTATGTCGATTAAATTTCATCTTAAGACATTAGTTCATTTCTGTGTAGAACAATACCACACATAAATACAATGGCGAACCATAAAAATACAAAAACCCTCGGAACTGGATCAAAGATACCCAGATTGACTGTATTATAAGTTTGTAGGTATAAAATAATATTTTAATTCAATTAGTAGTGTAGTGAAATAAAGCATTTTCTATTTTAAATAAATTGTATTATTTTGTACGCAATTGTCAATTGTCTATGACTGCGCGCATTAGATCAATCATTATTTTATCACAAAATTATAGCATAGATGTATTTTTTTGCTCGCAATACGCTATCTATTTGATACACAGGCGAATCAATTAGGTTCCTACAGTTCTTTGCGTTCACGCTTTTTCAAATAAGATTTATTCATTACAAAGCACAATGGGAGGTGAAAGATGCTGTGAGATTTCCCATTTCTTATTTTACAATCGTAATGATAAAATACCTCAGATGATTCTTTGCTACTGTTGGTTGCCAATTACAGTTTACTGATATATTTGATTGCAATGAAAATATCGATGTTTTTGTAAAAAAAAAGTTGGAAATACTAGTAAAGTGATGTTGAATTGTTGCGTCCTCAATTATTTATATACTAAGCAGCGTGTCGTTAAAATTTTCTAAAAATAATTACGCTTGTATAAAAATGTAAAGAAAAATCGAAAAAATCTCTTATTTGAGTCACTGAGTCGCTAAACACGCTCCCGAATGTTTTCAGAGTTTTGAGTAAATCATGAAAAATTGTTTCGGGTAGTATGATAGTCTTAAGTTATTTTGTGTCTAATAAAAAAGTGAAATATTCTTTTACACTGTCGTTTTCTCGAAACGCGACGACCGTGTAAAACGATGACCGATATCGTGTAAAAAACTACTTTTTTAAATTTGGAAAAATTTTAGACTTGCAACTGGAAAAATTGATAGATATATCGATAGAGCACGTACGTACGTTAAAAACTTATTATTTTGAAAAATTGCCAGGAGCGTGCTTAGCAACTCAGCGACTCATTTATGAGTGTCATATGCTGTGAAACACTTATTGTACGTGTAGGGAACTGAATCGACTGGTTAATTTGAAACTCGTGTCAACGTTTAAGCCTTGATTCTTCTAAACGCAATTACGAATTATTACAAACAAGCGTAATAAATAGTTATTGACATGCTCTGACAAATAAAATGGGTTCAAACAGAAACTCAAACATTGGCAATGTTACAACTAGGATCATTAAAAATATTCCGATGGATCAACGAGACTATTATTGAAAACATAAAGATTATTTTGGATTTGGCTAAACCAAAAAAAAAATTAGCTTCTATTAAAATTCATCATATAAAAATAAATTAATGAATTGTAAGTTTTGTTACATTTTACCATGAGTGTGCCGCGAAATATTAATGCATGCTTAGGTGAGAAAAGGTTTCGGAGCACTGATATAGTAAGTTATGAATCTTTGAAATGTACTCCTATAAATTCTCATATTTTTGCAGATACGGGATTATACATTGGGAGTATCGATATAGTAGTGACTTACATCAAGTGGCCGGGTCAGATTTTTTAAACCTAAAGTCAACGTAAAATGATGTTTCTCTTCCAAAAAGTGGTCAATTTATTTTTCTAATTTACATCATTTGGCCGAGACCTGCTTTCTCGTCTTTAAAATGAGATCCAATAATTAAATCAATTTCGTATTTTTCGAGGGTTACATCAATTGGCCAAAACACCATCGATATATAGATCAACGTTTCATATTAATTCGTTTACTAATATTTGACGTGATTGTCATTTAGCAATGGCGGCTAATGGTGATGATATTTGTTACTTCAATGCTTCAAAAATACTTTGTTCAGAAAAATGAAATCGAACCCTTTTCAAGACATTTGTTATTATCGTATTAATTTAATAAAAAGTAGACCTACCTTAACAAAAAGTTTTTACCGGTTAGACTTTGAAAAAATGGGAGAGACTCCGAAGGAGGCCATATAAAAAAGAATGATCGATCTGTGTTGAAAAGTTGTAAATAGTGAAACAGTTTTAAGCAACCTTTTTATTTTATTTTTAAACGAAAAAATTTGAATCGTATGGCGTATATAATTCAATATTTTTTATTGACTAAAGCTATAGATTCTTTCACTTATATAGGGCATTTCAAAAATTGTGTTTTACGACAACCATTACTAAGCTGTGTTATTTCAAAGAGACTAGAATGATTTAAAATAAAATTGTTATCCATAGACTCAATAACGCTGCGTAAAAAGTAGAAGGTGGCCGAAACTATTTTCCTTTTACTCAGACTCACATACAATATATTCGCAGATCACGGTGAAATTGATAAGATTGATAAAAATTAGCAATCATTATCGTAATACATTCACGGGTCAGGACGAAACCAACCTATTTTTTTACAAAAATTGACAAACTTAGTCATGCTATTTTTTGTCGATTATTATGGCAAAAGAAACATTTATTAATATAGGAGATTATTCAAGAATGTTGGCAATATTTCAAAATAGTTAATTGCGGCCATTTCCCGACATTTTTAGTAATGTGTCACATACAGAAATATTACGAAAATTGCAGGTGTCCTGCAAACCGTAGTTGCATACTATCGAACCCTGATTTTGATAGTTCCCATAAGTATGAGTTTAAATCTTCATTCTTATTTCGAGTGTAGCTTAAAATTTCTGTCTGATCGGTGGATCAGTATACCAACAGTTGCAAACCGCCGATCAAAAGTGAAAGGTAAAAAGCGATACCCAAAACCGATTGACTGATCAGCAATCATTCCGTCGCTCCTCACTCCCCAACCTTCATCTCTTCAACTCTTAGGCGTGGATGCTTTTAATTTAATGGGCTGGCAACTGCAATACGATGACCGAGATTCGAGCTCCGACTCCCAACTCGTTGTCATACTTGCTCTTGTTATCGTTCACGCATACTGTGTTGTTGGTTTTTTTAATCTCTTTCACGTTTGATTGATTAAGTTTTCTAAGCAATCCATTATCATTTCTTTAAAACTCAATTTGTAGTTGTCACATCAATTAGACAGAGTAGAAAAGAAATTAAGCTTTAGCTAACTGGAAAAGATAACGTTAAATGACTTTTTTTCAGGATAGAATCTTACGAAGTGTATATTGTATCGTCAAATTAATTTTGAAGTCTCATTCAAATCAATAATCATTAAAAATATTATTTTAACATAACCGGTAAACCTCTATGAATCAAATACCTATTTATTATGTTTTGATGGTTACTAAGATGTCTAACTATTTGAAATATCGCCACTAAGATTTAAAGAGCAATTCACTTAACGCCCAACATTATGAAAATAATATCTAAAATAATATAAAACTAGTATAATCGTACACGCCATAGATGACGGTATTGAAATTGAAATACTGAATGTCTAAAGTAACTAGTACGAATGCTTTGGTCATGAGAAAATTTCATACCTACTGAGAAGACGCGAATCGAAAAGAGGCGAATGGTCGGTTATCGACGTCCTGGAAGGTCTGGAATTTCAAACAAACGCCATTTCAAATCCGGTTCAACACTTATTTATTTTAATCGAAGATGCAGTGGTTTAAAATACACAAAAATAATATTCCTAACACATAAAATTTAAATAGTCTACATTTACTTAACACATGAATTTACTTTTAAGTTATAATGCAAGTGACACGACAAACGATTTTAAATTAAGTCCAATTTCAAAACAAACACAAACAATCCACAACGTCAACGGTGCCGGCCACGGGGGCCGGCGGCTCTCCCGGCTCGAAGGCTGACAAACTACTCTGCAAAAATCAAAAATCAGACTCTCGCACCGTCGGAGCCACCCCTTTCCGTCAAAAATGGATTCGTCCAGCGAACGTGTCCGCCGGCTATTGACCGATCGCCCTTCACGACAAGAGTCGGATCGATTTCGACGAATCATTGTCATTAACGCTGTGCGTTCTTAGTTCCGGACCCTAATAAAACTTAAACTTAACAAAAAAACCAGGGTGTGTCACTACATATGATATATGACAATAATGAGACCTCTACAGAGTGTTCTGGTCTAAGGCAACATACATATCGTATAATAAAACTACCTAGCCAACACACACAATGCATAAACAATGTTTAGCTAATTAAATTTTTTAATTTATCTTGCTACGAGTTTTGCACTAACATAAATATTTATTGATTGTGTAGTATTTGTTATCTTTTGAAAGCAAAATAGTGTACTATTAGGTATAATATACACAATTATTATAATTGATATTTATTTTAATGAATTTCTTTTTCTTTTTTGTTCATTATAACAAAATAGAATCTAAAGATGTTTCATTTACATGCGTAAGCTTAAGCTTGTACATTGCATAACACAATTAATTCTATAAAAGTAAATTTACTTTGAGTTTTTAAATTTTGTAGTCGAGCACGCTTCTATTTACATAAACGAAACAGCAAGTGTGCAAGACGAGCTCGCATCTCCCTAAAAATAACTATTTTTAGTTCAGATATTTTTAAAAAGACGAAAGTTTACGTAAATAAATATATTGTATGATAAACAAGTCTGAAAACTTCATTGATACTTTTACATTCAGTTATAAGCCACATCACGTCGAAAACAAAATAATATTATATTTAGATATCTTCCTATATTAATGAACAATAATTGAAGTGTAAGCAACATTTTTTGTATGGATATACGTATGATTTAACATTTAATCATAGATATAATTATTTAAAATAAGCAATCTTGTTATTCACTGAATATTCACGGAAATCAACTAATGGACGATTATAACAAAAGAAACTTTGTCAATGAATGCACTATGTTGTGTAATACTTCGTTTAATTTTTACTACGAATTAATAAATATGTTTTATCAGCCGTCAAGAAGCTAGCTCCATTCCAAAACATTTTGAAAGAATAAAAAGGTGATATGGTGACGTTTCTAGAAATCTATAGAGCCCATAACGTCTTCCAATTAAAGCTGAATATTGATTAAAAATATGACGAATGACTAAATTTTTTATGTGGTGTTTTGGCGACTGATTTATTTCCCTACTTCCAAACAATCTCAATCATTTTTACATAATTAAGTAATAATTTAAGTATTTTTTATCAGAATGTCGCCCAGTTACCGTCATTCCAATCCCTAATATGAATAAGCTTCGGATACATTATTTTTGTCTGATTGTACTGATAAACCTTATATCTGACACCAAACTAGCTACAGTCAAAACGATGTCAAATGTAATATTATAACAAGTCCAGTACCAGCAAATAACAGCGTTTGATGAACATGTTATCTGATAATATCATAATTATGGCGTAGATATTTTGAGTTTAAATTTCAAATATAAAGGAAATAAGAATGACAGTTTATTATCATAATATGCTTGAGATGACATCTAGTGACGGAAAGATTATTATGTAATAATATTTATACAAAAAAAGCTTCGCTAAAAAGCCACCAGGAAACGTGATACAGGGAACAGTTCATCTGTGACATTGCACTGTCTTCAATAATACGACCAAGTACGTAAAACAATACTTTTGAAATCCAATAATTTCATTTCATTCATTCAACTCTCGTGGTTTTTGCAGAAAAAATGTAATAAAAAAACAAATAGATTACGTCCTGCGGACTTACGCAGCTCGATCGCCGTTACTAAATGCTTTCTTTTTTATATAATATCAAACTAAAAATATATTTCTCATGCGTATTTTTTTTGTTTTGGTAGTAATTCAACCGTTAAGTATCGCCATTTTTCTAGATCTAGATCTATGATTTGTACAAATATATTAATTAGATTACGCAGTGCTTTTATTAATAAAAAGATATCTTTCGTGTTTTATTTATTGGCCGGATTGCGTTTTATTTAGGCCGTATGAAACATGAAACTTATTGAATCGCATTATTTGACAGCTTCTTTATTCAATTGGAACTGTGTCTTTATTATTCTTTTTTTTGTCAACTGATAATAACCATGATACCGTTATTTCTGAAATTGTCACAGAATAAAACTGTTTTTTTCTAAGACTTAGTATTGTACATGAAAGAAATTGGTAGCCCCATGTAGAGATCTAAATTGAAATATCGCTAAAGATTCAAAAATCATATAACAACTGTTAGATATTCGAATTATTTATGGTAGAAATATCTTGAAAGAAGAATTAATTAAATGAAATTATAATTTTGTTTTACAATAGAGTTTAAAGAATGGCTTACAATTAAATGCACTTTTTTTTAAATCATAGTCAGTTTCATAAAAATCGTTTCCACTTATAACAAACACATCACACAAAAAACAAATTCTTTCACTAAAAATAAAGTGATCCCACATCAAAAAATATTTTTTAGTGTTGAAGAAATATATTACACTTACGAAAAATATTTTCACATAAATAAAATAGTTTCCACTCAATATAAATACTCACACTTTGAAATCGATAGTTGCACGAAGCTGTAAGACCGCTTGTATTGTCTTTGCTCCACGCATTAGAATACAATACACAAACCAAACCAGACCAAGCCTCACATAACCTACTTCAACTTAACTTACGTTGTTAAAATAATCCGTGACTATTTGGAAACTATTAAAATCAAAGTTCGAGTGTACTAAGTTAATAATATATAATTCAAAGTGCAAGCTATCGAAATAAAAGTTCAAGTGTACCAAGTGAATACTATCTAACACAAAGTGCAATTATTTATAACCCTTAAAGAATTCGTTGCGCAGCCGCATGAGGTATACGTCCATTAAATAAACGCAACATTTTTCATGTCAAACTTGTTCAATTTAAAATCTCACCGTGACTTTACAAATTATAACTGAAATATGATTTGAATTAATATTATTGCCATAGATTGTACAAAAATAGATTATTTTTTTACTTGAAATGTAAATAATACTTCTACCGAGTCCGTACAAATATATTTATAACTTCTCACTTATTTTACAAAAAAATACTATAACATTTCTTTATTTGATAATATCTGCATTATCTAATAAAGAAAGGCATTTTACATTTATTGGTATAATGACTTTTAAAAAATATTGATTTTATTATTATGACTTTATAAAACGTTTAATCACCAATTTCGTTTTTATCAAATTGTTAGATTTAATAATTAAATCAATTAATAAGCATGATTGCATTATCTCATTTAAATTATGTTATGTAATAGAAATATTATAGTATATTAATACGTAAAATTGTAATACATTATAATGATGATTGCATATTTAATTTAAAAAAATAAGCAGCTTCGTTAACTCCATCAAATTGAGCTCCTTCATTTGATATTCTAATTTCAAATAATGAAAAAAACATCATTCTCATTTTATGACAGAGATTCGCAAAATGGCGTTCCGCGAAAAAGTTGAAAAAATAAAGAAATATTGCAGTTTTCAAAGTTTGCAATATTTTAGGTATGGTTATATTAAATCTAGAAGCGGGAGAGATATGATTTTGACAAAGGTGTTGAAGAAGATTTGCTTATATGTAAAAGCTTACAAACTTCTAATTAATTTGCTTGAAAGAGACATTTTTCCTAAAAAAATACTCAATACACGAGTTTTTACATTCAAAATTTAAGGCGCAGATACATAATATGATTTGACGTCCTATTTACGTTCCAAATTTAAATTTGTTCCATACATTAATCTTCGTACTGTCATGTCATTGATTTACCTAACAATCGTTATTATTTTTCTATAATATATATATATATATTTGAAACCATACTGTCAAATTTAGAATTATCAAAAATAAAAACACACATACTTTTTAATCAGCTCTTAAAAGATATATCGGTTCATGTTACCCGCCTAAAATAGGATAGCTTCCTAATTCAGGTTTTGAAATTTTATCAGGGCTCGTATAAAAAAAACGGACCTTTCAACTAGCGAGGGTTCACATTCCTTTGGTCTGTTTGGTTAGGGGTCGTTACACTCCCCAAGGTCACAATACCACTACACAGCATCCAGGACTGTGGTATATGTTAGGCAGGGTATTTATTTATACGGTGACTTAAGCCTACAGTATTCAATGTTGTTGTAAAAATAGTTTAATATGCAATTCAATAACTTTGGTATACCACCATTGATAAAAATAAGATGTATAAAGTTAAGTTAAACTAATTGTAAGCTTTGAAATAAATTTATTGGCATCAAATTGACAGATTAAATATTCGTCTTGAACAAAGATACAATTGATAGTTTGATATTTAAAAGCTTATTTCACGCCGAGTTTTAAGTGTTATTTTATTTACCAATAGATGTCGTTAATATTATATTTCAGTACACATTAGGGAATCCAACTATTCGTCATTATCAACTCTTCGAATATAGAAAAGTAAAACTGAAACGTAATATATTCGGATATTCGATTAGTTTCTGAAGCATTAAAATAAAATCAAAAATCCGCTTTGAATAATTAATAACGTACCGTTATATAAATACACATTCCAATACCGTTTCATTGTAATAAAATATTTTTAAAAAATGCAACTGCGTCGGATTAATACAAGGGAATTTCTTCAATTACTGAAATAATGGCATGTTTAAAGGATTTTTTAGCCCTGAGTCATCCGTCAAACTCAAGTATTATTTTATATATAATAACCCAGACTGTTCTGTAGACGTTTTATTACTATCACATATCACTTGTAGGTATGAAATTTTCTCATTACCTAAGAGTCGCGGTGTATATATAAAATAAAATGTTATGCAAAGCACACACAGTTCCGACGTACTAGCTGCTTTAGACATTCAGTATTTCGTTTTCAATACCATCATCTATAACGGCTACGGTTATACCAGTGATAAGATATTGAAAGTTCCCGAATTAGGTAAAGGGAAAAATAGCCACTACCTGGGGTTCTCGTTGTTCTACTTGAAATCTAGAGAAATTGTGATGAGAACTGTCGTCGATTTTATAAAATATTTCATTAAAACTTATTACGAAAACTATTTGAATAATTGCCCAAATATTCGAATATCAAATACTTAAAAATGAGCCGAATATATTCCGATTTCGAATATTCGAATTGAAATCCTTAATACACATCCCATATTATTCAAGTGTTATTTTATACCATGAAGCTATTAGAGCTTTAAATATTGTCACTTTCGTTGTAATTAATGAGTCAGTTTATAATTTCTGTAATAATCTTATTTTATGAGATATGTACACGCTGATAATAAATTTTTTACTTATAACGCAAAGTTGAATAACGCCTCGAATTGAGTCTTCGCTACGTTATCTTAAAATGTATCGATGTGAAAGCCACTCCATTGAAAAGATATCTTTTCACTTACGTACACATGTATCGTGATTATAATACTTAGATGAATGAATACATTATAATTAGGCTTATATCGTACTATAAATAGGTGATGGAATATATAAGTAAAATATAATATAATATATCCACCCACATCTCTCAGTCGTGAATAGAAAGCATCCAAGTCAAGTTCAAAGTATTAATGTTAAGAAAGTAGCTCGGTTCTCTACTGTAGATTTAAGTACTTAACCATATAATTAGAAGAAGAGAAAATTTAGAATACACAATCTTGTTTAGTGATTTTGTTGTATTCGGCAACAATTATTAATCTTTAGATACAAACGTACCTCTGGAGATATATTACTTTAATAAAATGTCAATATGTCCAGTTAATAGCTCCGTGTATTAAATTTGACATACTGTCACACGAACCATCGTGATTTTGAATTAAGAATTTCAAATTATTTGTACCTTCATAAATGGTATAGTTCACTTGGCGAACCTAGGCCACGCGTGCCAGAGATGGCACGTTAAAAAATGTTGCCGGCACATAATAGTTAGCACATTTTTAAAAAGATAACTTATGGATAAGATATCTTCACTTTATTTTAAACACAAATATATTATTATACTATCAAAATTGTTATTGACATTTGTAATAATTCAAGGTTATGTTTATTTTTGCTATCAAATTCATCTGACGTTGGCTGTAAAAAGTTTCATGTAAACAAGTTCGTGTATCTCTAAAATCTTGTTGATAGTAAATTCCACTTTCACACAACCCTTTTTTTCATTTGTCCCAATTACAACGTGCTTGAAAGGGTCAATGAACCTATTCAGTCTTATCGGACCATGCTGTTAAATGATGACATGGTCTTCGTATTATGTTTTTAACCAAAAATATAATTATAGCTCAATGGCTAATTGTAATTACTTAAATAAATAAATTTATAAAAAAACTGCTCGGCACGTCAGACAGTCGTTTATTATTATTTGGGAATTTTTAGCACGCACATGTAAAAAGGTTCGCTACCCCTGGTATAGGTATTCAAAAAGAGAATTCACTGTTATTTTTTTCGACTTTAACACAATATATACCTCATATTTCGGGTATAAATCATGACATGGCCGAATAACGAGATTACCAGCGTCAGTTTTGTTGTTCTTGCTCTCTCAATCTGCTTCTTTCAATTTTTTTTAAATGTTATTGTATTTACTGGTTATTTTATATATCATTTTTTACTACAAATTTAAATGACATTACATAACAAGTATTTTAAAAGTGTGCAGCGTTTATTTCTTAGCGCAGACGACAAATTGCCAAAAAGATTACAATATTCATGTGACGTGTAAACCACGATTTATAAATAAACCAGTCTCCAGATTTTTTAAGCAGGAAGCGAACTAATTATGTTTTTTCTTAAGAGACTACTGCATACGTCATTCGCATCTGTTTTATAACATGTTATACACATTTCAATAACAACATGTTCTTGATGCGCATCTTATTCAAAAATAATAAGTTCAGTTTTACAAATCATAAGAAGAATCCATTAACTTTCTTTAATATGAAGTAGATATATTGTGCATTCATTGATTAAACTGTAATTATTAGCTCTTTATTCGAACATATTTTTGTTTATTTTTTGTAACTCAAAACAATAGATATTTAGCTAGAAACTATTAATGATATAAACATAATATAATTGAAGATTTAAAACATGCAGAAATCAATATATATATATATATATATTATATATAGTGAAAATTTAAAACAATGCTGTTATAACTTGGTTTATATGCATTCATTTCTCAACATTCTTTTTTATGTTTTGCGTTATTTCAGTAAAAAATTGTTTCTTGTGCTCAAAATATTCATTGCCAGCAAGCTGTCAAGACAATGGTAAGAAGGTGTTGATAATCCAATATTGTATTCACTAACAACACTGGTAATAAATATTGCAGCATTTAATCGGATGATTCTATTGTCCGAACCTGTTAATCTCTCTCCCATCTTAACGAAATCGGCAGTCCATTGCATGTACTTCTTAAGAAAAGACGTAATTTTAAAAATGCATGCTTACTACAATCACGTGGTGCATAGTTGAACTAGATATTTTACACAAATAGATTTGTTCTAGACTTCTAGCTGTCTTTTAACTAAACGTTTCGCTGTCATTTTACTTATCATGTTACTTTATGTTTTGCTGTAGAATAATATTTTAAAAGTTACAAAAATTAACAACTTCAATAAAAGATTATTTAACATTATTAATTACATCAATTGAAAACCTATTCTTTGATCGTTTTTTGTTTATGTTTATTATAAATTAAATTTGGTTTATACAACTTTGCTCAAAGTTCGATAAAATTCTTGTAATCACAATTAATTATTTTTTATTGCTTTTCAAAAGAAAAACAAAAATGTTGTTTGAAGTATCACCGGAATATGCTTTTTATCAACTAACCAAAAACAGTCGAGATTTATAAATAAAATGCATATATGTATATATCATGTGTTTTCAATGAGTCAGTGAAAAAACTGGCATGAAAATTGCGCACTAAAAAAACCATATTGTCATAAACGCGGAAAATTGCTTACACAGGAAAAAATTCACAGACAGAAAATAAAGCAAAAAATACGCACATATACAAATTCTCCCATCCAAAGTTCGATAATGTTGTATACTCTTTATTTGTGTGATATTCAAAGTGTTCATTTTTGTGTTCAAAATTTGTGTTGTCTTTTTCTAGTGCGTTTTTCCCGACAAAAGTTTTCAATATAATATATAATAGTTAATAATCCCATTACATTAAGGCTCAACGTTAAACAATATTCAATTTATCAAGGAAAATATAAGTAATAATAAGAATTTGTTTGCATATTTAAAATAAAACCTTTGTTTTAACCGAAGCATCCGAAATAGAAAACATTGTTAGAAAAATTGGATAGAAATCGATAAAAAACAAAACATGAGTGTAAAGTTAAATATTCATTTTGTCGTTGTATCGTATTTTACTGCCATAAACAAATTGTTGTTGTGTACAAACTATCTAAATAATTATTTTTTTTATTATTTGAATGCAATTTGATGCTTCTTTACAAAGAAAAAACATTCAGTCGAAAAGCACTTTCCACGGCTGGCATAAAAAAAGAAGAGGTATATCAGAGTCGCTTCCAACACGGGGAGGTATATAATATGAGATGCAGCGCTTTCGATTTTATCAGTCGTCAGCGGAGTGTACAACCGCGAGGTGTTTTGTGACCAGCGCAAGAATATTTTATTAGTGCCACCATAACCAACGTAAACTCGTGGTTTATACAAGGAGAAATGTCTACATTTAAAATGGTAAATGGATATTATTTTAATAAGCTTATTACGAAGATTTCACAGTCTGAACAGTTGTACTGTTTTTTAGTTATTAATAAAATTCGATACACTTTTTAGTGGACGTCAGTTAGCCTTCATATTTTTTGTTTTAATTTTAATTAAAACAGTTTTTTTAGTATTTGAATACTGAACAACAAATATACAGTGATGGTTTTTTATACTGTGCAATTATTTTATAGAGAACAGTAGAACAAAAGTGAACATGCAAAGTATGTACTTTAATGCATTTGTAAAATATTTAAGTAACAATTATAATTTTGTGCTAAATTCGTTTTAACTTTTTATCTTTATTCTAATAAGAATCAATTTAATTTTCCCACTAAATTGACACAAAGCATCGTAAAAATAGTAGGTACTTTAATTTTTTTGGTTAGGTATTTGAAAACCACGTGATTTGAAAATGTAGAAAAATTTCGGGAAAACTTACTTAGTAGCATGATATAGTATTTATTTATATTTTAAAAACATTAAAAATAGCTTTATACTATTAAAACAAAAATCACTAATTATCAACAATCTTCGTTTTAATGTTATACTAATATAATAAGCTAAGTGGCTCTTCTATAATATGACTATTTCCTGCTTGCCGATCTACAGTGAAATAAATAGGCGTAACGTACCATGAAATATAATACAGAATGACTAATTAATTGTACGAAAAAATTGACTTTAAAACCCAGTATGATTTCAACTAACACATGGCCAAGCAACGTGGCATCATTTCAATTCAAACAACATTATCATGTTCCCGGTTTAAAGGTTCGGCTATTTTTTCAACTAGTTTATTTTTACGTGATAACAGTTTCAAGTGGGTTCACTCTTATCTTCAAAAATATAACGGTTTTTAATAATCAGTTAATATATTTTTATTTGATTTCGACAAACATGATACAAATAAAACTGATAAAATTTCCACGAATATTTTTTTATTGATAAACACTTCATCACATCCTGAGTAAAATGTATTTCTGATTGGCTTTACAAAACACTTTTGAAATTCGTTAAACGTTTAACAAACAATTTATTACAAAATATTTGTTTGATTTAATTAAAGAGAAAGCATGCAAAGTGTAAAATTTCATTGGCAATTAAAATAATTTCAGTACTCGGAAAGGCAAGTAGAATTAATTAAGCGAGAAATTATTTCAAACACGTTTTGATTTTAGTCAATTAAAATTACTAAATTATTCACTATAGATAGATTTAGCAATTTATAGACTTATAAATGTATTTATAACTGAACATAATTATAATAGTGTTATTAATAATTATATGCCCATATTGTCAACAGTTACTGTTATAATGGATAATAACGTTTACAGAATATGATAATAAATTATTTAAATACTACTCAAAGTAACAAGATGATTTTATAGTAAAATTTAACGATTTCATCAATTTATTTGACATCGGTGTTTAAATAACAGTAAAATATGATCGTAATGAAATATTATAGAAAAATTAATAGTTGCATTTTTATTTGTTTATAAAGTTTGAACATATTTAGTAGTATCTGAGGACAATGATTATATTTATATGTAAAATTGAACCATTCGGCACATACAATACATAATTAAAAAAAAAACCCTTAAAACTGTTTCTTCAGCATCACTCTTCATGTCGATTGTGTTTTGGTCAATTGATGTAACCCTCAAAAAATACAACAAATAGTTGATGATTGGATCTCATTTTAAAGACGACAGAGCTGATCTCTCGGCCAAATGATGTAAATTAGAAAAATAAATTGACCGCTTTTTGGAAGAGAAATATCATTTTACATTTGTTTTAGGTTTAAAAATTCTGACCCGGCCACTTGACATAAGCCACTATTATGTCGACAATCTCTACGTATAACCCCCTATCTGCATACATGAGAATTTACAGGAGTGCATTTCAAAGATTCATAAGGCAACTCAGAATATAATGTTTTCGATAAAAACAGCTATTACTCTCTCCTGAACAATTTCAATTTTGAGGGTTACATCAATTGGCCAAAAAACCGTCGAATTTTAATATGGAACCGTTCAAAACATACAATATATGTGTTTTCTTAAAAATACCTACAAATTATTTCTTCAGCATCAACTTCCATGTTTTGTTCATAGTCCTTGCTTATTTGGCATATAGACAGTATATTTAAATATTGGAGTATTCAAGCCCCGGATAACAGAACGGAAGCGTTTCAGTGTCGCATAAATGAGTTTCTCGACTCTGCTGATATTAATTATTATGTTATTGGCGCCAATTTATATTCGTGAAATCGCCGATGTCATATAGCTGAGTATAAAACTGGTTTAACTACAGTTTCTAAAGTACCAATGCATTTCCTCACCAAGCCAACTAGCTTTCCACGGAAGTTGAAATTCTAGCTTTTACCAAAGAGAGACTTTTTAAATACATACCCGATGCAGCGTACATTTTTCTTACATACTAATAAATTTATTGACAAACTTTACTTAAAGCCTAAAAACGATTTATGTCTTCTTATACATACATTATGACACATAAAAAAGAGAAAGAAAACCCAGCTATTTAAAAAAAAAAATTGAAATTGGAATATCATAAGCAATAATTCAAAAAACATAGAGCATCATAAACTATGCGTCAAATTATTTTAAAAATATAATATTGTGGCTGCACATCATATTCATACGTCATTGATAACATTACTTCGTTGATTATTTTTAATAGTACATTAATTCAGTTTCATTTAAAATGTAAATGCATTAATTTCAATTTATAAAGCAAAAATTCTTATTAAAAAGCATACAAACATTTGCATTTTAGAAAACATTTTTAACTAGCCACAGATAAAATAACGCATCAAAAATCTCAGCATCGTCTGAATAAATTAATATTAGGAAAGTCATCTTACGGTCATGTTTCCATTATAAATATCTATGAGACCTCAATTATTTGCTAACGCAATTAACGACTATCATAGTTTTCTCATAAAAGTTAGGTCGGTAAAGGCACACTTTCCATTCTCATCAAATGCGACATGGAATAGAATGGCGGGGGTCTACAAAACTTGTTTTTGTTTATATTTTGACTCCGCATGCGAGAAAGTGTAAATGCGACTCGATAGAAAGTAAGATTTTTAATATTTTAATTAGTGTCAAGTAGTCATATTATAATTTTATTAACCGTCGCTTATTCGAAACGAAACTGGCGACATGGCCCACATCGGAACTACATTGTTATCTACCAACCTGTTCGATTCAAAATTTCATATTTCGAATTGACAACTATCAAGTCGTGTTAACTATTGGCTTTTCGTCCTGAATCAGAACATTCATTTTTAATAAAACTTTATTATCCTTTAGTAATAATGATTTTATTATAACATGTGATAATATTACACATACACAGCCACTCGTTCTATACTATATATGCAATGTGTAAAAAACAACAGGTGGCGAATCTAACTGGTAATTTATTTATACGATTTTTTTACTTTATTTATTATTTTATACCAAATTTCATCTAAGTGCTGCCACTAGCCACCATGACAATGCGACCATTAATCTTCCAACTAGTAATTTTAGTAATAAGAATGTCCATTTTCATTGATTTCAATAATACCTAATGAAACGTCGCGAGCTAGAATACACGCCGTATAACTTTGCACTCAGGCTCCAAAGTCCAGCTCTAAGATTTAGGATCACAGGATCCATACACGGCTCTATGGTCGATACTGATCCATACTAATACATACCCGTATTCACTGGATCCATACATAATAATACACCAACACGCTCTGTGTAGTGTACAGAAAGTGTATCAGTGTAGGAAAAAAATGCAAAGTTATATGGCGTATACCAGTGGTGGCCAAACTACGGTGCATGCGCCAAACGTGGCGCATTGGATGATTACTAGTGGCGCATTGCAGCCTTGCTTATTGTTTTGAAGTAGGCGCCATAACTGAATCCATCTTCATATTTTCAACACCTGAGTGCTCTCAGTTCAATTCATACAGCCTTCTTACTTATCAGTACGTCCCATTTTCTTAACAGTTTACAATTGTAGGATGTGAACAGTCTGTGTGTATATGAGAGAGAATTAGGAAGCGGTGCGAGTGATGTTCGGTGTAGATTTACAATTATTAATTCGTTTTTATGTAAAATATATACTTATTAATGTATTGTACATAAATAGTTTTATATTCCCATATTAATAAGAAATATAAAATTTATTTAAATGACTTATAGATTTTTGGTATATTTGAAAATCAAAACCTACGGGACAAGTTAAATATTAAATATGACATTTGTAAATGACAGGATTGTAAAGGTGTACATATTTTTCAATAAATTATATTTATACATAAAAAAATTATTTATGATAAAATGAAAAAGAGTTGGTAATAAAATAGTCTTAATCCAGCAATGTTGTCAATGTAAAATCAACATTTTTGGAAAAAAATTATTCATATTAAACATGAAATTTGTCAGGATTGTAAAAATATATATATATATTAAGAAATTGTATTTATTCTCCATTAAAATTGTTCAACCTTTTCGCAATCTTTTGCATTGTAATGGTTGCAAAAAATTTTGGAAAAAGGTGGGGGGCGGCACAAACCCTAGCTACGCCACTGGCCCTATCCCTATTTTCCAACCCCAACCGTGAACGTAAGAAGGTAGAAAAAGTACTTGAGTTGTATGGCGCATCTGAACTCGTCTGTGAAAAAAATGGTCAATGGTATCCTAAAGGTTAGCCACCACTGACATATACTCTAGCAAGTTAACGAACAACTTAATGAAACACATGTTTTATTAGCTTACAAAACACAAGTATAATGTTTATAGATGCTGACTTTCATATGTTGTACACGAGCCGCTTTCTTTTTCTACGATTGGTATTATGCATCAATACTCGAAAAAAGAGTGTAATTTCTTGGTTGATTCGATACAAATATGTACTACCTATAATATCACATATAAATCGTATATTTCATAGGAAAATGCGTAAATAATTTCATTCTAAAAATACCTCTATAATATATTCACATCACTAAAAAATGAGTAAATAAAAATAAACATTCATTTGAAAATTTGATTGCCAATGATGACAATTCCTCTGAATTATTTTATGAAGATTTTTTAATTCCTCGTCCTGAGGCTTTTGATTTTTAAAAAGAATGATTATCCCTTCGTGAATTATTTACTCGTAATTTGTAGTTGAAAAGAATGCACTATAGACAATCATTTCCTTTGCGTTTTACGACGCTTGTTTTTTGTTGGTATAAACTGTAATAAACAAACAGTTCTTGGAAGAACTAAGTGTGGGAAATAAATATAACAAACTAAGTTTTTTTGTAAATTTCCGCTTTGTTTAAATTACCTCCTGTGTATCTAATGACCCAAACTAAAAAGTAAATAAAAATGATATTTTGTAAATTTCTCTTTGCATGATTAGCCCAAATAATAATGTATTTTCAGAGTAAAACATTAATGTTTCTTGTTGTTTTAATTGTTATTAGTTAATCAGTCAGCTCCGTAACTATGCTAAACCTCTTATCGTCGTATTTCTATAGAAAATCTATCAAAGATAAATATACAATTTAATTTATGAATTTTAACAATAATTGCATATGGAATAGAAATGAATAGTCAATAACAATTAAAACGAAAATCCACAAAATCTATACATTCCTCAAAAACGTAGTTCATTTTTTTTTTCATTTTTTTTTATTAAACATGCAAATATGTCCGTGCCGTAATTACAAACGGTGGAGTGCACATCAATTTCAATCTTAATAGTTAGATTATTATTGCTATCTGCATTAACAAAATCCTATAAATCAATGAAAAATAGTTTCTTTATTACATCGAAATCAATTAATCAAAAACAATAAAGAAAATATGACACTGTCATCAAATATTGTCTTTGTAAATGATTCGTTATTCACTGCCAACTACTGTTCAAAAAATGATCATTTCATGAACATATATAGCTATTATTGTAATAATATTATTTCATTGCATATACAAAAGAAGCGTTCACCCATTCCGTGATCGCTGTACCAATACGTATAATTTAATGTTATTATGTGCGGCATGTCTGGTTATGAATATTTCTTATTTGTACACCATTCGTTTTCAACTCAGGTATTTTCTATTTCATGCATCGGTACACGTCACTGTTGAAGTTTACGTTAGTGGAATATGGTTTTAATTTGTTTTTCGTTTTCATTGTATGATAATTTACATGTTTTCAACACTGGTTTATAACACGAACACTGATATGGCAACAGGCTCTTTTATAGCCAAATTAAAAGCGTTTTTCTCATTTGGATACATTTTTAACGAGTGTTTGCCGAAAGGCAAAACCCGGGTCGTTAATGACAAAATACATGGAAATGTACAAAATCTCAATAATTCAAATTTGATATTGAAATTCCATCAAACACCCTCAGTCGTTCTCAAATTAAATAAATGTTTTTAATTTACTGACCTCTAAAAACCAAGACTTAATTAAAGTACATTCGAAAAGTTTGCCTCTTAATATTCAGTAAATAAATCTCTTCCATATTTTATTCAACGTAAGTTTTTCATGGATTAAATTGGTCCCTAATAAATATTTAAGCCCAGTAGTAATGATTTTCAAATATTTTCGTTTCATATCGCTGAAATAATAGTAACTTAAAAAAACTAGTAAAATATGTACTTTAAAATGTATTGTGGACACACAGTTATGGTCGTGAAAGTGATATTTATAGAATAATACTGAATTTTACTATGAATAAATTAATTTCATAAAAATTGATTGTTTATTCAAAACATTCACAATTACCGAACTTAACAGTTTATTCTTTAAATTTTCTCAGATATTCGGAGGAGATAGAAAGTCGCGTATCAGACGGAGAAGGTGGTCATCCTCGAAGATCTTCACTCGTGAAAAGTTCAGCGCTTCGTGAGCAATGTCCGCTAAGAGGGGATCCCAGATGTCCACCAGCTTCTAAAAGGTAAGATGCCAACACATTTAATCATTATTAAACTCTTTTCTAACAGGGAAAAATGTTTATTTTTTCAATTTATTATTACAGTCACTCTCATTAAATTTAATGTATTTATTTAACATGTTATTAGTATCAAGGATTTATTTTTAAATTACATAAAACAAATTAAGTATTATGAACCATGAGTAAATAAAGTAGGAAAATTCAATTTAAAAATCAATAGCCGATGATGACAATTCCTCTGAATTATTTTATGAAGATTTTATATTCCTCGTCCTGAGGCTATGATTTTTAAAAAGAATGCTTACCGCTTTCTGAAATACTTGCTGCTGCTATTATAGACATTTTTATTATAATTTAAAAAATTATTAAAGGGTATACATATGATGTCCTTTCCCTATATTCCATAATGAAGTAATGAGAACACACACTTTTACTGTACTGTTTTTCAAATAATAACTTGATTACAACTGTGCGATTTTCAACATTAAGATACCGCACCCACGATGGGACCTGCAACAATCCACGTCGTCCGCGTTGGGGCTCAGCTCTGTCTCCAGCCCAGCGTTTCCTTCCTCCGTCCTACTCCGATGGCCTGCAAGCTCCTCGGCTGTCCGTTCGCGGTGGCGCGACTCTCCCATCAGCGCGGCGAGTCAGCTCAGCTGTGCACGCTGACACATCATCTCTTGGGGGGCGCAGAAGACCAACGGCTCCAGTGACGCATATGCTAATGCAATGGGGGCAGTTTTTGGATCACGATGTAACGTCTTCCAGCCAATCGAGAGGTTTCAATGGATCTGTTCCCAGGTGCTGCGGCAATGGTGGGAGAGGATTTATACCTGAAGAGTTTCTCGTAAGTTCATAAATATACTTATATAATTTTCGTAAAAAAAGGCAATAAAAGCATTTAAAATAATAAATGTATCTGCAAACAGTTTTGTTTTCACAGTTCAGTCAAAGTCATGATATATGTAGGAATTTTAAGTTTCTCTGTACCATTATGGATGAAGCATACTAATATATTTATATTCAGTGTTTTTTTTATATTCAACAAGATTATTTTTTTCTTTTGACAGCACCCTGAGTGCATGCCAATCTTGGTGCCTGATGAAGACCCATTCTATGGTCCTTTGGGCATAAGGTGTCTCGAGTTTCTCCGCTCCGGACCTGCCCCCCGAGAAAATTGCGAACTGGGATGGCGGGAGCAGCTCAATAGAGTAACAGCCTTCGTCGACGCATCTCCAATATATGGGGCATCAGCCAGACAATCGGATAAACTTCGACTCTTCAGAAATGGTGAGGGCATACTTAACAAATTCATTCAAAAAATATATACTGCCATCTATTAAAATTGCAAATCAAAAACTAGTTTCACTACTCTCTTCTAGATGGTACAAATTGCTCAAGATATAATTATTGATTATAAAATTTTACTCTTGTAAATCGATCGTTCTAAATTACAGTAAATCAAAATTCTTTTATACAAATTTTATAACACTATTTTCGCAATATGTTAAATAATGGTATTAAATTATTTTAACTATTAGGTTATTGACATCTCTGAGACATTTAACTAGTTACAGCCTGATGTAGAGAAACCTATGCGAGTATTTTTGAAACAAATTTACACCATTTGCATTTCTAATTTAGTCCAAATATATGTCCACACCAATATTAAACTCTTGAAATAAGGTGTATTTTATTATGATTTAGGTCTTCTACAATATGGAAGAGCACAGGCTCGTCGTCCATTGTTGCCAGCAGAGGATTCCGATGAAGAAGCTCTCTGTCGAGGGGGCGCAGTCGATGTTTCATGTTTTAAAGCTGGTGATGGTAGAGTCAATGAGCATCCCGGCCTCGTGGCCATGCACATTGTTTGGCTGCGTAAACACAACAGGTGAAAACCAAGACCTATTGATCTTTACAGTGAAATACATTCTTCTCAACTGACAACAATGACTTATACATTAATAAATAATCAAAACGTGATTATTAATAAAATATCTTTCTTTAGATATGCAACAGAACTATCACATCTAAACCCACATTGGAGCGATGAGAAAGTATACCAGGAAACAAGGAAAATAATTGGAGCACTGGTTCAGCATATAACCTATAAAGAATTTTTGCCCATTATTCTAGGTTAGTATGAATTTAAAATACATTGGATCACATTTTTAATTGGTCTCGTACATTCAACCTTATTTTCCCTAGGTCCTTAAATATTTTTATGTCGAACCAGAATAAGTGACCAGTCAATTCTTGATGGAAATGCATTATATTTTAAAAAAATGAAACACAATTGGATTAGTAGTACTTCCACTTTTCTTATAATGATCAGGACCCGTTTCACTCATTGTTGTCATTATCAACTGATTAGTCAGTCCTGATCATTGATCAAATTCTATTGTAATGGATCACGATTAATTGTAATTAACATTGTTATTATAAAAGGGGTTAGTTAGTAAACCGCATTTCTATTTTTGTCTTCAAATACCATTAGCTTTACGCTCTCTTCGCAATCTAGTGCCCTATTCCATGTTGCTGACTGTTTTGCCGATATAAGTGAAAAAAAAACTAACTTTACATATCCCGATTATTAAAAATGTGTTACATTATTTTTGTTTATAGGATCAGAAGTGGTGCGTTTGTTTCAATTAGATTTGCTAAAGAAAGGCTACTATAAAGGCTATAATTCAAAAGTGAACCCAAACCCTGCAAATTCTTTTGGAGCAGCAGCATTCAGATTCGGTCACAGCCTCGTCCAGGATTCTTTCGTGAGATATGACCGCTTTCACAGACCATTACCAAATAGTGAGGACTTATACTTTACTCTCTTACATTTTATTGTAATATTTTTTCGTTTACCAGAAATTATTGTTTTTTAAGATATTTCCCATATATTGTAATCTCATTTTTCATGAAAATATTAATACAAAATCTATTTACAAATTGTAATCATATTGACTTTTATTGGGCCGATGATGATATTCCATCTGAATTTTTAATGAAGAACTTACAATTCCTCGTCCTGAGGCCTTTTATAAAATAAATAACTGAAAATGCACACAAGGTTTTATAAAAATATTTTTTAATAATTGTCTTTCTTAGTATCCTTACCAATCTTTTTATTAATTTCACAGATGTCTCTTTGCACGATGAACTAACAAATCCTTCAAATATCTGGAGCTTTGGAGCTGTCGACAGGCTTATTTTGGGTATGAGTAATCAATTGTCGCAAAAGCGAGATGAGTTCATGTCACCAGAACTCACTAATCACCTGTTTCAAACATCGAGATTCGCCTTCGGAATGGACTTGGCTTCAATAAATATTCAACGAGGCAGAGACCATGGCCTTCCATCTTACACAACTTGGAGAGAGCCCTGCGGATTGTCGATCATAAATGACTGGGATGATTTACTTAAAATTATGCCATCGAGAGCTATCAGAAAAATGGAAGAAATATACAGGTATTTAAAAATCACTATTTACAAAATGAATGTATTGTTGAATTGTTTATTTCATGAATTACCAAAGATTATTTCGAACTGACAATTTTCAAAGCCCAACATTAAAGACATTAGGTTTTCGTCCTACTCTGTTGCCCAGTCAAACGCTCCAATTCTCAAAGAAACTTACTTATATAGAACGACATTTGAAAATTTGTATTTTAAATTTCTTTCAGGGATGTGGACGACATAGATTTGTTTACCGGAGGGATGGCAGAGAGGCCAGTGATAGGAGGATTAGTTGGACCCACATTTGCTTGCATTATTGCCCAGCAGTTCTCAAATCTGAGACGAGGTGATCGTTTTTGGTAAGATTTATAATTACTGTGTGCTAAAAGTTTCATATTTTTTTATATAACGTTTTGCTTATTCAGTTTCTTATAATTCTTGTCTTTTTAGGTATGAAAATGGTGGATTCGAATCATCATTTACTCCCGCTCAATTGCAGCAATTAAGACGTGTAACTTTGGCGCAAGTACTATGTAAAACGATGGAAAATGTCGATACTATCCAGCCGTTTGTGTTTCTGTCGGCTGACGATTTTAGAAACGGCCGTGTATCCTGCGACAGTAATCTGCTCAACAACTTTGACTTGACCCCGTGGACTGAACGCGTGGCCGACTTTGAAAATGATATCAACAGTTTTGACAGAATCGGCAGTCCGTTTGGACCGACAGTCCGACCGCACTTTTCCCAAGCTTTTGACAGTATCCCGTCCGGTTCATTCACCCAATCGACTATTACCAAAAAACACACTCCCACTGACAAACAGACGACTACCACTATTGAGACTCCTATAAAACTTGACGATAAACTTGACTTACCCAATAAACAAAAGACCTCTCCTACTCCATCTTCCACGACTACGACTGTAAAGACAAAAACCACCGACAGATCGACGATTAAAACTAAACTGACGACTGAACATACTGTAAAGATTGATGATAAACTAGATTTTTCCGGTAAAACTGGGATTAATAGTGAAATCGAACACAAAATAGATGATGCAAATAATAACACATTGAATGACAGACGATCTTTTACTGATGATGACTTATCTCCGTTAGGTCCTGAAAGCAGGGAAGACGGTAACAATGACACGACTATTGCACAACTGACTGATGACACTAATATTGAATCGGACAAATTGGCAAGTTCGGTAAAAACTTATGGAATTTTACTCAGTGATGAGTCCGAATTACCGTTCTTTAGTAACTTATACAGCTCGCGAAAGACTACAACGACTAAGCCTTATAACAGACCGAGACCTAAGCCCCATATTTCATACTATCAACAAAACGAACAGACGACTGCAAGCCCCGACCGATTTACTTATCTTATTAACATAGTACCGAAAACCACCCCCAAGTACCAAAACGAAGACTATAAAGAGACAATAAAAATAACAGTACAAGGAGACCAACCCTCCTCCAATTCGAACCTGTTCCCTTACAACAAACGTCCAGTTTACAACAACAATAGGTTAGAGTACAGACCAGTCAACGAATACGGACAAAATATCTTCGAACGCTACGGCAATATTGGCAATTCCAACAACTATCACCGACCTCAAAAAAAACCAGTGCAGTCTGATTCGCAAACAGATTTCGATAGCCGACCGTATGTCAGTCAGCAAAGCCACATCGTGAATCAGGGCTCTTATGACTCCCATGAGACCAACTCCTATAACCAAAATACTCACCAACAGTCAGACTATCGACCGAGTAATTACAGACCCAACAAACCGCATCGACCAGTTTACAATGATGACTATACGACTGAATATAACCCGTACAGCTTAGTAACTTTCAGCCATATTGAAACAACAAAGAAAAATGACTTGTTTAATCGTCCCCAATATGACTCTAACGGTAATATTGGTTATCAGACAACAAACACCTATTACAAACCGACCAGACCTCCTTACACATCTTCCGATGACAGTTATGTGATAAACCCTAGACCGGTACGCCCTGTAAATCTTAAGCCTGTCAGTACAGGAATCACAATCTATATTGATAATAAACCTTCACCGCTAAAACCGCAAAACGATGACACAAATAGTAATGCAGGATATGGAACAAATCTTCCAAAACCGGTGACTTTTGACAACACATACTCTAACGAAGACGAGACCGTTCCGTTATTTACGAGACCGGGCTTCCAACGACCGCTCCTTCAAAAACCTGCGGCCGATTTTAGACCGCAATATCCTAAACCGAATCCTTTTGACTATAACAGACCTAATGACGATACGAGACCTAACAATTCTGACCAAGACGACAACGGTTACAAAAAACCCCTTCAAAGTGAACATGGACATTTTTCTGCTGATTCACCGTGGTCGCAGAAGCCTAACGGTAACAAATATCCTCAGAGTAATTATAATACTGATGACAACAGCTACGGCTCTAAAAGAACTACGACGCCTAAATATCCCATCTATAACAGACCGACAAATGTAAATGTTAATCAGGCATCCCAATTTGGGACTCAACATCATACTGATATATCAATTGTGATTGAACCTAATGTTAAATATAAAAGCAATCTGAAATCGACCGTCAATCCACTGATCAATTCACGCCCTACTACCAGTAAACCGTTGAAATTTTATTACATCGGTAATGTTTTGCATAAATATAAGGAATCTGACAATTCTGATGACGGTTTTTACGCAAAGAATGAAAAGTATCCCTCTGAATTGAATCAAGATCAGATCATTAAAGAAAACTATAACAATGCCTGGAAACCTGACAAAAATGAGCATAAACTATTCTATGGATCCATGGACGACGAAGACGATGACAGTGACGACAGCGACAGCTATGAAGGTATCAAAGGCAGCCTTAAAAATGGTGAAGATGATATTGTTTTAAGTCTAACGAATACAACACAGTCGGGAAAAATAGAGACTAAAAGTGCAGGAAATGATGATGATTTGGAAGGCGCTTTTTCAGATAAACAAGAAGAAGCCATTGACTCGCCGCCACTGAGTTTCAATCGAAACAAGGTCAAAAGTGACGTGTTTTTCGAAGTCTTGCCCAGCGAAAATAGGTATATTTTTTATTTTCAAAAAAGTAAAATTCTGTAAAAGATTTTTTTTATGATGTGGATGTTTATAAGTTTCTTAATTTCTTTAATTGACTTCAACTAATATTACTTAAAGTTGGCAAAATCAAAAAATTGCATTTCTAGTAATCTTTTAATATCTCTATCTCAAATCTATATGGTTAAATAGTGATATTATGTTATACAAATTGTTCTTATCCTAAACAACTCGGCTAGTATTTACATTGAGTGCAAAGATTTTCTTCTATTACTTATAAAAAACGATGTGTACTTCACAATTAGCCTGGATATGCTGTTTCCATCAAATGCTAACATCTTCACATTTTCATATTTCAGTCCAACATTGTGGATGACATATAAAGAAAAGCCTGAAGAAAATTTACCGCACTACGCATGGAACACAATGCCTTCGATTGACTCTGACCCTCATGCTTCCAAGGAATTACCGAGACCTATGAATTTCACAGATATTGCTAAAGGTCACAAAACCGCATCGCCAAAACGAAAAGGACTTGCTAAAAAGATGTCTTAATTAAGGATGAATGCAAATTCTGGTAGAAGATATTTATTTTTCGATCAAAATGTTTGTAAAATTTACATTTAGCTTGAAAAAAGTAAATTATCTAGGAATTTTATCATAATGTTGAAAAAGTTGTAATCTTTAAGTTATATTTTTTAAATACAGATAAGATATTGAAATAAAATAGATTGAAAATATGTAAATACCTTGTAATAATATTTTATACTATGTTTTAAAAAACAAATAAAAACACAAACTGCTGTATTATATTTTTTTAAATTTAAATACTACTTTATTTCGACTTGATTCAGTATAAATTTGATATTATGACGTTAAAAGATTTTCTTTTTAAACTTTATGTATTACTTTTTATAGATCATAATTTTTACTGAATATGTTTTTGTTACTATTTAAAAATTACAAATGAAATATTTGGTTTAATCAATGTTATTTTCATACATAATATTTTGTGATATATTTTTTTATAGTTCATATTTTATAATTAAACTCTTTACCATTTTTATAATAAAAAATAAATTAATATAATTTACAATGCGCATGTTTCATTTTTTGATCCTTTTTCTTTGCTAAATATAATGACAGCATACAACGCTATACCATTTTTGAAATAAAGGTAGTCATTTGTTTTTTTGACAGATACATTAAAATCAATAAAAAGAATCTTATTTGCAGTAATAATTTTGAATCTTCTGATTAGTGATAATTTTTTTTTCCTTTTTAATAACTACTAGTTTCAAAATGCCTTCATCTGTTCATGTGGATGTAAGGCAAATGATAGATTTGGCTCTTGGGACACCAGAAGTAATCTATGAAAACAATATAATTAATCTACTTCCTCAAAAGAAAGCCAAATATAAAATTACTTATTTTTGTTGTTATAGCTTGGCATTGTCAATTTCAATTTATTGCACTCTCTACTTCACATAATAGCAAAACAATTGGACATCTTGGAAACAAAAATTGAACTAAGAGGGGAAGACAATGATATTATTAAAAGTTTGGTTGAATCTAGTCACAGAGGACCCAGTGTGGAAATAACAGAATTTGTCGTCGACAGTGGTGTTTGTATTTCAATTTACCCAATCCGTTTATTTTAAATTAAATAACAAAATAATAATGTCATGTAATAATAATATTTGTATACATAATGAGCGGTAAACGCTCTTGGCCGTTCAACAATTCAAATCCCCAGGTTAACACTTTCATGCATTGATTGTTCAATCGACTTATGGATTTATTTCCAAAGGCATGTATTTCTGTGACGTTTGCATTCCTTCCCAGTCACTTTCTATACGATCTTGAAAATGGAGGATACAGAAAAGAATTAGCTGACTAACGTCTTGGTCATATTCTTCTATTCTTTCCCTCTCTGAAAAGACAGCTTGAGCAATTGGCCTACAACCGGTAATTGTTAAACAACTTTTTTGAAATGCTCCTTCCGAAGTTAATATGTGCCACATTAGGGATAAAGATTTAAAAATAATGTTTGTCGAGAAGGAAATCAAAAAAAGGCAATCATGTTTAGTTCAAAGCACATCTATACAGAGGGTACAGGACGTGATGATTTTTGACAACAGGAATAGAGAAGGTTGTAAGAGAAAATATGATAAAACAAGCCAACAAAATTTTAAATGTATTTACTGATTGAATAAGGATTAACTTAAGGTAGAACTCCATTAAAATAAAGTCAAAATAGCGAATTGTTTAGTGTCACAAGGATAAAATATACTTGATAGATGGTGTGGTGCTGAAATAGCTATACTTCTTCAAATTCATTTTATCCTCATTACTAAGGATTATGCTCTACACATGCTGCTCTTGAAACGATACCATTCAGTTGAACAGATTATTTAGGTCTTAGATATCAAATACTCAAAATTAATGCTAAATTACAGAAAGTTTCCAAAAAGTCTTCATCATTCATACCAAGTCAAGAAAAAGAATTCCAACAAGTTTCCATTAAGGCATCAACAAAGAAGAAAGCGTCTAGGGAAGAATTAATTGAAGCTCATAAGCAATCTGCAGCTAAAACGTCTCTTGAGGAAGATGAGTCATCAAGTGAGGAATCAGTTGAAGAATGTGTATCAGTCTCTACAAATTTGTCCCCTCAGATGTCACCACAGAACATTTCATATCAAGAACAACAACTTTCAACACAGATAGAAGAGGGTAAATAGTTTGATCTTGACCTATTATATATGTGGCATAGAGAGGGTGATTAGCTAACCACAAGTCATATTCTTAATTTAATTCTTAAAAGTACAGAAAACTACCTTTAATTAACGTGGAGCATGTGGCCTGCTAATGAACGTAATTCAACTGAAGTTGTTTTTTCTACGAGAAGTGCTTGTTACTTAGTCGGTCAACCTCTCTTTTTCGAAGAGAGTAGGGATAGAAGGATTGGACTACGACAGGATTACTTTTTTGGTATTTGTACACGCACAAATAGTACTATTCATAAATCAACAAGAAAAACAATTTTTTGATAGTATAACGCTATCTTTATGTACAAATAATACTTTTACAAAAAAAATACAATTCATATTTTAGTACACTACCTTAATGTAAAAACAATACTCCCTTTTGAAAAAAAACTAATATTTTAGTGACGGTTATGAAAAGTAGATATGAATTTTCGAAAGATATTTATTGTGCATAAAATGACAATTGAAAAAATTTATTCTAGACCGACAATTTTAGTTCCAAATTCGGCGGTGGCCAAGTAATGTTGGTAATACTTACAGTTATTGTGACAATAATTATCATTTATCATTTATTATTTCATTTCAGTGGAGTCAAGAGAATCAAAATCATCTACTGAAACAGTAGCAAGTATTTCAAGTGTTAATCCAACTGAAGGTTTATATCATATTTACTTTTTAAATGTATTTATAATTAATATTTTCCGGATACATGACAGCAGCAAATTTCTGTGATGACTGATTTTGATTTAGGTACGCATTCCTTGAGAAAAGGCCACTGAATATTTGACAAGATCCAAACGTGGCCAGTACAAATTTTACAGCATGGTGATGATATAGATATATTGATGCATTTAATGTAATCATTTTCCATCTATGAATTTCTATATTTATGTAATTCAAAATTCTTGTGTATAAGGTAATATTGGTGACAACTTTACTGATGAAAATGTAGGTACCGAAACATGCTCTGGCCTGAATAAAAAGGTGCACTTAGGCCGCAATACTACAGCACTGGATGTTTCTATGTATAGCCCATAATACATGTTTGATTCTAGTTACCTTTTATACCTTTTAATGTAATGTTTTTAACCTTTTCAAACCTACCCACTGAAAACACAACATGTTTGGATTCGCTTTCAACTATATATTGACCTTCATATTATGAGTCTTTTTGTTATATTTTCATTTTCCGATACTACTTTAGTGGATCATAGAAAATCACAATCATCAGATGGAACTATCCACAGCATTTCTAGAGACCATCCAACTGAAGGTTTGTTTCCTAATAATATGATTTACAGCATTTCTATTAATCTAAAATTGTGTTGGTTAACGTTTTGCCTTTGCGATTTTTTCTATACCTTACCAAGAATTACCATTACATAGTCCTCAGCTCATTGACAGCCGAATGGACAATATATTTTTGTTGTTTGTAAATTACAATTTCCTTACTTTGATATCATATTGTTTTACTCTTTTGAAGTAGACGTTTATTATATTTGCTGTATATTTTTCTTGAATGTAATAAGCATGCTTATTGTGAATTTTGATGGTCTGCTTTAATGCATATTTAATTGTTCATACTGCATATTTTGACATTTTGCATATACATTAGATTGACGCAAATATATATTTTTTAATGTTATCATATAAAAAAAGACAAATCTTTATTAATTTCAGCTGATGTCTCATCTAAAACTAAATCTTCAACTATACTAATCGGTAAGTAAACTTTCCGATAACACAGCTGAATTACCACTTTTATTGATTTATGCATGAATCGCACAGCACAACACTTCACTGAAAAGATGTTCCTTTTTTTCTGATACTGGTACTCATTTTAGTGAACCGAAGAGAATCGCAATCATTAGATGACAATATCCCCAGTACTTCAAGCGACCGTTCAAGGCCAGGTTTGGAATTTTACATTATTACTATGACAGTGATCAAAACGAAAGTCAGTGCATGTTTTGATTAATATTTCAGAACTTTCTGTCAGATACATTTAACAGAACTCCCAGTATTAACCTGTTGCAAAAAATATTTTAGTCTGACAGCCAAAATTTTTACCTTTTAACGAATTGTCATATTATTATTTAAAATTCCATTTTAGACCGTGATCGAAAATCAACAATTGTTACCAAATCTAAGATACAAGTAGAGAAACCGCAGCGTCTCTCTCTTGTAACCGCATCACAGCATACAATGCTTGAAAAAAAGGTGACCTCCCTGCAGGACCAGTTCTCATTACTAGTACCGGATAATAAAGAAGTCATTGCAGCAGTAAGGTTATATAACATTGTTTTTACATTCCTTTTACAAATTTAATTGAGGTTTTTGGTAGATATTGTGAATATTTGGACGATTTTTAATTTCCTCAACTACTTAAAGAATAACAGTAAGCGTTATTCTCTCCCTTTTTCAATTGGTTCGTTTTTTTTTGGTCTAAAAGTATTAGGTACTCTTAAAACAAAAAAACTAGTGTTACTGCAAATACCAAAATGTAACAAAGAGCAATTTGAAATAGAGTCGTCCTGACTGGTATTATAAACCTAGTCCCTTTTCATAAAAAATCAACATTGAAATATAATAAACACTAATTATGATAGAATTTAGTCGAACCTCAGATTTCTATATTAATCGGCCTTAATGAAATTGACAAGCTAGAATAAATACTTTTAATAACCGTCGCTAAAATATCAGTTTTGGAATTTATTGAATATTCAGTTCTTGTTGAGTGCGGCAACATTCCTAACGTGATGGTGGCACCCTCACTAACGGCCAAATTAAATTGGTACATCTATAGTAACTTGGTCTGTGAATATTTTACAAAACGAGCAAAAAATTCTAATAAATTGGTTCGTTAATACTTGTATGTATGCAGTCTGTCTACCGAGCCGAGGTGGAGAAAAGACAGAGGAATCCCTCACTTCTAATCCAAGGTTCGACTGTATATTGAAGATTAAATAAATATTCACTTTTATATTTTCAGGTCCCACAGCAGTACAAAGTCTATATCTGACATGTGGAAATTATTAAACGTGTCATCACGCCTAGACGCAACAGAAACGGGCATTGCTAAACTATCGTCAATTGTGGGAGATTTGGCAATGGAGTATGAGAAGGTTTCGGATAAAATTGGCGTTTCAACTACCACAATACATCCCGCCGAAGGTATATATTATACAATTCATTCAAGTAAATGTATTGATCTAAATCAATAGATGAAATAAAATAACAATGACTTTATTTCAAATATTTCAGATACACAACAACCTGAGATGGCTGAAGAAAGTTCACAGCCAAGCATCATCGACTTGATCGATGGACTATCTAACGAATTTCAAACTCTCAAAGATGAGGTCAAGGAGCTGAGCAATTTGTGGACTCGAGCGCAAAACATTTCAGAAGGTGATAACGACTTCCTACTTTTGTACACCATCAATGCAGTAATTTTATTACATTTTGACTGCAGTTTTTATCTCGATAAAACTAATTAAAATTTCTTTTTATTTTCAATGGCATGATATTTTCAGAGACAAAGAAAGCAAAAGACACATCAACAGAACACAAAATACATGAATTATATGGCCAGTTATCAAAACTAGACACATCCATCAATAACCAGGTCACATTATACTATTGTAAAGACACCGTGTTGTGATTTCATATTCAGGGATCTGAATGATGGAATTATGATTCTATACTATAAAACGATACTCATTATCAAATAATATTCTATATAGATATGGTAACCTTAGGTGATATCGAACATTGATCAACTGATCGTACAAGTCAGCTTTATGCAAAATTCTTCACATGTTAGATATTGTGGTACATGCCACAAGCCTCAAAGAATTCAGACAAACCCCATTATTCCTATTGATATTATGAGGGTTCATATCAAACTCTATGGCAGTCTTTACCAACTGCGGAAACAAAATCTGTGTTTAGACCCAGTAATTTGGGCTTGAGTTTGAATAAGCAGGCAACATGCATTGAGTGTTCGGTAAATGGTTGGGTAATGTTTGAGTTGACCCTTGCATGTCCACTGTATTATTTTTTAACCGTGCATGCCATTTGTCTCGTATGTTTGTTCACACTCTCCACAATTAAGTCGGTATACTCCTTCTGACGAGTGGGTTAGTCTTATATCGACTACCATTGATTACCATAAACACGGTTTCTTACCAATGTAGTATTTATACTTATAATTTATAATAACCATGATAATAACCAAATAACCTATAATACTATACTCTCAATTCAATTCTTAAGTCAATTCTAAAGTCAATTCGAGTCCATTCGTGCGCTCGAGTGCCTGAAGATGCCAAAAGGCGAAACCCGGGTCGTTAGTGACAAAATACATGGAAGTGTACAAAATCTCAATAATTCAAATTTGATATTTAAATTCCATCAAACACCCTCAGTCGATGTCTTAAATTACTTAAAATATACTCTAATTATTTAAATTGTTTTTTAATGTAAATCTTTGAATTCTTTTGTTTTGTATTCACTTTTCAATGATGTATTATAATCAGACGTTTCAGGTATAATTAAATGATTCCAATAATATTTTTGTGAATTTAGATGAATATTTTCCAAGACCAAATTAGTGATGTCGAAAGGGACATGATAAATCTATGGGAAACTTTAAATCGATCCAATACTTCATCAGATGGCCAAACTATGCCAAGCACAGAAGGAATAGGTAAATTATTTTGTAATATTAAGAAAATCACAGTTTTTACATATTTGAAAAAGAATGTAAAAATGCAATGTATAACTATATTTTGTTTAGGATTTGAAGAATATCAGACTAAAATTCGAGCATTCCAAGATGACCTCAAGATAATAAATCATGAAGTTGTAAAATTAATAGAAGAAAAAAGTGACAGGCGCCAACATATTAATGTGAGTAATTTTCTTTGTCAACCCATTGTAAGCAAAAGGTTAGGCAATACTTACGCAACACAACTGCCATCACTTTGGTTGTATATTATACTGTGGCTTAACCAGGTACTGCTGACTGATAAGCGGCTAAGCCTGGGATTGTGTCAAAAATGATTGACAGCCCTGTGACATCAAGGCGATGAAATTTCCTATAATGCTTTTAAAGTACAAAATAATTAATGTAATCTTTGAAGCCACTCTTGATATGTCTATAATTTTAGTGGCTAAAGTCTTTATAGAGATTGGAGGTTTGTTTCAATCCAAGATGAATCCAACCTGTTTTTCAAACGTTTTAATCTTTTACAGGAGTTGTATGAAGAAATTGATGTTTTAAGAAAAATAAAAGCAGACAAAATAGATTTAGATGATGCTCTAGCTGACAAAGCCGACTGTAGTGTTTTAAATAATAAAGTCTCCAGCGGTCGATTTGATGCAATGGTAGAAAGTTTATCAATGTCAATCAGAGATATGTTCGATAAACAAGATAATCAGGTAAGCTGTGTCAATCTTTCATTGCGTGTTCTACTGTTTTAATGTTAAGTGAGATTCGAACATTGTACCGTCTTAAACACAAACAATTCTGTTCATTATCAATTACTATTAAAGCTTTTACAGTAGTCATATTAAAAAAATTGAATGTTTTATAATATGATGACAGGAAGCAGCGTGGCAAGTGACACTGAAAGAAGTTCACAATGAAATGGCAAACAAATCCAGTAATGATCAAATAAGCTCCTTGAAAAATGTCATTGACAAGAAAATAAAGAAACTCCAAGAAAAATTGAAAGTGATCTCAGATATAAAAGAATCAGCCGAGGCAGCTGGCACTAAATCAAAATATCTACGGTAATCAAATAAATTCACAAACTGACCCTTTTGTCGTATAATGCTTATATTTTTCCTACTTACCAAGAAATAAATCGTTGTGAAAAATATTTTCAAATCAAAAACAGTATAACAAAAATGTCAACCCGGGGAAAGAATTAAGAAACTGATCTATCAAATTGTATTTCAGAAATGTTAATTGTATATCATGTGACAATCAAGTAATCATGTCCAAATTTGAAGATTCACCGAAATTCCCACTCTACAAGCCGATGATTTCTCACCCACCACTGAATCCTTATATAACATATGACATGGGTAGCTATAAAATTCCCATAAAATTCTTTTTATAGTCTTACATTTATCTGTTTATTTTTTATTATGTGATTTGCAAGTTTTCTAAATATTAATTTGTAGAATTAAACTAATCACAAAAGGGCATATTTATTATGAATAACCTTTTTCAATAAATTACAGTGGGACAATATATATTAAATCGTATATATAACACAGATATTCAGTTAAACTGTTAGATCCAAGTAGAAAACTAATTTAACATTATTTCGTAGTTTCTATCATACGCAAGATACTTTTATATAAATCTCTTATTAGACCAGTGCCAATGAAATAATATATTGATCATAAATATACACCGCAAATGTCTGAAACTTCAAACGACAAGTTTTCTAGCAGAAAAACTGTGGCGACGCCATAATGAGAAATTCCTAGTTATCTTTCATAGATCTTAACATCATGCAGTCCATTTAAACCCATTGGCACTGATAGTGTCAACATTAATATGTTATATATTTGAATATTGAATTTATCAAAAGACTCCTAATGTTCTGCAATAGTAAACGAAAAAGAAATACAATGCTCCTCTTAAGGTCAGACAGAGTGGTGAAGGGTCCCAGAAGTATGATGAAGACAGCCATGGCTCTTCACCCGATCATGAAAATACTGATATTTCAATTACACTTTCAGATAATATAAGACAATTTCAAAGGTGCATTCCATGTCAGCATGACTTTAATGATTGGCAATTTAAGAAGGCGAAAGCAGACTATGGTAAAAATAATGGGTGAGAAGATATTAACCAATTAAATACTTTATAGAAAATCCTTTACTGCAATTTTAAGTCCGTTAATTGCTTCACAAAATTCTCATGAAATGTTGCAATTTTACCATCCTCATAATGCTTATACAATATTTAGAAGAAATGGACACTTTTGCAACCGCTATTGTGGTGGCAGCCATACGGTGACCACAGCTCAACAGCGAGTTTTGCGCCGTGGTCACTTTACTAATCAATGGGGTCCACAGGCCATACCGGTATGTCACACTGATGAGGAATTAATTAGAGTTGAAGATGAAAAGGTACATTTACTATTTAACCTGATTTATATCAATAGAATTCCAGTTTTATTAAACAGTTATCCACCAACAAAGCTAATATAATTATCTAGTTTTAATTAAACTGATGTATTCAGACACTATACGAATTGAATATAGAATTCATCTCAATTTTTTTATCAATGTTTTACAGATTTTCCAAAATAATGACATGCCACAAACGGTTGTGGAAAGATCAACTATGGACAAACCCCAACAGTATTCTATTCAGAAGCTTTCAAGTAAATAAGTAATTTAATCATGATTATTTAAACACAAACATTGTCATTTATTTAATGCCATGTTTTGGTATTTCAGAAGGGAGTACAGATGTAATTACGAAAAACATCTCTCATGATGCGATTCCATTAAATAAACAAAATTTTGGCAATCCATCTCCAACAAAATCATTCAAAAAGAAGGTAAAACAACAAATACATCATGCCACATTTTTTTCAGATTTTTTAAACCAATATTTCCTGACCTGAGAACAAATTGGAATGAAAAAAAGCATAACTCATGAGTCTATCTCTCTTTCACTTGGCTGTCTTTTGTCCCACTCTTTTAACATGAGTTAACTACACTGTGTGGGTAGAATTATCAATAATAATGAAATTGTAGCCATACTGACTAATCTATGTTATGTGATGATAAAATTTTTGTTGTTCTAACTAAATATTTATTGTTTTATTGAATAATTTGGTTAATTGAGGTGACACTCCATATTTACATTGAACTAATTTTAATTCTAGAGTTCCAATATGATCTCAATTAGACTGTCGGAGCACACTGATTCGAAAAAAAGTTTTCATACTACTAAAGAAAAATCTGGTAATACCGATTTATTTTTTATTTGCTCTGGCATTTCTTCAATATTAAAATACACACAAAAATTTAAAACATATAAAATTATATAAAAATAGAGAGCTTGTCACATTTAGTGCTGAAAACATGACTAGCGTGTTATCTACTACATCATTTACTGCAGCATAAATATGGAGCACATATTGCACTCAGCGTATAATCTCGCAAGTTGCAATATCTGCTTCACAAAGCAGCTAAGCATTGCGTCCTTAATACTTCAACTCGGAAACTGATCCAGATCAGTTTCTTATTACATTTTAGTGTGAGGGGTCACCCATGATGTCACGCTCCAGGGTGAGGGTCTGATATAATGTGGCGATTGATGATTTATGGGTAAAAGACTATCTGATAATGGGGAGGGGGTTAAAAAATAGCCGAAATCGTGTGACGTGCTATATAAACGGCCCCTAATATCAATATAATCCTAGTTTTATTGAAAGTGAATGAATATGTGTATGCATATCAAGTAAAATAGACTTATGTAAAAAATGTATTATTTTAACACATATTAATCTTATAATTACTTTATTTCTACCTTGTTATTACTTTCTGTCTATTTCAGAAATGTTTGCAGATGCGACAACTGTTGAAGCTCAAGTAACTAAACAATAATTATTACCTATGTCCCATTCATTTTATAAATCAATCATACCATATTTTAATTTATTATTTTGTCATTCCAGAGTCCATTATCTCCTAAAAATTCAAACCACCTCGATTCCGATAGCCCTCCTGTTCCTTAGAAAGGCAATGGCTCTAACCTTTCACATCAAAATCTATTTCAAACCGAAGAACCTTGCTAGAGAGCTTGATGAATTGCATAAATAATATAAAATAAAGAATTCACCAGATTTACCATTAGATCATTTGAAATTTTTAACTCATTGGTTTTGCGGATCAAGATTTTTGTTTTGTTACGTTGAAATATTTTTTTGTTTATTCTATGCCATTGTTTATTTTTTAACTGTATTACGGTCCAATAAATTATTTTTTAAAACATTTTTAGTATAAAATATGACAGTAATTATGAATACAATGCTGTACGGCAACATGTTAAATGATTGCTCTTGCGCATTAATTTTTATCTATCCACTGACAATGCATATTGCTATACTCCAGTTATAAATGTATCATAATCTGGCAGAATACTCTGCCATGGCCCATGGTACGTGATTTTTATTTCCGTAGAGATAATTATTAGACCTTTTAGCAAGTTCTAGTACCTTCTGCATTAATCCGCTCCTATACTAGACCAGTGCTCTACAACCGATAGTGCACCGCGAGACAATGTTAGGTGTGCCACAGCGCAATGCGTCCAAAATAAAAAAAAATAAGAAATTTTATATAAAGTAAAGCCATCATCGTTGTCAAAAAACCTTCCTGAGTGGATTACTATTAGGAGTTACAGAGATTTTTTCAAAAGTTATGACATTCAATGGAATAAAGGGTGAAATTAGAAATTATTGTACATTGTTATTATAACAATAATAAATAATACTTATACATGGGAAAATATTAATGGCTAAAAACATGCGAGAGAAACTTTTATAAATAATGAATGAATGTATTAAAATGATAAACATTATCAAGTCACAAGTCTTAAATTTTTGAAATATCAACAAATTAATAATTCTGAATTTTGTCTATGAAGTTTGATGATTTGTGACGATGGGGGGACGGGGTCAAAGAAAATGTGACGTCACAAAGTAAATTGGTATTTAAAATAGGGTTATAAATAATTACACTTGTGTTAGTTAGTATTCACTTGGTACACTTGAACTTTTATTTCGATAGTTAGCACTTTGGATTAGATAGTATTAACTTAGTACACTCAAACTTTGATTTTAATAGTAGAGTTAAGTTGTATTAGGTTGTGTTAGGGTTGGTCTGGTTTAGTTTGTGTAATGTTTGGCCTAATATAAGATAGAAGAATAAGTAATATTTCATTACAGTCTCGTGCAACTATCGATTTCAAATTGTGAGTATTTATATAGTGATAACTATTTTATCTATGTGAAAATATTTATCGTAAGTGTAATATATTTTTTCAATGTTAAAATATATTTTATTGTGTGGGATTACTTTATTTTTAGTGAAAGAATTTGTTTTTTGTGGAACGTATTTGTTATAAGTGAATACTACTTTTATGAAAGTGAATATGATCTAATCAAAAGTGCATTTAATTGTAAACCTTTAAAATATCATTGCTGCTTTTGGCATTACTAGCTTTTCGATTGGGGATAAATATTTTTTTTAAAAATTGTCGATTAACGTTTAGGAGGGGGGGTGTCAAAAATTTGACGTAATATAGAGGGGAGGTGAAAAGTTATGTCATAGTGAACTATACTGAAATATGACGGTGGGGGAGAGTTTAAGAATTGCCAAAATCATGTACATCATTTATGGACGGCCCATTTGGCCAAAATGCAGATATTCTTCAAGAAAGTAGATAGTTGACAGTTTACGAAAACAATCTTCTATCAAATATATCGCGATTGTGTACACTGCAAAGCAACATACGTGGCGCCGCTATAATTGATCTGTACCTACCTTAGTTATATTCTTCATTATAATAATATCTATGTATTTTCCTTAGTTCCTTATTTCGGCTTCAATATTGAGTAATAAGTTTTCATCTATATTATCTATGGTTTTCTTATACTGGTAATTTTGATCAACGAATGTCAATACTTTGTTGGTTATGAAACGCGAATTTTACTAATAATATCGTATTTTTACAGATTGTTACCGTGTGATCACATTGAAAACAGCTTTATAATAAAATGGCAACGAGTCGACTTGAAAAAATTGGGACAATATTTTCCCGGTAAGAATTTTTATTACCATTTTCGTAAATATTTTAGTATTGTTGCTATTTAACCTAATATCGAGAATATTATTTTCGGCACTAAATTTACGGAATTATCCATTTTAAAATAAATTACACAGAAGATTTCATTCGTTTATTTAAGATTTGAGCGGAAGGTTACGTTCGTACTTTTTTTGAATTGTGTTCCTTTTTTGAATTGTGGTTGCGTATGCATTTATATATTTGGCGAGCGGAAAAAACTTTCAGACATCTTAGATTTTTCTCGGGCGGCGCCAAATTTTAGTGCGGCTTTAATAAAGATGCCTAAGGATTCTCTCAAGAGACAAAATATTGCCAGTGTTATGGAGTTTAACGATAATAGTTCTTTAGAGTCGCCTAGTCGCCCACGAAAGACCATGAATTTCAAATCTCAGAAAAATTGCGCTAAACGACCCGCCCCAAAGGGCATCAATCTTGTCGATAATAAAGCCGGTGGAGACTATTTGTCTGAAGATGCAAATGGTATGTCTTCCGTTTTGAATCAGTATGAAGGAATGATGCAAAGCAAGAGGAAAAAACTAGACGCCTTCACAATAGGCGCTATCAAAACAAGTCAACAAAAAGTTGCGGAACTTTTGGAAAAACAGTCTCTTAACAGGTAATACTTTTTCTTTACTTCATTGATCACATATTTTAGTTAAACCACTTACCTCAGAACGTAGAAATGTGTTCTAAGTCAATCACATACCTTAGGCATTAGAATAAAATAAAAAATAGTTTGATTCATTTCTTCTGGAAAGCTAAGATACGTGTTTTTTCCATGAGTAATATTGACCATATAGACAACTGAAAACTAGTTGAACGAAGGTATGTAGAAAAATGCCACCCCATAGAAATTTTTTATTATAAGAAATCATGTACAGAAAATTCTTCTATTCGGGGAACCCAGATCATGTATATGTATTCGAAAATTATAAAAAAACATATCCTTTACTGGTACTTTCAAATGCTGGAATGGTACTTTTCTACATATTTTTCTCAGTTATAATTTTGTTACTGAACTTTTCAGAGAAAGCTAAGTGTAGCTTTAGTATATATAAAATCACTTACCAGAGTCTAACACTAACCCTCATTCTGTCAAATGTTCAATGAATTAAATATTTTTGTAAAAAAAAATTTTAACCAAACTGACAATTATTTATAGGAAAGAAAACCGAGAGAAATTATCTCGCAATTTGACTGCAATACTTGAGCAATACCAGCAAGATCTGCTGAAGATGAAAGAAAATGAAGAAAAGCTACAAAAGTTATTGAGCGTTCAATTGAAAGCCACCCAGCAAGCCACAGCTTCCCACACTCAGACTGTTTTGGCTATTAAAGACATGCATGCATCATACGAAAAACAGTTAGAAAAGAAAACCATTCATAACAATTATCATTTATAATTTAATATTTCAGAATCGAATCACAGACTAGCCTTTTAGCATCAGCCCAGTACAACAATCATTTCTTATTAACAAATTATTTTTCCTAAATATAAATTCCCTTTCTTTAAAAAATTTCTATACTATTTGTGATTATTTCAACACCATGGTTATCTGTGATGTTTTGAACTCTTCCTTTCAATTTCGAAGTAGAATCATTTTTTCACAAGATCTCATAATTAACTAACTAACGTAACTTCCTGCCCTTGCTTCTTTCGTATATACTGGGTTGGAACGTTCATCCATCAACTCATTTCTAGTGACTTGATTCGAAGTGATACACAATATATTTCATCCGTTTTTCAGCATAAGAAAATTGTGCCAATAACAACGAAAATATAACTTCGTACTCAAAATTCTAAAATGTCCAATTGATTCACTTTCCATTAATCAAGAAACCACATGCTATCTCCATTGAATACTTTGGTTGATTTTTTTGATGCAGTTTGTCAGAAATCTTATTTATTTGTAATATTTAATGAATATTCTGTTTTATTATTGTTATTTAAAAAATACTTTATTTCTCTGCAGGTGTGCCAATGCAGATGAGAAACATAGGAGTCAGCGAGTTGCATTAGAAGTAGATTTAGCCAATGAAATGCAAACTTTGCATCAGCAACTACTCGGAGACTCTCGCAAAGAAAGCATTGAACGCCTGCGACAAACACTTTTGTTTAGCATGCAGTGCGACGTTTAAACCAGCGTGTCGAGGAATTACCCTCACAATTTTTCTCATTGTCATGTTATTATTATTACTTAAGAAATATTTATTATTTATTTAACTTATGTATGTAAGAAGATTTTAACAGATTCAAAATAAGTAATATACTTTGCCATACAAAAATTAATATTTTCAACTACTTTTGCTGGTGCAGTGCATTCTTTGTAAGTACAAATAATTATTGACTAAACTAATTAACCCTTTAACTACCCACCATAAAATACTAGGATATATTTAAGTAAAAACATGTGAATATTGAACACCCACAACATATATATATATAGCATCGACGTGCGGTGGAATTATCACTATCTCGATTGCACAACCTAATTTGGGCATGAGCAAGAAGGATACAAGAGCATAAACCGCATGCCTTTGCATCTCGCTTACACCTTCACTTTTCATGTGATTGAGTGAGAAAGAGATAAAACCACCGCATGCGGCTGATATATAGGCATATTATACCTCTTCGTCTAAGGGCGTCTGAGGGTTAAGAGTTTCCTCAAATATGCAAAGAGTTTCATTGTTACTATTTTTCAAAAATAAACAGTTGGCTTGATAAACTCATCTAAATATCCAGAATCTCCTGCTCAAAAATTAATGATAACCCATATTTTAAATAGGCTGAATGTAATAATATGTGATGTTTATATCCCATTTTTAAGAAGCATAAACAGTCTAAAATATATTTCTCTGCATTGAAGAAAATGTGTTCCAACCCTATTCACCATTTCTATTAATAAATGCAATGTATATGGAATTTATAATTAGGAAGATTTTAAGATATAAAATGTTAGCTTGTAATTGTAATTTTTCTTGAATGTAATAAATAAAATTCTAAAACCAATTCAATCCTGTTTTCTAATATATAAATGTATTTTTAAATTATAATGTTTTATGATTTGTGCCCTAATCATCACATGAGGCTTAAAGCATTATACAGCATACATCTAGTCAGATTCCAAACATTGAAAGTCAAAAATTGGTTTCAACAGGCTTCAATTCCCAGGATGTCCCGGGTTCAATTCCCGGTGCGGACAGTTTTCACAAATTGATATTTCAATCGATTTATGGATTTCTGTTCGTAGTCTGAGTGTTGTCTAAAACTCCCTCCTCACCACCCACCCACCCCATCCTCACGGGGCGTAGCGAGAGCGATTAGCTAACCACTAGTCCTATCCCTACTCTTTTCAATAAAGAGAAGTTGAGCAACTAAGTAACAAACAGTTCTCATAGAAAAAAATCTGTTGAGATACCTCCATTAGAAGACCATATGCTCCACATTGGGAGCGGACATGGAAAAAAAAAAGAAAAAAGTACACTAGTAATAAAATATTTATTGACTAAAAGGTAAATTATAATTTGAGTAAAAATATTGAATTTATATTATTCTCGTCTTAACTAAACCATTTCAGTTCAGGTATTGTAGCACAGTCATCGAACGTTACTTAAAATATCGCGTGCTCATTGTGTTTTATATTCTTGTCTTGCTCGCTTCCCGGCTTCCCCACCACCCATTATTTTTTACCTATTTACTAAATAATTTTGTAAGTAAAGTTTACATTATACTTTTAAGGTGTTTGCCAATTATTGGTAGAAAACCATAAGTTTATATTGTAAGTAACGAATTAGAATCAATGTGTAATAGTTAAAAATCACATGATAGAGTTAACCTGAAAAGGCAAAAAACGTGTCACGCTTAGTAGCACAACCAGTGTAATAAATAAGGTTCAATTAAGTTTCAATTAATTGTAAATGGAAGATGCTGTACAAAATAATAAGCCACAATGCAACAATAAAATCTACTGTTCAAAAATGTGACATGATGGGCAAAAACTTATTTCATAGTCAGCGACCTCAAATTAGTTAAGTATTCTACTCAAAACTACAATAATTTCAAATCATGTGAAAACCATGTAATTGACCCATTCATTCATAGAAAATATTTTTGTACTTTTCCCTATTGCTTCGATGGCCAATGTTATTTTATTTCAATTAAATACTAATAGAATCTATTTTAAAATATAGGACTGAAGGACTTTTGCGCAGTGGAGCATTAAAGGTAGAGGACAGACCTATCTGGTGGGACATCTATCGAGCGTTTCCTCCACTTGTCGAGCCACTTTATTCGCGCCCTGCATCGAAGGCATCCATCAAGCCCATTTTCTATGAAGAAGACAACTTAAGAGCGTAAGAATATTGCATTTATTGAACTGAATTGGTCTATCTACTATCTTCAAGAGGTGAAGAAAGCTTTGTTTTCAAGCACATTTAGTGTGTCCCTTCAAGTTTTCAATATAATTGATCACTTCATTTGGATCTAATATTTGTTGAACAGTATGAATTACTCGAGTTTAAATTTTCTTGTCCATACTGAACCGATTTTGTGTTGTTTTAATCTGTTATGTATATTGTGAATTCTTAATTTGCCATTATAACTTACATAATATTGTTTCTGACAATTTTTCATTGAATATTACTAGTTGCTCAATGGATTTTGGGCCCATTGGTTGGTGGACTTATAAACCCCACTTTATGCATGAAATATGACCTCATAACACAGAAATAAGCTATGGGCCAATCCTTAAGGTAGTAACTCAATGTGTAAGACAGTTTGCTGCAACCAATATATCAAAATAACCCATCAAAACATTATAATAACTCTTTTAATGCGAATACTTAAATTATACTTTGCACCTAAATGTGCATTTCGACGAGCGCTAATTCATACATAAAAAAACTTACCTTCCCGTGAATATTATGTTTTGCCCTGCAAGATACTTGTCACTTGCAAGATAGCACTGGTGATGCAATACTTTATATTATTAAAGAAAACTATTTAAAAATAATAAGTAGCCCTGTTGTAATTTTTATCCTTACAAATATTTTAAGTGCTATTAGAATCACGAATTGTGGAGCCATACGAAAAAAATTGCACATTATCATCTTGACAATTATGTGTCTCCTGGCATTTTATATACTTCACATTGATTTTTTTTTCTCTTTCTTTCATCTTTTGTTCTCTGAGGAATATGAGAATTGCTGTAATAAATGGCTTCGCTGAGAAAGAAAGTGACCGTAATTTAAAGCCCAACACTAGGACCTTTGTAATAACAAAAAAAAGGTGGAACGTTTTAATTATTCAAATAATAATTTATCTAGATGCCAATTTCAAAACGTTGTTTGAAAACACTCGAAGACCCCTGACTGGTCTTAAAATTTAATTACGTCTTGACGCGTGATGGTGATATGTCATAGGGAATTGACTTATTCAGAACCTGTACAGTTAAATCTATTACCGATAGTAAAAAAATATCATAAAGATTTATTACACATACATTTTTAAATAAAAGAAAGGATTATTGATTATTATTAACCCTTTGTTACTGATAAACCACAATTTTACTTTTGTTTTTTAAATAAAACCAGTTTTTTACACTCATAGGCTCTTCTAAAAATTTAATACAATACAAACAGGTTAAATAGTTATCACAATTTAAAGATGTGCATAAAAAAATACAAATTGAAATACAAAAAAACCCGCAGACTCATAAGTGTTAAGAAAGTGATTTTAATTTTGCCTTAACTTTCGTTAGAATTTATTTTCGTTTATAGAGTGAAGCCTAAGTGACATCTCTTATCTTACAGAAAATTCCACAAATCCGGACAATACCTGGGAACTGTGAAACTCTCTGATTCAGTAAACAATTCTTACACACAAAAACTCATTGACATTCATACACAATTAAAGGCGAACAGTGCTGACTTTGAAGAGAATCTATATGAGAAATGTGTGGCGACTCTCAATGCAGAATTGGGATCCAAAACTGAAAGACAGATTGATTACAAAGAAGCTCAACAGCATGAACATTCAAGAAGCATTTCAATCGAGATAAAAAAAACCGAGAGTATTACAACCCCCAGCTTAAAAGACATCTTCAAAGAATGAATAATGCCAACTGTTTCAATGTATCTTAGACCTTAAGTAGTGTTGAATGTTTTCAAAATAAATATTATATAACAAACACAATTTCATTTCACAATAATTATCTAAGCCAGGGTTAGAAATTTCTCCACACTTCATCCCCTTGAAAAGTAATGATATAATAATATTGACACAGGAAATTTGAATTGTTCGCAATAAAATGATATAATTTGTAATCAAATCATGTCAACTTGTAAAGGTATTATTATAATTGTTTCTGTAATGGAGGGAATTGAAACAACTTGAAAGTTAATATAAAATTGATAACTTAGTTATTCCATTGAATGTGTTACTAAATGTGACACGTGTTCTGCTTCTTTAAAAAGCATCTCAGACAAACGATCCATCGAAAATATGCTTCAAAGTCATTTCAAATAAAAAGTGTTTAAGTAATATGAAGGTTTCACTACTAAAAATGCAACAAAATCAATTTTCAAAAATGAAATACATTTTTTTTTAAATATAACCAAAATCACAAATACTACAAGTGATAGGGTGCTTACTTATTCATTGGATATAGGTTATGAAGCTGCAAGTAATTTTTTTTTGTGTACTTGCATCTCTATACCAATAAGAAATCGAACCCTAGTATATAAATATTTTCATCGCTAACTTGAAACCGTTTTTAATTCTACCAGTTGCATTTCCATTGAAATTTTGTAAATATGTATTATTACAAAAAATATATTTAATCTCTCTTTGAACTTTGATGTCCCTACTGGGGAGCCAATGTTCTATTAAACATTGAAACAATTAGTGTTATTTTTCTCCATTTGTATATTGATTCTCAAACACCATAAAAATATACTGAACCTTTGTGAATTCAGAATATTACTAATCATTTAGAGGTGAGGTACCCTTTATGTAGGTAGGGTTAGTATGATAAATATATTTTTCAGGGAAACAATCTTATCTATGAAAACCTTATCAGTAGATACAGTTGTAGTAAGTATGTGTCATATTTCCAAACACTGATAATAATTTTTATCTCAGTCTTATCAAAGAACACAAAATAATGCAAGGTGTGCCTAACAGTATTAGATGTACAAAGCTTGAAACATATTCAGATTTTGAATACAGTTAACATTAAAACCGAAAATGAAATCCACGAAATCATTTTTCTTCTACTTTGCTGTGTTCTTGGGTAAGTAAAATATTTACTAATTAACTGTCAAACATATTCGTGAGTTTCTGCTCAAATAAATAAAAACACCTTATGATTTCAATCAGAACAAGGGAGCATTGTTCATAGTGAAATCAATTTTTAGTATATGTTCACCAATTTTCTGGTGATTGAATCATAATTCTGAGTCACTTCTAGCATAGCGATTTACTCTGATTAATTGTTAACCAGTTGCCTGATGATTACTGCATTTGATAATTTCTTCTAAAATTGCACCATATGATACTGATTGTCAGGTAGTAGAAAAGATATCTACATCATTCATAATTATATTGTAACCCAAAGCCTCAGATTCGTTGAAATCCGATAAATATAATACATAGGAAAGAAACTTTTTCTCCATTTGAATGAGTATTACTGACTACTTAAACTCGTAATGTAGATTAACTGTCATATCAAACATACCATAAATGTGTGATTCAAGCCCAGTGAGTTGCGTCATTGATTTGAATGGTCTAGTCGCAAGTAATTATTGAGTAACTAATCAAATTGACAGGACCTTTAGACATAATACACTTGAAAAATAAAAATATGAAATAAAACCATCAGTACAAAATATATTTGAACCAAATTATTTCACAATATATGCATTGCTGTATTTATGTCATTGAAATAATGTTGTCTATTATTTTACAAATATATAATATACCGACTGATTATTTTACTCAACAGTACTAGTGAGTGTGTTAGTCCAAGAAACAGAAGGAAGAAGAAAAATCTTACGAGGACGTAAAGCGCTCACCAGAAACTACTACCGTAAGTTTAAAAAATTCATTTACTTTTACAGATTCAACATAAGCAATTTATGGAAAATTTGAACTGCAGATTTATACCAGGCTCAGTCAACTTTTCAATTTTGAACATATTGAACTTTGTAAGTCTTTCTGATAACTTACTGTCGAAAATAATTTTTCCTAATTTTCTTATACAGGTGGCAACACAGTACCTGCATGGGTAGTAACACTACTCGTCGGCATCGGGATGCTAATCGTAGGAGGCATTGTGTACGGTGTCATGAGAAAAATAGTACTATCGAAGGAAGATGACAGAGTACCCATAACATATCAGCCCACAATGCAAAATGATGCCTAAAAATCAATATTTAAAAAGATCACTTTGTACCTATAATATTTTAAGTTAATGATTTTATACACTGATTACGTACATGCGTATTCAGCATTTACTGTGTGAAATCTTAACCTATGATTTTAATAAATAATTTATATGGAATCAGTGAGTAATATAAATTATGTATTAACATTAAAATGGCTTGTCATTTTAGAATATAAATATTAATATTATTACACAATAAATGCATTTTTTACCCTGGAGCTCATGTCATTGACTTTCGTATGATACAAAAGTTTTCCCAAAGATAGATCGGAAATAATAAGAAGATATATTGTAGAATAAAGATTTTTATTTTAAATCATTCAACTTACATGCTATAAACTAAAAATGTGATAAAACATTAAATTAAAATATAGTAACCTTTGACTCGTTCATGTTTTTATTTCAAAGCTGACATTTGCATTTTAAAGTAGCAAATGAAACAGAAATGTGAGTTATATAAAACTTAAGTCTCGTCCACAACGAATGTTAGTCAGTAGAAAATAGTGGTACTTGGTAATAATGCTTATGACTAAAATCTAATCCAATTAATGGCCATTATCAGTGTGTCATCTCAATTTATCGCAATGCCTTCCGCATCAACATTTTTGTGATGTTCTAAATTAATTTTTAGATTGATTTGTCGAGCAAACTTAAACATACGATTTTATTTGTTAGCATTTTCAGGCTGAGAATAAAAAATGCTGAAATTGCAATTACTTTTAATAATAAAGAAATTATAAACTAAAAACAGGCATAAATCATAATTATTGATATTGAAACCGAAGTATTACCACAGAAAAACATTCCACGTCTTGTTGACAACAACAAAAAAATCTTGGTAATTTTTTGGCAGTAAAATGAGAAATGTAATTGAAATTTTCAGCTTTCTATAGAACATGATATCTATGAGTTTAACATAAAACAGTGTAGCTGCAAATTCGTTTCCACAAATGGGTCACTTCCAAGTGGTGAGTTTGGAACGAGTTAATAAAATTATCTCATTCTGTTAATAAAATTTTTTTTTTGGTAAATATGAGATTTTATCTGCATCATAAAAGGCTAACCCCAAATTACTCGATGAAGCAGTTAAAACTATTTCACATCGACATGCAGATTTGAAGTATTTTGCTTATTTAGCTTCATGGGTGGTTGATTGATTGCAAATTTTTTAATGCTAGTTATAGTTCCGTAGGTATGGTATACATTTTGATTAAGTAGAATTTGTCACAACATAATATGTTCCAACTACACAAAGGGGTTAATAATTAACTCATATTATTAAGTATGTTTCACTAACAAAAAACATTCCAGAATTAATGAGTCAGAAGGTGAAAACAGTGATTCAAACTGATCCACCAGATTTTGTCATGACCAGTTTTCAACAAGTTATTTTATAGAAGTTCTAATAGAGATTGCATATTACATTTGTACTATTTATTCTATTTAGTGTTTTGTTTAAAATGCATGTTTCATACAAAATGTGGTGTACATTTATTTGTAGTTTTGACAGACACTGACACCTGTATCTTTGCAAGTGAAGTAACACTGACAATGCCAACAACTGTGAAGTGATCAAGACAAAGAAAGCAACTAATCGACAACCTATACACCGCAGCAAAAATAATGCATTGTCAAGTTTGACTATTAAATCCACAGAAATCCATTTTGTGGCAGAAATAAACCTACAATATCAATTATCACTAGCGATCTTAAAAAGTTGACGTTAACACATTGAATTCTGAACGGTTGGGTCACTATATGGACGCTTACATTAAAATAAAATACAAATTAAAACTAAAATTCTCTGCGGTGATACTTCTCGGGGTCGAAGTAAGATGTGACGACAACTCGGTGACTGAATTTTCGTCCGGTGAGAGTCTGCTGAGCTTTCTGGCAATCACCCACCGAGTTGAATTCCACAAACACCTGAAATTATAAAAATAGTTTTTGAACTACTAGATTTGAGAATAAAACATTGTCAATGTTTTGGCACAACTTCGTAGCTCATTATTCCGACACGTTGAAGTGTTTACTGAACAATGACAATCTCTTTATTAGGAAATACTAAATAAATTATATCATATAGAAGATGAAGACATTAAATCAGCGGTTTCCAACCTTAATGCTACGACGCCTCCCCTAAAAAATATTTTTTTGTCCGCGCCTCCTTTATTTTAAATTGATATAATAATATACACGTTTTAAATATTAAAAACAAGATAATTCTATAACATATACGTACATGCAGTGGTGTAGCTAAGGGTTCTGCTAAAAAAATTAAATGTGAATGGAAAAAAAATTAAATTTACCTTTCCACAACCTGGGACCTCAATACCTTCAATAGGTCTTGGAATTTCCACACTTCGCACACAGCCATATTTGTTACATTCCTCTCTGAAACAAACGCACGTTTAAATAACATAATTATTAATATTTGAAGAACTCGACTACAACCAGTGCAACCAAGCTTAAACTGAGGAGAAAATAAAGTTCTGAATCAGAAGGCTTCAGAAATTTAAATTTTCCACTAGTGCTAAAGCACGAAATACTTTCATTCAGTAAAATAAATATAAAACAGTTTGAATCAATTCATTTTTTTGAAGGATTTTGAACGGGCCCTCAGAAATATCGGTTGAATTAGGTATTACATCTGAAAGGACCTGTGTGTACATAGCTCCTTAGATTTATGCGTAGAAAGCATGCCATGCTATGTGATCTCATGTGTAAGATATACAATAAAAAACCTGTAGTTCTGAACAGAATCATAATTTTACATTAACAGCATCAAAACTAAACAAATAATTCAACCTCTTCATTTCACTTACTTTATACTTCAAAATTACCATATTAAATGACTACATCTGTTAATAATGGAAGAGGCAAGATTCAAGTGCTTAATTCTATCATCTGACACTTTGAGATCAATGTATCTAATTATTCAAATCGTTTATACGATTCATTCTGAACATTGACAATAAAGAGTTACTTTTATTGACTGCACGTCTGAAATAATAAAAAATGTCATCATACACTTAGTGACCATAGACACTGGGGGCTAGCCCGCCTCGAGATCATACGCACTGAGCGGCTGGCCGCTTTGCAGTAGGCACTTTTCACATGCGCCATGACAATAATAACATGGTAAATGTAGTATTACCTTATATCCTCAAGAATATCTTCATATTCATCTTCATCCCGCAATTCATCGGGAGTGACCATGTTGAGGAGACAGAGAACCTCTGTGGGCGGGCCGGCACTTCCCAGCGACAGTCCGGGAACTTGTAATTGCACCGGTGCTGCCCCAGCCACCATCATCGCCGCTGTAGTTAATAATGCAAACAATTAATTTAATATCCCAATATCCGATGTTTATTGAGATTATAAGACTTGTAAAATGTTTTTTGAATATTTATCACATGAAAGTCGTACCTATTGAAGAGTTCTTTGCTCCTATACTGGCACGCTGTACAATCAGCTTTTTGTCACCGAGCTGCATTCCGTTTAATCCAGCTATCGCCTGTACATAGAATCACTAGTTATAGAAATGAAGCAACATATTTTTTTCTGTTTATCGCATAAGTAGGCAGATTAAAATTTGTGAATAAAAAAAAAAATTGAGATACAACAACCTAGAGTTTTACCAAATGAATAATTTGACATTGAATCTCTTTAATCCGTGTATCAATGATATTTAATAAGGGCACAAACACTGTTGTGAATTTTTTGAAATCTAAGGGGTATTTTTATATTTCTAGCATTTAAAAAGTGTAGTTGAAATCCCAGCGGGCGATTGCATCATTACATACTACAATGGTGCAATCAGATATTTTCCTGTATTAAAATTAGTTTAATATAAATTGACTCTTCTTTCAAGAAGTCTGTTGTATGAAATACTCAACAATTGTGTAATTTTGAAACTCAGTTTTTACGTTTAGACATTGCTTGGCTGGCTAAATAATGTTACTGCAGTAAAAGGGACAATGAATTTGACAATGTTAAGAAAAAGCCGTGTAACATGTCTGTGCATATGGATTCCACTAGAACATTTTAACTGAGCGGAGAAACTGTTTATAAGTCAGTCGATTAATCTCTCATTTCTAAAGAACAATTATGTTTCACAAAATGAATCATCTAGCTCAGTGGTTCCCAAACTTATTATGCCCATGGACCCCTCTTAACAAACAAAACCTGACCATGAACCCCCTAAGCAAAATAACTTTTTTTATTATACATATCTGCATAATAAAAAAAAATATTAATTCAAATGGTGATGTAAAAATAAAATACCAATAAAACATTTTGATATTTAAAGTATGATGAGATTCATAACTGCACTAAATCCACATTCTTTTAAATAGGAAGATGGAAAAGGAACAATATCCTCTGTACACCCATAATGCAGGATATAAAATTGGTATCTGTTTTTGTAACCAAAATCTGTGGTATCTTCTTGTTCAGATATCGGTTTCCGCTCCTCTTTGTGGATTATTCAAAAAATTGCTATTAGTATGAATACATCTAAGTTTGTGGGTATGCTTGCAAAAGGGTCCAACGGCCAGCAAATCGCTACCAATTTATTTATTGCTATTTATTTCAACTTTCATAATAATGAAAATGTGTCACAGATATTTTTTATATTAAACCTCTCGCGGACCCCCTACATTGTCCACACACCCCCAAATTAATTTTAATTTGCCACAGATCCCTTCAGTGGTCACACGCACCCCTGGGGGACCGTGGGAACCACTTTGGGAATCATTGGTCCAGCTGATTATGAAGAATTGTAATCTTACCTGATCAGTCATCGAGATGTCCACATATTCAGCGAACGCATATCCTTTACTGAGGCCAGTAGAAGAATCTTTCACAAGATTGAAGGCCCTCAGTTGGCCAAAAGACATGAGGAGTTCCTTGACCTACATAAACCAGTATATGAGTCGCAATGTCATTAAACAAAATTGGCATTTCACCCAGTAACAATTTGCACCGTTAGTGATGTATTGTTATAAAAATACATACTCTCAAATTATTGTAATAATTTTAGATATTAGAATATTGTAAATAAGTATTTCAAAAGATAACTTTAACTGTAACAATTCACATGTCTAGTTGAAGACGATCAAGTAGAGATTTCAGTTTTATATTTATTTAGTAACATTTAAATTTATGCTTTAAAAATGTATTATTGTTGAGAAAATTGTTACAAAATAATTTGTTAATTTGTATCCAACATAATATTATAACAAAATCAAGAAAGATAAAACATAGCTTTCTTATGTAATAAGGTCTATGAAATTAGGTTGTGTAAAATTAATTGTTATATATTGAAATGATTTTTTATTTTTATGACGGTTTCACTAAATCTGCTCAATACATGTTTTAAAATAACTCTGTTAAAAATTCACTCTCATACCTGTAAAGTATTTTTCGGCAAACCTTAAAAATTATTTTCAGACAATTGAGCCTACACCGATTAGGTGAAAATCAATCCTTGAAATGCCTAAAGAAATCCGTATTTATGTCCGTTAATGTCTATTGATATTAAAGTGAAATGAAATTGTGGCTGTATCATTTTCAAATTAACAAAGTTAAGCATCACTCTTTAAATACCTGTCATTTTCGCGTTTGCTGTTAACAAATGAGTTGAAAATGTGTGACTTGCCTTTGAGTGCAGCTGTCTCGCTCATTCACCCCATTCAGAACATAGATGTAAAGGTGAGAATGAGAGACAGGGTTACACAGGCCGCGTAATTGCCAAATCTAAGCTAGGGAGGGGCAGAAAGCATACGGAATCAGTCAGTTATTATCGATAAACTCTTTCCCGCGGGCATTATTGTCCAGCGGAAAGTTACCTTCGCAAGGGTGTGCAGACGTAACCTGCTCAGTGGCGCTGGCCGCTGATCAACGAATTTGCTTCGCTCCCTAGCTATTGTAAAAAAAAAAACCAACCGGAAAAAATCCACTCATTGACAATCCGAGCTGAAAAATTTATGTACAGTAGAACCTCGATCTATCGTTTTCCCGCAACAATCGTTCCCTTCGCTCGGTCCCAAAATATGATATATAAATATCTTCTTGCGTTTTGCACTCAAAGTCTATATAAATGTCAGTATTCTTTATGATGGATTGGTTTGGAAAAAAATATATATCAATACAGGTGCATGAGCAAACTGTGCCTGTACTTACCCTTTATATATACGTCAACATTTAGTCACTTATCAAAAGCCCTATATTACTTTCTTTTCTGTAACCTTAGGTTAATCTCGCAACCCTCGCACACTCATTTTGTAATCATTATGTTATTTTTGTGAGTAACATGTCGGTAACAACTTTAGATTAAATACAAAAAGAAAGTTGAGCTCTTAAAAACCTAGTAGTAAAAGTGCACCCCAACTATTTTGCTACCCAAGTATTTTAAGTAAGTAATTTTTTACTATAAAAGAACATTCTTACTCGCTAACTGTTTAAAAATATATCCGCGAAGGTGGACGAAACTATTGTGAAAACGTGAGTTGCAAAATCATTAACTATTCATCAAACAGAGTAAAGATTTCTATAAAATTGATTATTTTCCTAATCCCATATTTATTGTTATTTTTCACCGGTCCCTTGAAACACGATAGATCGAGAATCCATTGTCACGGAAATAGTCTGAAAAACAATGACCGGCCTCCTGAAATAAATCGAACTGAAAAGAAAGACTGAAACTAAATATGCGAGGGTGCGCGCCCTTCATCTATATGCTGCGTTGAAAAAGTTCTAAGAAAGGATGATTAAACTTATGGTCCGGATCGGAATCCGGAATCATGCGCTAGAAAAAACAATGCGGATCACATTCGATGCTAAAAAATCATATAAAACAGATATCTCTTTTCACGCGACAGACATCGTAAGCCTCCCAGAGATGAACCTCGATGACCGGCGGTGGGACGCTAGGCTAATGAGAGCTCAGATGTTAATTATTAAGTCATATTGCCAACAAATTCACAACTCTGTGTTAAATGAATGTTCAGAAAATTCGTAGGCAAGATTTGCTCACACTCAATTGTAATGTTTTTTTTTTAATCAACTTTCATTCATAAAATCGTGGATTGATTTTGAATTGAAATAATATTGAATCATGAGTCTATAATTGGCGATTCTTGGTATAGAGTGTCAGAAGAATAAAAATCAATAAATACCTGATCTTCATTGAGATAGTTGGGCAGGCCTCCGATGAATATTTTATGCGGTGAGTCTGGAACGACTGTGCTAATGACGCCGGCTGTAAAAGAGAGCAATCATTCTTCAATATAACAGACTTATTATAACACTTCGAAAGAGGGAAACAGTGATTTTAGTTATTAGAGTTATAGTCGTAAACAGCAGGAGACTGTATGGCGCGTTTTGCAATTGTTCACGGACAACAGGAGTCAACCTTCACAGTGCTCCATTAAATATCTCTTGACTTGAATTCATATACAGTATTTGAACATAGCAAAATATTTGACATGAACTTGCAAATTGATCGAAGTAACATTTCTCTGCTTTACTGGATATCAGATTGCACATTAAGCATCAAATAAGAGCTTGAAATAAACTATTTCCAAAAACAGATTGCACATGTTGATTTTTTTATTACGGTCAAAGTGTGCACTGAAAGCAAACTACTATTTATAGAAGTATGTAGATTATTATGAGTCTTACCTGGTACGTTGACGGAAGGATTCTCAGTTCCAGGCATTGGTTGGTAATCGTGCGGCCGACGGATCTTCAAACTCTGACCTTTAAAATTGATTCCATCGAAAGCCATCGCCTGTGTCGTTTCATCAATAGATCTAAATACAAAATTTTAAAAAATCATTCATCATCTCAAGCGCAATCAATCGGGGTGGGTCTTGGCTTTCATAGACGACTCTCTCCACTTATCCCAAATCGGCGTGGTGGTTTTCCAGTTAACTCAATCAAAAATAAACTCTCGGTTCCAAAAGTGAATTCTGAAAACCATAACACCATTTTTGTTGGGCATAGTAGCATTGTCACTAAGATGTACCATTTCGACCCATTGATTAATTTTAAATGTGACAGTAAACTATAGGATCCAGATCCTCTGATGATGATCAGGATGGAATCGGAAAAATTCAGCAAGCCAGAATTTGACTTCCGGTCACAACAATTTGCCACATTGATTCGGTAGCTAGCTACAAGGATGAACTATATTTCATTCAGAAGGTTTCCTCAAATTGTAAAAGTTTTCCAATTAGTTATTTTTTCAGCATACTTTAGTGCCTAGCAACTCAGTCTCAGTAATCCTGTTTATCATTTGAACAGAGTTATGGAATATGACCGTACAACAGATTAAATGTCTTGAGAATATATTTAGTCAACTATTTAATTGATCTGGAAACACCTACACACCATCGGCATGAGGTGGATTTAACTCTGTCACACAGGTTAACTTGAGTATACGCAAGTAGGCTTAAGAGGATGTTCTTCTATCTCGCTCACACCCTTCATTCACTTTATATGTGATTGAGCGATAAATCCACAGCACATGCCTACTACACACCTATTTATGATGAAAAATAGTTAGATAAATAACAAATCAATTCTGATTAATAAAGTTCTTCGTATACCTTAGGGACCTGCTATTCAAAATAACTTAACTATGTTGCTCTGTAATGATAATATGAGGAAAGAAAATCAAAGTTGCTATAAATAAAAATCAAATGCCTTGGCCTCACCTGAATTCCAAGAAAGCAAAGTTTTTGTCAAGGTTAATTTGGCAAGCCAGGACCGGATTGCCTGCGGCCTGTGCCAGACCTGATAGATGCATCTGTTGATTGAAGAACTCCATGGTCTCCTCTTCTGTCACGCCGAAAGGTATGTTGCCCACATATAACCTGAAATAAAACAATGGTTTCAGAAAAATCAAAAACAGATAATGTAAGCATATAAAGCTTACAATGATAATAAACTTTTCAGTCAAACTTGAGCATATAAACGGATGGTCTTGCCTTCCTTCTAAAACTAAATCTATCAATTCAAAGCGACTGCTCATCTATCATTAACAAACAAGCGATAGCAACCAGCAGTTACGTTTACTCAGGAAATTTTTCGTCTGCCTGTCAGAATACCCATGCCAATTATTGTTGATTTGATCGTCATTTGCAGCATCACATATTTCCTCATTTCATGAGAAAATTACATATTCTTCATCCTAAAAATTTTATCTCTGAAAGGTCTAAGATAACAAAAATTGTAGGAAATAATCATTTTGAAATTCATTTGAAATATTTTGGTAAGAAATATCTGTGCTTTTAATTTGTAATCCAAATTATTTCATCCATTTTTATTTAAATATAGGGTCCCATTTCATAGAAATATCTTTTCAAGAATTTCTTATGATTGGACGGCCATGTGCGCTGCGTGAAACAGTAGAATTTCTAAAGATTGTTCACCATAGATACAAAGATACTAAATATAAATAATAACCTTCTAGCCTGTCGGGTGATAGTGGAACCGACAACGGGGACAGCGGCCTGCGGGGTGTCAGCGACGATGTTGGCGGGGATCTGTCCGGCAGCCTGCATGGCTTTGTACTGCAGGGGAGTGATGTGTTCGAAGCCCGGCGGCGGCACATCCCAGTAGAGGGAAGGCTTACGTCGACGGGAACGAGTGTTGCGACCGCTGGGAGAGCGAGAGCTACTCCTTTTGCGCTCTGCACGACGTTCGCGGCTACGAGAACGTGATCGGCTCTTGCGGCGCTCACGTGACCTGGATCGACGCCTACGCTCTGCTGAACATACATTAACTTATAATATAACCATCAAAATATAGCACAAACAATAAAAAAATAATATGTTGGAAAAATTCAATTGTGTGAAAGTATACTTTCGATATCGATATTATGGAGTACCAATAGTAGAATATTGCAATTTATGCAGTTACTACATGTCCAACAATGGTGTTCATACACATTTTTAGAGATGCGTGCCAAAACTAAACATGACTTCGTACACTCATATTTAGCAGTTCGAATAAAAGTGTAATTGTACAAACACGACCAACATCGTTTGTGTGAATTGGTTCTTCCAAGGTGTAAAACTGGCCCGTACATAGTCATGCCACTGAGATATTGAAACATTATTCAGTGATTTCAGTTGTTGAGTCAAATACTGCTGTAAAGGAATAAGTTTTCAAGATAGGATTTTTCCAGAACTCGCTCAGTGGACTTTCATGCCATCTGTTTAGACTCATTTTTTACTTCTATTGTTTTTTACATATCTAGTCTTGCAAGTATGGGTTTTTATTAAGTTTTTCATCATCGTACATTTTTAAAATATACTACCAAAATATAATGTTGTTTTGAATGTCTTTTACACAGAAGCTTAACCAACATATGAGATAAGTTACAACAAACACTAAGACAATTGTTACACTAATGCAACAATCTTAAGAAACCCAATTGTCATGAATTAACTAACAATAGGGCTGCCTTTGTGTTACTCAGTGGTAATTGTTGAAGTCATTAATTTGGTAGAGATACATGCCCATGAATTGAGGAGTGTTTTAGAATGAAATGATCAGAACGGGTTTTTCTGACCGCGAGAAACAGTTGAAAATGCTTGTGATAATCTGACAATTAACAACTCAAGAGTCACTCTTGAGTTTACATCGATTTTTTTAACAAGCACCAGTAATGAGAGTCAATCATTGAAATGATTAAAAAAACAAGTTTTTTAACTACAATTTTCAATAAATTGGAAACCCTCAACGAGTGCTTGAAAACTGTTAAATTACACGTATATTCATCATAATATTTAATATTTCAATTAGTTATGAAATATATTTTAATTTAATATGAAATCAAGAAATCAACCTCAAAATGTCACAGCACTGTTAGCAGTCACAAGACTAATCGTTTTAAAATATTGAAACGATACAATTTGCAAACTGTGGAAAAGGTCACAAAGTAAAGTTAGAATATTTTGCATTCATTAACCGAACGATCAAATTGTTCGCAGAACAAAAATTGTACTCGTAGATGCAAGGGAATAAATGTGTTTGTCAAAGACAATCTTCGCGAGCCGGCGGGAAAGTGATAATTATCTTATACTAAGCATTGTAGCTGTATAATTGTTAAACTCATGAAAACTGAAACCCTACGCGGATAATTCATTCTCCTTTATATTCCGTCAAAGCACGCGTGAAATGATAAAAAATACACGAAATTCATTATTGAAATATTATGACCCCAAAAAGGTTGTTGTGTGTAATGTCAGTAACAAATTATTCACATACCGGCTATGCTATAGAAACAAATGAAAAGAATTTCCGTTATTAAAAGTAAATCAAAACATAATATTTTTACCTTTCACACTCTTATCTTCGCCCATATTTTGTTTTCACTTTTCAACGAACCTTGTGACGAAATTTCGGCTTCGACAGAAAATCGATAGAAAATGGCAGACGGACAACGCCAGCATATGTTGCCAATAAACATATTATTTTTTATTATCTATGTCAGTGATACAGAAATAAATGATATTCGAATAATGAAAAAATACAATGTACCTAATTTTCATAAATCTTTAAAAGCAAATAAAATAAGCGTGAGCTATAACAAAAATTCAAAGCAATATTATTGAAGAGATCTCTCAGAAAGTACTTTATATAAGAATTTATTGCATTAAGAAGTACTTTTTTTTCTAAAGACTGAAAATAAATAAGCAAGAAAATATACGGTCCTGGTCAGTTTTAAAGACGTTTATCTCGGGTTCAATTCCCGGTGCGGACGGTTTTCATAGATTGATCTTCCAATCGATTTATGGATTTCTGTTCGTAGTCTGAGTCCTCCTTCCCACCAATCCCATCCTCACGGGGCGTAACGAGAGCGATTAGCTAACCACTAGTCATGTCATAGCCTTATCCTTCTATCCTTACTCTCTTCGAAAAAGAAAAGAGAGGTTGAGCAACTGAGTGACAAGCAGTTCTTGTAGAAAAATTCTATCAAGATACCTCCATTAGGAGACCATATGCTCCACATTGGGAGCGGACATGGAAAAAAAAGCTTGTACGCGGTAAACAAATGTGGTACTGGCTTACCACAGACGATTATGTCTTTTTAATAGACAAGCAAAATGAATCTAGCGCTCTTTATGGCATTGAAGCTAAAATAAATATTTATTTCATTATAAATTTAATAAGTACTCCTATTCTAACAAATAATGATAAAAAAGCTTATTTAAAATTATACAAAGAAATTTACTAAGCCAATTAATATTCACTTAAGTCGACAAAAAAATATGTTTGAAAGTCTTGATTTCTTAAAAGGGTAGGTACCTAGTTTTAGAAAATTAAGGTAGGTAGGTCCTTACTTTCAGATTCTGTTTTGATAAGGTGAGTCTTTACTCTGGCTCTCGGAATTTAAAATATCTTAATTTAAAACTAAATTTAGCTACTTGTAAACATAATAATTACATATTGGAAAACAAAATGTTTGTGCATGTTATTTATTAGCTCGGTGTTTATTTTTGTAATATAAATACATGGAACGAACCAACATTGAAGTAAAGCGTTGAAAGATCTATTATAGTCAAATAGATATATTATATAAACTAGGATAAATATTTTCTTAAAGCGGGTTGGAATGAGAAAACAAGCGCTTCCAAATACAATTTAAATGAGTTTTAAATTTGTTTTTTTTTTATTTATTTAACCATATCTGCTCCCTATTCGGAGCATATGGCCATCACGCGGTTCCTCCAAGCTTCTCTGTCCCCCGCCAGCCTCCTCGCCTCCTCCCGTGTCATCCGAGCGTCCCGTAGCTCCGCCGAATACATCCTATGGATGGTCATCAGCGGCCTTCCAGGGCGACGGAATCCACCTGGTTGGCAAAAGAGACAGGCAGGATTCAGGCTCCCCTGGGGCATCCGCAGCACGTGTCCAAGCCAGGTCCATCGTCGCTTTTTTATTTTGGACGTAATAAGAGGCTGGTGCGTCCGCTCTCTTACCTCCGAGTTCCTGACAAAATCAAATCACCGTACCCCTAGTATTCGCCGCAAAAATCTGTTTTCAAAGCACAGTATATGGCACCTCACCAAGGCACAGGGTAACCGTATTTAAATTTGTAGTATTTTCCAATTATATCAAACATCAAAACTTCTTTTTTAGTCATAAAATATGCAGTAATAACGAGTTTTTATTTTTTTGGTTAAACTCATATTGAGTTAAGTCATCAGCCACTAGCCTGGTGAATTTATTTATAAAGTTTACAATTGCCAAATAGATCAGCTTCTACATTAATACCCCTAATAAGTAATGCGTACGACCTGGATCTATGATTATGTCTGATTATTGGCGGGCATATAGCTACAGGCATTGAGATTAGTGGTTCTAGCCATCAAAAACGTAAATCATCGGTGCAATTTGTAGATCCCTTGAAACTTGCCAACACTCAAACAGTGAAAAGGATGTGAAAATTTGCCAAGTCGGGTAACACAAAAAGACATGGTAGGTACCCACAGATTTTTTTAGACTCTTACTTAGCCGAGTTCATGTAGAAAACAAAACTGGGAGACCAACACCCATTCAACCAAAGCCCCCTTTACTTAATTTTGTAGAGGCTGCTATTAGTCAACGCAATTCTTACAGGCATCACACATTCTATCCACTTGCATTATATGTCAGAACCAAAAATACACATTTCTGAAACAGTACTTATGCAATGTTTTATAACTCAAAGTCAAAACTCGATCTTAAAGATTTTACGGATATGTAGCAGACTAAGTCCATAATATTCTATTATTTTATCCATAACACTAATAATTAAGAACACCCCACAATAAAACCAATGATAAGCACTTCCTGAGTTACTGTTTTTTCTGTGAACTAAAGTAAAAAATGTCATTGCATATTTTTTGTCAACCGTTATAGCTTATATCGTGTAACGAATACAAAATTCAAAGTAACTACTAGTGTGGTTACTAATAATTGAAAACTAAGATTTGACATACCTACTAGAGAAGTTATTATAAATTTTATAAAATTATGGCTTTGAGTGCTATACGGAGATGTTTACTAGCACCACAATATAAATATGTACTGAAATCGTAAGTATACATAAAACGTAATTGGTTAACTGCTAAATATATTTACAGTTTCACCTTAACCTCAAATTACAAAAATCAAAGCAAATCTCACAACAACATTTATGATTAACCACAATTGTTAAATCAATGAGATGTATGTAAATTCAATACAATTTCATAAGTATATCAAAATATTCTTTTCACACTTCTGTAATCTTTCCGTGTGTTATTATCTACTTTATGATTTGCATCGGCTGTGAACACCATCAAAACAATTCGGTCATTTGAATTAATATGTTTCTAACTGGTTTCGTGGATAAAACATAACCACATAACCAATTGGTACAGAACATAATAATACCTTACTATTTGCTCCGTTTGAATATTTATTCGCAGTTTATTCATTAAATGCTGCCCTATCCATAGATTCTTTCAGCGTTTGTTGAAAGGTATACAGTAAACCAAGTTGTTAGCATATTTGCGTTCGCTATTGTAGAGGACATTCTATATACACATTTAGATATTTATTTACTGACCAATCTTACTCTCACCGTAGAAAGTTTAGTATATAACTGTGAAACTATGAAAAGTAATGTACAATAAAAAGCTTTAGACATAGAAAGCATTTTTAATTTATCTGTAAATATAGTTACATCAGAATCCGTATATTATTCTTATCTGTTGATTTGTTTTGGTTAAATTGTTTTTACATTAATTTCAGTTATTCATTCAGTTTCTTCTTCCATTTTTGTTAAATAAATGCAATGCTCTACATTTATATGAACACTTTGGCGACCACAACATCTATAGAAATTGCCTCGTTGATGTAATATGACACAATATATTTTGTCACAACGCCTATAATAGATGTTGTAAAGATACTCCTTTGAAGTCGCATAAATTATTACTGGTAACTAATATTTTATGTGTCAATACCACCTCGAATGGAATATACAGTGTCCACCAAAGGGCTAAATCACACTGAAAGGTCATCGTAGTGTTATTAAATAACGATATAATCTATAAATTTAGACAGATAAATCCTACCAGGTTTCAGTTTCAATTAACTTCCTTCGATTGAGCAATTACACATGAAATTGGAAGGCAGCAGAAACCGAACTCACTGAAGGTGATTTAAAAGTACTTACTATTATATTGGTCTGGTACTTATATAAACTGTACTTAATACTTCCAGAAATCCAGCTTATGTTGTTCCAAATAATGCTATGTCCGTCTTTTCTGAAAATTTTTTGAAACCTGTGTTCAACAAGAAGAGACTGAATGAATTAATCGATTCTGGAGAAGCTGAAGATCGCCGGAGTGTTCCAATTATCCCGCCACAAGTCTCTGAAACTTGCTCACAATTTTACGATGATACCACTGGGTAATTATTACTTTATTTCTTACGATAAATAGTATTGTTGTGAAAGCTGATTAGCTCATTTATCAGAACCAAGTAAGGAATCTTGGGCTTAATACATCGTTTGGTTGATTGAAAATGAGTGTTCATATATGCTATATATATGGATTGCTGATAACAAACATACCTCTTTCCTATGCTACCACTTCATGACAGTCATGTCTTACCACGTACTAATAATAACCTATATAAATGTCTCGATACAATTTTTCAACAACTTAACACTTTCTAACAAAGATAGAAGGCAATAAATGTATCTTTCGTCGTCAGATGCTCTGTTCGGAGTGTCTGAAAATTATTATTTGCCGTTATTTAAAATTAAATTCCGATTTTAACATTTTTTCAAACTGAAAAACTAATGAAACGATAAGAAGTATTTTAAATCGGAAACTTTTCTACTCTGTGTACGCTATTTTTCGTATCCACTTTTTTCTGCGTCTGGCTTTTTCCATGTCCGCCTTTTTCTGCGTCCGGTTTTTTCCATGCCGCTTTTTTCCGTGTCTGGTTTTTTCCTGTTTGCTTTTTTCTGTCCGTTTTTTTCCTGTAAGGTTTTATCCGTTCCCCATATTAATCAAGCCCATTCATTAGAAAAAAAAATATTTAAAAACCGATCCAGAGTAGATATTAGAATAAATATTGTTACAAAAAGCTTTATTTGATTTACTTTTTTCAGTAAAATGGTGAATTATGTGATGAAAATGGGAGATAAAAAACTAGCCAGGGAACTTATGGAAAAAACATTTGAAATTATCAAGCGCACTCAAATTCAGAAGTATCATTCCACTACTGATATAGAAGAAAAGAAGAAAATTGAACTAGACCCCAGAGTTCTCTTTCACAGTGCCATATTAAATTGCCAACCCTTATTGCAGCTTACCCCAGTACGAAGAGGTGGCGTCAAATATCAGGTGATCATAATATTAGTATTTTTAATTGTTGTACTTTTTACTTCTGTCACATCCTTTTCTACTCAATTTAAATACGAAACAACGCGAAGCTGGACTGTAAGATTGAAGTGGAAGTCTATTTATGATATTTCAATCTTAACACAGAAACACAAATTAGAGCGCTATATACTTGTTGAGCTCTTGTACCATAGAAAAGAAAACTCACCAGCCGATTTTATTCTCGATGAAACCTGAAATAGACTACTTAGTACTCATATGTAGAGTTATTATACCTATACATACCTACATTACTTTACCAAGTTGATGTATGAAAAGTATTCAAAATTATGAATAATACCATGGAAAAACTAACAAGAATGTGTAGATACTTACAACATATAAAATAAATTAAATCATACGAAATCAATGTGTTATTTTTAGTCGTCTTTCTTCTTTGGCCATATTCACTCTCTGGAGCAGTGCTCCGCAACCTTTTCTCACTTACGGCACACTTAAGCACTCATGAATATTTCGCGGCACACTACATTTATCGTATAAAAAATTAACTAAGCTTCACTACCAAAAATTATTTAAGCTAAGTTGAGTGGATAAAAGTACTACCCTTTTTTTTTGTTGGCCAACTACAAAATAATCTATTTGTAATAGTAAAGTAATTCTTTCAATAATAGTCTCGTGTTCACATTCTGTGCGAAACAAAAAAAATGCGTATTTAAGGCTCTTGATTTAACAATATTTTCATACATTCCTTCATTGTTTGTAATAACTCCACTAGGAAAATTTTCGCCATCAATGATTCCCAATACATGCAGCAATGTGTAATTTGTGTGATAGGATTTTTTCGTTTTAAACACAAGACAAACCCCAATTTATTCCCCATCATTGGAGTTGCACTATCCGTGTAAGCACTAATGCAATTATTCTGTTAGATGTCAAAGTAATATAATATTTGTTTCAATGAGAATAATTTAAACGGAGAGCAACCGAGTGGCTTTAATTTTATCTAATATAAAATACTCGATTTGCATACTCACCTGGCATCATCACACCGGTGCGTCGCGGCACTATTTTAGTCGTCAAATATACTGTGGAAGAACACATCAAAATTGTTATGAGAAAGTTGAATGTTCGCTTACATGATTTTTATTTTATAGGTGTAATTTATAAATTAAATAATATATGTACACGCACCTTTTAAATGGTTTTTGCTATATTTTTTTAATTCCCTAAAGAGTCAGTGTGTTATTCCATGAGATATCTTTGTGTTACTTAAAATATTTCAATAATTTTAGGTCCCCGTCGCGATATCAGACAAACGTTCGAGGTTTGTTGCAATGAGATGGATGGTTCACACTTCACGTGAAAAGGAAGGAAAAATGCATTTCCCTGACAAGTTGGCACGAGAGATACTTGATGCTTCACAAAATCGAGGGCGCGTTGTCAAACGCAAGCAAGAATTACATAAGCAATGCGAAGCCAACAGGGCATACGCACATTATAGGTGAGATTCCAAATACGTTATACCATTGTATCTGCTAAATTAGTGGTGCACAATTTATTTGAAAGAAAGGTTGGTTTATCCATTTTCTAATTTTTCGAAGAAAGGATAAATATATACAATCATTCCACCCAACAGAACTCACTAAATTTGGAATGATTGTATATATTTATCCTTTCTTTGAATTGTATTTTACAACCCACAATGCTACTAAAAGTGTAAAAATCACTGGTGATTCTAGCCACCGGCAATTCGCTACTTTGTTAATGCGCGTGTTTGCCTTACAAAGATTAAGGCTATTCTCGGAATTTTTAACTCAGGTATCAGTATGGGTCGTAGACTTATGATATTTTATCGTATAAATAATATTTGGTCGTATTTGTATCTTGTATATAAACGTTAGACACCGTTTACTGTCTGTCAATTCTTGTTCATTTATGTGCTCGCACGCCTGAAGATGCCGTCGTTAGTGACGAAATATATGGAAATGTACAAAATCTCAAAAATTAAAATTTAATAGTTACATGATTTTACTACTTATTAGATGCTATTTTGGCCCGCATGCTGCCCAAGGTCCGCGGTTTGTGCATCACTGTGCTAAATCATAATATAAATTAATAGAGACCACTGTATTAATATGGATATTTGTCTCTGACATTCAGAAACGAGCCAGTTTATCAAATTATCTTATATATCCCTCAATTATACCTATAGCAATAGAAATTCTAATTTTAGGAAACAATCAAAATAAATGAACATACGAAATAGAATGCTCAATCATTATTCTCATCTTTTGAATGTGTTCCCATTTCAATGCATTTAATTTTTATTTTTACAGGTGGAATTGATTTCATTGGTCCAGCGAGAACCCATATGAAATTATTTTGCAGCCTCAAGAAACCTGAAATCAACTAATTTAATATAAAGTCTGCTAGATGTTAGTTTCTGAAGTGAAATTTTTGCTAACTGCTATAAACTATTTGAAACAAATAAATTATGGAAAATCTAAAAATATTTATTATTATAACCCATTAGCAACCAATCACCAGAATTCTTAGGTTTGATTTTGTGATGGATTGAAGAGATATTCAATCTCATGCCTCCAAAAGTGTTTCAACCTGCTCTGTGCCTCTTCGTCACTAATACGAGGGTAGGTTAATCTCCCGGCAAATTTTTATGTTTTGAGTTTGTTGAAAAAGTTTGTCTATTTTTTTACGGTTATACTATTCATATTTTTTCAATAACCACTAACATTAAGCCTCATAAAAATACAAATTTATAACCTATCGTCGTTGTTCTGCAAAAAAACACTCAATCGAACATAATTTATTTAGTATTTTTCAGTTGGTGTTTGTTCCAGAACAACGATATAAACTAGAAGTCGAAAAAGTCAATGTCAAATTTATTAGATTTTCCCATACCACTTCAAGAATTGTGTCTCAGCAGTTCATTTATATTTTTTTCTTACTTGAACATTGCTATGCAATTAATTCTATTTTTTCTACAAAAATAGTGACAAAACTGATTTAATAAAAATATGGAATCACTTTTAAGGTGTTAACTGTCAATTCTTGGTGGAAAGACATTATTTTTTACTCGTTTAAATATGGATTCCTGTGAAAATAATTGCAATTGATGTTATACTTATTGTTTAGCATTGCACGTATATGCTAAAATATTATCAAATGTCAATTTATTAATAAAAAGAAAACTTTTAAGGTGTTAACTGTCAATTCTTGGTGGAAAGACATTATATTTTAAAAAAATAAAACACAATTCATTTGTACTATTTCCACATATTTATAATGATCAGGACCGGTTTCGCTCATCACGAGCATTATCAACTGATAAAAATATAAACTTAACAGGCTTATTTATATAAAATTGAGTGTATATAAAACGAAGGTATATGAAGGTAAAAATGAAGGTATATAAAACTGAAAAAAAAAAATATGGAAGTCAATTTTGATCAAAAATTTACGGAATATGCAAAAATACTAGTTTATGGAAAAGGTTTATGTGAAATATTAAACATTATGGAGCATTCACATTTGCAGACACATCAGATGCACACGAAATGACCATGGGTGAAATAAAATCACATCCAAAAGAAGGCTTCTCAGAAAACTTTGAAAGTTTTATCATTTGGCACTACAATACTTCTTTTACGGTAGACGAAGGCGAACGTGAAGAATTCTATGGCGAGGTAAATTATATTTTTTTAATAGCGAAAGAAAAATTTCTTTGTTCTTATCTTATATAATTGTATTTCTTGATGGCATATTTTGAAATATTTTATCCAATGTTGATATTATTTATTAATCGAAAAAAATCTGGAATTATCTCAAAACGATGAAGACAGATTTTTCTAATTTATTTATTTAAATAATTTGAGTAATTTACTATAATATTTTTGAATTCAAGTATCCTTACTCAAAAAAGGAAAAATCTTTTTATGTTGGACAGCCCGATTCATGAAAATTATTGCCGTGTTTCGTTGGCAGCATCTTCCCGTCCTGCCATATTCCAGTACCTGCACCTGATAAAACATGGGGTTCGGCGACTATCCAAAGGAATATAATCCGAATGTTCACGGTCCTTACGACCCGGCCCGTTATTATGGAAAAGGTTAGTAGGTTTGAATATCACAAAATAATCCATAGCTGTCAAAATATGTTCATCCATTTTTCACTCAAATTTTTCAAAAAAGTTATGTAATTTCGAGTTGTCATCGAAATTTAGACATCCCGTGTAACAATGAATATTGGTCGTAGTTTAGCATATTTTTATTGTACCGTTTGGTCACAGTGTTTTCCATTTATTTTCAGCCGATAAACCCTTCTCCCAACTGAAGATTTCCGAATTAGGAGAATGGTTCGGTCGCCGTAACAAGTCACCGCAAGCATTGTCGGGGCTTTTCAGCAGAGGTAAATACGCTTATTTATACATTGTTTATTATATCGGATGAAATATGTGATTTACTCTTTGTAAATCATTTATGAAGACTGTAGAGTAGACTTGAGACTGAAATTACCTTTTACCTACGCAAAGCGATACACGTCATTTTGATAAACCATGCTAGAATAACATGAAATTCTATTGGTTACCATTGATTGGTGCTAAATGACTGAAGATTTAACTTAATTACTATCGTATTTTTATAAAATGATATAGGTAACTGCCTAAAGTAACTATTTTAACAGTGAAGTATCATTTTTAGCCAAACTTGAAGAAGTCTTGTAACATTATTCTGTATAAAAGGAATAGTTGTAATTTGGTGGTAATTTAAGGTGTTAACTGGCAATTCTTAATGGGAAGGCATTATATTTTTTTTAAATAAAACGCAATTTGTATTTTACTACTTCCACATTTTATAATGGTCAGGACCGGTTTCGTTCATCGCGAGCACTATCAACTGATATAATATAAATCTTAGCAGATCTATTTACATATATGAATATTAGTGTTAATAATTACAAGGTATATCAAACAGTTGATTCAAGAACTATGACAAGAATTTACAGATAATCAAACAAAAATTAAACATAAATGAAATTAAAAAGTCTACAATTTAAATGTCAAGGACCTCTTATAAATCAATAACTACTTATCTGAAATCAATCATTAAAAGTCAATTATGTGACCAAAAAAGTTTTACATCTGTTTAACTGAAACATTTTTTTCAGGATTCTGGAGATGGCAACACAAATACATGCAGCCCAAGCGCGCTGGAATCTCTGGATATCTTCAGGCTCTTACTGGATTCATGACCGTCTTTTACGTTTTCAACTATGGAAAGATTAGTAAGTTACATTTTTTTTTTATCAAAATAGAGGATACCAAATTGCCAGAATGTCTGATTTCAATAAATAATTTCATCAGCCGTGTTTATTCATATAGTAGTTGAGTTGACAATTCAAGAATCTATTTACTATCTAATCTAACATCCCTTGATTTGAATAATAGGATTGGATATTACTGACTTTACAAATTAAATATGAGCTACCAAAGGAATACTGACATAGAAATAACATGTTAATATCACGCGTAAGTGGATGGCCGGTAGTCAAACCGGTCAAGTGCCAGCGAAAAATTGATATGAAAATATATTGTCAAAAAACTGTCAATGCCAACTTTAATATATTATATGGAAGTCAATAATTTATGAGGCATCTAAAAAAACGATATGTCCATTGAAATTTTAGTAGTTAACAGTAAGCATATTTTTGTTAGCCGCTAATTGCAATAAACATAAGCTAAATAAAATTGGACATATCGGCATTATTTGCTTGTAACTAATAAATTTATCGCATTCTGCGTGTCATTAAATTTCAAACATTTTTTTTCATATGTTTTTGTTGGGTTATGCAAGTTATTTATCATTACAAATTTTGTTCATTTTGACAAAATGTTAACTTATCAGTTTAACATGACGAATTCGTTCCCTCTTCGTCACATTTTCGTTGATGACTTGATTTTAAAAATAGAGTTTTGTTGGGCTGTTATGAAGCACGTAAAATTTTATGCAGGTTTACTAAATAATTTTAACTTGTTAGAACGGCATTAAAATTTTTATAGCAGACATATTTTCTGGTTGGGCTCGCTACAAAAACTGAATAATTTATTAGTGTCTTTCAACGATGATTTTATTGTTTACAGAGAACCACAGGAACTACAAGTATCACTAAACTTAACAACTTTTGCCGATACTTACCAACTTAGCTCCAGGAAAACATTTTCACACAACTGTATCGCGCTTCTTTAAACTTGTGAAACTATTATGATTTTATCTGTGCAAATGTTTATTATTACTTTACTGTATTTAAATGGTTTATAAAATCTGAAATAAATGATTATGTAGATACGTAATCGAACCGGACTTTCATTTCATTGTATACAAAATCAGTAAATATTTTGTAGGAAAATTGTTAAAATAAGGAACTTTAACATACTTTTGTTGGACGCGAGGATCACAGCGCTCATATAGAGAGACATTTATCTGTGTTTGGCGAAAGATGCCTTCAAACGAAAAACTGGCTTTTTACTACAATCACATGTTTTATGTCTATTGCTATATGTGCTGACTTATAATGAAAGTTACCATCCTAGATATTTTCCACTCCAATTATCCTAGCACGTCTAGTTAGAATATGTTGCATATACTAAAAAAAATTTGTTCATTGACTTAAAAAAAGTAAGTTTTGCTTCTCAAACCACCGAATATCGACTTAAGTGCCTCATTGTTTACAGTAAATATAACTTAGCATTACATTGGTTTTTTACTCGTTTAAATATGGATTCCTGTGAAAATAATTGCAATTGATGTTATACTTATTGTTTAGCATTGGACGTATATGCTAAAATATTATCAAATGTCAATTTATTAATAAAAAGAAAACTTTAAAGGTGTTAACTGTCAATTCTTGGTGGAAAGACATTAATTTAAAAAAAATAAAACACAATTCATTTGTACTACTTCCACATATTTATAATGATCAGGACCAGTTTCGCTCATCACGAGCATTATCAACTGATACAAATACAAACATAACAGGCTTCTTTATATAAAATTGAGTGTAAAAATTAACGTATATGTAACTGATGGTTCATGAACTAAGGCAAGAAAATACTGATTAGCAAACAAATTAAACATAAATCAAACAAAAGAGTCAACAATTAAAATGTTATGGACCTCTTACAAATCAATAAATACTAATCTGAAATCACAAATATAGCTACATTAAAAGTCCATTAGCTGAGCAAAAATTTTTAAAGACATTACTAATGCAATAATCAGGAAAATTATAAGAAAAAAAATAAATTAGTGAACCATTTAAAAACGATCAAATATTAGGTATGTAATTAATACTATTAACAATAACCAGCCATCTTAAGTGGAGAAAGCAGAGCAGCTATGAGTATCCATAACATTTTTTTATATCTGAAAAACATCATTACAGGTATACAAATTAATGAATCGGATATAACAAAGGCGAAGATGCAAAGACGGTTTACTCATGCAATAAAATGCTCATTCAATAAAAAAAAAAACAATTTGCAATTCAAATTTATTGAAATAAAATATAGCAATTTATTCAAATTAATTGTTATATTTAAAAAAATTCAAGTTGCATAGACACTTATTTTTATAATAACTATAACTTACGAGAAATTCTAGATGTTTTAAAGGTTCACGGTGAACAACTAATGATTTTGAATAAAGTTATAAACAAACATTTTGTCTAACCGAGTGTTAAAATAAGTTAAGGGGTTCTGGTCCATTTTAATGCGTCGATTTTACACTGTACACAAACGTCGTACAGACTTAACATAGAAGGTTATAAAATTTTTCAATAGTCAAGTAAAATGTTGTTTGACCTCTCTATGGCATTGAAACTAAAATAAATATCTATTGCATTACTATTTAAAAAGAAAAATACTTATATTAATATCGAGGGTGAAATGTTTTTTTTTAATAAAGCAAGGAAATGTGTTAAATAAACATTTTTTAAGCCTAAGACAATGATGTTTGAAAGTTTTGATCGGTTGAGATAGATATACTGTATGTATTTTTAGACTCTAACGGTGAGGATCTCTACCCTGGATCTCGAAATATAAAGAATCTTAAAACAATATTTAACTGATGGTAGACAATAATAAATATTATATAGTATAACAATAGACAAGCTTCAAAATACATGGAAATGTACAAAATCTCAATAATTCAAATTTAGTATGACAATAATTTTATGCTGTTTGTACTGCATATTATTTAGTTAGGTACTCGGTGTTTACAAACTTTGTAATATAATGTGGAAATAATAGGATACAATAAAATCTTCTATAACTGAATACTTTGATATCTTATCCAATTATAAAAGAGTTCCACCAAATAAATGCCAATTCAATCGATAGTTATGTAGAACCAATCAATATCGAAGTAAAGCGCTAAAAGATCGACAAATATAGTCGCTGTACGTCTTTGATAAGTGAGTATTTTCTGTGAAATATATTTTTTTTAATATAATAAAGCTGGGCGACCGAAATGCATTCAATGCAATTGGAGATATGACCACATTCTATCCATTTGCATTACGGAAAAAAGGAGTATGAATTATTTGAGTTTTTTATTGTGAGAAACAGCTGACCTGTATATAACGCATTAATTCTTGTAACCATAATCTTCCATATCATTCTTTACAATACCACTATTAAAATTATGTTCACGAAATCAAATTCTGTGTTTTAATTGTTAAAATTAGTGGATCAGCAATTTATGTTTGACAGCTATTGTACAAAATTTGAAAATCGCGCTCTTATGTTTTAAAATGTATCGGTACCATTTGCGGTTGCAGCTGCTTTATTTCCACGAATGAAAATGAAACCCTTAAATGAACCAGTTAAGGCCATACAAACAAAATATTTTTATTATGCAGCATTATACTTGGTAGGCGAAATAGTCCCAGATTTTGATGTGAAAATATATTGTTGTAGTTTGGCAATCTTATTATTACTTTAGTGTTGAGCATCTATTATTTGATGACTATAGCAGCTATAATAAGTAGTATCCGCTACTTAATCCAAATAACGATATTTTTTCAAAACACAAATGAATGTCACCTGCTATACAACTGCAAATGCTTTTCCTCTAATCTAATTTGGCAAAGCCCCCTATACTTATGTAAGGGTTGTTATGAATCTGGTCATTATATTGATTGATAATAAATGACGTAGTATCTAGTTTATGGTTAAAATAATCTGTTGTGTTATGTTTGCTATAAGATTGCTGGCCAATTGGAAAATAGTGAATTATACATTTTTTCATTTAAAAGAGAACATATTTCATATAATTTACAAATCTTTTGATATCATTTAACGATTACAGAAAATGATAGAGCATCACTATTATTTAATGTGACTGTCAGCCATAATAATTGTCTCTGCTAGTGTATGGCTAGTTTCATAGATAATATACTAATATCATTCTGTCAGATGTCAAACAAGTAAACTTAGCGGCGTGTTAATTATCGCATATAATATGTCCGATTTTTATTAGAATTACAATTCGTAGTGCTTCTTCAGTAGTTCCCTTGATAATTATTTTGAAAGCGTTACAATGACAATTTATGATATCAATATATTTATCCCAGATTTCACTCGCATTAGGACCGAACATATTAAGTTCGTCGGTTATGTAGTGAAAATTTCAGATAATATTCTCGCTCTTTATTTGAATAATTACTATTCCATTTCGGAGGCAAATAAACCTCTCTCTGTATGTTGTCATAAATGGCCTTATATCACTGATCGCAACGTCTTGCACGGTTGTATGACTGAGAAAAATTGGCTCAAAAGTGAGGAAGCGTTAATGAACGAAACACGCAGCTCAAATTATATTCAACTGGAGACTGAAAATAGATGCATAGAATTAGTAAAGTTGATAATCGATGGAAATATTTTAGATGTAAAATTGAAAATCCGTAATGTCGTCGTAATATTTTATAACCAAGATTCGTTTGGTATATCTGAATGTGTATTCAACACTCCAATTATAAAGCAACCAGAAACGGAAGAATGCCGTTTCAGGTTGAATCAATTTGACGTATTAAAAACCATTATCGATTACAAAGGTCATTCCTGTTCACAAGGGAAGTCCGACGATGAAACATTTTCAATGAATGACTTGAGTAGATTTTCATTTTTTCTTATACTATTTAATAGATTAAGACCCTTTTTGAATTATTCCAATTTGTTCGTACAAATATGTCAATTCTTAAAAATTGTCCATTGGATTGTACAATCTATACGAGGTGAAAAAAAGGTAGGTGTTTTTTTGAAATTTTATACTTCTGTGCAGGGCTTCAAACCGAAAAAACCGTTGTTTTTGTCGGAATAAAAACCGGAACCGAACCGAAAAAACCGGTACATGTGTAACACGCGCATTAACATGACTTCCCACTTTTGTTGTCGTACTTTAGTTGACTCTTAGACTCGCACGTGGAGCAATGAAATCATTCATGATCATGTGTCGCATCTCGACATAATGCTTATAATTTATAAAATATTATGAAAAAATATTTATGACTATGGCCGTGAGGTGCACAATAAAACCATTGGAGCATTAAGAACGTAAATGATTAATACAAATAAAGCATTTCAAAATTAATCACTCGGAGCTGAACCGAAATAACCGTTGGTTTTTTTAAAATGAAAACCGGAACTGACCCGATATATTTTTTCACTCGAACCAAAACGAAAAAAAATAACGGTTCGAAGCCCTGCTTCTGTAAGCCTATTTTGATTTTTGTGACCAATAATTATTCACCGTCAAAATGAAAAGACAGATTATTTGGTTTATCTATTATTTTCCATCATTTACTGTTTATTTTCACATTTGCAAGATTAAACATTCATTAATATATTTATGAAACATCCAGAAAGTAGGATGTCACAAAATTACTACATTCTTTTGCCGGTACTATTTAATTTTATTTAAAATAACACCATTACTTTCTTCATTGAATAGCATTTACAACCGTTTTAACAATTTTAGAATTAAATTTAAAAAAAAATTATTAGCTAGTTTTGCGGGTTGGTAAAAATGTCATTTAGACTTACAAAATTGTCTAAAAATGGACAAAACTGTGTGACATCAGTTATGAAGAATTACTAAAGATTTTGATACTAAAAGTGTCATTCATTTCTTTCCCTCTATTTCGATGCGTACTTGTAACTGAAGCAGTGTGTTGCAACTACAATATTGATTTATACTAATGTTTAGCTGATTACACTTGATATTTTAAGATGGCTGTGAAGACAGGAAATTTAATATCGGCACTAATTATAGACATCTGTGGTGGTGCTATCATACTATTTTGGATAAACCAGTGGTCGAGTTCTCCTATGAATGAGTTATTCAATTTGATAGAGGTAATAAATAATAAAGCTAATAATTCAATTTAAACAAGTTAAAAATACACTATGTACACTGTTTATTTATTTTGATACAAAAAAATTATAACAGCAACAATTACCAATCCAATTTTCTGTGGTGAAAAGAATTTGACTTTTGATTACATGCAAGGATAATTTGAAATAGAAATAATATTATGAATAAAAAAAAACCTAATAATATGTAAAAAAGGATTTAGGAGTTATTGATATTAAGAACTTACATATATTTCCGGATAAAATTCCAGAAAAAAAATTAAGACATTTTCATCAAAGGTATCATAAAAAATTCAAAACTTACCGCCTTAAAAGTAAAACAAAGAATCTTGCCAATAACAAAAAAATTTTCATTGCTTATGGAGTGTAATGTGCTGTTTGATTTTAATTAACAGTGTTACAGACACAAGCCATATGAAACATATTTAAATAATCGTTTCAGAAAGAGTCCATAATCTCACAATATCCAATGTAAATATGGTCATGCGTGAAAGATAGAGGAGGTACTGTTTCAATACAAAATAAGTCGACTATGAACGTCATATTTCAGCTTAGATGTCATTGCCGAAAACTGAAGTGTAAAATGAAATAATGTTTTAAAAATAATAATATCAATATTTTATTATTATTTATGTACTTTGTTTTTCAGTTAATAGTGGAATATTTTAAAACACTTCTAAAATGGCTGATGGGTTCACCTGCGGGTCTTAAATTGAATCATGCATTCAATAGTATGCTTGGAAAGTTCTTTTTGTACCATATTGATTTATGGTGGATGTTTCTGGGTAAAAATACACTTTTATCATTTTACTATTGTATATAAAGTGAGCGACAAAATTGTGTCCGCACCTAATATATTTTGCAATATCTGTAGATGTCTCTTTACCTGCTTTAAACAATTACACCCGCAACCGACATATATTTTTTTTGTATTTTCTATCTTTGTTCATTGCCCAGAAACTACCCTGTTTCAAATTAAGCTTTTATTTGACTTGATATTCTCGACATGAAAACATCAAATCGTTGATATGGCAAATTTATCAATCGAAGAAAAGAATGCGATTTTGGCCCTAGTGAAAGAAAAAAAATTCGTTTCAGGTAATTGTTCGAAAGTTAGTTATTGTGAAGCTACAGTGAAGAGGTTTGTGAAAAAAAGTCGTGATACAGGGATGATAGGGAGGAAATCTGAGTAAGGGAGGAAAATTATATTGACGGATCGCGATAATCGATCTTTTAAGGTAAAAATTTTAAAAAGTCAATTTATTTCTCCTTAAAAATTAATTTCAAAAGTAGAGGTATCGACTTCAACATTAGTTTCCACGCAAACCATCCGGAGAAGGATGAATAAAATTGGTTTTACCGCAATGAAACCGGCAATAAAACAGTTGATGACAAAAATGAAAAAAATCGTCTAATTTGGGCCAAAGAAAGAAGAAATTGGATTGCGGAGGACTGGCGACGGGTGATATTCTCCGACGAGTCCAAATTTAATCAGTTTGGCTCGAATGAGAAATCGACAACTCGCTGCAGAACTGGAGGACATTTTAAAAAATACGTTTTTTGTGTGTTACCGTGTGACAAACATTCACCCTGTGTCATATCATAATATGCGGTTGTATAACTGCACATGGTGCAGAACCCCTCACCAGGGATCTATGAATTCCGCTCAGTACCAAGAATCAATAGAAAAAAACGCAATACCTGCTTTGGAAGGTCGTACGGAGCACACAATTGAACCGTTATTGCAAGGCGACTCAGCGCATTATTGTCCTCGTTCTTGCACTGCATACCCACCCTTTGTTTTTTTGTTGCTCTATAAATTACATTTATTTACATGCACTAACATAAAATAAATGATAAATTATTATGTCTATAATGACTAGTCATTATAAACATAATAATTTACCATTTTTTTTTATGTCTATGTGATGAATTTCAATAAATCTTTAAGAATTTGGTTCCTTCGGTGACCTGAGAACAGCCGAGATCTCAACATCATAGAGAATTTATGGGCGATATTAAAATAAGGGGTTCGATACGTGGCATGATGATATCACTCGATTATATAAAAAAATCATATCATTCAATACCAAGTTAAGGGGGTTATACCAATATTAAAATTATTCTTTTATATTAGATATTAAGTTTAGATCGTAATTAGTGTGTATAAAAGGATTATAAAAATTTTATTGCAATGATTTCTAGATTAATCAAAATGTTGGATTTCAAGAAAGTTAGTCTTTTAATTTCACGACTCCTGAGTTTCCTTAAAAAAGTAATTATTACAAATAAACTTATTTCGTTCAAATTCATGAAAAATTATTCAGAGAGTATATTTAAACATTCTGTATTCAATACATCGTAAATTATCATGACATATTATGATTAAATGAGGATTTTTTGTTATTTGGATGCGGACACAATTTTGTCACTCACTTTACTTAATCCTGATCACACTATAATGAATTATGTAAAGTAAATACAGTAATATCTTACAAAAAAAATAATTCCTTGTAAATGACAATTTCATGAAAACTGTTTGAATATAGACATCGGGACAAAAGATGAACTTTAGCTTCAGCCAAACAGTCACTTCTTAATTTCCCGTTAGTTTATTGTTCTGTGTATTTGTCTATAGAAACAGCATAATATCTTATGTTCCTATATTTCAAATTTATATGTATATATTATATAATGATAATGAGAGAAATCAATTATGAAACATACCTAACTCGTTTGAAGAAGATATATATTTTAAGATTTATCTTTCTTATTCGCCTTCTGTGTATTGCAACATGTATTTCTATATTATATTGCATTATATTTGAACGTCACATTATTATGCATTGCAGTTATATCCAAAAACATATTAGAAATAGCCTTGCAAATATTCCAGTTTTTGGGTATGCTCGGCATCACATTCCAAGCAGCAATTCTAGCTGATTTGTTATCATTGGTGAGCTTCCACATATATTGCATATACACATATGCAGCAAGGTGCGTTTAAAAAAATGTTTAATTTATATTTTATTTTTAATTTGTCAATTGAAAGAAAAGTAATAATCAATATTTACTAAATTGCCAAGTTCGAATTACTTTGTATTACAACAATAGATACCATAGCTATGCTTTTTTCATTTCAGATTATATAACATACAAGTTAGCGGTCTAATATCGCTTTGGAGATTGTTTTTAGGTAGAAAACACAATCCCTTGAGAGGAGGTGTTGATTCTTGTCAATATAATCATCATCAGCTGTTTATTGGAACTGTAGCCTTCACAATTTTATTATTTTTACTCCCAACAACTGCCCTATATTATGTTGTATTTACTGTTGTAAGTATTAATATCATTCGTAAAATGTACACTATCGACAACTGGAATGTATAAAGTAAAGTATTTCTTGCCATTCCTGCAGCCGGGTGTAGTATTTTGTTCATATTTGGTTGTGTTCAAGGGTTCGAATCCCCCAAATGAACTTTTTCATTTCGACACTCCCTAGGTATAATCACATAAGTGCCACATATCATTCATTAGGTCATTTGCATGTTCTTTGTCTACGCGTAGTTCTATGGGTAGGTATCAAACAAGATTTAAAATAGTAGCAGTCCCAATTTTGAAGAAGATGCATGCAGCCGTTACATTGTAATTACGTTTTGAATCTTTAAAAGGTTTTCTTGTAAAATGTCATGTTTGCAGATACAGAAAGGAGTGTTTTGATTAATCCAAAGTCTGTGATGTTATATTTATCTGAAAATGGGGGTGGGGAAAGGACTAGTAGTTAGCTAATCACTCTTAATACTCTGTTTTATTTGGGATCATACAGATGGGAGGGAAACATTAGTCATTAATGACTGAACAAAAATTCAGCAATCATTGTGTGGAATAGCGTGATGGACAATTATTATCCATCACACTGCAATCGAATAGGAAGAACACCCAAAAGCGCTGACCACTTGGCTACAGGGCAAATTCTATTCGGAATATTTATGCTCAATTATATATTCCTAGAGTTTTTTCCAAAATATATATGTAATTTTTTTTTTTACCGGAAAATCACTAGATATGTGCCAGTATCTGTATGTTATGAAGAAATAACGATTATTTCACCAAAATTGCAAGCCTGGCAAAATAAGACATCACAATACTTTACATTCCATTCATTGGATTATGAATTACAATTCGGCTGTATTCTATTTATAAAAATAAAATATCACATTTTTTTAGTTTCGGATAATGCTAATATTAACAAGCGGATTACTGATAAGAATTCAATATGTCATTCAGTCCCTTCCCTTATATCTGTTTGCACTGTGGGCTGTTAACTCACCAAGGATTGCAGGTATGCACATTAAGTTTGGTGGAGTTAACTTATTTGTTCATGTCTCATAATACAAACAAAATTGCCTAACATAATATATTTTTTGATTTCCTCCAGGTGATATAAAGATATCCATCATGGAATCCGACAATAGAAGCAAATCAATGTGTTTACTGTTGGAACTCAAAACAGCATCTTTCTTCCAAATAATTAAGACGTTTGAACCAACTCCTATCACAAAACCTGATGCCATTAAATGGAAAGAGATATTTTCAAACTTATGGAGGGGAAATCTGTTATATCCCGTCTGAACCCTGATAAAGATAATATTGACTGAATAAATTTGGTGTATAAATGTTTCTAAAAATACTAGTTTTATTAATTTTCAATAATTAATCAGATTGATTTACATGACAATTTTTTCAGATACGAATTTGTCCTTTTCAGCTAATTCTTTGCACTTGAGTTTTGTTTTGTTCGTATTTGAATGGCTTTTCTAGTTTCTTGTATCTATCTCCATGATTTTTAAGATGTTGTTCTTCCTTATATTTGCCATCCTTAGTTAAAGAAACCCATTGCCGACTTGATAATATGCAATGATTTATGAAATGAAATTATTGGCTAATAAATAAATTTATGGATTTTATATGAAGGATAGAGGTGAAAGAAATACACAGGAGTACAGAAATTTAAATATATATATATGTATATTTTAAAAACATTGTTTTTTTCATCTTGGATACACAATAAAAAGCAGTTTGTAGAGTTCGAATAAAATATAGTTCTACAAGGAAAAGAATATATACGCATTTTGTCAGTTTCGGGAGCTCAAAAGACAAATGCAATCTCGACATTCAAGTTACTTTGAAGTACAGAGATAAAGCTAAAATTTTCACTTCTGTACAATGTTTCACTTGGCTATCTTGGCCTTGAAAAAATAACTCGCATAAAGGTCAACTAATTCATAATTAGATTATTTGCTATAAATTCAATCCATTCATCCGTGGAAGCTGTCAATATGTCTAAAGACGATATACAGTGTACCCATGACTATATGACGCATCTCGCGCAGGAAACGCAGCAATATGTCAGTCCTCAATTTGCTGTTGCTTGTAGGCAATATTCTAGGTATTTTGAACTGAAGTTGCCCTGAAAAATATTTGAAAGGGCTACTGAACAGTGTTTTTTACCACATTTTGGCTTTGATTTCACATGTGGAGTCGATCTTTAATGTGATACAAATATTATATCTTTCAAAACCTCTTTCTAGAATTAAAGTTTCAATTTGTTACAAGGTTAATTGTTGTCAGTTTCTAAATACATATTTTATAAACATATCCACAAACCACACATACGAGTGCATCTCAATTAAGAAGTTATCACATAGTGTAGTTGTATGGATGAGCTGAAATTTTCCAATACCAATTAAAGATGTGGTAGCAATTTGAAAGTTCCAACTACTTCATTGAATGTGTAGATATTCACACGTGGCTGTGTTGTTCACTTGTTATTAATTGACTAAGCTGTGTAAAAAGTAGAAAAAAAATAGTTTTTTACTAAAACCTCTACAATATTAATACTTTCAGCCCCAGAGTGCTTATTGATCAGTTCAACGAGACTGCTATAATAAGCCTCAACTCGATTTATGAGAGCAAACTTTAATGTATCATATGAAAGACATAGATTTGTAATTTTTACAACACCATTATTACTATGGCACTCTGAAGCTAAGAGGGTTAAATCAATCAGATACAACTTTCTTTGATGGTGGATTTTGATGAGTTCTGCACAGTTTCTTACTCCTTCAAAGGGCAATTACATATATTACATTGCTTGCAATATTGTAGCAAACAGAATAAATTTACTTCACAAATGCTTTCATACTGTATAATAAATTGCATATACTATCTCCATACTGCCAATTAAATTTTAAGTGTTAATACATCAAATAAGACTCATATTACAAATATATTGAATATGAATTTTACATCACTTTAATAATATATAATATTTATTTACACTGCAAAAGGCACTGCACGATGTGTCATCAAATATAATATGTAAGTACGCCCTAATCTAATTATATATAATAAAGAACTTTTACACGTGGAATACGCCCTTTAAATATTTTTTTCTTCGGTGCAAATTATTATAATTATAAAATAGTCTTCATAGAAATTATCAAGCTAACACTCAACCGTATTGAGATTCTATGATATAAATATACTGAAATAATTATAATTCCACATACTGGCAAGGCGAAACAACTTTAGGAGCGTTTATGATTCAATGATTTTGAGAGTGAAATTTTTGTATTATATTTGGATGAGATGTAACAGTTACATTACATACCAAAAATTGAAAGAAATTTTTCTAATGGGTTAGGTCTACTCGCAATCAAGTCTGTGTGTCGAATCTGACCAGGCCGTAAATGGGAATCGCAGTAGTCTGTTTGCAACAGACATCAAATATGAGAGCTATCAAAAAGAATGTACCATGAAACCTGCATCTTATTATTATGACACTGATTGATTTAATAATTGCAAGGCAAAAACATATTTGTTTGGCTATGTCTACTCCCAACTGGCAACATTTGTAGTTAAATAGCAGATATTTCAATGACTGCTTGCATGTCAGTCGCTGAAATCGCCTTATCGGAAAGGATAGAGATAAAACGGTGTGAGGTTAGGAATGTACTAGTTGTCATCATAATATATCTCTATCCAACAGACAAAATTTATAAATTCATATAAATGCCCATTTGAGAATCCAAAAAGATGATGGAATAAGAGCAAGGGTGGGCAAAACTGGTATTTTCTGCCAAATCTAATGTAATTTTAGTCCATCGGCCATAGCGATTGGCACTGCGTTTAATTTATGATAAATTGCAAATCGTTAATGGTAACAACAAAGTACACTGTTTTTGGTAAACAAGACTATTCAGGTGTCAAATGTGTCAGGGCAGATTCGACACAGAGGAATGATTGTCATATTGGCTATTAGACATAAAACATGGTCGAACATAGTAACAAAATAAAACACAAATAACATTTATTTATCATAGCAACATATTAAGAAAAAAACACAAATATAGACTAGCTTCTAAAACACAGATATCTTGTAACTCGGACGTGCAATAAAATTTCTTTGCTATCTAATTGTACTGCCTTATGTCTTAGCTTTAAAAATTCCTGGTTCAGTAATAGTTAATATTTCATAATTTCTTACAGGCAAAAGGAATCTATTTCTATAAATAGGTGGTTATTGCGACTTAATGGTATTGAAATGTGTCTTACCAACCTATATAATTTTTTAATATTAATTAAAAAAAAAAAACTTATGTGAAAAATGATGTATCAACTATTTCCAAAATATACAAGGGTTAATTTCGTGGGTTGAATATATTATATTCTCTATATGCAAGTAATTACCAATTCGGTGACAAAACTACATACGAGTGAACAAATACCGTTTGTTTTTAGTATCACAAATATACAAATACTGTTGGAGAGATATTTTAATGAGCCGTGCCAAACGTTGACAGTTTTCTTTTATCAACTTCCTAAACCTATCAAAAACTATATCGAATTAAAACTAAAAAAAAAATCTTAGAACACACATTAAGTGAAAATCAAGATTCTTAAAAATGCATAAATAAATCCAATTCATGGTTCATTTCATAAAAAATAAACGTACCTATCGCTGATTTCGTAATGAAATTCAACAGACGAATTTAATTAAATTATCCTAATATATCTCAAAACAAGGTATTAAAAAAAATAGTAAGTGAACATCGTGATCTAAACAGGGATTAGATAAAGGGTATTTTTATTGTGAAAATGCTTGAATATTATTGTAAAATTGTTGTGAAATTAAAACAGATTCTTAAAAAAAGTTCAATGCTAAGAGATGGTTCCGTTTCTAATGCACAAAATAAAATATTTTAGTTCGAATAAGATATATATATCTATTATATACAAAATTTAAGTATAATTTCATTTTCAAAGTTTCAGGTTGCAGTGATAAAAATACTCAGGGAACATAACTATAATTGACAAGCACATATGAAGGAAACGCACACAAAACAATGCGTGAAATATGTGCAGCCTTCGGCATTTTTTCAACACATGTATGTACCGATTGTGTGAAACATAATAGTGTTTAACTGACGGCATATATTTTCAGTCAGTTCATTCTCACAGCATTAAAAAATATTTTATATTTGAATTGCGAGAGGGTACTCAAAAATAAAGTCGAACCAGGATTAATAATGTTTTAATCAACAGACGTAAAATAAAGCTGCCAATAAAGCGCAAAAAAATATATCATAACTCATAAAAAAACGTAATAGAAAAATATTTTCTAACTTTACTCTGTTTGCATGCAGCTGTCGTGCATCTGTGGGCTCAATGACGCAAACAGAGTTTGACAAACATGTCTTATAGAATGAAAAAATATTTGCCAACAACTATTGCTTCAGATTTACTGAACATTTTTATAATAAAAATTCAGGTTTTAATTTAGTAATAAATTTGAGCATTTGAGTACCCGATGATCGCAAAAATATAATGCTTAAAAAAATATAATTATTGTACTATACACCATTACCGACCGCAAACGAGTGGTGAATAATGTTACGACGATGAATACATTCCCGAAATGAAATACTCCGGAGGCCATGGGGGTTTGCTAGGTGGTTTATGATTGCAGTGTCACGGTTTTGAAAGCATTACAATGGAATGAAGAGTTATGTACGTTTTGTTACAATGAAAATATTACTAAGATTAGAGTTTCCTAATATCCTCCGTGTATTACATAATTTAATGTATATAATTAGGAGTGACAGCGGGCGACGACTGGCCTCGGCTGTTCAGCCGGCGCATCCTGAATTGAATGAGAAAAATATCATTATACATAATATCAATAACACAATGACTATTTGCAGAATCATTTACGAATTTCAATACAATATAACGGTATTCAAGTAATAAAATAGTTTGCGTTAAGCTAAAATACTGTGCTGCTAAAAATTAATTCTATAATTCAGCAGAAGATATCAATGAAAACACTAATTTTATAAAATTAGCCTAGTGTGGGGATTTATTCCAAAATTTGTTGACAATACTGTTGTATTAACATTTTTTATAAAAAATGAATTTTATGGAAAAAATATGTTTATTCATATTCTTGTAGGAAATAGTTTGTTCTGAAAACATCGAGGCATAGTTTGTTCTGAAAGCATTGAGTTGCAGACTTTAAACGCTTTCGGGAACAAATTTTACAAAACTTGCTTTCCGGTTTTAAAACTAATGAACACACATATTCCTTCACAAAAGTTGTGCTAAGAGTTAATAATGGAAGAGAACCTCCCATTTAATTCTTAAAAATTTGATTCGAAATAAAATTTACAATCGCATTTTACACCTACCGAATAATCAAAACTGTTTTTACAATATTTACAATGTTCAAATGTTTAATTTATTGTGCAAAAAATAATTTATCATAGTCAAGATTATGAAACATTGCTGAGATATTTCGACAGAAAATACTTTTACTGATCTTTGGCATTGAATATTCTCATATAATGATTCAGTGATTTTTCCTCAAGTTAGTAATTCGAGAAAGAGATAAGGTAATAAGAAAAGTATTAGTACCTGTAATGATCTCTATTAAAGTCAGATGAAGCGTGTGACGTGTCTCTAGTGTGAACTGGGGCTCTACATGATGCTAACTTTGATTCCAAAGCCTAAAACAAAAAGCAATGCATTGACAATTATCTTATCTCATCCCAAATGCATTAATGCATACAATCAATGTTGCAAGTGGATTAATCGGATCACGCAATGTAAAAGTTATTCCCTGTTATGCAATTACCAACGAGTAGATTATCGCAGAGTATAAACGGTTTTGTAAATGAATTGAAAAAAAGAAACCTTGCGAGTATGGCACTAATTATAATTTAAAGCAGACAGTTGTATTTAAAATCTGCAGATGACATCAAAAAGAATACAGTGATTTAAACTAGCTATAAAAGACAAGCTGAGATATATAAACGAATTCCAACTAGTGAAAACTTTGAATCAATCGTAGACGTTGCACGAACAATGAGGAGCACATTTTCATTCATTCAAGTAAACAAGTTATTAATTTAGGCTAATTTAAAGACATCACATTTTTTACTTTTTATCTCAGTTAACTGATGATACAAGGCCTACATTCATAGTTTATTTATGTATGTTATGATTCAAATAATAATGTATTCCTTTCAAAATATACCCCTTTTTGCTGTGCAATGTGTTCAATAATTAAAAAGCAATTTTGTTATTTGGTAATTGCATAATATGAAACAATTAATATCCAAGTATTAGTCAAAACAACATGAAATATTTCATAATAAAACCCAACACCATATTTTAGTACTCTCTACTCAGTTGCGGCAATACTCTTCAGAAGTCAATTGTGCTAGACGACTTTAATTGCAGTGTACAATTATAGAAGTACCAAAAAGTTTTCAGCCAAAATTTCCATCAAGTAATATTTCCTTCAGCGATTTTCTTTTGCGTGTCGATTAAGTAGCTCTTCAAAATGAAACTTTTGAGTTTTTATCATTAAAAATTTCAGCTTTGAGGTTTTAAAAATCACAAATGTAAAAAATATATCAACTACACATACATAGGAAAAAAGATCTGTGAAGGTAAAATTACACAAGTTCATAATATTGTAAATGTATTCAATTATGGTTATGTCAGAAACTTCTTTTTCTTCACCATAACATCTGTTTCATAAATCCATTGTATGATCCTTTACTTGAGGGTGCCATATTTAATATTAAAAGCATTATCAGTCCTACAGTGCTTCTAAATGATCATTTAATTTCCACCCGAACGCCACGTATAACTTCAACTTAAATGATTGATGTGTACATTTTACCATATCCAATTTTATTGTCAGCTTGATGAATATAAAAAAGATTGCAAGGGCAGACATTTTTGTCCATGCTGAAATTGTACGAAGCGATTCTGATATAATTAAAGAATTTATTAATATATTAGATGAGAATTTAATATTCACTAAAAAGAAAGACTGCCTACAATGAATATTTGCTTTGGTTTAAAGATTATAATCATTCAACTGAAACAAACATATGAACATCGGGAATTGGTGAAATTTTTCAAGTGATAAAAATTGAAATGAGCATTTAGAAGCACCAGGAAAGATTTCTACAGCGGAAATGAAAGATCTATCAAATATCTACAAATACAAGAATAAAAAAAAATTAAATTGAGTAAATCCTATCTACAATAAAATAAATGAAAAAAAGCATATCATTAGAAAGGTATTTATTTCAAATATCAGATATGGTAATATTTTTATGTATGGAACAATATATTATGTTGCACATCATTTGTTTTTTTTTTATCAAAGAGTACCAAATCACTAACTTGCATCATTGGCAACTTTAGATTAAAATTTAGAAAGTATTTGGAATTGTGTTCAAAAGATTTGTGAAATATTTATGTAACATAATGCTAAAATTGACAATTTATTATGCTATCCAATTTTATACAGTTACATAAATATTTCATGATCAATCAAATATAAATGAAAAAAATAAAATTTGCTTTACGTTGATATTTATGGAATAAAATACATCTATTTATACACTATAATCATTGTGTATTATACGAATCACACTTTATTGATTATAATAAGTTATTTTGTTTTATCTCATTATTTTATTGTCTTATAAAAAGTAGCTCGAGATGATTAATTTTAATGTTACATATTCAATCTCTTAGATAAAAATTCATTATAGTATTAATTAATAATCAATCATTATTATTTTATCAAAAAAATGATCGGACAGATCTTTTCTAAGGCACATTGTGTTTATTTATTATTTTTAAAATAAATAACCTTACATTAACATTTACGATTAACACAGATAACTATAATTACCATCAGATAAATGAATAAAAATTAGCATTAAATAATTTAAAGTTACACACCAAAAAACAGATTTACAGGAATCATTAAGTATGAAAATTACAAAAATATGATTTGTCACATGGTATTTTTATTAAAATGCCTTAAGAGAAATATGTCATTTATTTAAAATACTAATATTATTTTGTTTATAAAGTTAAATCCAAATGAGTGTAAAACCTTATATATGTACTATTAATACATTGACTGGATATACGAAAAACATATATCAGCGTGTCTACTTCAAATAGATTGCAGTAATTCATTATTGGTATTTAAAAACCTTTTTTCACCCTTCCCAAAAATCAATATGCTCAAATGGGAAATATGATAAAACTTCTGGCAACAACTGCCTATCAAATAATTCCATTGTTTTCTTTTTCAAATATAAAACATATTATAAAAACCGTACTCTCATCAATGACATTAATCATTGTTATAAAAGAGAAAACTGCTTTTAAATTTCATATTAATACAGATATTTATCATAAGTTATGTAGAAACATAAAGCAGTGGTGTAGAAACCAGCCAATTCACAAAGAGATACAATGGCACATCATCAACAATCAAACTAACATTTGCTTAATAAAACACTGAATATAAATTTATTGTACAATTGTTTCTGCCCTGATTCAAGGCAAGTCAATCATTATTAGAAAAATGTTTATTATGGCTTTATAGGGGAAGATTTTATTCTCCAATTCAATGTATATACATTTCATTCCTGCTTAACTGGAATGATGATAAAAAAAAATTCATCCTAGATATAAAAAAGTTTAATCGGAGAAATACAAAAAGAGAGATGGTTTTTTTCTATTTGCTCCTTTTTATCGAATTCGCCTAGATGTGTTCAGTGTGGTCAAGAATTATTGTGAAAAACATTTCTTTTGAAATGATCTTTTCTCGATTATGCGGGAATCTATGATATTCTTTTTTTTAATTTATTCAGTTGGCTGTTTTTTGCAAATGCTAGAATTTATTTTCTTCTACAATATTGTAAGGCTGACCTTTAATATCACAATTATAATTATTATGTAAACAATTCATGTTGCTTTAAATGTGTAGGAATGCTCTTGATGTTTCATTCTTTTCATTTTGTAACACATTACAATTATATCAGTCTGGTGGTAGATAAACAACTAGATATCACAAAGATAATATTTTTCAAGACACTTATAATATATTTACTCATTAATAAAAACAATTGCAGTTTACTCTCAATTATTCGGGTGCAGATTATTTGTAAAAAAGTTTCATTATTTAAAAAGAAATCACAGCTATCAAACTCAATGATCAAATGATCTGCTGTATCAATTTATGATATCATTTCTACTGCCGGTCAATCAGAAGAAGAAGAGACAGTATTACAGTGAAGATGCAATGAATACTGTTAGCATTGCTTGAACCAATGGAGACTTGAGGATAGCGAATAGCTTTTGGAAAATTTGTAGTTACTGATAATTGAAGATCAACAGAATGATTGATCGTTAGCCCAGGTAATCAAGAGTATACTGTTATATCAAGCGAAGGGATAAAAACTGAACACTCAAAACCATGCAGAGAATTATCAGTTAAGTAATGAAATGTTTCACCTAAATTGAACATTGCATGTTTAATTAAAAAAAAACTGCACTCACGTGTCATCATTCAACAATGTAGAATAAAATTTAAAAGTAAGATTATATTTTGAATTCCATACTACTGTGACATTTAATTTATTATTATATAATTAAGTTACATTATAGTTTCATGGAATGACATCATCAATGAAAAGATTACAGAAATTACAATTGAGTCGGCCTCATCTTAGTGGGAGACCTGGGAGGTGGCCTAGGAGGAGCGGAAGACCTTCTGAACGAACTCCCTCTTGAAAATAATGAGGCCGTTTTGTCTTTCTGTGCAGGGGGAGAGAATCTTTTCATGTTGGAGACGACCGGCGCATTTTTTCTCAATTCCACATTATTATCTATGCCGTTCGTATGATTCGAACAGGCATTCGCGTTACATGTATTTGAGTTTTGACTAGTATTTAAATTGTTGCTATTATTGCTATTATTGCTAGGGAACACTCCCGAAAGCCACTGAGAGAATTTAGCAGGGTGGGAGAAGGAATCCTGCTTTATATCTAGTTTAGAATCTAACGACGTCGAAAGATTGTTTGAGGTCTCTCTTAACCGCGTGTTGGGTGTGGAAGGCAATCTGGCGTTTGGAGTTTGGTCAAGGGCATGTGCGCGTTCGATGGTATGCTGCGGTGAAGCATTCTTTTCGGTCTTTATACAAATACATCTAACCTTACTGCATTCTGGGCAGAGAAACCTCTCAAGCTGGAAGCAACATAAAACATGCAAGCTACACTACAAAAAAAAACTAAAATAATAGTAAAAAAATATTGTTGGAAGTTTAATAGCTACAACTTATGAACACTTGCAACCGTAGAATAAGCTTTTGTTATTATAAGCCTCGTGTTTTAAAAGCTCTTCGGCCTAGGAGTCTGCAGCTGGAACACAATTGCGCATTAGCTTAACCCTTCAAGCTTCAGAGCGGCATCACAAACTCATATTATTGTTCATGATATGACACATCAAAGTTTGCATCGATAGATTTTCTCTGTGAGGCTTTTAGCAGTCTCATTGTGTCTCTGGGACCCAAAGGGTTCAAATGGCAAACAGCAAAACACAGATTCTGAGAAATTTTAAGTTTTATCAGCTATATTTATTTTCCAACAATATTTTTGATGTTACCAAAAACCAAACCATTTAAATCTAGAACAATTTAATAAATACTTTTACAACCAAATATAGAAAACAAATAAATATCCAGCAATCGCTCGAGTGTTGTTAATGTGAATTCTTCTTTAACTTTGATATACCCATTTACATTAAATTTTGGTATTATAATAAAAATATTCATTAAGTATTTATACCTAGTGATTGATATAAGAGAAAATTATTCAATATGTTTAAAAAAAACATTGAATTAGAACTTACTAATGATGTAATGAATAACAGTATTTACAGATGAGTACAGTTGTGTTTAAACAATGTAATTCAAAAAAAAAATACTCATTACATATATACTTTTAGAATATGGTATATCGTTATTTATCACAGCATTTTTATAATAGATTTATTGTGAACGGATTCAAATTCACACCAAAAAATAATATTTTTTCAACATACCTTTGGATTTGAAATAGCTGTCATATTTCAATAAGATTTTTATACACAAACAATGTTACTCAGCCCGGCTTTATTGAATAGCAATGAAATAAACAATATCAAATCGACTCTGTTGAAAAAGTAACTCAAACATATGTTTGAAGTATAAACCTTAGTTTGGAGTGAATATTTTGCCACGAGTGAACTATTTTTAATCGACTCGTACATTTATTAAGACTGTTAATACTGTGCGAGATAGGATTGTGCGTTAATTACAGGGTAACCTTTACATTTTTACTTCAATAATTTAAAATGATCCAAGCAGGTGATGTATAATATTATTCATATAATACTTTAATCGATTACATGTATAGAGGTGGTCCATTTGATCTCGGCGTTTGTTTACCTCCATGAAAAGAGGTGAGATGGGTTATATTCGCTTCAGAGGTTTAATACAGGGTATAGAGGAAATATGCGCCATTTTCTACCACTTGTTATGTACACACAGCAGTGCTACGAGGTCCCTTACCCCTCCCTCCTAATAGTTATTTCTTATGACATTAGGATTATTAAATAAATAAAATATACTGTTGCTATGCAAAATAATATAAAAATATTTCTCTGCCATTCTGGGAAGAATGATACTTATTTTTAGAAGAAGTGGTAAAAAATCCAACTTAAATGATTACATGTTAATTATAATTTTCTCAAAGACTAGCAACTTTTATGCTTAATATTACAACACATTTTTTTGTAGATTTGAAACAAATAATAAAATGGTCTAAAATCTCCGATAGATATGTGATGTACCTATATATAAGAAATATTGATAATTTAATAAAAAAAAATATAAACTTGACAAATGGTGGCACAGCACTTGGATTCCACCGTGCAACAACACCACTCCAGAATTAGAGGTTTGTGTTTGTAAAATTATTACTATTCTGAACACACTTGTGCGCAGGATATTTAGAAACCTTGGCAGGATTCATTCTCAAAGTAATGAGAAGATAATAAGAATCATCGAAAATAATGGAAATCTTTTATGTAAACAAATTTTCTTCTCAGAAAAACATATATCATGATCAAAATATTCCTATTATTATATTTGCCTTGTCTCATTCTTTACAAATTATTACGTGCCCACCTGTTTGACTTGAGCCTCGCAAAAGCCATTATTATAAATTTATATTAAAAAGATGTTATTTCAAGTTTATTTGCTAGTATATCCTTGTCATTTATTGTATTTATTTTTTATTACTTATTTTCACCTGCATTGACATTGATAAATTTTATCAATGTCAGTATTCCCATTTTTTTTATATAAATGTATTGTAAATAATTAATAAACTCAACATTTCATTACACAACCACTAAACTTAATCCCATCATATTGAATGCAAATTTATGGCAAATTTACGAACGGACCAATGGTCGAATCGACCACCGTACATGCTCATAACTGCTAAAATATTTCGATGTAATGGCTTGTTTACGGAGATAATCAAATGCTGAGACTAAATGGACTGGATATAATAACCGTAACGTTAAAAAAATCAACAGTACCCGTTTGGATCATTAACTATGTTATATTTAAACCTTGTACTATACGGATAGAGGAAAAAGCATGCATTACACAATGTACAAAATAATTGTTATAAATAATGCAAGATATAGCACACTTACCCCTACTTTCCGCAGTAAATCACCGACTATGTTCAGAGCTGATATTCTTGAGGAGGGTGTCATGGCGTTTCCGTTCATTGATAAATCACCTGAATTAAACAAATCAATAATTAACATGTTTAATTTTTATAAAAATGGAACAGAAAATTGATTCTGAAACAAAATAAAATAAATAATGTTAACCGTATTATTTATAAACTATAATTTTCAAACCTGCCTGAATACAAAATGTGTTTGAATAACATTTTTTTTAATATGATTTATTTAGTCAATTATCAACATCAAATGAACATAAACATTTGTGTTCTTTAGATGTTGATATGTGTGACTGATTATTTATGCAACTGGACTGTAGAGAATATTGATATTTTTGCATATAAAATATAAAAGAATGACTGAAAATTATAATTAGCTCAATGGAAACACTCAACATTAGATTAATTTATCAATACTGTGTTATCAGAAATTATTGACAAATTATAAATTGCGTATTATGAGATCGATGCCAAATTTATTTTACGCAACTCACATTTCAAGGCAGACCCAAGATTTGTTTGCGTTTCCGTTTCAACATGAAGCCGGTTGGAGTCCAAACTGTGTCCGTTGAAAAGTTTTCTACTCGAGTCGTCAGCTATTTTCGGTACCGGTGTACTGGTTGTCGTATTGCCGTTTGGAACGATTTCCCTAACATGTAACTCTTGTTTCAGATCTGAAATAAAAAATATATTTGATACACAGTATAACGCTGAAATTTTATTCGAGTGCTAAAATAGCAGAGCAGTTTTTAATTTTTTTGCTAAATTTCAGAAGAATTCGTCTCAACAATTTATCACTGGTATCGTGTACTGGGTAATTCATTGAGATATGATAGTTTTTAAATACTTAGATTGGAGAAATTGAGTTCAATAAAATCAAAGTATAAAGCAAATTAATAATCTGAATAGTTTATGCAAACTTAACCTTTTGAAAGATCTTGAAAGGGAAAGTTTGAATTCATTCTCAACATCATTGTTAACAAATGTCATATTTGGTGAGATTGGTGGTGAGCTATATTAGCAGGATGACGTTCGCAAGCATAAATAGAATGTTTATCAACCATGTTTTGCTAAACCGTGTCCAGATTTGCATTTCTTGACTTCGTAACTCCTGATTTCTCCTTTTTGAAATACCTGATGGCCGTCATGGCATTTGCATCATCGAACATCTGATAAATTGATGTAACGTAACTGCGAAGGGTTGTACACAATATCAAACTAATATTAGAAGCCTGCGTTGACTTGGTTGAGCGCCACTAACAGTGCTATCTTTTAAACCTAAATAAAGATTAATAAATCGATCAATACTACTGATGATAAACTATATACTATTGGGTAAATTGTTTTCATTACTCCAAAACAATGATCCGAAAACAGTCAAATTTTAACGAGTCGCCTGCACAAAGCCAATAAAAAATTGGGTTAGTATTATTGTTATATTACAATACGAAGGTATTACCTCTTGCTTCATCTGAAACTCGCTGCAATTTCACTCTTAATGCCTCCATCTCGTCGACCTCTCCTTCCAACACTGCATTTCGTTCATATGCTTGATTAAGCAACGTCTCTATTCCAGCTACGGACTCGGATATAACCCTGTAATGATACAATAAAATAAATTTATATCAATCTAAGTATGTACAGACTTAAGGGTAAGAGAAGCCCAAAAGTCGTTGTCAAATTACACTATTAAAAGTAACCAGATTCGTGGGCATAAATCTAAAAGTAGTCAAATATGAATATACAAATGTTTTTTTTAATACATTACTAATCAAATTTGAATTATTGAGATTTTTTACACTTCCATGTATTTTGTCACTAAATCACTGGTAATTCTAATATTAGTTGGAAAGCGGCAATTCGCCACTCTGTTAATGCGTTGTTTACAAAATAAGGATTAAGGCGATTATCGAAATTTTAACTCAGGTATCAGTGTGGATCCTAGACTTATAATATTATATCTCGTAAATGGTATTTGTCGTATTTGTATCTTCTATATAAACTTTAGACACGGTTTACTGTCTGTCAGTTTGAGTCCATCGTGCGCTCGAATGCCTGAAGATGCCGAAAGGCGAAACCCGGGTCGTTAGTGACAAAATTCATGGAAGTGTACAAAATCTCAATAATTCAAATTTGATATTGAAATTCCATCAAGCACCCTCGGTCGATGTCTTAAATTACATTACTAATCATTTTATTAACAAAAAAGGCAAAGATAATTACGTTGTTGGTAGATGCCACTGTATGACGTGAATTTAGCAATCTCGATTTTGAGATATAAAATTCACTAATTCATCCGTTGATGCCTCAGGCTTTCAGATACAGACCCATACACACACTAGTATAGTACATGTATATGTACAGACTTAATAGGTCTACATTTTCAATATTGGTAGTCGACCAGTACTAATCTAGCCTATCTATGCCCTACATCTAGAATTCGATTAGGTGGCTAGGAAAAGGTGAAGAAATAGTACATCCTTTTGTCTGCAAGTTTAAATTGATTAAAAATGATCATTCATTTTTATATTCATATTCATATATTATCATTCAGGAATTTCAGCTCTCTATAATTTTATATTTAAAATTCATTAAACAATAACTTAAAATATTTAGCCCATTTCCACAGGATAACTTTATGTAGAAGGAAGATGTTTGCACGGTTGGGATATGTCAATTTGATACTAACTAAAGTAAAGATTTGCAATACCTTTGTGCTCTTTCTAAATCATCATTTTTCTGCTCGAGTTCCCTTATATATGAAATTCGATTTTCTTTCTCAGTCCGCATGCTCTTGACTTCATTTTCTAACTGGGTATTTTCTTGTTGAGTCCGATCCATTTTTTTCTGCAAAGAGAATATCAGCAATTTTAAGATCAACGATAATGATCCTCGAATCAATTCGTCAAGGAACACAAATTTCAAATAAAATTATTCCAAACTTGAAGAGTGTACAGGTTCGATGAAACTCTTCCAAAGGTAATTCTAAGTGCACAATTTTATTCATGTATTTCAGAGGTAAAGCATCTGAAGTGTCATTGACTAATATCTTATGGATACTACTGTCTTGACAAATTGGCTGTATTTGACTTGTTACTCACACTTGTTTGAATTGGGATAAATCCTAAAAAACAGGGTGTATAAAGAGCGAAGGGCGAAAATCTAATAACTGGTCTTATTCTAATACCTCCCTATTATTTTTATGTTTCACAACCAATCTTTCTAATATATTCTGTTGAAATAGTCTCATCCTGAACCCATAAAAATATTTGAAATATCATTTGAAGCCGTCTCGTCATACAATCTATTGAAAGTAGCATTATTAGCTAGTCGATCGTCTTTGACCTTTCGAAAGGAAAAGAAAAAATACATGTCTTGCTGGTGAAATTGAGTAAAGAATTATTATTATAATTACCTTAATAAATTCATTTTCTCTCTCTATTCTTTGATTTTGTTGTCGGAGTTCTCGAACCGATTTCTCACTTTGTTCCAATTGTGATTCTAATTCTTTCTCTATTTGTGATGATGCATCTGTGAATTCCTCCAATTCTTTCTGCAAATTCTTCGCTCTGAAAAAGGGAAAATGACATTCTACAGTAAATTTCATCATGAACAAATGTTACACACTACGTATTAGCTTATTTGTCAGATTTAAGGCCGAGTGGTCATGTCGCTGGCTTCTGTTACAGTGGTCACGGTTCAAATCCCAGTATATAGTTTCGTATATTGATTGTTTAATAGATTTACGGAAGTCTGTGATGTCTGAAATTTTCCACCCATCCGATTCTAAAAACGAGGCGTAGCAGGAGCAATTAGCTAACCACTAGTCCTATCCTTCTTCTCTTCTAAAAAAGGGAGGTTGAAAAACTGAGTAACAGTAAGTTCTCATAGAACATGTCTGTTGAGGTAAGCTCGTTAAGAATCCATATACACCACATTGCGAGCGGATATGGTGAAAAAAATATTTTTTTTTACATTGTTCTACTTTAGTACAAAAACATTGCCTTGAAAATTATAAGTTTAATTTCAATGGTGTGATTGCCTGCCTATTTTCTGTATTTCGAATATTCAAAAGTTAATGAAAAGTCAAAATTTGATGTTTCAAAATATAGCAATGTTTTTCAACAAAATAAATTCTAATACCTCATAACTTTTCTGAGGTCAGTGCCAAATATAACAACAAATTAACTAAACATTTCATAGAACATTGAGACTTGAGTCTAATGTTAAGTGTATTTACTTATAAAACTATTTACATGGAAACGCAAGGAAATGTTTTCGTTTTGTTTTAGTAGATTAGTAGTAGTAAATAAACAAAGTGTGGCAGATTTCTGTACGTCAACTCTCTATATCGATTTTTGCATGAAGTAAACATGGCTATAAAGTGTAGAAAACCATAAAACTGGCAACAGCATACAAAACTTTACAAAAAATATATTTTCAATAAAAAAAATGCTAACTGTCACTCACTGTTTCTAAAAAAACTATACATACTCGCTACTAAAAGCAGACTTGTTTGAGAAGAATTAATCAAGTTTTCAGAACGGATTAATCTTTAAAGAATATAAATATAAATTTGAGCGCATACTTGCTGTAGTAATGGTCTGCAGTGTCACACCAGTGTTTCTCTTCACCCCCTGACAACATTTTCGGGCTCTCCATAATTGATATCTATCAATCTTCGGAGAAGAAGCACTATATAAAAAAAAAAACAATAACAAACATTACAGAAGTGGCACAACTTGATATATTTAGTTTGTTTTGCACAATTCCTAGCTAATTGTTGGAGCGACATAAGTTGTATTTTTAAGTTTGGCATTATCTTAGTCGATTTCAGTTTATTGTGGCCTTAGAATGTGGTGCAAATATTCGTAAATTAATCAAACTTAACATTGAGAAACACCACATGTTTATAATTAACAAGGAAATGATCATTTTCAAGGATAGACTCATTTTGTTAATAATGATGCAGAGATGATACCAATGTCGAATCGATATATTTGTCTAATGATTTTCTTAGGGTGTCAATATGTAGACTAATCATAATGCACGCGGAGATTTATCAAAAGTGCAATCATAATATCAATATAGTCGTCGGTCGAGAACGTTGACAGATGTGCAAAGAAATGTTACTTTCGAAATATGCGTCATCGTAAGAGTATCCGTACAAAAAAAAAGCAGGGCCACTGACAGTTATACCATTTCCCGAAAAACGACAATTTCATTTGTATGCAAAACTTCGTGAACAATAACGATATCAAACACACCTCCTTTCCAAAATAATTTGAAAGCGATTCACTCCGAAAAACCAGTAACAAAACAATTCGATAGAAAATGGCGTGTGAAGTTTTTAATATTGCCAAGATGCCAAGTGGAATTTTATCCATCACTGGTAAAGTTCCTTATCTGGCAGCACTCCACATCGCAAGAAAATATTTTTTAACATTGAAAAAATAAAGTTTATATTTCTTCGTATTGCTAAACAAGTTATGAAATTAGGTAATTAACAAGTGATGAACCTTGACAAAAATTGCACAATAATAAGTTATAATTGATAAAGCTATCAAATTTGGATTATTGAAATTCCATCAAGCACCCTCAGTCGATGTCTTAAATTATATAAAAAAATGATATAGCTATATACCAAATTATGTTATTGTCACTAGCATTTTTTAATGATGTATTCATTTTTTTTTTTTTTTTTAATAAAACAATTTATTTGTACTACTTCCACATATTTATAATGCTCGTGATGAGCAAAACCAGTCCTGATCATTATAAATATGTGGAAGTAGTACAAATGAATTGTGTTTTATTTTTTTTTAAATATAATGTCTTTCCACCAAGAACTGACAGTTAACAGCTTAAAATTGATGTATTCATTGTTCAAGAATTTATTTCAAACTAATTTGTCCATATTCTTCTACTTCATTGGTTCAATAGTACTATCTAGCTGAATCCTAGCTTGATCCAACGAGGATTTACAAAAACGCGTAAAAGCTTTTGTCTAATTTTAAGTATGGTTGCATATTTAATTCTATTAAACTGTACAAATAAACATTTTCCGTTTCAATGCAAACCTTAATATAATAATAGCATATATAATATGTTTTTACTATATATATATTATATAAAATATTATATAGGTAGGTATTCAATATGATTCTGACAAAAGTCACAGAATAATTTAATGTATGAGTCCATGTTGATATAATTTAATGCATAATTAAAAAAAGTACACAACTGTTTAAAGTTCTTCACGTTATCATGCAAATAATAAAATATAAAATACATATTTCGCTTCATAGAGGATTATTATATTGGTTCAAGTGACGTAGCGATGTCAACAAACTGTTGTTTGTACATTATTATTTTTGATGTCTCTTCTGAACACTAGATTCTATGGCACTGCCGTGCCTCTGTGCGCTGTCATTTCAGAAAAGAGGAAAATATTTCTAAATATAATAATATTTGTTAATTTTTCGTATATTGAAACAGGCTGTTATGTATTTTGAAGATATATACTCATATTTTACTTGCAACGAAGAACTGAATGTTATAAGGCAGTCTCTGAGCGCAGTGTCAAATATGTTTAAAAAATTTATGCAACACTGAAAACAATTTTTTAAGATGTAATTTTCGGGCTATCGAAAGTGAGTATCGCTTTGTTTATGTATATAATGCAATATTGCCTACAATAAATGGTCAAATTTTGATAAATCTTTTGTTCTTAGATGACCATATTTCTTACAATTTGTATATATTGTCATTTTTGATGACCATAGCAATTTGATTGATTTGCGTACTCAGTTACCATGCGATTATTACCATAAACATGATCTAAATATTTTATTGCTTCCAATTTTTACCGGGAAATGTTACTCATTTAAATTTTAAATATTGGGGTTTTAAGGACCTGCTGTAGACCTGCTTGATTATCCCGTTTATGTTGAATTCTCATGATTTCTTTTGTTTCACAGGAGCTCGTAAGACTGACTACTTAATGAAAATACATACGACGTTTGTAGATATTTTAGATGATTCTAGTCATACACGAAGCATACATCTAACAATTAAATATGACAGAGGAAAATTAATACATTTTCCAAAATATATTTTATATGAATTAAATGGAGTCGAAGCAAACAGAGAGACAAAGTTAATCGCTGAATGCTTCCTAAGAAGTCGCGTTCGTTGACGAAAAACAAAGGGTGGGAGAAAAGAAAAGAATAATATCCAATGGGCCACTGCTTCAGTTGCTTTAATTCACCTACTGCCTCCGCTGCTGAAGTTCCTCCTTTTGAATCACCTGTTGTTCAAAGGAATGGTTAGTATGGATTGCTATCTTCATTTATGCAATATCATTAATCCAATTAACCCTGTGACATTTATGGGTTCCGTAGATATTTTCCTGGGGAGCGTTGCCCAATACTTATTGCTCTATTCAAATATTTTCCTTTCCATTGTATGAATCCAACTTATGATTGAGATCAAAGACAATTAAATAACATATTATGTTGGTTCGGGTTCAAGACATAGCAAGATCGATGTATTCTTTTTAAACTTAACATCTGCTCTCTTGGGTATGGGTGTTTGTGATGTATTTTCTCTTCATGATTATCTCGAGTGACATACAGCATACTATTTGCACTCAACTTTTTAGCAAGTTGCAACAGGACAGAGTGCACAAACTTTGATTGAATTTTGGAAGTCTTATTATATTATAAAGGTGCCCACTATGAAGGCATATTGGAAATATAACATTTCACTGAAATCTTGAAGAATATTAGAACCATAGAAAAAAGAAAGAAAACATTAGAACCAAAAGTGTTTTTTTACTACATTTAATTCCTCAAAGACTCTGAAATGTCAATGGTAACGCTTGTTCAGCCTATATGAAGCATTGTAATATTTACATCATTTGAATAATATAATGGACATTGTAAAAAAGTTAATTAAGATATCAGTGCTAAAATTAAATTCCAGTAGCCATCTATATAACATACATTTCAACTACATCTATGTAAAAACATTTCTCCTTGTTGAGACAAAGCCAAAATGTTATGGAAGAGAGTATTATAGAAACTTAAAATAGTTTCTGTCATTGTGTTTCCATACTTGGTTTAGCTGTTGCATCTGGACCAAGTAGTTGATTTAAAATGAAATTTAATCTTTGTCTAAAAATAAACTAGCATCTCTTAGTACTAAATTACTTGATCAAGTGAATTAGAAAATTGTGTGAAGCTATTATAAAATTTAATAAAGATAATTCACTACGTTAGAAATGGAGGTCATAACAATAATTGGAAAAATTTGGCACTCAATTATGTAATTTATAATTTTCAGAGATGACAGATCTCCAGCACTCGTATCAGGTAGCGGGGAATGCGGCGACCGAGTACCCGCTGCAAGGAACCCTGCAACCGCTGCTTACGACATTGGATGCTCATTCTAATGGGAACAAGAAAATGTACAATCATTACACCATGCAAGCTTGCACTCACGTCAACTCCAACAGTGGCACATCTCCCGTGGCGGTAGAGCCAGTGTGCAACTCCCAACGCCCTCAAATTGTATCCGAAAAAAACTCAAGAAATTTCTACCACAAACTACCTTTACCGAGATCAGTATCGACGATCGGAGCCGGGGACTCGCGTTCTTCAGACTCGCGAATCAATGCAATGTTTGACTTTTACAAAGATCCGAACGAGGATGCCATTCTTTCTGAAGGAATCGAAAAGCTCTGTAATGATTTACAACTTCGGCCAGACGAATTCAAAGTATTAGTGCTCGCGTGGAAATTAAATGCGGAGCAGATGTGCCGCTTTACAAAAATTGAATTTACGCAAGGCTTGAAGAGTATGAAAGTTGACTCCATTAAGGGAATCCAAGGCAGGCTTCCGGAAATTGTCTCAGAGCTGCAGAGAGATAACGAACTCCACAAGGACTTATACAGATTCACGTTCAAATTTGGACTGGACATAGCCACGGGTCAGCGCATTTTGCCGGCGGACGTCGCGATAGCTCTGTGGAGATTAGTATTTACGATATCCGAACCGCCGATTTTAAATAGATGGCTGAATTATCTGGAGATCCATCCTCACGTCAGAGGCATTCCCAAAGATACCTGGTGTATGTTTCTCAATTTTTGTGATACAGTCGGCGAAGACCTTAGCACTTACGACGATACGGAGGCCTGGCCTAGTCTCTTCGATGATTTTGTAGAGTTTGAAAATGACCAAATGAATCAGAACATTTCCAAAAATGAATCTTTCAAAATATCCGACTGACCTTCCCCGACTGCAGATATGTGAAGCTGTACTTATCACTTTTTTGCCAAACTCGATGAACTCGTCAAATTGTCTCCATCTTTTGCGAGTGGATGTATATAAACAATTAATTAAGTTGCCCGCGAGAAATATTTTATAAAAGCTACAGCTTTTATATGAATGCAGACTGCGATGTACAGTTCTTTAGGATATTGTCTACTGAGGCTGTTGAAGTAGGTTATTGGAAATGGAAGTCCTTCAAATGTAAAATACTCTTGTATAGCTATTTTAACAAATGAGAAAAGAATGTCTCGACACAGATCGAATTGTGTAAATGAAATGTTTGATCGATAAATCAATTATTTTCTAATAACATATTGTATAAATATTTTTTTTATATTATCCAATCTTATTATGTATATGTTCTGTAATTATTTAGTGTTTTGTCCTGGTACTTTTCAAAACTGGGATATCATTATAATCATCTTTTAACAGGCTTACTATTATTATTCTAGCTAAGTTGCGGATCCAATAAATCATGGAAGTCAGGACTTGCAGTCTTATGAAAACTGAATTTTTTTTCAATTATATTTCCTATTTTTTGAATTACACTAACATTTCCCAGTGCCATAAATACCAACGTTCATTAGTAAAAAAGTAGAGCAGCCCTGCTATTATTGTATTGCTAAAGGTTTCCGCAGTATTTAACTAAAGCTCAGTATATAGCTAAATATAGAAAGTAATATCCTCTCAGTGACACATATTCATGCAGAGCTACTCATTACAGTTCCCGTATTTGAAAGTAGTTTGCTATGACCATCACTTTTTGCTCTCTTGTAAATTTTGGCTTTAAAAAGAAAGACGAGCACTCTTAGTAACATCTCATGTGCGATTTCAACACCCAGTCTTTTTTTGTTTTTTACTTAGCATTTTAAAATTCCAACAATTTATACACTACTTGCAATAGTACCTATTATTCATCCCAGATTGACGGATAACAAAATAAAAATGTTTTTATTTTACATTTGTGTAGCGGCAGTAAATTAATATCTTTAGAGCCCAATTTTATAAAAAAAAAAAACTGCTCAGTGTTAATTATATCCAAAACTTACCATAAAAACATTAGCCGGATGACAGATACCTAATAGGTTATATTAAAATTGTCTGCGCTTGTGTTGCATTGAATCACGAATTATAAGAAACATTCTTTTATGTACTAATTCCACATTTTTATAATGATCAGGACCAGTTTTTCTCATCGCATGCATTATCAACTGAATATATTTAATCACGCTCATGATGAGCAAAACCGGTTCCGATCATTAAAAAAAGGGAATTGGTACAAACTAAAATGTGGTTTATTTTTATAAATATAATGTCTTTCCATCAAGAATTGGCCTGAATATAATCTTAATGAATTACTACAAATTAACCGTTGAATTCATAAGAAAAAAGGTTTCAATCATTCTTCAACACCTTCAATACTGTGATCTCTAAAAATGGAGGTTTACGAAAAACCAAACCCCAGGAAGTATTGGGGTAATGTAGAAAGAATATAGTTGTCCCAGGGGGTTATGAGTTTTTGAAGTATTTATTGGATTGGAGTGTTAGAGGTGTACTCTGTCATCATGCAAAAGAGTAGCCAAGTGCATTTTATACGAGAATTGACTAAAAAAACTATTTGACAAAATTAAATAGTTGTTTAGCCATACTTCTACCCACCTCATGACCATTAAAAAAATCGAAATTAGAAATCCTAATGCAATATATGGGGGGGTTTGATATTGATTGCAATTGTTTTTTCCATGTCCGCCCTCAATGTGGAGCATATGGTCTTCTAATGGAGGTATCTTAACAGACTTTCTACGAGAACTGCTTGTTACTCAACCTCTCTTTTTTCGAATAGAGTAGGGGTAGAAGGATAGGGCTATGTTAATTGCTTTCGCTACGCCCCGTGAGGATGGACGGGTGGGAGGGAGGACTCAGATTACGAACAGAATTCCATAAATCGATTGAAAGATCAATCTATGAAAACCGTCCGCACAGGGAATTGCACCCCGAGACATCCGTAACTGTAGCCAGCGACGCTACCAACTGCGCCACGGACGCTGACAGATTGTGATTACAATTGTACATGATTTATTCATATACAAACTATATTATATTTTCAAGCCGATGAAAATGTCTAGTGATCTATGGGCGCTGCATGTGAATATTTCTTTGAAATCAGGTGATTTCTAAATCCACTCCCTGCACATTCGGAAGATATATTGACTCAGTCGGAAGGCTGCTCTAAGCACATTGTTTTAGACCAAATTGCAAGGTCATAAGTTGATCTGAATGCTGTTAGTAATTTTATGCTAAACTACAGCAATAGCCTCTTATGTCTAACCCACTTCATTCAATTGTAAGTAAAATAAAGTGTTATAAAATCAGTCCAGGGCGGTGGCGACTCATGAACATAAAAAATACCAGAGTGCTGCCCAGTCAAATGACTTTTATGTTTAAAATAAGTTCTCCATATGGGACGATATTATTAATTATTTTAAGTGGAACATTCAATCAACGAGTGGTGGCACAGACAGATCAGTGGAGACTCATCCATTAGGGCTGTAGCACCTCCAGTGTTAATTGACTTTTCCTATTTTATTACGGACATACATAAATTAATAATAATCAGACTTTTCATCAATGTATTTCTTTCAATACATGTTGGTTATATTTACTCTCATTACTGCAGGTCCTGCTCTTTCACCCTTATGAAAATGATGATCGAAACTAATATTATATAATCTACATGTAATTTAAGACATCGACTGAGGGTGCTTGATGGAATTTCAATATCAAATTTGAATTGTTGAGGTTTTGTACATTTCCATGTAATTTGTCACTAACGAATCGGGTTTCGCCTTTCAAGCACACGAATGCCTGAAGACGCCGAAAGGCGAAACCCGGGTCGTTAGTAACAAATTACATGGAAATGTACAAAACCTCAACAATTCAAATTTGATCTACATGTGTTCATAAATAATTATTTCGACTTTTTATCTGGGAATCCTGCAAGCCCGGACATTTTACATAAAATACATTTTGACTAGGTCTTGCTCCAGGGTAGACTTGTCGTCAATAAGGTTACTTGCCCTGTATTTGGGAGTGGTTGTGAAAAATCTACACAAGCATAGAATTTTGTTGAACTATAGATTTTTTGTTAAAATTGCTCTATTATATCAATGAAATATTTGGTAAACAACATATGTCACCATTTAGAGATACCTTAAATAGCAGACAAGAAATAGGAATACAAGTAAAACCTAAATCAACTGAGACTTTTTCAACATTATAGCAATTTGAAGCTTTATCAATGTCACTGATGTGTAAATTTCAATTACTAATTTGACAATGCCAGTAGCACGGAGTTTCAGCGTTGCTCTTTTCCTAAGCCAGAGTGGAAATAAATTGCATTGGCAGTTTTGTTTTATGTGGGAAAGTTAATGATCAATTAAAACAATGAAAAAAAGACAAAACAATTCATCAGTGTTAAATTTAATTCACAAATACAGCATGTGTAAAAAGTATAAACCAATAAGTTATCCGTATGCTTTTAAAATAGAGGATGCATATAACCGTCTTAGTGCAAAATGATATGCAAGCATTAAGATTCATTGTACTATACGCTATTAAGGTTTAATAGGAACGGAATGGCATACTCCTAAGTAATTCACGCTTTGTTGATATTTTCTTTAAATTTATTTACTTATTTCCTTCCAGTCATGTATACACATTTTATTATATAATAAAAATTGCAATTCGGGTCATTTGTTAATATGTGCCATGGTTGCTTTTTACACGTTTTTTTAAAAATTTTATTAAGGCCTCTAAGCAAGTTAGTGAAATGCATAAAAAAAAAACACCGATAAGTGTCTCGAAAATATATTACATACTGCAATTCGTGACAGAAAAATATCAACAATAAAACCGTTTCAGGAAAGAGGAAAACCATTCAGCACTAAGAAGGTCAATCAGGAAATATTGGATGATAATCTATTAAGCTGTATTTATATTGAGAGAATTTTCATTCTTTGCGCAGGCATATTTCAAACAATAAATAAACTGTAATACTTAGCACTGCCATGGCTTTCTTCATAATTTTTACAATAACAATGCGAATTTAACTGTTGAGTATTAACATTACTGAGAATAATAGGCCTCTGATTTGAAGAGATAATCATTGAATAATATATGATTTAAAAAAGAACATCAAATTGTGTTGTAAGAAACCTGTTTTACGTTTACTTAGCAAGAGTCTGGTATAAGAAATAATTCACAACAATTAAAAAATAATATCCATCTTACAAGTTTTGAAAGCATTTTCAATAACACTATTGTTAATTTTAATTTGATAAGGCACAGTTATCTTTAAATGCATTATATAACGGATGTTTCAGAAATAATAAATAGCAAATCTACTGACAACAATCGATACATAATCAAGTTACAATAAAAAAAAAAAACAAGGTTTCGGTAATCTTCAGTATTGTTGTACCATTCGATTGCAGCGCAACGCGCCGAGGTAAAATTTACATTTCAAACGTCTGACAAGTTAATTTCTATCGAGCTACTTGACAAATGTATTTACAAAAAATTGCAGCGATCGTCATCGTATTATCCTGAACTCGAAAAAAACCTTTAGACCTTTGCAGTATTTCAAATCCATTTATTTTCAACATGTCAATACTGTACATATTTCATAAAATTGTTTCATTCGAGGCCCCTATTTTGATGTCACATATATATTTAGTTTATTAAGGCATGATAAACCAAAATAAATATTGCAATATTAACTTGCCTATTATATTAAGCATCACTTTATTTATTATCGGGACGTAATAAAATAATTGAATTTCAATTTAAAATCTGTACTAAAATAGTAAAAAAAAAACATTCCTTTACATTCGCAAAATATAGACATAAAACAAACATATATATATATCCTCTGTCAGATTGATCCGTTGGATAACGATCACATTTTCCACTGTAAAATGTACACTAGATATGACGCATATAGAAAAAAAAGTCGAATTCCAAGTCACAGACCGAGTTAAAAATATTGAACATAGCACTTATGTTCTTATATTAAAGAATATTACCTAAGATGAAAATTTAAACGCTGAATTGATAATGCAGACTTGGTATGTGATCTATGTGATTTCAACATTTGATTAGGGAAATAAAAAACTACAGCAGATCGGGGAAAATTTACAAAAACCGACGACATTTTGGCAATACATGCTTACAATCGGGCAACAATCTCTCACTGTCAGTCACGGGATTTCACTCTGTAAATAGTCTCTTAACAATTGTAAATCTATAATTCATAAAAAAGCTTAGTTTATCTTGCTTAAATTTTACATTTCAAACTTGTTTTAAATAATTTACGAATGATAGGTTTCACGATAAAAACCAAATTCTCGGAGTCACAATATACATAATTGATTCAGGGCATAAAACGGCAGCACCGAAGGTAGTTAATCGTTGGTTCGAGCTTGACACTGCATTCAGCCTTCCCTTTCTTTTGACATATTCGACTACATAAATAATGTTTAATGGACAGGTGATATTTTGTCAAGATATACATAATCCCTCTTGTATAAAAATAGCGATTGGTGTTGGGCAGCACTCCTCATGCAATCGAGACAATTAAAGTAAACCAATTTTACTTCAACGCACCCCATATCCCTTATAATAATATGTATATATATTTATTTGAATAATATATTATGTGTATGTCATTACTCGTAGAAATGTATTAAGAAGACCTAGCCTAGCTACCTACTCTATGCTTAATATGACTTCATTTATTCAATTACTTTTAGGACTTTTCCAATCGCGATTGTTTTATCTGAAAAAAAAAAAAAACACATTATTAATAAATTTGCGACAATTGCATAAATACTCACAGTACATCTATTAAAGTAAAAGCTGAAACTTACTTTCGTCTCTTAATGTAAATCTACCCATCTGTGGGAAAACTTTAAATTGCTCCAAACAAATAACGCCAGAACATTCTATCCTCATAATAGCTACTTGATCTTGCTTTACAAATCGTGGCCTAGTTTTGGATTTGTCTCCAGTCTTCTTGTCTACCAGGCATATTAAGGCCTGAAACAGAAACAAAAACATTTTAAATCTAGCAATAAATTTCAACAAATAATCAATTGTAATACCACAACAATAGGCGGGAATGCTAGCTGTATTACGAAACATATAGATATCATCTTAAAAAGAAATGGTGGTAACTAGGAAACCAACGTTATTTTCTATGGATTCGGCGGTAACTTTGTGGAAGTTCGTTTTTATTTCCTCTTTAAGAAACATTTTCAGACTGAAAATGCTCCTTAAAGAGGCGAAATGCGCTACATTTGTGATAAACCAAGTGGAATAACTAAGTTTTTAATTTTATGCATCAATATGAATTGTTCATAAGTAATACTCACTTTAACAGTAACTTCCTCTGCGGCACAATGGATATGCATGACAGCTGAATATCCTGCACAGATTATTGATTTGTGTTCTAATATAACCAGCTGAGCATCAAATATCTATAAAATAAATTAAAAAATACCAATACATGAATATCTTAAATACAACAGTATACCATTGAATACTAGACAGATTAAGATGTAATCATCTTGATGTAAGTCCAATATTTGATGAATGAAATTATTAAAATAACTATTTTTATATTTTACGAAGCTCCCAGTAAAATGAAGTCTGAATTTGTAATTTTGCATGAAACCCATTCAATGTTTTCAAAAATTTACTGCTAATACAAGAGTTCTTGGTGGATGAATATACTATTATTAGTTTTTATGGGAAAGCATGACCTCTTTGCAACCGGAGTTCAAGAAATGTAATCAAATCAATTAATACATTCTAACGACACGCGACACGTGTCGTCGGTAATTAGCAACTACGTGGTAATCGATAGGGCACTAATATCTAGGTGATTAGTGTAGCAGTGAATGGCTTAAGTGCTTTTTGTCTGACACTATTGAGTTCAAGAAATGAAAATATTTTAAAAAACAGAAACTATCGCAAATTGGACCTTATACAGGATTAAGTTGTCAATTTCAGACTTGTGACACTATTTTATTAAAGGTGCGATTTATCACACTGTGCTTATATTTTCAAGCAATATGCGCGAAAAATCAGTACAAGAATATTTGGAATATACCTGTCCGAAATCTAGACCAATTATTAAATGTTTATTTTGTCTTTTTTTCTTGTTAGCATTGAAAAATATGATACATTAATTATTATTTTAAAGTCACAATTAATCCTTTTAGCCACAGTGCGGATTTATTAGTGCGTCTAAACCTGTGTCAAATTATTATGATAAATCAAAGTTTACGCCTGAAGATCGATGATATATTTATGAGACTTTTATCACATTATCAGTAGTCTGGAGCTGAAAGGGTTGTGAGAATAGATTTCCAAAAGTAGCTTCTTAATCCGCAAGACCGAAATATTTTTACTGATGAGGAATGATAAAACAAACATACCCTTCCGGTTTTGATCGGGTTAGCCGCGTCACACAGAACAAATCCAGGTGAGACATCTTCTTCTTCAATACCTTTTAATTTAATTTTTACATTTTCACCGGGACCAATCGACGTTACCTCTTCATCATCAGACCATAACTGATCAACGGTAACTTGTGTCTGAAAAATACAGAAAGACGACATTGTAAGACTAATACTGCTGTTCTAAAACACAGGCATCCACTTCGCACTAGTTCAGTAGAAAAATCAACTCACATATTTACATGTTACTCATAACATTGACATATTAGAAAAAAAGTAACAATTGGGGGGGGTTTGATTATTATGTTAGACTATACTAAAGATTTTGTAAAGTATTTTTGCATTGATTGTTTGTAGGTAATTAAGTCAACATATAAACTTCAATCTCACTCTTTTTATCCATTTAAAACAGGAGATGTAGTAGCAATACTCGTTTCCCTAGAATAAGTTTGTTTGGTATAATATTAACCAACTACTTTGTACCATATCTGGTGTCTTAAATTTTACAATGCTTATATTATAGTTAGTTACTAGTTGTAAAGTTTTTATCTCACTTTATATAATAATTTATTTGTTTTGTGCATACTGTATAATCGAATATTTACTGTAATAAGATTGCTATCAGAGAAGGCCAAGGTTACTTTATTAGCTCATTTGCAATTGCACAAGGTTAAACAACAGTAATTATGTGATTATCGTTTCCATTTACCTTTTTTAGAGTAAAAAATATTTTTCATAACAACAATACAGATATGACATTGGTAAACTGACATTACTGTCGTATATGATGAAGATTAAGAGTCCTGATCTATATTGTAAATATTTTCAGTAATTTATACAAAAACTGTGTAAGTTTAGTGCCTTATTTTCAATAATTTTCATAAGATAAATACTTATGGATCAATTTTATTAAAACAAATGGCCAAGGTGCCATATATTTTTAAGATTTCATGCACTTATATCGACATGACTTTTCTCTGTAATATTACCTCTAGAAACCAGCTGTTTTTGAAAAAAAAAAATGCCTTACCCTGTTGGGCATCAATAACAGTAAGAGGCCCTTTCTCGCACTCCCCGCCTCCACTTTGCCCATGAGCACCGTTCCCATATCTTTATATTTATCTACTACGGGCATGATGAACGGTCCGTCCATCTTGCGGTTGAGCGAAGGCAGGTTGTCGATGAATTGGATGAAGGGGGGCCCCCGGTACCACGGGCAGACCGACTCCTCCACTTGCTCGCGGATTCCCTGTCCCGTCTGACCCGAACAAGGAAGGAATGACAGATCTTTGGTGGGGTTGAAACCTAATTTCTTTAAATAGGGAAGAATTTTATCCCTGCATTCATTATACCTGGAAATAACCAAACAATCAATTATTATCTGTGTTTGAAAGATATATTCGACGATGCAAATCATTTAAAGAAATGACAATATGGTGTATTTATGAGAGTTATACAATAATATAGAAAGTCTCAAAATATTATTGATAATCTTACAAAGGATGGAGACGATAAAGTATTAAAATATGTAGTCTCTAAAAAATAGTTCTTTTTTGCGTAAAATAGTTTGGATTGAAGCCAATCAGATTATTCATAAAAATGATTGCAATTATCATTAACCTGCATGGGGTCATTTATGCTACCCTACATGGCTTTCCCTAAATATTATATTTTTGAAAGATTACGTTCTATCCATATTAATTCTGTATTATAGGTGTATTTTTAAGAAATGGAATAAAAGATTGTTTAATGCTTAAGTTTGGTGGACAAAATAAGTGTGAAGAATGTGTTGGAAAGTTAAAACAATACAAGAAAAACAAATATACGGGAACAGATTTGAAATGTCAAAAAAATAGTATACAAATATTGATGTAATAGATAGCCTAATTTAGGATCTTAAAAAATACCTAGCTTCATCCCAGTTAACAGTGGCATCATCCATTTTATTAACTAACACCACTAGATGCTTGACGCCGGCGGTTTTTGCCAGCATCGCATGTTCTCTTGTTTGACCGCCGCGATCGAATCCAGTTTCAAATTCACCTTTACGTGCTGATATAACCTGAAAAATAATGAAAAAAAAAAAAAACAATATAGAAAGAATTTGAAAGCAGAGCGATGCGATTATCTATAGTATATATTAACGAGAAATGCAATAGTTGAATAAGAATTCAGGAGTTGATTGAAGAAATTAATTTGTGAAAATGTCATTTCAAGTAAACATTTAATTAGAAAAGCAACTAAGACATGAGCTCTAGACTGATACTACCCAGCCACAAAATCAGCAAGAAAAATACTTAGGCTTATATCACAGTTTGTGCTACATTGTTCAAAGCATGATTCATGTCATTACATATTATTTTCATTATGACATCAGCATAGAACATGAAGGTACTGCATTTATAAATTTGAATTAATAGAATTGGATACTTTACTATTTTAGATGAAATAATGTGAATGACTATGCAAATCGTAAACAGGACAGGAAATCTTCTGGAAAATATTTAAATCAAGTGTTTTATTTACCAAAACAGCTAAATCTGCTTGGGCTGCACCGCCAATCATGTTTGGAACAAAACTCTTGTGTCCGGGTGCATCCAATATTGTGAAATGCTTTTTATCAGTCTCAAAATACGCCCTCCCTACTTCTACGGTTTTCCCTTTATCTCGTTCTGTAAGAAAAATCACAGCAATTGATAATAACAGACACTGAAAGTACATACGAGCATAAAATTAATCGGGTGATTATTTTTATTCTCCAATAGATAGTAAAGTAGTGTTATCTGACATCACTAGCATTACTCAGAGTATGAAGTAAAAACGAGAGATTTTCATATATTTTTCTTCTATACAGCAGTCAATACGGATAAATTATACATGGAATATAAACCATGATAAAAGTCACGTGTTCTATAGAAGAAAAAGTTAAAATCGTGGAGTATGATCAACTTGTTTAGTAATAAATTTTTAATCCTGAAAGTGATGCTCCATGTTGCAAATAGTTCAATAATAGTGGGCAGGGTTTACCAGTTGCCAGCATACCAATAAGCAGTGTTCCCCAATTGTTCATAATTTTAGACTACAAAAAAAAACTAAACTCCCTCGCCTGTGGAGTTCTTAAGTGCTTAGTCACTATACTCAATGTTATATGGGTGTAAGAGTTACAAACCTTCTTGATTTGTATCTAATGCCCATGAGAGATACCAAGATTCTCGCGATTTTTCTCTCGCTTCTCTTTCATATTTTTCTAGTGTTCGTTTATCAACCATTCCTGTAAGAGACATAATCTGACCACCGATGGTCGATTTTCCAGCATCTGAAATTAATGATACGAACATTATTGCATGATTAGGTTGAAGGTTTTATATCACCCAAATTTTTTTTTATGGTTGGTAATTATTGTGACTGGTGAAATCATTAAATATAAAAAAAATGAGTTTACCTGAAGACAGAAAACATGGAAATATTTATCATTTTAGTGACCAAAGATTCCGCAAATGAAATGAGTCATTCAATAACATATGACTCATCGTCATGGCTTTGTGGTGAAAATTATAAATGGAAGGATCTGTCCAAGAGAAAAAAAGTAAATATACTGAATAAAAATATGCACTTATTACTAACCGACGTGTCCAATAAATACAACATTGATATGCTCCTTCTTGCTTCGAGTGTCTTCAATCCTTGGGGTTTTTTTCTTCAATACTTTTCTCATTTCCTCTACTTCATCTTCTTCCTGAAATTGAAAAAACCCAATTCAAATATTAGTAAATAAAAGATAGTTTAATTATTTACTTGCCACAGAACTCTGGTTGTTTTCTCCATAGCCACAGCAGCATACTGCAGCTTTGTCGAGTTCATCCTTCAGATGTTCCTCAGTAGCCTTCCGACATGCCAAATACGTCCAGTTGAAAAAGAGACAAGCAGAATTTTGGATCTCCTGAAGCATTCGGGCATCATCGATGCCGAATCTGTTGCCCATCAACACCATTTAATTTTGGTTGCTCGGTCTGCTGACAACAATTTAACAAAGATACGAAAAATTAGCATACTTCTCCGGCTTCATCGTCAGGGTCCTGGTCAGGAGTGAGGAGGGAGTCGTCAGCTTCCGCTTCCCAACTGTCAGCAGTCGGTGACACGCCGCCGCCTCCCCCTTCCCCGCCGCCGGCAGCCGGTGGCACGGGGGGTGGCTCTTCCACCCGAGGGCATGCCATGACTTCTGTTTCGGCACCTGCGCCTACATTTGCAATACAAGTTATATAAAAAATTCTCAATCCTCACAATTCGAATACCATGCTTGTCTACCACAATCTAAATAACGTTGCTACAAAACTTTTAATGCAATATTTAAATATTCTACACCTTTTATAACGAGCACATTTTTTTGTTTCAGGAATGATTTTCAATTGCAATATTTACGCAGTGCTCATATAGATACGAGTGACGGACGCGAGTAGATAAATCTGTATGTTCGATAGCCCACGTAAGCAGAGAAAATTTAAGGTATAACAATCGATCCAGTTGATCTATTTGAGAGTGAAGAATCTTGGTACTGTCATTACAGTATGAATATAACCAAATATTGATGCACAACATTCAACACATTTCCTGAACATCACAGTGAGCCTATGTAAGCATTATAACATTGCGCTTTCACATTAAAGCAGTTGATATAATAAACATGGCAGTAGAGTTGGAGTGGTGATTTGTCTTGGTGAAGTCCAGCTCATTTCATTCAAACGCAATTAATTTTATTTACACCTATACTATTTTCATGGTTCAACAATAGCCATTCAACGATAGCTGAAATTATTTGTTTTCATTGATGCGATTTATGAAATAGAGCTTGTAATCAGAATAAATTGACACTTTTAAATTGTAGTCAATTCCAGACCAATATTTTTAATGATTCCACAGCCCTGCATTTAAAAATCATGGTATGAATGTAGTCAGCTCTCAGAATATACTTATTTACTAAGTGTTGAAGAAATCTACACAATTTACAATCCTTGCAACTCGTACTAAAACTACTGACAAACAAAACTTGGATACCTATTACTACAGTATTCAACCCTAAAAATTGAAAAACATTACCTCTTCCAGCCATTCCCAATATTCTGAGAAATAGTTTATATAGACAACATGCAAATGAATGTTTTATATGCACTGTTTGTAAACCAATAAGTAAGGTTGGGGTGTAAATTCTGATAAGCGAAGTGATTATGAGGGTTTATCTAATTAGTGTCGTGTAACACTTAGGGAATGAAACCCCGTCTCAATGAAAAAAGGTAAGCAAAGCATAGGCCAAAATATGGTTGCCACAGAAAACAATTTTCAGTACGACTCGACTGAAAATGGTAATTATTGAAAATATAGGTACAATGTAATGGCATGCCAGTAATACATAATAAAACACTGAACTTAGATCCAATTGAAACAAGAACTAATTAAAATACAAAATAATAATTAATCTGATCTACTCTACCTAGTAATTGTATTTATTTTAAAATGAAAATATATTATTGAACATTAATTTAATATTACAATGGTTCCTTTATAACTATGTGTAAAGCCTAAATAATATGATTCAAGCTAATAAATTAAATTTCAAAAGAAAATAAAAGCAATGTGCACAAAACAAATTTAAAAAAAGAATAGAAATGCTTTTTTTTGAACAGTTAAATTGGTAGTCAAAGAGTCTCATCACTTTTAAGGTGTTAACTGTCATTTCTAGGTGGAAAGGCATTGTAAATAAAACACAATTTGACTGTACTGCTTCCAGATATTTATCAAGAATGGTTTCAGTTGATAATGCTCGTGATGAGCAAAATCGGTTCTGATCATTATAAAAATGTGGAAGTAGTACAAACAAATTGCTGATTGAATTGGCATTTACTTGGTAGAACTCCATTGTAATAGGATAAAATAAAAATGTATTTAGTTATACAAAATTTTATTAGGTAGTTGATAGCTATTTTATCCTATCAAACAAATGGTGTTTTATAATTATAATAAAAAAAATTAAACTTTCTATTTTGGTTCATTGGATTCTTCAAGAACTAGGGTAGTAGAGACATATTTGAGCAGGATATTTTGTTGCATCTATTAGAGATTGAAATACGACTTGTAATAAGTCATGCTCTTCGATGACAAGCATCAAATCTGAATTGCAATTTCTTGCGAAGGTTGGCTTCTATTGAAATGAATATTTCAAGCTTATACGAGTAGATTTAGTTTATTTGATTCAAAAATATTTGTGGGTTTTAGGTGTATAAAACGTATTTTCATGTTTGGCGAATTGTTGTTTACACTATGATTGAAATAGGATAAATCCATTTATTAATTAATCCGCAATCAATCATAAATCATCGTATCTGTCACGTTGACAGCGACTTGACTATGCACGTCATGTAAAACAATGATTGTTTTGGAGCATGAAACAATTATAGTGTATCATAAATTGTTAGAGACCATATTGCTAAAAAAGAATAGAAAATGACACCAAAACAACGCTACAAAGAAAAAATTCACAAAAAATCAGAATTGCGCCCGAGTAAAACTATGTTTTCGAAGTGAAAAACTAAGCAAAGCCCACCTGTTTTCTGAATTTTATGTTACGATACATTAAAAATGTGGCCAGTCGAGTGGTTTGTTCATAACCAGCTTATTTGAAAACAGAAAGGATTATGGGTCTAAAAAATCTTATACGAAAGATTACGTTATTATAGCGGACAATAAAACTGTGATCAAAGCCAAATAAAAAATAGTTTCATGGATATGACATGCATCGGACATCATGACATGGATCGGAACACACAATATACAAGTGATTTTTACGTAGAGAATGGTTAAAGATATAATAAAGCTATATGAATCACTAAATTTATACTTAAATGGAGATGAATCATTAAAAACTATGAAAAATTTCTTTGACGTGATATTACAAATGTCCACATAGAGTTATTGAAAACTACTCAGTCAAACTTTCAGGATTTGAAAATATCCGAGACGATTGAATTATTATATAGGGGGATACTAAAGCAAATGAATAATAATCACAACGCATTCAAATAAAAGTTATTGCACCCAAAATATTATTCGCAAACTACTGATAATGTAGCACCATGCTTTCAAATCTAGGTGACAAAACATATTTGTGAAACTACGAATTTGGACATGCATGCTGAAATGGCATACGATAATTTGGAATGTATTTACGTCTACGCGAAAAAGATGTTTCATTTTTAAAAAAAGGAACAATGGTAAAATTTTAGGATCAACGTTTCTGTCAAATAATGACGAGAAACTTTAGAAATGTGACAGATGAAGATTTTAGAGAAAGCGTCTGTCACAACTGTTAGACAATAAAGAAACACTCGTTTAGTTATTAAATTTACTAGTAAGACGTAAAAAAACAAAACCATATGCGGAGTTCAACGCCTGCTTCTATGCGACAAAATTGATATCGTAGCCACCTTGTCAAATGTAGAGTGACAAAACAGACTAACCGTTCATTACAGGGCTTTCGGCAGAGTTTGTGGATTGAGACTCTGATTTTTGCGATGCGGTGGGCGAATCCATATTGTCATTATCCGTGGAGGGTACACCGAAAGAAGGCACAAATTCCACAGCATTTACATTCAACGTGGAAAATTTTGCAGATAAGTCATTGGGGTCTGACGAACTCGCTTCCCCGACTACGCTGTCGGCTTGCGTTTCCCACGAATCGGGAGCACCGTTATTTGACATTTTAATAAATCTGCTAATAGTTTTCCTTCACAACACCGCACTGACAATTAATTCACCTTTAATCGCACCCTAATGAATCCGCGTGTGTCCTCACCATAGACCGGAAGTTCATGGCAGATGAGCAAAAAATGTATAATTTACGAATTAAACGTTCATCATTCGAAAGTTAGCATAAAGAAACATAAAAATACAACAGATATTTTTAAGATAACTGAAATCACTTAATATTTAACAAAATTCTTCATGTATTTTATGTAGTTCACCATATGACTAGTACATCCGGAACGAGTTTATCTATAAAGTTTGAAGAATTTTAATATTTATCACAATATATCGATCATAACTCGATATAACAAGTTAAATAGTATAAACATAAGTTACAAGTTTGATTAAATAAAGAAATAAACTGAAAATAATTACGTACTATACATCAATGATATAATTTCTCGCTGACTATGGATAGCTCCGTGGCGATTCCGAATCTGACTATGTCAGAAAGAGAAAGCCAACATAAGGAGAATTTATTATTGTTGCGCGGTATTTTTGAATTGCCACATTGCACTCGACGATCACGATAGCGGCAGCGATCGTGGTTTGCATTAGAACGTTTTGCGTTTGCGGTTGTGTGAGTGGAACAATTATTTTCAAAAGAGCGACCGGTAATTTTTTCCGAAACAAAAGTAAGAAACTAATCAACATAGAATTTAAATATTTATTTGAAATTTGTAAACAATATTTTTTAACAGTTTTCGTTGGAAGGGGCTGTTATCTCCTATTATAATATTCATTTAGGCACAGATATGGCTTCGTATTAGCACAATATATTTTGAATGAAAAGTTATCATCAGGTAATTTTAAAAGTATTACTATTTTTGTATTGTAATTCATAATAGCATTAATTACAGTATTTTCTTAAATAGTTAAGGTGGGTGGGTCATTGTACATTTACTTATTTATATAAAAAAAAACATCTTTCATAATTAATTGCAGACATATTAAACAATGGCGGCGTTTAGAATCCATGAAGATCACGAAAACAATATTATTGTTCGTAATCCAAGAATAATTGACTGCAGTAAAAAGTATCCAAATATACCTGGAAAGACCGTGACAGAAAACAAATTAAATAAAAAAAGGACAGTATTAGGTCAACTTACTGAGTCAAACACTATAATACATGATAAATGGAGTAAGGATATTTCGGTATGTGTAAGTATATATTTGTTTTTATTTTCTAGTTGTGGCGAAGTTTTGAAACCACCAAGATAACATGAAAAAAAGTCCCGTCTTTGAAATCTAGCCTAATAAAAATTGTAATAACTTATTTTTAGATTAATACACGTAGTTCAAATCGGAGATTTTGTATAATCCTTAACACAAAACATCCTACCTAGCTAGAGGTTTTTTCTGTATTATTCAATCTCTGCGCATCTAATTACTGAGCTGTAGTATATCCAGTGCTGTTTTAATACTAAAGTAAGCGGAGGGTATACGCTATTACACTGTTGATGCAATCCGACATACCCTATGAATAAACATATCGAGGTTTTAATCTGCAGTCCATCTAACTCCACTTTGGAAAAAATTTCACGACATATACTTTCAAATTAAAGTAACGAAAAGTATTTTGAAATTGTTAAATTCTGCTTGATAGTTAAATTATTTAGTTTTTTCTGTGTCAAGAAAACTTTTCCCAAGTACAGTTAGCCAGTTAACAGATTAAGTGGTCGATATACTTGCTTTGAATTACATCTAAAAATATTCCCTAGAACATTATTCCTTTACATACTTTACTGTAAATGTTTATTTTTAAAGTGTATAATGAAGTTATGTAACCAGAGAGTACACACTATTTCTAAAAAAATAGCACAGGTTTCACAACATATACCACAGAACCTACACTTAAACCTTCATTATATATGTTCTTATAAATTATTGCCTGAACCATTTTAGACCGGTGAACTAATTTTTTCAGAAAAATTCAAGTATGAAACACCTGTTTTTAAAAAAATAATTCAATGTGATAACTTTCTTTTTTTATTTCATGCTGATAGAATGTTCCAGTACTCGAATCTAACAACTGCTATCAACCAAAAGCATTTACTAAAGAAGGGAATAACGCTGCAGTCCAAAAAAAACGCAATGACCAATATCTTCTTAAACAAACTTGTTCCTTGGTACCGCAACTCCACACATTGTCTGTTGAATATTTTGAATCTCCACAATCTGACAATGACATTGTTCAACCAATGTCAGTTGATTATTCTTCAACCAGTTTAAATATTCAGCAGGTTGATCATCCTTACCAACAAGTATGTATGACATATTACATTTATATTAAAAATAACTGACCTTCACGTGATGTATGTCTTTATTAGGCATCAAGTTCTATGGCCATCATTGGCATGTGGTGGATGTATCTCTATCTCTATCACACAACCTCACTTGTATATAAGCAAGTAGGACAAAAGAACAAACGCCAGCATGATCTTATATCTTGCTTGCACCCTTCACTTTACGTGTGATTGAGCGAGAAGAGAGATATATACTGAATACACCTGGAGGCCATGTATGCTTTTTACCTTTTGAGGTGAAGTTTATTTACAGGTTGCTGTACTTAATAAATGGTTCTATTTATTTCAATAAGATTATAAAAGTAACTCTGATGATAATTCTGCCTTGTAGTCTTTAAATTTTTAGGCGATAGACAAACTTTTTGCTTTACAATATATATAAGACTACTATTGGTTTTATAAAGCATTCGTTCTTTTGTTTTTCAATTGTAAATTAAAATTATTAATTTAATCTTCCAATTTATGGATGGGTTAAAATCTAGAATTTTAATGGTTCCACCCCATCGGCAAAAAATTATTTTGGATTTCGACTGTTAGACATTCAATGTGAGATGCAACCGTTGGATGATGTGTTTTTTGGATTACAGTTAAAACACAATTTTTTGTTTATTTTATTGTTATTTCTTTATTGATTTTTCTAGGATATTTTAACATACCTCTTGAAAGCAGAAGAGAATCATAGACCGCATCCTTTTTATATGAATAAGCAAAAAGACTTAACTGACAGTATGAGAGCTATTCTTGTCGACTGGCTTGTGGCTATAAGCGATGAATACAACCTAGTTCCAGAAACACTCTATTTGGCCATTTCTTACATTGACAGGCTGCTCAGCAAAATGTCTGTAGTAAGTATAACTTTAATTAAAATTAATAATAGTCTGAAAATTTGACCTAAAGTAGTCTTACCCATATTCTCATTGATGAGTGGAGAACTAAGACTACAGAGCCTCACAAACACCTTCTATATGTTTAAATTTTAGATATAATACATGCAATTTAAGATGCTGACTGATGGTGCTTGATAGAATTTCAATATCAAATTTGAATTGTTTAAAGATATCAGTTCGAGTTCATCTGTGTACTTGAATGTCTAAAGATGCCTAAAGGCGAAACCTGAATGGAAATGTACAAAATTTGATATATTATAAGTAATATAAACATTTTTTCATAGATCCCATCAAAGTTGCAACTTGTGGGTGTAGCAGGAATGATGATTGCCGCTAAATATGAAGAAATTTATCCACCAGGTATTAATTTATTCCAATATATTTGCCACAGCGAAATTCGGTATTAAAATAAAAACTTTTAAATTATAAGATTTCATAATTTTCTAGATATTGCAGAGTTTTCATATCTTACAAACAGTACATACACAACTAAACAAATTCGATGCATGGAAAAATTAATGCTCAGAGTGCTCTCCTTTGATTTGACAACGCCAACCGTGCAAACGTTCATTGATGAATTTACCGCCCAAGCAAATATATCAAATGATGCCATGAACTTGGCAATGGTAAACAGTTTTTCATTTCTTATCAATCAATCAAACCCATAGTTTTTTTTTTTGATCTTAAGTAAAATCTTCGATAGTAAAAAAATAAATTATCAAGTATGTTGCCTACCACGATGATATTTCTGTGTTAAATTGAAACAATTTATCTTTTAGTTTATTAGTGAACTCTGCCTTGTGGATAGCGTTCAATTCATACAGTACCTGCCGTCTGAACTAGCGGGAGCATCGTTAGCTTTGTCAAGAGATATACTAGATGAAAATGAAGTATGGCCCCAAAAGTAAGTAAAAGTAAATCACCATTATTTTCTTTTCTGATGTATATTATGTACGAGTTTTATACTAGAGGTTCATATGGGAATGATTGAGAAACGATATAAAGTAGATTGTGAGTGATTTCCACATTGTTTCAAGAAATTCAGTTTTGAAATACAGTAATCTATAATTTACAAATACTCAAATAAATTTGAAGACTATGATAAGTGAAAAAATATATATTTACTCAACGGTGGTACTGCCAAATATTGAATGCGAGCCTTTTAGTTCAAATCGATTCATGAAACCAGACTTTGAAGTTGTATGTGAGAATTGAGATGTTTCTGGTGACGTTTTCCATCCTGCACCAAAATATAAATGTCAAAAATCACGTTTATACCTGGTTAATACTAACTAAAATTGTGGTGCAACTCTCTTATTCTTAATTATATCATTACAGCTTTATAAGATCTGATATCTATTTTTTCTTGATGTAATAAATTTGTAAATGATTATATGTTCTTAATTTTATTGTAATCATTTTGAGCGTTTGCTGGGTTGCAATAGTTACCTTTTCAAAAGCAAATTGCATGAAATAAATAGTGGTAACTACTGACTCAAATTGACTAATATAGCTATATATAGGCTAAACAGTAAGAAATTTAAATATTAGAGATCATCATATTTGGTATCCCTTTCTTACCTTTTTCTGTTAGTGTTTATATACTTTCCCTAATTTATACCTGGTAGACTCGCAGGCTGCGATCATCAGTTATGAAATTAGAATCATTAGCAAAAAAGTATTCAATTTTGATTATACTGTCCGTCTGAAGATGCTTCTCAATGGAGCTTGCGATGTGTCACTCATAATAACATGGCTATACAGCGGTCGATTTAATTCTATCTAATCAACCATATTGCTTTTTTTATTTGTGAACAGCTTAATAATTACTTTTCTTCACATTATATTTTCTGTGTCGTAAATTACAGAATAGAAGACATTTCTGGACATACACTGGAAAAGTTAAAACCCATCATAAAACAACAACACAAAGTATTTGAAGACTCGCCAAATAAATCCCTACAAGCTGTCCGGTTGAAGTTCGGCAAAGAATCTTTCAATGGTATAGTCGATTTAAAATTTCGCAAATGGGCTGATTATGAAACCGAGATGGATTCCTAAATTACAAATAAAGATTTTCATGTTCAGTAATGGTTTCCTTTTACACATTTATATGCATGCTCGCTGTACAAATGAGCTACTTTTAGAAATTAATATATTATTATGTAGATATAAAAAAGTTATATAATCATGTAATGTTTACATATTCACAAAGAATTTTCAGTATTAGGTTTTGATCTTTTTGTTTTTAAGTATTTTAATTATTTATAATTTATTTAATATTCCAAAATATTGTTAGGTATTTTGTGAAATGAGAGCTATGTGACTGTTAGATTTTAAATTAATATTTATTTGACAAAAAAAATATGTTAAAAGCATCCAGTGATTTCATGCAAGAAACTGTGTCAAAAACTAGGACACATTTCAAATTTACTTTATTAAATCCTTTCTCCTCCCATCTTTTTTATGTACGGGATCAGGTTTCGGGCCGCTGCCGCCCATCTCGTATGCATCGAAAATAAATTCTAATAGGGATTAATTGAATTTGTTTATTTTTGAATATCAAATTATATGAATAATCATGTGACAATTATGCCACAATAGTGAACACATGAATATTTTGGGTAAAATATATTAATACTGACTTCACTTTCTTAAGTCTTATCTATGAGAGTGCAATTTTGCGTTTTGAGTCTAGATAGGGATGGAGTTGAAATAGTGTTATTATATTTCTATAATGGCTATTATGTAAAAGCTAGACTATATTATATCATAACCATGAGTGATAATCAAATTTTATCAATGAAAATCCCCTCAGGACAAGTTGGATTATTGGTAAAACTACTGCATAATTGGGGGCGACCTAGCGGACTTAGTAGGAAGTAGGCTTCTTACTTTGTAAAAATATTTAGAAGCCTATCTTTTTATGACCTACAGATTTCAAACAGTAGTGAATTATTCCGTAGCATTATTGCTACAAACAATGTCTTGAGAGTTTTAGCAACTCTTTAATAAGTAATCAGAAGAGATCTTACTTTACAACCTTACCTCAGTGGTAGATATTTTTGCACTGACCATATGAGAAACCCCATAATTTAACTACTGACTAAAATATTTTTTCAGTGAAGCAGATCATAAAAATCTTTTTCTCTTGAAACTTCATAAATTCAAATTCAAATTAGAGGATTCCTTAAAAAGTTTTGCAATTTTTATAACAAAAAAGAAAATATACGTCTTCTAAGGTTTGACTTGCATATTTGAGAAAATATTGATTTATTTTAACATAAAATGATTGTACCATTGCTTTTTACGAATATTTATCAGTATTAAAAGGAATTTACAGCAAACACTTAAAATAGATGTTATTTGGAAGCCTGATCAAATAATTTGCTTATAGAATAAGTCTTCGGTTTACTAGTCATTCCTTAGTCAAAATGTTTTGTATTATTTTATCTGTACTTTATGTTATGTGTTGAAATAAATTTTAAGATGACCGGTATTTTTAATGAATGTATTTAATATACTTAAGTATTAGGGGGTTGGGGGGCATGTTGGTTGAGTCTGAGAGAAGACTGTCTGAAATTATGAAAAATAAATTTAATGTTAAAGAAAACATAATGTATTTTTGTGTTGAATAGATATTTAAGAAATACAAATTTAATCGTGTGAGCATTTTAGTGACATGAAATGATATTAATTTGTATTGAATGCAATGCCTGATAGTAAACTGACAGATAAATAAAATATGGATGACACACATATATATATATATATATATTACTAGTTCTACAAGAGTCAGATAATTTTGTATTCACAAGTCAATTATTAAGTGAGTTTCATTGAATGCACCAGTGAAATAAAGGTTTATTAAAATAAATGGTAGTTTTATTCTTTTAATTATCACCAGCTATGTTATGCCAGAGGTCATAGGGACGTTGGAACTGGCTAGGTCACATGCTGCAGATGCCTCCGGAGAGTCGCAGCCCTGTTTGTCTCTTCTTCTGACCGATGAGATTCTGGAGTCCTGGGCGACAATTGGTACTATCCATAGAATGTACTCAGCGGAACTGAAAGATGCTGGCATGTCATGGGAGAAAGCAAAGCAATCAAAGGATGACAAAGAAACATGTCGCGTGGTGGCCACATGCTCCAATTAAAGAGCGAATATGGTCAAAGAAAATATTATTTGGTGGTTAATCCTTGATGTTTGCCATGCCAACAAAAATGCCTTTTGTAAATTCTATGGATTTGATGGAAGACAAACCACTTCATATTTTGAAGATCATGGGTTATGAAGGGAACCATGTTTCCAAACTGAATTTATGTGTATTATAAGAAAATGACTATTTTTCTAAATCTGCAAACTGCCATACCATATTGAAATAATTTTGCAAGTTATGTTGTATAGATGGGTATTTCAATTTTTTAAATGTTTAATGATACATATTACTTTTTTTTGGTATTATTACTTGGTTAATTATTCTAGTGGAGGAAAGTTGTCATCATATTTGATTTGAGACTTTTTGACACAACGGCTGCACACTTTGAAACCAATTATCGATTTTATAAACTGCCAGATAGTTCCTTTTTATTTGACGCTACTCGGTTCAAGTTGTTGTTTTGCAATTATTTACTTACCATATATGAAGATTAAGCCTATATTTAGCTTAGTATATGGTTTGTTGCTCATCACTGTGACGTGAACATTATTAAATTAGAGGACAATGAAGAACACTTCAATTTAAAAAAAAATCATTTATTACCAGAATAAAACTTCTACAAGGTATGCTTGAGAACTATGTTGTATCTACAAAATATTTTTAAGACCTCTTTTATCACAGGTAATTTATTTTTTACATTCATATTTTCAATAAAATATATTTTTATATAAAGCGTAAAATTTGTTTTAGAAAACAATAAAATTATACAATTATATTTGGCCTACTCCAAAGAAACGAGATCGTTATATTATTAATACAGGATTCATGAAAAATGAATATCAGAATGCCAGATATTATGTGTAAATAAATGTTACTAGTACTGAAATGAAAAAAAAGCCTGATTGAGCCAGGCGATAATATAAGTTATACAATTAATTTTCTCAGGATATCTATATGAAGTGGTATCATCTCACATGCCCTGCCTGTCTCAAAAGCAGGTGCATCATTTCACCTTTTTTCAGAAGTGGGGGAGCAAAAGTTGACAGCTTGTCAATTTTTTCATTTCATCGAGCCAGTGCAGCAAGGGATAAATGTATGTTTCTTCAAAGTCAAGGGGGGGAGGGACAATTGGCCCCTCTACGACGCCCCTGCTCAAAACACTGAAAGTCTAAAGATTTTTTTAGATACCTTGAGGACCTTAAATAGTAGGACCATAGTACACTTTTTGAAAAAACGGTTTGAAAATTAACTGTAGTAAAATTAATTAAAAAAGGAAAAAAAAGCATTACTATTTTCATAAAAATTTTTGACAATCATCGATTTTCAAACCAAAAATTATTATTCAAGATAATATATAAAATAAAAGTCTAATGAGGAATAATATGTCGAGAAATAGTCCGCATTTTGCAACAATGCTAAACTTTGGAAATGTGATTACTATATTACTATAAACCTGTTGGTCACTAGCTTTTGGGAGTAACCCAAAGATTATGTATATTATCATTCATAAACACAGGTTAACATTATGATTGCTTAACCTTCCAGATTATGTTTAGGAACAAGGATTTCTGCTTGTGAATTTGACTTAATATTTCATAGAATGTTAATGTTCTCACAACACGGAACATATTGCCTGAGTAAAAATGTATAAAATTTATTACAAGTCATTTGTAATCTTAATTTAAAATACAATTAATTCTTCTGATACCATAAATTATCACTAAAGGTGGATAGGTACTGTTTTGGCATAGGAGATCAGAGGAACTATATTCGAAAAATCTTTTATTTTTCTAAAGCTACCAGGTGAATGGATAAAATGATATAAAATTAACTAGCATATGTAAATATTCTTTTAACATTAAGACATTTTATGAATAGAATACTCAAGTCTAGTCATATCTCCGGAAATAAAAAAAATATACATATACAGTGAATCTAGAAATTACACCCTGCTATGCACATTTGCCACTCATTTACTAGTGATTTTTGTGGGCCTATTCGTCATGCAATCTACAAAATGTGCTATATCCAGTATTGTTCATTGAAGTTTTAATTTTTTGTGGACAGGCGTTTATAGTAAGTTATTTGAGTTTTTTTATTTTGGTAAATATTAATCAATGTTAAGTGAGGGTCCATTTTGTCGGAAGACCGCATTAAGTAAGCTGTAACCTCATAAAGCCACATTCAAGCAAATTCAATGAGAAGCAATAGCAAAGTATTCATCCAAAATATCATAAGAGATGAACAAAAATTATTGCTCTGAAGCATTTTTATTTTATGAAAAATAATCAAAGATGAAAAAAACAAACCAGATAGACAAGATGTTCTGCAAGGATTCATAGAGAAGGTCGTGTGTTTCCTGTCTCTGGTCTATGCTTTTTCTACCAGTTAAAATATGTCTACAACAATGACATAAAATGTATTTTATTAGCTTGAGTGGTAAACAAGACCTAATTTTGAGATTGACAACAATTATGAATAGTTAGTCAATCCACCCCGCAATTTTTTTTTTATAAAAAACTAGTTTCCTCTTCCACCAATTTACATGTTCTGTCCGTTTACATCACTCCCTTGAAAAATGTAATTTTGAGGTTTCACTGTATATGTATTTTTGAATTGACTCTTGTAGGAATGTATTAGTAATGAAGGGTTTACAATAGTTATTCCTTAACTGGATATATTTTTAAACAAAAGCAACTTAATATAGATAAAAGACAAAAATTAGTTTTAATATGTGTTGAAACGGTTCATTTCAACTGATAAGATAAGTTAGTATATATTTTTCTGTCAATTCTACATTAGTAATAAAAAATATAATATGAGACCATTTTTATAAAATAAGTTTACACAATTTGCAAATTTTTTAGGAAAAGAACCAGTTTTGATTTCTCTTCAAAAGAAATACTGAAACATTTAAGAATTTTAAATTAAAATATTTGATCAAGTGCGTTGCAAATTTAAAAGCTTAATTTTACAAATAATTGTGTTTCACTTGAAACAGATTGTTATTTGACTTTATTAAGAGAGATTTAGGAAGAGTTTGTGGTTTCATAAAATAAAACAGTGTCTTAAGAATAATTAAGCAATAAAATAGAAGTATTTTGACAAGAAGCAGCTGCATAGTGTTATTCAAAATCTTAGATAATATTGTGATAAAATAAAATTTGTACTCACTTATTATCTAAACAATTATATAATATAAAGATCTGATATATTCAAGATAAGAATCAATACTAAAACGTATAAAAATATATTCCTTGTCTGAATGGTGTTTAGCAATAATATAATAAGACTATTTATTCTAAGATACAAATGATCCATGAAAGAAATAAATTGTTCGACAGGTACCACATTGTATTGAGCAATGATAATTGTAAATACCTCTATCTTGTTGAGTTACAGAAATTATTATTTTTCGTGATTTGGAACATATTTTAACTAAACACCATACATTAATAATAGGATATAAGGTTTTGCTAAATGCGAAACTTATAAAATTGTAAAAACAAATATAAATCTGCATAACAGTAATCTATATAATAATAAAATACAGATGAAAGAGCATCTGTAAAGAAAGATGGAAGACGATAAATCAGCAAAATTGGATACTTTTGTTTATTTAACATGTTAATTCCGAGTAGTGGTCATGGTAAATTCAACTGATAAAAAAATGCATTTTTATTCAAAATGTTACAGCATACTTTGGATAAAACCAAAGATTATTGGGATGGCTTTATTTGAGATAATATGCCAACCATAGCATGTATAAAAAATGCACATTTCACTTACATGTGGCTTCAGTTCTTTAAATAACTGATAAGATTAATATAAAGAGATATCAGAAAAGTTAATAGTTGATGGAATCAATTCCAAATTATGTGGAACTCATGTCTCTGCCGTAATGCAATGTTAGCGGTGAATGCGTATTTTGTGTTCCCCGATGCTACCGTGTTTGACAGATTTCTTTTTATAAAAGTGTCACTTGTCCCATGTTATCTGCCATTACCATATCCATAACGACTTGGAAGACGCCTTGGATGTTTGATGTGTCGGTAGCAGTCGTAAAGTGTGGAAACACAAGTTTGTTTTCATTTTTGTTCTTCAAAGAGAATTCAGCTTGGATAAACAATGCTGCACTGTCGACATCTCTATCAGGACCTATAAGTATTTAGGTTAGTGATATCAAACATAAATAAATATAGACAATGTGTTACCTTAATATGCAAATGTCGTAATTACCTTTATAATGAGGGAAGTAGTTTCGAAGGTGCCGTCCGGAATGTAATATTTTATCTCTGAAGAGATCTAGCTTATTGAAGAACAGAACAAATGAGGCATCGGAAAAAAATCGGTTGTTGATTATCTGCGAAAACAAGTTCAAGCTTTCGTGCATTCTGTTGACGGCAGGATCCTCCTATAAAATAAAATCTGATTAACTTTTAGATACATGTACGGTTTAAAAGATGAACTTGTCACTTTTAATTGAACTTATAGCAGAGATGTGGAACAAGAAGGAATCAATTAAAGAAGGGTTCTTATTTACAAAGAAACAACTGTATAATTTTAAATATGAATGCGACTGTAGACAATCCATAAAAGAATTTGATTTTGCATATTTCACGTCAGATATCTGCAGATATGAAAAAGTTCAGGTTTCTTCAATTTATCGTTATTGCCATAGCAATAGATGAGTGGAAAGGAAGACAATAGTGATGTGTCTTTCTTTCATTTATCTCTGGTATATAAATATAAGAATAATGTCTGATAAATATGTATTTGATTGAATTATTTGAAGTGAAATAAATAAAAGTCATAGTATAGTACTCACAACAAGGGTCATGTCATAAGCACTCAGTGACACAACAAATAAAACAGCTTTTACATCATCGAAGCAGTAAATCCATTTTCGTCTTTGCGACCGTTGGCCTCCAACATCAAAAACACTAAAATTAATCAATTATTAGATAATAAGATACATCCAAAATAAATAATTATTATATTAAGCGGATGGTAAAAACTAGGAATTATTAAATATCACTATCTCTACACAAATGAAGATGACTACGATATTTTACTACGACATATTTGAAGCATTTCAGTTCCCTTAATAACTTTATTCATCTGCAATAAAAAATAAGACTGTATTTTAGTTCATGATTTTTAAAAATATTTTAGTAACTATTTGGGAATCAGGATCATACTTTCATATAGATTTGTTTTAATAGCAAACCTAGAAGAGATAGACTAACTTATATTGGTGATGTTTGGAGATAGCCTGTTAACTGTAAAATTTTGAATTTACAGGAGCGATTTTAAGCTTTGAATTGATCCATGTTCGTTCACATATCATGTAACCATTGCATTTTGAGCATTTTCAAATGAAATGCAGATGTCAGGCTTATACCAAATGAAAGATAATACTGATACATAAATGACCAATGAATTTAAAACCTTTTTATACCTGATAACAACATCATCAATATTGAAGTGAGTTTCCATAATTCCTGTAGTGCGGACACGGGCTCTCAGGACGTCGGTTGGCGTTGGGACATATTTGTCATCAAGTAGTCGATCCATATTTTCGAATAAGCTGAATGATAAAAATCACCACAATTAATGAATAAGGATTGTGAAGAGTGACACATGAAGCAATATAATCTATGTTTAAGGAAAATTGTTTATAAAAACTTGATAGTGGACAAAACATTTCTGGATTTGGAAGTGATTTTGAAGGCATGTTTGTTTATGCCCACGCTTTCCACTTTTTATCTAGCTTTTTAACTTTGTTTTGCGGTAGGTTGTTCCTTAAATTTACAATATTCATCAGGCACTCTAGACTTTAATTTACCACTGTTAATTGCTCCTAGATTACCAATAGCATATCAGCATATTTTATTAGTAAAAATCTATTAGTAAGTTCATTATCAAAGTCACATTTCAGTTGGTCATATGACAAATTTTCTTACTTACAATCAGTTCTCTTTAAATAAATTTTAGTTGAAGGCACCATTAGAAATCTATATGATCCACAGTAGTCCATACATACAGAAATAAAAATTCTTAACTGCATGTACTGAATGATTAATTGAAATGTTTAATAATCGTTTAGTACTAAGGTTTTCATCGGGTATATAATTGATAGTAGAGATGAGGGGCGTGTTGTGAATATTTCTCTTTCTTGCTTAATCACATGTTAAGTGAATGGTATGAGCAAGATATAAGGGCAAGATGGCGTTTGCTCTTTTATTCTACTTGCTCATACGCAAACTGAAGTGTGCGATGGAGATAAAGAAACATCCACCGCACGCCGGTGGTAAGACTGTAATAAGTATTCAACTCACTATAAAGCAGAATCATTCAGTTCATACTCGTATCCTCGTGCTACTGCAAGTCTCACTCCTCTGTCTCTCCAGAGAGCTTGCAGGGCAGTGGCTACTGCTGGCATTACGCGGAATTGGAGATCGAATACACTTCGACTCAGCAACACTTGCTGGGCATGTATCTGTAAAGTAATTGTAACGACAATGTCACGATTATGATAGTTGGGGACACACAGTCACATTGGTTTAAATTTAGTAAAGCAACGATAGTTTGTTGCTGCTAACCATGCCACAGCCATGAATCCCATTCTGTGTAAATAAGTAAACGTTGAATCTTAGAAGACATTAAATGATGTGTGTCAAATATGCACAAAACAAAGCAAAAACGTGTCATTGATTATATAATATCATTTGTCTTTAATTTTCTTGTTATCCTTTTTAGTGGGCAAAGAGCTGCCTTTGCTGTAATTCAAAAAGTTTTTCGTTTTTCGATGAAAATCATATTTTCAATACAAAACATCAATTGGTGAAAAACATGTAAACAAAAAAAAAAAAATGTTTTGTTCATATTTCCGTAAAATAGACCTACAACGAACATACTGTAATTATTTTAATATTATTTGTAATTCTCCATTGTGTGGTATTTCACATAGCAATCTCCTATATGTATCCTAACTTATTGATGCAGGTCTCGTAAAATAGTCGTGTTTTTGATCTACCACCTGGGATTTTTCTATTTGAACATACTACAGTCTCTCTTAGTCCAGGAATGTAGGACATGTAACTTATCTGCAAGTCGGTCTTCTGTAGGAACAGTTGAAATGCGTCTTTGAGATCCACCTTGCCAAAAATCTCCTACTAATTGGTCAACCAATAATTTCACAAACTTCAAATGTAAATAATAAATCGATACATACTAATTTTTATTGGACTCATTAGAGTACTTCACATTAGATTTGTAAGCTTCTGAATCGGTATAATATACTAGTAAGTATTGTCAACAAAGACCATCTATTCAAATATAAAACTGTAAACTATACGAGACGCCCTTGATTTTTAAACAAATAAAAGCGAGTACTAATTTGAAAAAGAAATAAACACACTTCGGATCATGCATAATACTATTCAGCCTCCAGTCACTAGTGCGTTCAGTAAATAAGATTTATTACCCTATAAAAAAATATCGCTTGCACCGAAAGGTACAGATAAAAACACATGTTGAAATTATGCACGCCGTCTTCATTTGGTGACTCCTTTCTCAGATAAATGTAATAACATATTATTATTCATTCTTGATTGAAATCGCAATAAAAAAATAGCTGAAAATATTTAAAAAAAAAACAATTGCCATGCTGCTGTAGCGGCCGCATTCGAGTAATACGATATAACTTTTAATGGCGCCGCTATGACGGAACTCAAGTGCAGAGTTAAACTATTTCCTAGAATAACAATGCTAACAGAGATGACATGAAGAAGTTTGCTTACCTTATTGGAAGAATCTTGTAAGTTGATACGTAAACGACCCATTCCTGTGAGAACATATTTCATTGAAGCAAGAAGGTTATCCAACATGGTGGGACGGAATGCACTTCTTTCAGACCGGCTAAATCCATAGCTGTGAATAATTTTCATCTGTTTCACTAACGTGCTTTTGCCGCTTTCACCAGCTCCTACAAAGTAAAAAAGTTGAATGAATTTTTATTATTTTATTTTCAATTCTTTCCCTGATTAAACTCAATCATGCGTTTTTTTATCATTCGGATTGTTAGTTTTTATTTTAAATGTATTTTACTATAAGTGGAAATAGAAGAGACTTACAATTGTAAAACATATAAAATTTTACAAATAACTTTCCCAAAATTCGTCTTTTGTTGGTCCCTTGCAAAACGTAATTTTGAGGTTTCTCTCTACTATTTAGAAACATAACAGATCACATGTTAAATAAATTAAAATCTTTATATTTCATAGCGCAAAGTAATTTTAATTATCAAACGAATTCATATACCATTTGATTTCATAGTCAGATACTCCTATATGCACATAACATGAAAGTTTTACTACAGGATAAAACACAGGCAAATACAATGCACCAAGATGAATCAATCTGGAACCTTGTCTTTTAAAACAAGCTTCTATTCTACAATATCAATCCTTTTATTCAATTTGGAATGAAATAATTTTTTATTGTTGTAATCAAAATAACAATTTTGTAGCCCTCAAGAAATAGTTTTTGTAGCTTAAGTCTCCGCTTAAATGCTAACTAATAACTTTTTCAGTATATAGCCACTTACCCAAGAGCAGGATTTTGATTACTTTGTTCTGCTCCTTGGCCAGATCCCTAAGCTCTTTGTCTATGTCGCTGGAGTGCCTCCTGGCTGCCTCCATCTCCACACTTTCGCGATGCAAAGTTAGGCACGCCCCCATATTGAGAATTTGTTCCCATTACACGACATCGTAAAAAGCCCACTGCTTGTATTAAATAACTTAACAATAAATTAATATTTAAAATATAAGCTACAATTTCATATAATGTTTTCGATGTTTTAATATTAGTACATATAGAAGTGATGATTGTTTCTCAATCTTTCACCATATCATGTAATGATTTCTTCATCAATGAATATTCTCACGAGCCTTTCTCCTATTGTTGTTGTCTATCTCTTCTAACGCGGTCATTAAATGCAATAATATTCACACTGGGGTTGCAAAACAAACAAAATAGATTTTATATGTTATTCTCGGAACTTTTGCGCGAGGATAAGATCTATGTAAATAAAATATTATTGTCTCACTTTCGAAATCATAGCTTGTAAATAATGCATCAACAGTTATTCTGACAGGCGTCAGTAAATATTTTAATAAGTTGTTTATAGTATGTACGTAAGGATTATAATGTAATTGTCTATTGAATTATTCAAAAGTTAAAAAGTACTTACCTACCTACAAATTTTTAAATTTTATTTATAGAAACTGGTTTGTTACTAAAATGTCTTTGCACAATTTCAGTGAAATTTTATCGTGCACACAACTGAAAACAAATAATAAAGAATTAATTACTACTTATTCAATATGCCTTTATTTTATTTACACTTAACATAGATACCTACTTAATAATAGATATCGGCTATAAAGTTTTCGGCGTAATTTTCAAGATAAATCCAATGCATCATATCAAAATAATGTTTTATAGCATGTCCACTGCTACTGTGAAGCATATGGCCTTCTAATAGAAGTATGTCAATAAAAATTTTCTACGAAAATTGCATGTATGTCAGTTGCTCAACCTTTCTTTGTGAAAAATAGGATGGAAACATAGGGTAAAGACAGAAATAGTGGTTAGCAAATTACTCTCACTACGCCTCGTTTTTAGAATCGGATGGATGAAAGGGAATTTTATCAATGAAACATATTGCTTACGAAAAAAATCCATAAATCGATTAAAAAAAAATTGAACATTCATTATGTTATTTAAGAACATAAGAAGAATACTCTATATTTAAAAAAGAGTGAAAATTTCTTGAAATTTCAAAATAGAGAATATAATTTTACACCATTCTTGACAATGTATTTTTTGATTCTGCTGACTATGGTTGGTAAAATAAAGTAAAAAAAAATGGTAGCACTGATGTCACTATCGTATTTTCATATGATTTATCTATGACACCATTATAGTATATTATTTATGGACACCGTGGACCATAAACATAGATAATATACTAACATAAACTACTATACTTTTATATGACACTTCGTGTCAATATATTATCTATGGTGTCAATATATTCAACGTGCTCTTTACGAAAAGTTTAATGCAATAAGTAAATTGACGGAAACAGCGTAGTGCAATATCGAAAATGGTGAACATTGATGAAAATACGGTCGAAAATGTTGGAAAAGTGTTGAACGACAATACTAGACCACTAAAAGAGAGATTTCGTGCATTGTTTACATTGAAAAATCTGGGAGGCTCAACTGCGATCGATTGTATAAATAAATGCTTTAACGATGATTCCGCACTTCTTAAACATGAGCTGGCGTATTGCTTGGGTCAAATGCAAGATACATCGGCTATTCCTGTGCTTAGACGGGTTTTAGAAGACAAACAACAGGAACCGATGGTGAGACATGAAGCTGGTAAGTTTATAATGTTTTTACCTTTCTGAAGTTCTATATATGTGCTACTTATCATCGCGTTGGTTAACGCTCTCAAAAGATTAATTTTCTTATCTTATTAAGATGTCTAGCATTAATATATTATAGTGAATCATTATTGCGACCAAAAACCCAAAAAAGAAATCTTCAATTTCGGATGTATTCAGACGATGGTTCATGTGAACTGATCGACGAAGCGTACAGGTAAATTGTACAAGTTGACGAACAGTAATGAGAAAGTTGTAGGGCTGATCATATCCTACGGCAACTCTGGCTCAGCACATCTGTGGCGGAACACTTTCACTTACTATTCAGCTGGTATCCTATATATGGCTACATTGGGTGGCCTCTACACTCCATATGCTATGCAATGAGTGACACATGGCTTAAAAAATGTGAAGTTAAAAACTCCAGGAAGTGTAATGATACAAGGCATGGGACATACGATATAAAAAAGTGATCCAGGGCTTAGACTTAAGTCCATTTTAAACACGTATTGCCTCGCCACACGATGGCTAGTGAATTGGTGATAATGAATCCTGTTTATTATGTTAGAAAACTATTGCAGGATTAAAAATGAAATATTATTTGTTTCAGCTGAAGCGCTCGGCGCAATCGGAGCTCCTGAAGTTAAAGAAGTTTTAGAATTATACAGCAGCGATCCAATTGTAGAAGTTGCCGAAACCTGCCAAATTGCTCTCGGAAGGTTAAAGTGGCTATCTAAAAGTAAGGAAGAAAAAGATGCCCTTTCAAAAAATCCATACGCATCCGTTGATCCCGCACCGCCTTGTCACACGGATGATGTAACACTTTTGAAGAATTCCTTGTTACTCGAAAGTTTGCCTCTGTATGAACGTTATAGATCTATGTTCCAGCTGAGGAATTTATGTACGGAAGACTCGGTCAAGGCGCTGGGATCAGGTATTATTAAGTTTTCTTTTAATTCAATTGTTTCCCTGTTGGCTTATAATATCCATAAATTACATCTGTCTTCAATGATCTGATGTGGATTACTTTGTGTATCGCATTGGCCTCAAAGTCAATGCGAGAAAAACCAATGTGCTCTGCAACAGTAAAGAGCTCGTAATCCGATTAGGGATACCTGCGCAACCTTTAATTCAATGCGGAAAGTCTGGGACTCACGGGTGTACTCCGTTAGAACCAAGTGCCACTTATTCAACGCAATACTAGGGTACGGTACGGTGGTTTGATTTTGTCAGGAACTCGGAAGTAAGAGAGCAGACGGGCCAGCCTCTTATTACTTCCAAAATAAAAAAGCAGCGATGGACCTGGCTTGGACACATGCTGCGGATGCCCCAAGGAAGCCTAAATCCTGCCTGTCTCTTCTACCAACCAGATGGATTCCGTCGCCCTGGAAAGCCGCTGATGACCATCCATGGGATGCATTCGGCGGAACTACGAGGAAACGAGAAGACTGGCGGAGGACAGAAGTTTGGAGGAACAGCGTGATGGCCATATGCTCCGAATAGGGAGCGGATATGGATTAATTTTTTAATTAATGTTATCAATTATATCAAAATATACTTCACAATTATATGACAATCTCAATTTGTTGCGTGAAAGATTTTTAATACAATAATAAACCTGGAATATTTTGTTTTGGTGCAACCTTCTAACAATGTAACTTTTTTCAAATATGATTCCACAAGACAAAGCTAGGGTTCCTTGAAAAAGTTGATAATATAAAAAAACATATATCCTTAAAATAAAAAGTATTGTAAATACCGTTACAGTGGTGAGTGGAACCCCGATTCTTCGTTTTTCAAGACTAGATTTTAATTGTTTTTTTAGGATTGTCTGCTTCAAGTGCACTCTTTAGACATGAAATTGCTTTTGTTCTTGGTCAAATGCAACACCCAAGCAGTGTCCCATTCTTGATAGCTAATCTGGAAGATCCAAATGAAAATGAAATGGTCCGTCACGAATGTGCAGAAGCATTAGGTGCCATTGCTACTCCGGATTGTATGAACATATTAAAAAGGTAATATATTTTGTACTCTGTTACTGACAGATTCTATTGAATGCAATTAGGTGATGAATGCTGTGTGTTGTGCAATAACAATTTTTGTAGATTAAAATCTTGTCCAGCTATCTTCTTCTCTTCTGCCACTACAGTCCAGGATGAAACTTGGTTGCCTCAATCAATCTTATCCATTCTGCTTGATCTTCCGCCTTCTTACACCAACCGCTGACACTTGGCACTCATACATGACACCCAGAGTCGCGTTCTTCCAATGCTCCACCTTTCTTCAGTAGTACAACGAAATTTGAGGTGTTTTGTAGGTTGTATTAATCTATGTATGAAAATTTTCTAGCCCAGTGTACGTGATGAGAGAGCTTACCATCAGCTTATGTCAAAATATTCATTTCCTTGTTATTATCCATGGTACAGTGGAGTAATAGTATAATACATCTAATATTACGAAAGTATCATAATCAGGAGTGCATCATTCCGAGTGGGCCTGGTTGCCTCCAACAACTTTTCCCACATTTTTTCAAAGTGGCAATCCTCTAGCACGGCTCCTCAAGCAAACAAGCTCTATACATCCGGGAAATCTTCAGGTTGCTTAAGAGATCTGCTGCGTGATGTAAGCTACCAAACCAGCCAAGTCTCTTAATCTCAATTGAATGGACTGCGCTGTAATCTACGAATAGACCGCGGAGCTCAGCTTTATACCTTCTCTTCCAAATGTTATTATTCCTGAATGGTCCATGAATGCAGTCGATTATTTTGCTTTCTAAGATAATGAGAGCCTATTCATTTTGTAAGGCTAATGTCCAGGTTTCCGATGCATAGGTAGAGACAGGCTTTACACGTATTTTGTAGTGGGGTGCTCTTAATCAGGCGAGATAGGAGGTGGGACTTAAAATATCTCAGTAGACCGAAGTAGCACATGCTCGCTGCCATGATTGTCTTGTTGGGATAGTGTATACTGTGTCTGTAACCTATGCTAAGTTTATTTACTACTATACAACTGGTCCTAACTCTTGTGTGTTTTCACAGGTACCTCGCTGATGATAAGAGAGTCGTCAAAGAAAGTTGTGAAATAGCATTAGATATGTGTGAATATGAAAATAGTCCAGAGTTCCAATACGCAGACACAGTATTGAAGGTTGAGTGATAAAGTAATGTTGAACATTTGATGATTAAGGCTATCAAAGTGAATATACTAATAAAATAAATAAATATTAGGACAGTGTAAATGTCCACTGCTTTTTACTGAAGAAAACTGTGTTTGTCCATAAATAAATGCAATATTTTTGTGATGGTAGTTTTATATAACTATTATTTATAACACACAAAATGTAAAAAAGTTTATAAATTTATAAAATTACGTTACATAAGTAGTGTTGATTAAATGTGCGTATAAAACAATTTAAAACTAGACTGCTTAACCAGGGTAGATGAAGATTGAAGGATTAAGGTTAAGCGATTTTCCACTTAATGGCCGCGGACTCGTATATGAGTCCTACGTCATACATTCCATTCTATTGAAAAAGTACTGGGTTATAATCGAGTTTGATTTCAAATATCAACGAGAGATGGTGGTATACACATCAACGTATTATTTAACAAAAATTAAACTATTATTTTTACTAAATAGTTTTGTAAAACTACTCTTAGATGGTACACGTTTACTTTTTTCTCACTCTCGTAGTATTGTTTATTATTATTTACACATTGCGTAGTGATTTATTGAATGGGCCATATGGCATTTTTTATGGTGATAGAGTCATTATGATAACCGTGTCTTGTTCCGGGGTGACCTGTAATGTCTGCAAGATTTTACATATTTAAAAAAAAGACTATTAGATTTCAGTTTTTTCTCTACACCACATAAGTATGCAACCCAGAGATATAGAACCACTACTCAAATGGCATTGATTTATGCTGCGAAGTATCTGAAAGCACTAAATCAAATTTGGTTAAGATATCTCAATTGGTTTACAAATTATAGTGAATTTAGTGAAATGACAGTTTTTTGCGAAATTTTTACAAAATCGCCTGTCCGCCAGGTGAAATTCAATAAAAAAACATGCTACCATTAAACTGTTAATCTGAACATATTGAAAAATTCACTTGGAGGAATACCTAAATAAAATTGAAATTTATACCCAGTAATTTTTCATCAAATAATTTGATTCTTCTTCTTCTTCGTTAGCCGTTTCCTCTCCCTATTTAGAACCACTAAAGATTGAAAAACCTGTATCCCACTATTCCGACTGTTTCTTCAATACCGAAATACCTGTTTTGAAAATGCTAAATTTCAGTGTTAAAAATTAAGCAAAATTAAAATGGTAATTTGTATTTGTCACTTTTAAGTTGTTAACTGTCAATTCTTGGTGGAAAGACATATTTTAAAAAAATAATTTGTATTTGATTTGACAACAAGAGTTTAACAAGCCCTGCTTTCATAACTGTCTGGTGCTCATTAAAACCTGACCTTTATCATATTATAGCATGTGTATGTCTGAAGTTGACAGCCAGAAGTTTAATTGCACATAAGCACAGTTACTTCATATCTCGTATTGGGTTATGGATTGATTTTGATAAATGCTCCACCTATTGTTTATTTTGCGATAAACCCATTTAACAGATTAATCAGTGTCAATTTTATTATCGTTTAAATATTTTTAATTTTTTAATTACTATAATTTATATTAAGCATATTCAACATCATGGCAAATTGTAATTTTATAGAACAAAAAATTGAAAAGGATTGCATTCGTCATTACTTCTTACTGGACAAAAAAAAGAAATTGGCAAATAAAAACTTTTACATGGAATATTACACACGTCAACCACGACCCACTAAAGGATTTTGCTTAGATTCCAAGTCTACCAGTTGCGAGACGGAAAAATGTCTTCAAATCGACACTTGCCCCTAGACGGAAGCTTGAAAAATTCTTAATTCAATTAGGTGGTCAACATCGATGGCTACGGTTACGGATTCAGTCCCGGTACGCACAGTTTCATAAATTGATATTTTAATTGATTTATGGATTGTTTGTGATGTCTAAAATTCCCTATTCTATTCCTACTCTATTCGAAAAAGAGAGGTTGAGCAACTGAGTAACGAGCAGTTCTCGTAGAAAAAGTTCTGTTCAGATACCTGCATTAGGACCTGATATGTTTCACAAAATAATATTTTGAAAACAAAAAAAGAACTAGTCCAAAAGCGAAGAATTTAGATATTGTATGAAATATGTTTTTCAAGGAACAAAATATTTTCGAAAAACGGAAAAGAATGTGTACGCTACACTTAACAGATGTCACAGTAAGTTAAAAAAAAAAAAAAGATGAATTTAACACGTCGCTTATGCTACTCGTTCACAGATGTCGTAGTCAGTTAAAAATGTTAATTTTTTTGGATCATGCGCACACCCTCAGATATCGTTATCCGTTATTAATTCTCACAGATGTGTTGGTACGTCTATTTCGATATATTTTTCTACGATATTATTATGAAAAAAATAAACCTTTTACCGAAAATACGTCTGTAAATGTAGTTTATTTTATTTGTCTGGTCGATTTTTTAAGTATTTTTTTGTGAGGTTTTTTTCCATAGAAATCACGAATGTCATGTTTTCAAGCCATTCAATTTTATGAAGGATGCTAACCTTTCAATTTGTATATTTTTGGCCTAGTCGATGAACAGCAGAGAACCTTAATAATAAATTTATTGTGGATAAAATGTTTACAGTCATTATTTGCTGATTTATGAATTTCGAAAAGGAAAGAACGCTACTGCAGCAACCAAAAATATTTGCGATGTAAACTGCATGAATAGAAATACAACTGATGTTTGACTTGCTGCTTTGTGGCTTTCAAAATTCCAAAATATGCCACCCTCCCTATTCTCCGGGCTTTTCATATACTTTACCGTTCATCCGATTTCTATAAAACTTTGGTGAGTTGTTGTGCGCACACCCGTGAAGGTTTTTGAAGAAAAAAAATTTAAATAAAAAATCAAAAAAAAAAGAATCAAATACGTACAAAGGTATTCAAAAGGGAAGACACTCATATTTAAGAAAAATATTTCGTACGATGTTCGGGTCGTGAGTCAGCCATAAGGCAATAGTATTCATAACTTAAATAATTTATTTCACATGTGCTATGAATATCGTCGGAAATATGAAACAATAACATATATTGTTTGAAAAGTATTACTATATTTTAAAAAATCGGGATTTTTTCGGGCTGAGAAAAATAAATCTGGGCTTCAGGTCGGGTTCGGGTAACAAGTGTGATATTGAGAGTCAGGCTCGGGCCAGGCCTGAAGACCAGGTAATTTTATAAAATTTCGGCTCGTGCAGGCTTCTAATCCAAAAGCACTTCAATAAACCGAAGTAAAAGACAAACCCGTTCTTTCTTTGAGTGGCATTGCAACTCATACCGGGTACTCTCTTACCTCTTCTGTTTTATTGTATGTACTAATGGAATACATAATCTTGTGGAAATCTGGAAAACTTTCATTAACTAATTTATTAATGCTGGATATAAAACTGAAATAAAAAATATTCTAAAAAATACGAAAGAACTTTTGCATCAAGTGTCAAATAGTAAAATGTTCATGAGAACTGCTTAAATATTTGTAATCAATCTGAAAAAAACTTCCGATTTATTTAGTTTAATTTAAAATTTGTAGGTGAAGTTGGGTATTTTATCCCGACAACTATTATGTTCTAATGACGTCAAATGGTTTTTTGGTCTATTTTCGTGAAAAATATACACAGACATTTTTTCTTGTTTGACGACGATATTATATTACACTGAAGATCTATTTTCGAACCCGTACACCATCTGATCCTGAAAACGGAGAGTAGAGAGAGAAGACTAGCTAACTACTAGTCATTTTATTACACCATCCTTACGAAAATAACCTCTTTCAAAGGACAGGTTGAGCGACTGACATGTTTTCATTAGAAATTTTCCTGAGATGCTACATTGGGAGCAGACATTGTTTAAAAAGATGTAAAGATTGACTGATTGCAATCAACAATTTTCAGCTAAGGTATAAATGATTAACTATAAAATGTACAATTGCATTCTGGCGTAATCCACTCATCTAATAAATAAGCAATGTTATTTGGAAGCCCCCCAATGGCGAACATGAAACTCATTTTTGTACATACATAATTTAGACTTTAATCAACCGCCCCCAGTACGTAACTAATTCGTCATCATCTAAGGTTTATAAAATGCAGGGCGCAATCTCGATTTTCCAACAAAATAAATTGGAATTATGTATTTTTTGAAAAACAGTCCTAATAACCCAAGAGACTGGCGGTAGAGAATAGGGTTGAGAAATGGGTTGGGCAAATAGCGTTGATAGAGTGGTGATGAAGAATCACTAAGACGTAGTTGCACACTAAGCGAAATTCCCTTGGAACTCGCAATAGTTGACACTATTATTAAATGTATATCTTAAGGTTTGATTCAGACATCCAGCGGTTGGCACTCCGATTAATGAATGGTACCCTAGTTTAGATAACATTGAATGAAATTATCTTTAATAAAACGGTTTTCTTAATTGCGTTTCAGTAAATCAGTTAATCGAAGAATACAAATTAATTCAATTATTGATTTTCATAAAAGCGTGGTTGTAGTAAAATATTTGAATGCCCACTACCACGGCGTCAAACTTAGTTATTAAGAATCTATTTTCGATTTTGTCTCGTTTTTGAATTATACATGAATTATTATTTATTAAGACTTAGATACGAGTTAAAATCATGGACAAATTTACGACAGCTTTCTTTTTAAAACCATATCCGGTCTCTGCTCGGAGAATATGGCCATCACAGGGTTCTTCCAAGATTCTCTGTCCCCCGCCAGACTTCTTGCTTCCTCCCAGGTCATCTCGGCGTTTCGTAGCTCCGCCGAGTACAGCCTGTGGATGGTCATCAGCGGCCTTTCAGGACGACGGAATCCGTCCGATTAGTAGAAGATACAGCCAGGATTCCGGCTCACCTGGGGCATTAGCAGCACATCTTTCTAGATAATACGATCTGGAAGAAGAATTCAAGAAAATATTATAGCACGAATATTAAGATTTATTTTCGACGTAATACTTTACTGGTCAGTCTGTTCTCTTACTTCCGAGTCCCTGAAAAAGTCAAACCACCTTACCCGTACTATTCGCCGCAAGTATCTGTTTTCAAAGCACAGTATACGGTTTCCCTGTGCGGTACAGTGTGTGAGGTACATTGACTCGCAACCACTAAAGTTGCACCGTCAGAATCCATTCGTGACAACTACGATAAGAAATTACATTATTTTTCGTTTTATGGTAAGTACTAAAAGATTGCGTATTTGCTCCATTACTCTTAGATGTTTTAATTTTTTTTTGTCGCGATATTTTCTCTTCATTAAAAAAAATCAGATCCATTTATTTGAAACTCTTCATAAAAAGGTATTCCATTAAAAACATCCAGAAATTTTCATGATCTTAAGTTAATCCCAGATTCCGGGACAAGAAAATCAAGCGGGATCCCGGGAATAATATTGCATTGACTAAGCATAAAAAAATAGTGGTTCTCATAAATTTATTAACCTTCAGGTTTTCATGTTAAAAAATCCCTTCGGATCTCATGCAGTCACATTTCATGACAGTGTGGGTTTTGTCATATAAACGCATTTATAAAGCGAAATGACTATTTCAAAAAGTGAAATATGGTTTTATGTAGTATTATGTAGTTGAGTGTAAAACTTGAAATACATATACACAATAATCGAAATTCTTCATAGCAGAACAAGCTCGAGACGTGTTTCGGCGCCGTTTGAAACAAAACAGTTGCATACGGTACGGTCATGCATCTCGGATTGTTACTATGCTATATTTAATACCATACTATAATTTTGTATTTTTTGATGAGGTTTTCAAATTATGATTAGTTATACAAAGAAGACTTAAACCGTTTTTTTTTTATTTTTAATTACATATAATTATACATATATAACTATTTTATATACAAGTAGCAAAACTATTTTTTTTTGTATTACCTATTTCACAGATAGTTTAAAAGTTTAAATGCCGAAGTAATTCATTGTTACACCATGAATACGAAAGTTTTAAACAAGAATTCACTAAGTTTAACGGCAACATATTATAAAAGAATGATGAATAGTTGAAGCCTTTTCTGAGCTCATTCACAGGCGTTATTTTAGGGTAATTGGAATATATTTGATCCTTGTAATATTAGATATTAACATTATTTCTATTTGCGTTAGTGTAATTATATAGAAATACATTATATTATGTCATTTGATGTAAAAAAAATCAATAAATGGCTGCTGCGATTATGCATTGTCGCTAAGGCATTCATAATAAAAATGAAAAATCTAACAAGCGTACAGGGCGGCAAATTAGGATTTTGCGCACGAACGACCCCTTCTTGTTGCGGTCCTGACTTTGTATGCCATAGATTCAATAATAAAAAAAAGTTTTTCATGGAGTTATCAATAATTTGTTTACTCCGCATTTTTAATTGGACTAGAATCTGAATAAAGTTGTGATATGTTATAAACACAAATAATTTTCTTACTTTTATTATTTTATTTCTGATTTTCGAGAGAACGACGTTTTAATTGGGCTGAAATATTCGGCCGGAGAGTATAAATATCAAGCCATAAGTCATAATACGGACATAAAAGATGTTTATAAAAATAAAAATGATGACATGACAGTCTTGCCATTACCATTCTTCTAAATGTCACCGCACGCCAGCTTATGTTAGGAATAGTATAATTTATTACCAGAAGGTAGGTACCTAATCAAAGGAGAACTTGGCAACAATTCTGCTCTATAATAATGAAATTACAAAATAAGGAAAATTGGCGTTACAATGGAGTTTTCTAGCAACGTAGATATGGAACGTGCTAAAAATAAATTGAATTTCCTTTGAACGTCATATTTCGTCAAACGGTAGGTTGGTACTCTTGAATCTTTTTGAAATTGGAACCACCCCTTTTAATTTTAACCGTTAATTATTTTGGCGAACTTATTGTAAACCGATTCATTACTTTTATTTGTTTATCGCCTCGACCTATTTGCTTTATGCTTTTGCCCTGATTCATATTCATTTATTTATTTATGTTTTATTTGATAAACAATTTAAAAAATACCTATATCAATAAATCAGTATAATTGGGTTGAATATCTTACAATAAGCAAACAAATACAGCGGCCACAAGTGACCATTACCATAGAGAAATAGCACACTGCATGACTTGAGCACATCTGGAGAATGCCGCCTGATAGTGCGATATTCCGTTCCCTTTTATGAGAATTTCCAGATGCCTGCATCGTGGTAGTATGCCACTCACCATCCAACGCTGCTTGCTACACAAAGGATCATGTTGAATGCGGCGTGAACAGTTGCAGTTTGACCAGGAAGATTGCTCTGCATTGAAACGAACAAGGCAAAGAATAAAAGCTTTGGGTATATATATATATATATATAGCTCATAAGATATAGTAACCGTTACTAGTAATGTTTTCGGTATCCTGTAAAGTTTTGAATAATGATATCCTTTTTATTTTCCACAGCCCTGCACATGTTCTCAGCGCTTTCAAAGGTGCCGACTCTTCGAAAACAGCAAGTATTACGATTGGATAAAAACTTGTCCCATCACACTCGTAATTTTTTGCTTCACATCAATATATTTACACAACTATACAATATATAGTGATTAAATTACAAAATTGAATCTTTTAATGACAATAGTGGCCTCAAAATGTAGTCTAATTATGACAGAATCGAAAGATTTTGAAATGGGGGTTGAAATCAAAATATACCCAAATTCACTCTGACTTCTTTATTGCCGATACGTAATCTCGAATATGTGTTTGATTATTCTTAACCCCAGAATAATACTGAATAAATATTCACTCTCGTAAGTTCTTTGTTTGTATATTAACAAATTATGTCAGATTTTATTAGCCATTGCCAACAACTACTCACTCATAATAATTACAACAACCTCACGCGAACTTCGAAAAAAATATAAATTCTACATAACTGTATCAATTTATTTACTTCATGTTACTTATTGAAACGATAATAATAATTTCGGAACCAATTACACAATTAACTGTTGACACATATTTTCATATTTTGATTGAGTTTTTTAAATTAATATAACAATTGTGGATGCCATCTCTAGTATCAACAACCCAGGTACCAGGTAATCTTCTTAGTTTGAATTAATTTTTTAATAAATTAAGTTTCCAAAACGATTTGTATTTGCTTCAGTCGGAACGCATGTTTTGAGCAAGATATCAGATAATACATTTAATAAAGTTAACAAATCGCAGTTTTATGCAAATGGTAAATTTTACATATTGTTGGATAACATATTCATTATTCTGCTATTATTGCATTTGTATTGGTGTTAACCATTTACATAATAACGAACTTTACACATAGTCGCTTCCACGCGTGATTGAATGGTGTATGTGCTTTTAAACGAGAACGTTTCGCAAACTGTTCCTCGTTTAAAAGCACACAAGCCTACCAATAACGCGTAGAAGCGCTTGTATGTAAAGTAGGCTATTATCTGCCATTGATTTTTCACAAAAATGTCACTTGCTGAAAATGATCAAATTTTCGTTGCGTGAGCTGAAAAATAGATTTATACCCAGCGGCGCAACTACGATTTGAGGACCGACTACAAACTTGACGGTTTTGTCAGTTTATATATCTAGAATTCCACAACACATAGGAAATGTATGCCAGAAAAGGTAAATCTGTTAAAAATAAATCACACTTATAAAAATTTTAGATTCTAAAGTATACAACTATCATTTCCGCAATAAAGTACGGGACCGAGACGTTTTCGCTTTTTGTGAGAATTTTTGAATTGGTTGTTTGTTGTGAAGATGAAGATCCTGCGACGGATATACGGATCCGTTGATGATGAAATGATGGTTGGCATAAAACTCCTCCCACCCCTATAGTTTCTAGTAGGTTTAATAATTAACCCTTTCCTCCTCATTAAATTAGATTAATATTTATTTTTGGTACATTAATGGCAACGAAATGATTATGTCGATACCTCAGTTCCAAAATGTAAAACTCAAAAAGCACAGTTCTGAAATAATTAAGAAACACGATTTTAGGCAGGTTCAATCTCTCACAGTTCATCTAACTTTTGTAGATTTTATTGAAATTCAAAGATTAAACTTTGTTATTTCAGAGTTTTCAGAGATTTTCACAAGATTTTCGTAGTTGTTACAGATTGGATCTAAAGTAATAATAAACACAGTAATTCTAAAATAACCACAGATTACCACTTGTTACATTTTGGAACAAGTTGATATCGGTATTTTAAGCATTTCCTCATACTTAACTGAAAACTGCACATTTCTGACTGGTTACACGTTGGAACTGAGGTATGAATGTGATTACAATCGGTCTGGTCAGAAGAGAAAGTAGTATTTTTTTTTGTTTTAAAGTAAACCCTGTCGGTACTTACTCGGTTGACTACCTTGCCATTTTTTACTGTTTTTAATCCTTTTTTTATCTTTTGATAACAATAAACCTATAATTCAAACTTTTTTGTAATATTTATATGTGTAATAAATAAATTTAATACCATATTAGACAACTTGTGTGCACAGTTTCTCGGAGAAGCTATTCACTTGTTATGATATGTAACACAAGTGGAATATTAATGTTATTGATTCAAGTTTTGTATCGGGAATTTGTCGACCGCAAAGTTTGGAAGGGTCTCTCTAATTGTAGATATGCCACTGGCATCAATGGATAGTATTGCAAAATTTAACTTCGAAAATATCCGCTGTGTAGCGCTTAACCGCAGCTATCCATATAAGTGTTACATATAATTGCACACAGTTCACCACACACGATGGGATTATTAAATTAAGTGGATCGAATTTGCATCGCAAATTGCCGAAGGATCGATCCCTCTGTGAGTGACATAAAAAGACTAGCATCGGAATTGAGATACTCACAAGGGCTTTCAATCCCGGGATCTCGAAATCCCAGAATCCGGGTCAATTATTCAATCCCGCAATTTCTGGATTCACTGTAAATCATAAAAAAATATTTATTTATTATTTCACATTGAATAGTTTATGATTAACTACAACATATAACTAGGTTTGTCCATGTGCATAGTTTTTTTATAATAACTATATAATTAATATAAATGTATTGTGGTACTACCTCTTTTTCATATTTCGTAATGGCCGCTTTTAACCAATTTGAAATGGAGAACAAAAAAGGACTGCTTCTTAAATGGATGGAAGACAATATTGTAAAGTCGATTTGAACGGCATGTCCTCTTTTTGAATACAATCTGGTAAGACCTACCTTAATAATTCAATAAAAAAAAATGTTTTCAACTAATGTTGTTAATTTGATTTCCAAAATTTCTTGATAAAATAATTTATGATCCCCCATGTTTTGATGCAACAATTTAACCCCATCATCCGCATTAAACGTATGGTTCTCCAATACGTTTATGTTAATGTGTTGTTTACAAAATAAGGATTAAGGCGATTCTCGAAATGTTAACTCAGGTATCAGTGTGGATCCTAGACGTATAATATTTTATCTCGTAAATAATATTTGTCGTATTTGTATCTTCTATATAAACGTTAGACACTGTTTATTGTCTGTCAGTTCGAGTCCATTCGTGCGCTCGAATGCCTGAAGATGCTGAAAGGCGAAACCCGGGTCGTTAGTGACAAAATACTTGGAAGTGTACAAAATCTCAATAATCCAAATTTGAATTATATTGAAATTAAAAACGCAATTACTTTTCCGGTAGCCGAATGTGTATCTTTGATAGGATCCGTTACCGACATTTTTTAATACTGAGTAGTAATATATTATGCATTGAAAACGGCCTCTGAGATGTAGTGTATAAAGCTTATGCTCCCTGCACTTGCATAAATATTCAGTGCGGAGCAGAGCGGCCTACCAAATCCGGAAAACTCGGCGTAGAGCTGTGCTACTCAAACATTTTCAGTGTGCGGACCTCTAAATATTTTCAGTGTTACCTGGGGACCGGCTTCATTATGTGAATAAAATAAAAATTATGTAGTAATACATATTTATTGAGTGCAAAGAATTGAAATTCAGGGACATTGATATTACACAAGACACGGGTCGATATTAATTATGTTTCTCATTTTTAACAATATATTTACTTTGTTGAGCTCAGACCGTCTTTACCCAGTCCGCAGACCAGTACTGGTGAGAGCGATAAACTAAAAAATATTTTTAATGTTTTGACAACCGAAATTCCTGTTTTTGCTTTTAATTTATTGTGATTGTTAAAAAATCCTTTATATTCATTTGTATCATATATTGAAAGACGTGTTTCATTTAGTTTGCTGAGTGATAAAAAAATTGAAATCGTTTTTCCTCTGTGCTCGTTTACCTATTCAGGTTCAAGAATCTGTCAAAAATGTCGCATATTTCACGTATTGTACAACCGGCTTGTCTGTACGAATGTTAAAAATAGAGATCTGCAGACAAGAATCAAGTATACGTTAAATTCGCTCGGTGAACCCATCGATAGCATACCTATACAAATTCTGAGTTCTTCGCCTTCTTTATGCCCTGCATCATTAAGGTGATTAAAGCACGAATAATCAGATGGGCTGGTCATGTCGTTAAATGCGATACCTCCAGAGTATTATACCACCGTCGAGCACACCTTTCGCGCCTATCGCGAAAGCATTACTACTTCTCAATTCACTCCAGATAGACATTTTTAGCAACCCAGTAAACACTTTTACTGTATATGTCATTTAAAATATTCTGTTTTTTTCCCCATCGCAAGTTAACTTAGCAATTTTATTTTCTGTAAAAATTTTGCCTGTATTGCTTGTAAATATGTAAATAGGCTACAATGTAAACATGGCAAGTAGTTGTTTTCCTGGATGCCATCACAAAAGATTGACGAAAAGCGTTGCAAAACGGTAACATACTGGTCAATGTGTCTTTGACTAGAAAAACGAGTATCGAGATCCAGATGTGTCGTGGATAGTTTATAGCGTCAACAAAGTTAGTTTTTCGTTACATTAACGCGATGAACGCGCTGGACACGTTTAAATGTCCAAGATTTTATCTCGTATTTCCGGCAAACTAGGAAGAAATACTTGTGGATATATGCTTTAAAAAATAGTTCAAACCTTTAGGTAGAGAAATTAGAGCACATACCATGAAAATGTCAAGTAGAAAACAAGGGAATATATTTTTGAAAAGAGCTCTCGATATTCAGTTTTTAGAATTTCAGCTTAGAACTGCCGACACGCAGCAAAAAGCTGTAAGGGTTAATCATATTTTATAATTTTATACAAAAACCAAAGTTTTAAAAATGATACTTGTGTGATTTGGTGATACACGTACAGCAGGTTCGTTATTATTGATATTCTAGTCTATTTTTTTTGTTATTTTCCGAGTCATATCTACACATCTGACCACAGTTGTCTATGGTGTGTATTTGTATACTGATATATACGACAAACTATCAATCACATAACTAATTAATGTGTCATTTAAATAATGAGATAATTAGTGACGCTAAATACGTAATATATTAAATATACCCGTATAATATAATATATTAATGGGCTCGATCACCATGAAAGTTATCGTAAAATCGAACGCAATAATTTTCCAGCAGTATAACGGCGAATAAGTATTAAATGTATGCTTTGATGCGGGTACAATAACCTTTTGGGATGGATCAGTTACAAGTTACACTAAGGGTTGGGATCAAGGTTGCCAGGTTTTCAAAACAGCGTATCGAGATTCGAGTTAAGTTAAAAACTCTTTCTAATGTACGAGTATAATATATGCTTGTAAGTGCAAATATTTTTTCATGTAAGTTTTCTACGTCACTATTACTTTAAAAAATACTGTACATTTTTGGTATTTTGTCTATGGAATGCAGATATTTCAGTAAATTAAATGCATTTTTATTCAATCCGTTATATTATGTAGAACTCCTTAAGCAAATTCAATATATTAGTCTCCGAGTCGTTAAGTACGCTCCTGGTGTTTTTTCACAAAATAAGTTTTTAATGTACGTATGTGCTCTATCAACAGATCTATTAATTTTTCTTGTTGCAAGTCTAAAATTTCTTCCTATTTCGTTCTCTGTTTGAAATTAAACATTCCTCCAAACTTACAAATGATTCAATAATCGTTTTACACGGTTGATATGCCCCGAAAAAAACGATAGTGTAAAGGATTATTTTAATTTTGCTTTTACACCGGACGATACAAAATAACTTAAACTATTCTCAAAACTGTCATACTGCCCATAAAAGTTTTTCGTGATTTACTCATAACTCTGAAAACCTTCGGGAGCGTCTTTAGCGACTCAGTGACTCGCATAATAATTGCTGAAGTTAAATCATTATTTATTTAAATAGGTACTTAATCGTAAAAGATTTATATGTATAAACATCGAAATAGTTCTTAAATATTGCTTATTTCTTCCTTGTATTTAATAAATGGACTTGTCGTAAAATTTTTTCTTTCTTCATGTTGATTTTTCAAAACCTAAGCAAATCTTGGACGATTCCCACCGAAATCCGGACGTCTGGCAGCCCTGGTTAAGACAGTGGGGTTCATGGCCATCCTTTAAGACAAGGGAATTAATGACGTACATTATCGCCATTGTACTATTGAATTACTGATCAAATTTAGCAATCCTCAGAACGGTTATTTGATTGTTTTGATGATGATAAATCACTTTAATTATCGACACGAGAAATTTGAATTTATGTAAATATTGCAAGTAGTTATGGACAATTTTGAGATTTATAAAATATCCTATCGAGTCACTGTCACTTTAAAAGTATGCAATGTTTTACCAACAACAACACTTCACTATGCCTTCATATCTTTTTCTGGAAGAATCAACCAATTTGGCATGAAAGACCCTATAAAGCCATGGATTAGAATGGTTGCACTTATTTATGTTTATTGTACATTTACAGACATTTACAGAAGATGTGATAAACGTCTCATAGGTAGTTTCGTTTTAAAAGCTTGTCTGTACTTTTAATGGCCTCTCCAAGCCATTGTCATTTAAGCTTTTTGTTGATTTTTATAACATAGCAAAGTTCTTTAGGAAGGCCCATTAGTTTCTTTTCAATGGTTTTGCATTATAACCAATATGAGTCTATCGGAGACTTTTAAAAGCAGGCGAGCACAGGGTGCATACAAAAGGAATACAAAATGTGTTTCAGATTCAGAATGGATTTTTTTGAATATCGCATTTAGGAATCTGAAAACACTACATCAAAACTTTCCTGCACGAAATTTCGTCATATAGGTACCACTTTTTTATTTGTAGGACTATTTCGCTAAAAGTTACGTAAAATCTGTATCCCCGGTCTACATTTCGGTGATAATAGCGTCAGATTATATCATTTAGAACAACTGGAAATTAATGTATATAATCAAGACAATAATCTCATTAATTACCAAACAAACATTAATTCATCACTTTTATTTAAACCATTACAAGAAGGTCATGTAATTAAGCATAATGAATAAAATCTTAATGCTTATATTTTAATGATAAATTAATAACACCACATAAGCTCGTCTTCCAAAAACACAATTACTACCTTGAATGATTTAAGTTTAAAATATACATTATGGTATTTGAATACGTGAGATGACATAATATTGTCTGTCTCTTCTAAACAGTATTAATATAGATAAGCTAAAATAAGTTTAAGTATAGTTCTGACGATGGTGTTAAGCCGAAACAGCTATCAACTACCTAATAAAATTTTGTAGAACTAAATATTTTGATATTTTATTCAATTAAAATCTGTAGTTAAATAATACGATTCGGGAAGCCTCAAGAGACTAACTGTGAACGGCATCGTGATCAGTAAGAACGCTGGACTGATTTAAGTTAAAATCATGTTTTCATCTCTGCATGTCTTGGAGTAAATGAAGATAGAAGAAGTACACCAAATAATTCCTTACGAATCCCGGTAAAGAAAAATATGTGTTCAAAATTAAAAGACTGTACATCGCTATATTATAACTGCGTATAAAATCAGGGGGTTATCGATACCATGTCTAAATACCGGTTCGTACTTCGGGCCTGTACCTTTCAGGACCTTCAATCTAACGACGGTCCGCTAAAGATGGTCTTGACATCGTCACGCGTAATGGCAAAAACAATAAAATTGGTTTAGGGTCGAGTTTTAGTTTCGCTCAAAATTTTATGGAAATCATCTATCGAAATGAGCAGACTGTGGGAACATAAAACCTCTCACTACTCCGATATACATGACAGTGTTGCCAGATTGGAAATCGGCCCCTAATTCATTTTATGACTACAAATTAAATCCATTTAACCAACAGTACTGTAACTTAGAATATCAGTGTTGATATATAAGGAGAAAAATATATTTGACTAAAAGTGTATGAAACATGTATATCAATATTAATTATTTTAAATGTATTTATTTTTTAATTTGGTAAGCATTGGTATCACAATTTTATTTATATCTTACAAGTCTGTCCAAGCCATCAACTCACTGATCGCGATCTGTCGGTGAACTAATTTCGTTTAAATCAGATATTATTTTCACTAAATTATATAAATGAATATCATAAAAACAAAAAATTTTTTACAAACAATTATGTTAGCATGTTTTACTATTCAAAAATCGTCCAAAAATATTAATTTTTACTTTTGTTGCATTCATTATTCACGTTTGAATTTGTTTTCATCGGCTTCGGCATGGTATTAATGAATCACCCCCTCTTATGTAATTAAAAACACTCTCATACATAAAAAGAGAAGCACTGTTATAAAGAAACCTATTCTTATATCATACACATAATATCGCATACTTATTCAAAACTGATTACTCCATTAAAATTTAAATTAAAAACACATCAAAGTTTTTACACCCAAGACTATTTTTTTTAAATATCAAAGAAAATTACGACAATGATTTTGATTTTGTTATTGTATCGATTAAAATTATTTCTTGTTTTTTTTACAGTCGGTATAATATACCGTAAAATTTAGAAAATATAATCAAAATTAACCATTTTTGTAGTATTTTTTATGCACGTTAATATTTATATAATTATTTTCTTACCGACTGAAAGATGTGTATGTATCAAAAATTGTTTTTTCATTTTATAATATTAAATAGTATGAGTTTGATTACTATAGTACGAATAAATGAAAAGTTAGATATTGAACGTTTCTCCGATATATTGTGTGGTTGTAATCTATAATAAATCTCGTACTACGTTTTTGTAAGTTTGTCTTGTTATGTAGGTCCGTTTGATAAGACGTCGTAACTTCGTACGGTGGGGCGTCGGCGACGCAGCCAGCGCCACCATCTGGCGTCGGGACGTCCCTTAAGGTTCCCAAGGAACGTGTTTTACACAAATACCGCTCTGGGGTATTAAAACAGGGCGTAGGTTAACAGAGACACAAGGAATTTTCAATCTGTTTATGTACTTGCTTGTCAAGTAAATGAAAGTTTTGCATACTTCGCGCCGAGGGGTTATGTTACACCAAGACCATCAACTAGTTAGCAGTCCAATTTTCAAATACCTAATAATATATAGCGAATGAAAAAATACATTTAACTTAGCATGATACATTAACGATAAGAACTCTAACGTAATTTGTACGCTGGTTTTCTATATTCTACGAATGGATGAATTAAACTATTAAATCACAATTATATAGAGAAAAGCAAAACGGAACCAACTAGCGTTTCTAGGTATTTTGAGTTATGAATGGGAACTGCTCGAAAATATTCCAAATGTCAATTTGCTTAAGAGATCCAAGCTTAATTCTGTCTAGTTTCCGTTTTATTAACATTATTTTCTTTCTGCTTAATGGATAAATATTCTAAAAGTCTAATTATATGTTATGAAAAAGGAACCAACTGCAAAATATCTGTTATGCGTAACATATGAACCACAATATTTTTGACAGAACCATGTACTGAAAAGGCAAGATGTCATATACCATATAAATAAAATACCGAGTACAAGTCACATTATAACAGAAATGTAATAGATTGTGAGTTTTTGGGCGCGGAAATGACACTAAACCAAAAGTAGTATTTACAAAGATGTGGATTCTGCTAGTATATCTTTTCTACAAAGACTTCTATTTTTGATGTCAAATTCAGCCTAAAAAGAAAAACACTAAACAAAGATAGTGTAATTTGCGCGACACCCTACAAGTTGAAGTAAAATGTTGCGCTAAAGATAACCAATTGTTCGTTCCTTTATGCAAAATAGTTTCAAGCGATTGTTTGTATATAAAACGTCATAAAGTAAAAAGAGACTAACTGTATTTTTGATCAATATCTTAAGATATATTAATTTTTTTACATTTTATAACTAGTAGCGTAGATATATTAATAATAGTCAAAGTAAACAATAGTTTCATGTTCACGACATCTACATAAAATATTTAAAAACATGGCTACACTTTGAAGCTCATTATCTCCACTTAAAAATGTTCAGTTGGTTCCTTCATGCTTATCTCAATCCAATTATAACCAAAGAATTAATGTAAATATTATTTATTTGAGTATTTATTATGTCTCCAATATTTTTTATCGCAATACTGAGTCAGTGACAAGACTGACAGTTTTTGTTTTGATTATAAAATATATTAAATGATTGGGTTTATTAAATCACGTGAGATATACTCGATAAGAATTTTAAAGTCACTCTAGATCAAATCGAGGAGAAAAGGTAATGCAAACAACAATGTCCTCAAATATGAGATGGACAAAATCTAAATTAGATATTTAACTTGCCAGGACTTAAGTCCAAAACTATCTGATAGCTGGAGTAAAACTCTTACCACTACCAAAGAGGCCAATATCGGTAATTAATATGAATTTAATTGAACAATTATAATTACCTAATGTAAATGCAAAATGATGTCAGTTCCGTGGTGCGGTGGTCAACGTCGTTGGCTATGGTTACGGATGTCTCGGTTTCAAGTCCTGGTACGGACAAGTCTCATAAATTGATTTTTCAATAGACTTATGAATTTCTGTTCGTAGTCATGAATGTTTGTGATATCTAAAACTTATTCCCACCCATCCGATCATAAAAAAAATAAAACAGGGCGAAGCGAGAGCAATTAGCTAACCACTAGCCCTGTCCTAGCCCAATCCTTCTATCTCTACTCTTTTCTAAAAATAGAGAGGTTAAGCAACTGAGAATCAAGCCGTTCTTGTAGAAAACTTCTGCTGAGATACCTCCATTAGGAGGCTATACGCTCCACGTTGGGGAACGGACATGGTAAAAGAAAATGCAAAAGATCTCGGATACACTGACGAAAAGAAATGAGCACACCCGTTACACTATTGACAAAGATGATGGGATGGGTTATCGCTTTATGCAATGAATAATTGCCACATCGATTTCAGTTTCGCCGCGCAAATGCTGAAATTAAAAAAAAACGCCCACAAGGCGGCACTTATGCTCCCTTCAAAAAGTACTGTTTTAATACTTCCATTTCTTTGACTTTGTATTTTTGAACTTTTTCTTCAATCTCAAGCTTCATTTTCTTAAAAACGTTTTTACTGATTTACATGTTTTCTATATAATTTATAATATATTACTATTCAATATTTTATACTTGTGCGCCCATGTGTCACTTCTCCCCTTTTTATCAAAGAGTCAGGTGCATTCGCAAAAATATTCAAGTATTCTTTTTGCACTATGTGCAAATCTTTGTAGTTTCGGAAATAACCATCGCATAAGTTTGATAGGTCAAAGGAACTTTGGGTGTTTGCAAATTTTGCGCACGTAGCAATGCGTGTCTTCCGCTGGCCGTCTCCCACGTTCAGCGCTCAACCACGTGTCAGTTAGATGACCCCTACCATATTTTCTAATAAGCATTCGCCCAGCTACCCGGCTACTGTTTGGTAAATTATGCATAAAGTCCACATTCAATGGCTTAAAAAGAAAAAATATGTATATTTTATCCGATTCATTTCTTATCAAAGATTCTATTTAAAAAATAGATGAGAGCATTGCCATAGTAAAAGGTATTTATTTGTTCTTATTTTAATTGTCGTTTTAGAATCAATTTTTAAAACATTTATATTTTGTGGACGGTAGACTTGGCTTTATACAACTGATTTTCTCTATGGAATTCTAAATTTGAAATCAGTATTGCCACATACTCATTTCGGCTTATGTTAGGAAAAAGAACAATTAATTCAGCTATTAGAATATTAAATCGCTAGTTCACAGACAATCTGTTGAGTCGTGGGAATAAATTATTTCTTCAGTGTAAAAATAATTTGACAATGGTGATGCCACTGGGAAGAGCAGTAGTAATTTTAAATAATATCAATATCACCCATGTGTAAGAGAGTACATTAAAATTGATAGTAATGTAAATATCACTTTGTGTGTTAATATGAGACACGAATTCGAAGAAATATAATATTTTTAGTATGAGTGAAGGCTCGAACCCCCTCGCATTGTTTCCATTATTATTTTTTTTAAATCAACAATTTGAACCAAAGGCTCGTTAATGACAATCTTTAACGTTCGGTTTTTTCTTACCAAATTGACTTTTAATGTGACTTAATATATATTTATTTGTAAGAGATCCTTAATTCCACATGAATTTCATGATTCAAGGGGCTTGATGGTATTTCAATATCAAATTTGACTTGTTGATATTTTGTAGATTTCCATGTATTTTGTCACTAACGACCCGAGTTTCACCTTTCGGCATCTTCAGGCATTCGAATAGACGAATGGAGTCGACTGACATCATTGGATGTCTTAAACCACATTAATAGCTTTGTTATGGTTTATATTTTATCAATTGATAATGCTCGCGATGATTAAAACCGGTCCTGATCAATATAAAAAATGCAAAATAGTAAAATGCAAATAGGGCTTAATTTTTAAAGTGTAACGTCTTTCTACCAAGAATTGACAGTTTATACCTTAAAAGTATTAATTATGTTTAATATATTGCCACAATGAAATAGCATAATTAAAACAGTTTTTAAATATTATCTTGTTATCTACATTATGTATTGACATGAATTATCTTTGGTCAAAATTCAAGTAAATATTTATATTGCCACACTGGTCACAAGCGTGTAGCATTATCGGTCAAGCTGCGCGTTCGAAAAAGTGGGGAATTCTCACTAGTATTTGAATCCTGGAAAAGGGGGGTTTTATCGACGTCGTTAACTGCACTCCTGGCCGAATGGACATCGGACGTGGAAGCAACTTTAATTTTATACCATGAATAATTTCGAACTCGCCGGACATTAGGTTTACGCTGTTTTGGTACCGATTTATTTTAATCCATTTGACATGAATCAAGCAAGAACTGTCAAATATTGACCATCTAACACGGAACGGAATTTCATACATTTCGACATTTATATTGTGGATAGAAACTTTCTAATTACTGAGAGATATTGTTAGTTATTTATACTTAAAAATGTATGTAAATAGTATAAGCTGATCGAACGCACGGACATTATGATAATAGAATTAAATTGTATACGAAAAAATTGTATTGACATAAAGGTAGGTACCGAAAAAAAGGAAGAGTAGAATAATGAGCACAAAATTTTTTTTAAAAACATTTTCGCTAGAAATGTGGAACATATGGATTCTTAATGGAGGTATTTCAACTTCACTTTGTTGATAATAATAATAGGAAAATAGGGCTAGGACAAGATGTGGTTATTTTATCATTATCGCTACGCTCAGAGCAAGTGATCAGATGGGTCTAGGTTCAAGTCTTAGAAGCTTCAATATCAAATTTAGCACTTGGTTGTTGTCTTTTATCCTCGAGTTGATCTCGAAAATCTCTCGTTTAAATCTCGTGTGATTTTCTCTTTTTGAAAACCATTTGGTAAACCTACGTCAATAATGCAAAAAAATAATAAAAATACATAAAACTATTTTAATGATTATGTATGTCTATTTTTTTCATTCAAAAATCCAAAAATAAATCACATAAAATATATATTCCAAAGGAACCAATAATGGACACAAATCAGATTTTAAATATATAATTTAAAATATGAAATTACACTTAATCGAGGGATCCCGGCATTAAGAAATTTTGAATCACAAAGTCCCGGGATCATAGGTAGGTGATTTCTAAACTCAATATTGGTTCCAATTTAAACAAAATAAAATCATTAAAGAAATGTTGTTTAAAGATTAAAGACTTACTTGTATAAAAGAAACCTTAGATTAGTAATTGAATTTAGACAATTTCTCGGAAATTATTTGTAAATCCCTTTCAGTACTACAATTACCAAATATTTGTTTCTTTTCCTTTTATGTTCTGTTTTACTGAGCAAAAACAAATTGAGAAATATTTATCGAAGAGTATAATATTATATCAGATAATTTCAAGGTGACCAAATAAAACTCGCAAAACAGCTTTTCTAAAAAAAAATCTTGACTCCCGTTTCCTTCGAATATCGGAAGTCTCTTTGAACTTTTTTTTGGACAATCTGGGAATTACAATAATTTTTGCCCCCCGCTAATAACAGTGACGTAGATAAGTTTGCAATAAAAACTGTACGAGAATTTCATGTTGATTACTTAAGAAATGATTTCATAATTTAACATTAATAAAAAGACATTAATAAAAAGAAGATAAAAAATTTATCTTAGAGTATCATCGGAACTGGGTATAGGGGCGAAACACTGATCGAACTATCTGAGCGAAACTATGTCGGCGTCCGTAGCGCAGTTGGTAGTGTCGTTGGCTACGTCTACGGGATGTCTCGGGTTCAATTCCCGGTTCGGACGGTTTTCATAAATTAGTCTTTCAATTGATTTATAGATTTCTGTTCGTAATCTGAGTGTTTGTGATGTCAAAAACTCCTCTCCCACCCATCCAATCCTCACGGGGCGTATTAGCTAACCCCTAGTCCTGTCCTAGCCCTATCCTTCAATCCCTACTCTCTTCGAAGAAAGAGAGGTTGAGCAACTGAGTAACAAGCAGTTCTCATAGAAAAAATCTGTTGAGATACCTCCATCTGGAAACCATATGCTCCACGTTGGTAGCGGACATGGAAAAAAATCATTGAGGAGATCTGATCTTCGATTACCTTATCTCCTATCAATGGTTAATGTAGATATTCTTGGAAATATAGTTGAAGCTCGTTGTTTTATATGCCGCAATAATTTAGACGCTAAACTTCGTCGGTCTCTTTGTTCTGTGGCAAAAGCTTTACCCTAACATTGGCAAGATCAATCTCAAATTAAGATTTTTAAAATTAAATTTTGATATCTTGGACATAAATGTTAATCATGTTTTTTCTCATCGAGTGAATTATGTGACGTAAATATTTTTGACACATTACCTATATAAAAAACTGTAATGAAAAATATTATTTTATAATAAAAAACATGTATTTAAAATAATATTTCACTTATGGCAGTCTATTATCCTGTTGTGATGTTGACCGTTGATACTGCTGCTTAATACAAAGGAAACTCCTTTACTCAGACTATTAGCTTTTTCGTACTGAAATTTTATTCAAAGACTTAATGACATGTTCGTATTTTGACCACTGCTGTAAAATAAATTTCCACATTAAATTTGCCAAGTAAAATTAACACGACTTTGGAAGTTGAGAAGGCTGCCACTGGCCGCTATACTAAATCATTTTTTTGCAATATTTTCGGCAGAGGAAAGTCGATCAAGTAGCGTCGGTGTTTATAACCGGATGTGTATTAAACGAGGGGAGATCCGGCGAAAAAGAAAAGTCGTTGATAGAAACCGGATATTATTGTACGAGAAAAAGGATATCAATACATTATCTCAAAAGATTTATGACTCTGTGCTCGACTTGAAGATGTCGTACAGTATTATATTTCTTGTGTAATTAATAAAAAATCATTGGGGTTTTACGAATAGGTTGAAAAATTTTGATTTTAATATTAATATATATGGAAAAATAAAAGTATATGGTAATACTAAAACCGAATTTCATATGTTAAGAGAGTATTTTTTACTGTTTTATAGGTTTATTTCTTTATTGAAACTACAAATGGCACGTGTTTAAATCATGTTGACTGTGTTTTGGCCAATTGATGTAACCCTCAAAAAATAAGAAAATAAGTTAATGATTAGATCTTATTTTAAAGACGACAGAGCAGGTCTCGGCCAAATGATGTAAATTAGAAAAATAAATTTACCACTTTTTTTAAGGGAAAAATCATTTTACATTGGCTTTAGGATTGAAAATTTTGACACTGCCACTTAACGTAAGCCGCTATTATATCGATAATACTTCCTAGAGGTCTGCACGAGCCAAAATTTCATAAAACTACCCGGTCCGAGCCCTTCATCTTCAGGCCCGGCTCAGCCCGAGTCTCAATATCACACTTTTTACCCGAACCCGACCCGAAGCCCAGAATTATTTTTCTCAGCCCAAAAACTGCCCGATTTTTTAAAAATATAGTCTTTAATTTATACTTAATCAGATCAATCAAACAAAATATGTTATTGTTTCCATATTTCCAACGATATTCATAGCACATGTGAAATAAATTATTCAAGTTATGAAAACTGTTGCCTTATGGCTGACTAATGACCCGGACATTGTACGACATATTTTTCTTAAATTTAACTTCCTTACCCGGGCCCAGCCCGAGCCCGAATCTGAATTGTCTTTACCCACCCGAGTCTGGCCCACGGGCTGGGTCGGGTAAAGTCCCGTGGGCCAAGCCCGGTCCCGTGCAGACCTTTAATACCTACGTATAATCCCGTATCTGCAAACATCAGAATTTACAGAAGTGCATTTCAAAGATTCATAACGAAACTCACCAAATAATGTTTTCGATAAAAACAGTTTTTTCTCTGTCTCCTGAACTATTTCAATTTTGAATGTTACATAAATTGGTCAAAACACCGTCGATGTTATAAGTAATGTGCTCAGTCAGATTTAACTGTTTTTGATTTGTTACGAAAGTCACAAATTTTCTAATCATTGCTTTGGTGACGTGTATAACGCTAAAAGTATCAGTAAATAATATACACGATTAATGTATATTTCCAAAGACCTTTAGTCCAAAGTCCAGTCTCCATTTGTCTGAGCTGAAATAAAAATTGCATTTGTCTGAATTCATTTAGGTAGTCAATAAAAACAGAAAGAAGAAGGATTATACATACTTACAAAGTTTGTATACGTTTTTTATCGACAAATAAATACTTCTCAATGTCAATGATTCAGTAGTGATTTGAGAACTATATTGCCAGTTTGATAATGATAGAGTGTCATGGTTAATCATGCGGAAGTTTGACGAGGAACTTTTAGCTGTCAAACAACCTTCAGCGATTTTTAAATAAATTTTGATAAAATAACTTCACTGTTTGTATTCGGCAATTAATTATTGAGTCAGTAAGTAATTCCATAAATGATCAGTAACAAATTCGATAAATTGACAGTTAATAATTGCCAAATAAATGAAGGTTATTTTTTTTAAAATAAAACACAATTTATTTGTACTACTTCCACATGTTTAAAACACCTTAAAAGTTTATTTTATTAATTGAGCACGTGTTTACTGACCAGTTATTGAATTAGGTATTGACCATTTTGATTAGTTGCTGATCATTTATTATTTCTTACTGACCAAAAATTGAAATAGTAAGTTATCCTATAAATTCAGGGTGTTGTATTCTTTCCTAATGTATTGCCGTTTAAGTGTTTGTTATCTTTAAGAATGAAAAAATATGTTTCATTATAAAAGAAAAAATCATCTTCTTATGGTTGAATATAAAAGTTGTCTGGCTATATATATAATTAATTTTTAATTAACCAAAGCAATCACTGAACCCGTATAGAAGTTTGATAAGGTTCTTTTTTAAGAAGGGAAAAACATTCTTAATACCACCGTAATCTCGTTTTATGAGTGCGCTGTTGAGAAACTAATTCTCGGGGAGTAAAATAAAATTCAAAGACAAAACATGAACCTTTTCAAATTAAACGAATTCATCAAGAGTTTTTTGACGGGCATTTTTCACTAGGATTTATGTTGGGTCTTTTGTAAATCTAGAAGTTAACTTGACGTCAGGGCTTTCAAACATGCATCGTGTATTTTATTATGTAAACATTTCCATCCGATCGTGAAAAAGTCTTTGTTTACAATCAGATTCACTACATTTTTTTTATATAGATATCCGAGGTTGTCATATGTATTAGAGGCATTCTTGTGACAATTGACGGGCTGCACAGAAACTAAATGCGAAGAAAGTCTATAGCCTTTGCAACCGAGTCTTGTTGGAAGCAAACTGTCCTCTGACGAGCGCAGAATAGAGTATAGAGATAACTTACGGCTTCAGGTACTTCAGAGTAGACGTAACGGAAAATCCCAGCCAAATTACATTGATAACAATAACTTCTTTGGCTTAATTATTCAATGCATACACTCTAGCGGCGTTGCTTGACAGTTACCAGTAATATTACCTAACGGGAGCTCAAAATCACCGAATACTGTTTTTCAAAAATAGACGCTCGTGGCAAATACCAGTATAACGGTCGATTTAGTATTTTAAATAAATTATGAATAAAATCTGGTAACGCTAAAAGAGCGAGCTTTTTCAAATTGGTATTCAGCAACAACGGTCAAAAGACATTCAAAAAATATCTCCACCGATTATTACTACTATTATTTTGTTTCGATATTGTTATAAAACGCTAAGAAGCACTGATCTGGAGCTTTCTTAGCTAGCAGGCGCGAGCTTTAAGTTTACGATGCATCGTCAAGTGGCTTAGCAGGCGGGGTAAGCGGCAGTGCCGTCGGCGTCGCAAACTTTAATTTGCGGCGTCGACCGCAACTGTCGACGCCCTGTCGAAAGCTTTTGCACGCAAATCGAAGCCTCACTGCATGCATCCGATCAAATATTTGCTTAGCTTTAATGCAGTTTCAGATGATGCGCCCAAGCCACCTTCAGCCTGGGATTTAATCACCTATGTTTTATCTCAGTGGTTCAGAACCTTTTTTTTTACCACGGATCCCCTTCAAATATATTAGATTGTCAGTTGTCATGCAACCCCAAAAGATTTTATATGACTTAATTGTTTTCAGAATGCGCATTAAAATCTAAAGGAAAATTGATCCTTTAATTAGCTGAATCCGGGGTTAAAATAAATTCCTTTTGGGAAAATAGAAATGTGCAGTCTGTCTATATGTAACGTACAACACAAAACCGTGTTTGTACGATGCACGATGCGCGGACACAGAACGAGTGTGTGTGAGAGTGTCAAGCGAATGTTGACAGGTGGAGCTGCTATCTGCTGTATAGCTGTAATAGTTGATGAGTTAAAGTGTTTAAAAAATAAAACATCATTAATTTATCAGTTGACAATGCTTGTGATGAGCGAAATCGTTCCTGATCATAATGCGGATTTGGAAGTAGTACAAAACAAATTGTGTTTTAACTTGTGTACACCTTAAAAGTGTAATTGTATAGCTTAACTCGCTGGCATATTGGAAACGTCTCAGATGATTTAAGTATTATCTACGGTACTATTTTTCGAAGCGTATCCGTATAGATTGGGTGCATATTATGAAATAAATTTTCGACAGTTTTCAAAAATTTGGAATGGTGTTTTTCTTGAGTTGATAAATGAGTAATTACTAATGGCTTACAATTAAATGCACTTTTTTAGATCATATTCACTTTCATAAAAATAGTTTCACTTATAACAAATACATTCCACAATAAACAAATTATTTCACTAAAAATAAAGTGATCCCACATAATAAAATATATTTTAACATTAAAGTATTATATTAAACTTACGAAAAAATAGTTTTCACTCAAATACTCACACCTTGAAATAGAGAGTTGCACGAAGTTGTAATGTAATGTCACTTACTCTTGTACCCTTTATTAGGTCGCGTATTTTGTCTTTACTCCACGCATTAGAACACATTACACAAACCAAACCAGACCAACCCTAACATAGCCTACTACAACCTAACTCACTTTGCTAAAAGAATTCGCAACTAAGTGGAAACTATTAAAATCAAAGTTTGAGTGGACTAAGTTAAAACTATCTAATCCAAAGTGAAAAATATCGAAATAAAAGTTCAAGTGTACCAAGTGAATACTATCTAACACAAAGTGAAATTATTTATAACCCATTTCTAATTAGACACAATTCCAAAGGAGCCATTTATCTATACAACAGATAGTTGGAGAAATAATAATATATATAATATCTAAAGAAAAAATACGTTGACGACAATATACATAGTTATCTGGTTTCTAACAATTAAATTACTATACATAATATTTAAATAAAAATAATATAGTATAGTATTGCAGACGCTTCTGTTCTTCACTTCCAACTTTTTATATCAGGCTTGATAGTAAAAAATATCTTTTGATGTCAGAGCTAAAGTAATTGTAAATGGGAGTTTTAATTTATGTCTACTTACAGTTTTTAAATCAACAAATTTATTCAACCATATTCATAATTGTAACTAAAAAAGTAAGTATAAATTATTTATCCCCAAAATAGTCTCTAATATTTATTTGCTACTGTTACGATTTCGTCGCAACATGACAATCGTCACATATCGGCGACACGCACCTCGCTGCGACATTGGTAGGAGACGAAGGGAAGCCTCGCCAAGAACTGCGTTAAAACTTGATTACGCGCCAGGATGTGGAACGGGTAGGATGCGTCGGTAAAACGCTGGAGATTGGCCTCGGACAGCCGAGTTCGCCGCCGAGATGGTTTATCATCCAAGGTCGTAGTTTTATTTTTATATATTATAATAGTTTTCCAATTTTAGTGTAACCATCTGTTCATAAATATTGTTTCGTCGTATAATTTCTGTTTTATTTCTTCATAATGTAAATTCTGTGCATCTACGGTTTCCGCATCTCTAATTAAATGTGTTTTTAACGGTAACCGTGTTTTAATTATTATTATTATCTTTCATTTGGCGTGTATCTTCACGCCTGGCGCCCAAAATTTAATTACCCCATGTATTTCTACTTACAGAACAAAGTAAAGTGTACCGAGATTGGCAAACCTTATCCACTTCCCTGTGATAACTTAATTCTAGTTCTCCGCTGAGCTCCCATTTTACATATTTTGTGATCCCTCTATCATATATTCTCCGTTTTTTACTTGCAATTGCTTTCATGAGAAATAAATAATCTCTCTTTTTTAAATCACAACACTACTTCGACCTTTTCTCTCTCGAATCCCGTAAAGTTTCACGATAACATGAAATGCCCTCTTAAATTCCTCTTTTATACTTCAGCTTCTGTAAAATGATGGATCTGTTTTTATGAAGAGTTTCGTTGAATCTTATGAAAGCTTTATACCTTTAAATAAAGTATTTATGTTGAATGGAAAAGGATTGTCTTCGTCATTTTAATTTCCTTTGTTAGTATTCAAGGTTTATATTTTACTATAGATCAATAATTCCCGAAGTGAGTATTACCACCCCCGTGGGGGTGGAAGATTATTTTTTGGGGTCACGGAAAAGCAAAAGTTGATGGAGAGAGAACGAGGAAAATTAAATAACAAAAAAAAATGTTTGAATAATGTTATCCAACAGAGAGAGTTTAAGCTAAAATTAATGGTCAGGCTTAACCATTTCTGGTTGCAGAATCAAAGAGCACGTAATCTGTACTTTGGGTAACTTAACGTTAAGAAAAAGAGGTTCCCTTTTTTAATATTATATTCAGTTGAATATACATTTATATTAATACTTTGCTTAATTTTATTTTATTTAGGATATGCTTTGAAATGTGATGGCAGTCTGAAAAGTTGCAGTTCAACTGTTTTCTGATACTAAAAAGCTTGGTTGCGAATGATGTAACGGATGATTATTTAAAATAAAATCTACATTAAATTTTTTGGAAAAAAACAACAGCGCATAAAACTAATATGAATAACAATGGCGTCTTATTTAAAATTGTATTATTTACAGTAAGGTTACTCACACTACCGACACACAAAAGGTACATTGCAAAGACAATTTAATTATGCGCGAGGTGAAATTGGAAAGTACTCAAAATTAACAAGACAGCCCTCTGTAGGTCGAACATTGATTGTTTACTATTGCGAAAGATAATTATTGGAAGTAAGCATAGTTGAATGAATATTCTACGTATTTTATAATCAAAACCATTGTCGTACAGAAGTGAGAAGCTGTAAACAGTATAGATAGATAAGCAAAAATAAGTTTAAGTATAGTTCTGACGATGGCTTAAAGCCGAAATAGCTATCAACTACCTGATCAAATTTAGTAGAACTAAGTACTTTGTTATTTAATTCTATTAAAAATACTATTCATCACAACGCTGGTTCTACAGTTCTTATTTAGGTTTTGATAACAATAAAGCGATTAATAATATTGACATAATAAGAAATCACATTATGTTTATTGTAACAAAATGGTGTGAATCACACTCGACTATAAAGATTATTCTTATAGATAAAGATATATATAGGCACTTGAGGACAGAGCGTTTGCATATTGATGACTGGGCTCAAAAAACTAGCGATGATTTCTCAACTACGTTATAGTATCCCTGATTTTTGTTGTTGATTTATTTTAATTATATTTTTGAAGCGATATAGTGACGTATGCTATATCGATAAGTGAAATTATTGTTGATGCTTTATCATAGGTAAACAAATAGCTGCCTATTTTCTCTTTCAAGATTCTTGTAGAACTGAATATCTTCAATACTTAATTGTAAACTTTCAGTTGCTAGGTAAAGGTATATTGGAAACAATTGACTCCATGAAAATTGTCCCATCATTCATACTGTACACAATTATATGTATCTAGCACAATATTCTGCTGTTTTCTACAATCATTTGTGACATAGCCAAATATCAAAATTTTGACGGCTAGGTAGCTATTTTTGTCAAGATATTTCTAGGCTTTATGCTACGAACCATGAGCGATTAATGCGCTAACGTTTAACATGTGTATCTATGTTAAACGTTAGCTAATATAATCATATCGTTATACCAGTGAACTAGCACAGGTAGTTAAGATTTTTCCGTATGTCTTGTTAACTGTATTTTAAAATAAGTGTGGCATTTTAGTATTTTCGATGGATTCGGGAGTTCCTTATTGAACATTAATTCCATATTCGCATTGCAATTAGATTTTCACACAAACCGCGAGAATAAATAAAATTTTTGTGCATGAATTATGTGTTTATTGTTTTTAAATAAGTTGACTAGTTAATTTAATAAAAGGCATTGCATAATTCTGATTTCACGATGACGTCACAAGCAAAATTAATTTAACACATTCTTTAACTTATTTTATGGATAGTAATTTGTGGAATTTTGTGATATATAAAGATAAATCTTATAGTAAAATATGAAATGCTGTGTACGAACCATGCAGTTACCGCTACATTAACTATAAGCGTATAGTAAAGCGGATATGCGTCGTCGGGAGTATATATTATAACCTTTTAAATTTTATTACCATAGACCCAATCCATACGTGCCATCTTTCTCGGTGTAAAAGTGAGGTTATGTGGTCAATTTTGCCTTCTTAGAATATTTAGAAATATTATTAACATTAGATATGCTTTCATTAGTTTTTAAAAATAAATATTTCGAGTGTTCGCATCGATAATGTTACTAAAATAATATAACTATTAACAATACTTCTAAATTTCGATTGAAAAGTGAAATGCTTTTTAATAAAGATTACTGAATTGAGGATTCCACCCCGAGGATGTTTTGTTTATGTAGTAAAAGTTGATTTAGGTCGTGCGTTATTTTAATTAAACATATATTTGTAGGTAGAATAAACATATGCTGCCCTAATAATGACCAAGTTAACATAGCGGGACCATTGATTTCCAAAAAGGTTCTACAATAACAAAAACACAGATGCAAAAAGTTTTTAGATAAAGGTTTCAAAATATTTTAACGCCGTAGGCTTGGGATACATATTATTGTAGATGGTTTTATTTTAATAAAAGAAAACACTGAACAAAAAAAGGGAATTGATAAATAATATATAATATTTGGCATAACACTTACATAAAAAAAAAATTGGACTATAAGTGAAAGAAAAGTAATTAAAACTCTCGATGAATAACCAAATATGATATACCAAGCTTGTGGCCTAGTGGTCAACGTTCTCCTCTTTGATTGCGGTGTCCATGAGTCCCTGTACTGACGACTTTATAAATTGATTTCTTTCATATATTTATGGATTTGTACTCAAAATCATATATGCAGTGTTTAAATTCCTCTTCCATCCAATCGATAATAGGGTACTGTTGAAAAAGTGTGTAATAAAATGAGATCTATTAAATGGTCACAATTGTGGGACAAATATTTTTAAATACAATAAATGATAAATAACAGTGTAATTTAGTGAATACACACATTGATGTAATTAATTTATCCTAGTAATGCTTCAATATCTCTATTTATATATACTTCAGCAAACTAAATCAAATACAGTGTTTTTAAAAACTGCAAATAAGAAGAGAACATTTCAGTTTAATAATATTGACTTCTAAAATTAGCACTGCGAATTAATGTCCACAATAGCATAGTAAAACTATGTGGCATATTTAAAAAGGAATCTACTGTTGGATGTCTACATCTAGATTAATTTTGTGTGAATTTGAATTGGAGAAAAAAGTTCTGAATGTTTTCATTATTAATAAATATATACCTGCTTTGATACCAATAAGATTAGAGACATAATTACATAAACTCCGTTATCAAAGATATCAAAATAATAACGATCCTATTGGCACAAATTGTTAATAAAATAATAATGAAAAAAAACCAGGAACATATATTATGCAAATCGCTCGTTCTGTTGATAGCATTAGTAGAGTTTGTGTAACATGTTAAACTCGGCAGTAATTACCCTTTTTTCCGCCAGAGTGTACGGTTTAATTTTACTTGGTCCTGTTAGGCAGCGTGGAAAAAGTTTCACTCTTGCCAATATAGGGATACCAATGTTTACCGCAGTAAAATAGAGACTAGCAGATAAAAAAACGGCGGCAAATTTAGTAATTTTTTTATCTAACTACCTAACGACGTACTGCATCAATAATACTACGTTCATATTCAAAAAGTCTTGGATGTCGTTAAATGTCAAAGAACAGAGGTTAAAATTAAAATTAAGTTGTAATCACTTAGGAAGTCAATTAAGAAATTATAATTGATAACAAAACGTGATAGAACACAGATTATCAGTATCTGTTGTCTAGTGGTAAAAGCTTTTCCCTAGCAATCATGCGGGTCTGGGCTGAAGTTAATATAAAATTTAGATTTTTTCAATGTAAATGTGAGATTATGAACATGGATTTATGTGACTTCTTTTTTAATTGTCTTATAACAATTGTCATCGAGTTTATCTCGAATGATATTTCAAAATATTTGGTGCATTGGAAATTATAAGGGGTAAAGACAAATATTTCATATTAAAAAACGCAATATCATATATATAATATATTGCCATCGTGGTCTGAGGCGTAGGTGTAGACGTTTTATTGTTATTACGTACACATGTAGGTATTAAATTTTCTCTTGACCTAAGCGTCCGCGGTCTATATAAACAATACACACAGTTTCAACGTGACGCAAATTCTGAGGCAAACAAACAACAGTCAGATCGTCAGTATGGAAATTAAAGAAAAGCTAGTTTAGAAATTCAGTATTTCAATTTCAATACCGTTATCTATGACGGGCGTTCCCACTAGTAATAAATAAAGAACAAATATATTCAAGAAAAAGTGATATTTTTTGGAGAAAATAATCATTCGCATTAAATAACTCCAGAATAGTAAATTTTAATCGAATATAATATATTATATGTCACGAATGAAAAATAAGAAAACGCACAAATTTTAATACCACGATTTCTTTAGTTAATTACATATGATTTATAAAAATTACATATAAATCGAGTTCTTGATTTTATTAGAGTATTGTATGAAAAGTATTTCTCAATTATGATAAATAGGGTGCTGTTAGTGATAAGAATAAACGGATAGTCTGCGAGGAATCGTGATCCCATCGAAAAATGTCGTATTTTCCGTGCCATAAATCCCGTTCAGAAGTATGGTCACATTAATAAAATAAAGAAAACTCTCCACGGAAACTGGGACGAAGTCTTAAGTCGCAAATGATTTATGCAGCACCAAATTCGTACCCGTACGACTTGGTTACAATTTTATTTCAAGTTTTAGTTTTCGCAGCGGATCTGTATGTTTTTTTAATTCTTTTAGTTTGACAGTACATATGTTCTGACATAACATGGCATTTAAATCTATGCTACATGTATGCAGATACAGTTGTGGTATAGCTATCAGTGTGCACCGTGTGCCAGGCACAAAGTCACAATATATATATATGTACATATTTAACAATGTTATATCTCTATACATTGTTCGATATTTCACTTATCTTTACATAAAAAGCTACTTTGATGTGTTTGTTTTGATGAGAATAATGTATTTAATCCTATTAACTGTAGTTTATTGAAGATGTGTTTTTAATAAAGGAATCGAATGAACGATTGAGTGTACCAATACTGTGGTCACATTCATAGGTTAGTAGCAAAATTTTAATGTGAACATTTTTGATCTATTCGAAATTTTAGTCCAGTGTTGCATAACTCGACAATCACAAATACGATGACTGACAAAATATGTGAAGGTTCGAGATTCAACATATTTTAATCTTGAGGGACCATTAACATATATACAGAGATTCAAAATTGATACACACACCTCACGTGCAATGTTCTCTCTAAGACGCGATGCTCTCTGTGCGGAGAGTTCATAGGATGAGAAAGCCAAACCAACAAATGCGCGCCATAGTTGTAAACGTTTTGTAAACAGCAATGTCATATTTGCATATAACTTGTGGTTTTTGTTGGCATACTTTTAGGTACTTAAATATATATAAAAAAGACAAATATTTAATTTAAAAAAATGATTGAATCACTTTTTTTGCTTTTAGCATTTTGTAGGCATCGCAAAGATACATAAATTTATTTGATAAAATGAACATACATATTTCTTCAGAAGATTAATTTGAATAATTTATATTGGAGTGCGCGCCAACGTGAGATGAGTGCGCGGTGGTTCTAAAAGTGCTGAGAGGCCATGCATGCACGATTGGTCACTAAAATAATGCTTCGTCCTCTTTACATGACATGACATTTATATGTTATTCTCAATGATAAAAAAACGAATTAGTTCGTCACCAATATGTGACTTAACAGTCAACTCAAAATTCATATTTCGAACATAAAAAAAAATGATTGTGCAAAGTGATTTAGTTATTTCAGCGTCTGACATGCTTGAATTAAAAAAGAAAATGATGGAGATAAAAAGGGAAAATTTACATCGTTTACTGAACCTGAATATTCTTCAATGGTGTTAGTTATTACCCCGTAAAACAGGGCGAATAAATTCGTGCCGGGCAGAGTAAAATAAAATATATCGCGCTCTTTTCCGTGTCCATTTTTCTTAGTGGAAATTTCACAGACGCCTCCGAACATCCGAATGTGTTCAGTGTTTGAGATGAACAACTTCCGATTTTACAAAAAGGTACCCATTTGTACAAAGTAAAAAGACTTTATATTCTATATACTTACATAAACCAGACATTACTGTAATCACTAAAAAGGATTTTTCGTAATATAATCTGACAAGAACTTTTGTGTGATATTTGATTCTTGGAAATTTAAAACGATTGAATGAAAATCCAATAGTGATCATTATTGCTACGTTAAGAATAAATTTGTGAATTTAATATTTCGCATATACTCAATATGTTTGATATAGCCATATTTTTTTGGTAAATATGCTTTAAAAAATGCTACTCTTTTTTAAATAATGTAGTCCTGTAGGAAATTAAATTTAAAACAGGAAAATACCAAAAAAACATTCATAGGAATCAAGGAAACCGATAATTTACTAGAAATACGAATACAATATCAGTATGAAAAAGTCGCTATAATAATATTATTATGTCAAATGGATCTTCCAAGAAAAAACCGTAGAGGAAAATTTGAGAAAAAGTGAATTATACTTCCTTGATTCCAATGATTGGTTTTTTTGACTATTTCCAATCTGCAACTAAATTATCTAGAGAATGGCATAGTTTTTA